>OY744534.1:101884549-101937049 GCA_963556195.1 Sepiola atlantica | reverse complement strand
CTTTCCAACCGTCGACACGGGGCAACTTTCCAACCGTCGACACGGAGCCACTTTCCAACCGTCGACATAAATTATGCATACATTTCTTTCCTCATTTGGATTTTGAACACAGTTTAATCTAAAGACGAAGACAGTTTATATCTTTATGTTTATTACTAACGAGTCCGCACATATCAAGGCGAGAAACCACTTGAGGATATGGATAAATGAGATGGATAGATTAATAGCTGAATGATGAATACGATGAGAGGATTTAAAATCTCTCCATAGAACTTATTCAAAACAACAGCTGACCCAGAAAATTCGGAAATCTTAGCTGCAGCTCAGTACTCTTTGAATATCTTGAAGACTGGCGGAAATGTGGAAGCAGTGGCTAGCAGAAAGGATCATAATACAGAGACAGGAATGAAAAGAAATAATTACCACTGTAAGATAAACTTTATCGAATATGAGAACTATAAATCTGAGACTAATGAAGATGATGATCTTCAAAGTGCTACTTAGATGATTTTCAAACCATTTTGAGTACCAGGACCATCAAGTTAGAGTCAGAGCTTTAGGAGTCAGAGTCGGTGAAAATTGACTGACTAAAAAAAAAAAAAAAAAAAATAAAAAAATAGAAAAAAGCAAAACATGATGAAGAAGACAACCTTAAAAATAACAAAAAGATTTTGATAGTTTTTGCTTTCGGGTAATTTTTTCATCATGGATCGAATTTTTATTTAAAAAAAAAAAAAAAGTTTTTAGATTTCATTCACCCCCTACCTGGTGCAGTATTCACCCTGGGTGAGCTGAAGGCCGTAGTTTCTAGGGAATATAAAATTCACAAGTGGCCCCAGCCGCATGCATGGCGTACATCAGCTAGTATTTCCAAATGGTCACCCATCCGGTACTAACCCGACTCAATGTCGCTTATCTTCGGTGAAAACCTTTAATAACATCCCGGTTGTCCTCTTTAAAATCAAAACACTATAAATAATATACAGATTTGTTGGCCGATCAAAAACTGTCGACTCTGCAATTCCAGTTATTTTATGGCGTGCGATTATGGAAAATAGCAGAAACAATCATGGCTGATCAAAGAGCAGCGGAATAGAATGGGCTTTTTTTATTGACATGGCACTTTCCGCAGACCGCCAATTAATACAGATAAATCTTTCGATAAAAAACGGTAAATATAAATAATCAGAAAATCTTTTTGCGATTAATAAAAGCGTCACCGATTAACAAACATGGAACAATCACTGTTGTATTAAGGACACCGAAATATTCTCTTGTAAAAATGGGAAAATTCAAAGCTGTGTGCAATACGAAGACGATTGGAAAATGTCAAACTGAATGTGCGCTGATCTAATATATAAAGGTAAGTCGGACGGATTTTCAGACTTAAATATCTTTTGTTCTAAAATATCAATATTTCATTCTTAAAAGCCATTTCCTTTCGCGTAGGTCCATGTTATTAAAAAGAAAAAAAATCGTAATTTGCTTTAATTACTTCGAAAATACAAATTATTGCTGCTTAGAATATTTCTTGCGGGGAAGACATGTTTTTTTTTCAGCAGCAAATGTCAATTACAGATTGAAGCCATCTTTTTTTCTTCTCATCAGCAGCAAATTTCACTATTATTACAATCATGATACGTTCTTTCGTTTAATAATTTTTAACTGTTAATCATGATACATTCTTTCGTTTAATAATTTTTAACTGTTAATCATGATACATTCTTTCGTTTAATAATTTTTAACTGTTAATCATGATACATTCTTTCGTTTTATAATTTTTAACTGTTAATCATGATACATTCTTTCGTTTAATAATTTTTAACTGTTAATCATGATACATTCTTTCGTTTTATAATTTTTAACTGTTAATCATGATACGTTCTTTCGTTTTATAATTTTTAACTGTTAATCATGATACATTCTTTCGTTTTATAATACAAAATAACTGTTAAAATATCCATATTTTCATTTAGATTGAAACTGCTGATAACTGAAAACTTTTAAATTTTGATGTCGGACCAGGTTACGTGAAACATCATTCGTAAGCATAACTCAAATAATGTAAGGAGGATAACACATTTTAAATTGAGAAACATAATAGTAGTTATCTACCTTAAAACTAAAATGTTACTTCTCTTTTCGTATATGTTTTAAAAATGTGAAAACATAACAATTCAAAACTAAAATTACTTTACTGCATCCCAGACAACGCCAGATCGGGACAGCTAGTTTTTTTATACAATACACAGCGTATATGTTAATACGCTTGTATACTATAAAATCAAATTAACACTTACCGGCTCCAATGTCCTATATCCTATAGGCAAATATTGCTTGAATGAAGTAGTATTTATATATAGAATTTGATACTTAGGGCTCAACTGTACGACCAGTTGAGCAGTAAGATAAGTAAAGACTCAAGTAACCAAAAAGCCAGTTTATATTGAAGCTAGACTGCTCCACTATGCCAAGTTGGGCATATGTAAATATTTCCATCTGATCCACTGTAATATACGTTTGAAGATCTTTAAAAACGTCATAAATCACAAATTGAATGTGGCACCTGAACACATCAATAATTCCAGCCATATTACCCTGGAGAAAGCGACATAATTACTAAGCGCGCAGCATCTTTATACAGATAATTGATATTCATTAATGAGAGCGAATAAAAAAAATTAAATCCAATATATTTTCATTATTGATTTGATTTGATTGATTGATTTTGGAATTGCATGATTTCTGAAAAGCTTAGAATTTTTTTTATATTATTAATGTATTTTATCGGCTGTCATTAATTTTTTTATATATTAATGCATTTCATCGGCTGTCATTCTTTTTTTTTATATTATTAACTAGCAGGGGTACCCGGCGTTGCCGGGGCTCTCCCTCCTCCTCCTCTCCTCTCCGCAAGCAAAATAGGATATTGAGCACTTTTTTCCCGGACAACGCCGAAGCCTCTGGGTCCTAAATTGACGAAGCCCCCCCCCCCACCTGGTGCTAGGTCCTATACTGTAAAAGCACCCCCGGTGCTGGGTCCTATACTGTAGAAGCGCCCCGGTGGCTATACTGCAGAAGCAACCCCCCTGTGCCTGTACTGCAGAAGCCTTTGGATCCTATACTGTAGAAGCACCCCCGGTACCTATTCTGCATAAACACCCGTGGTCCCTATTCTGTAGAAGCATTTGGGTCCTATATTGTAGAAGCACCCCCGGTGCTGGGTCCTATGCTGTAGAAGCACCCCTGGTCCCTATACTGTAGAAGTACCCCTGGTCTCTATACTGCATAAGAACCCATGGTCCCTATTCTGCAGAAGCACCCGGGTCCTATATTGTATACGCACCCCCGGTGCTGGGTCCTGTACTGTAGATGCACCCCTGGTGCCTATACTGCAGAAGAACCCCCCGCCCAGGTCCATATACTTCAGAAGCCTCCGGGTCCTATATTGTATAAGCACCCCCGCAGGATGAAGATGTTGATAATTCCCCCCCCCCCAATTCTCCCCCCCGCGTCCCAAACATTCTTCCCCCCTCCCCCTCCCCCCAAAGAACTATAAAAGATATAAGTTTAGGTTGCTAGGTGCGGATGTGATTGAGCAACCCTTGTTTCACTGTTATTGATACATCCGGACAGAAGTTATGGGATGACTTGATACAACCGGACAGTGCATTTTTATCAAGTTGTTACATGAATACATTGGCTGATTTCAAAATCACCAGTAAATAACATTGAAAAAGTTTCAAAAAACCAGACCCGCCCCCAAAAACTGGCCCTGTTGACCCCCGGGGACATTTTTTTTTTTTGTAATTTTGAGATATTATGATCCCAGGATATGTGCGGTCCTAAAGATGTAAACTTTTTGACATGTCGCCGCGTAGTTTTTGAGGAGTAGCTGGACATACAAACAAACAAACAAACAAACAAACAAACAGACAACTGCCCTTTATATAATAGATAGAAGAAGAAGATAGAAGATGCATTTCATCGGCTGTCATTAACGTCACAATTAGTATTTTTGTTCTAATTTAACAATTCCACACTTTTTAGATTTTTATTAAAAAAAAAAAAATTTTTTTTTAAATCTATCATTTATTTTTTTATTTTTAAATGAAAGCTTTTTTCTCCATTTCTCGGCAAATAAATGTTACATTTCTTCAGGTTGAGAATCTGTATGTCGAACTCTGAAACACGGAATTGTTCTCGTTCCGTCATCCATGACAGAATAGAAGTGTTAATTTGTTGATTTTATTTTATTCTTAGTTGTCATCAAATGCAGTGAGGATTGAACGTGTCACGTAGAACTGATTGTTACTTAATGTCTTTATCCGTTGCACCACGGGTTCACGTATGCAATTCGACTATGAATTTTGGGAGCTTTAAACCCAATTTTGTTGTACTACTACTTATTACTACCCCCTCTCTCATATATAAATATATATAAATATATATACTGTATATATATAGTATAAAAATAGTATAAAAATATATTTATATATGCACAATATTACCTTATAATATGTGTAACTACATGTAATAGTAATAAAGTATATATACATATTCTAATGGTGTTCTCGTGGTCTAATTGAAGATTTAATCCCAACTTGAGGCAATCTAAAAAAATGAACATTAATAAAACTAATAAAATAAAAACAGTCATTGAATTAGAAAACAATAACGAATAGTTAATTAATCATTAGTCATTTTTTTAAACCAATATGCAAATTAGGTATTTAGGGATACGCCGATCACGTGGACATGCATAGTATATTAATAATTTTATATGAAATTGAGGTTTTTAATGTCACTGTCAGTATAATAAACTTCCCAACTTTACAGAGACAAGCGATATCGAGTCAGTGGTGCCCGAGAGTCTTTGATTTTTTTTAAAAAACTTTTATGTCTTTTGTTATTCTTACAAAATTTTTTTAACTAGAATTTTGAAAATTATATTACTCTGAAATTAACTTAATTTATTGACCAAATGACACTGTAATAATTAAAGTTAATTTCAGAGTGAGACCATTTAAAATTTCATGAGTTGGAGGAATCCGTGTCAAGTTTTTAGGCGATTGGCGCCACAAGAAATTTCAGTTAAAAATAATTGGCTTAGAAACAAATTACAATTCTTATAAAAAAACCTCTCCAATCTGATCCAACTTTTGTTCTATAGTTCATAGCTTTCAAGAATTAACTCATCTTGAAACGTGCATAGATTTTAATTAATAGATTTTAATTCAGATTCGTTTAAATCTTCTGAGTTTGTATTTTTTTAAAAAACAAAAGAACTAGAGATTATTTAATAAAAAAAAATTTCCATGACTTCACGTCGTCAATGCTCGGGCAGGTCTCAGAAGCGCCCAGGAGTTGACAAAACTATTAACCAATCAGGTTGCAGCAGGCATTAGACAATCAAATTGCAGCAAACAGACGATAACTTTTAAAAGAAATTAATTTCTACGATCTGCAGCGTGTTAAAAAAATGAATTTCTACGCGTTGAATCTCCTGAAGGACTCATTGAGTTCTGTCAGCAACGGTCACTTCTAGCAAAAGACTAACTTAAACCCTAACCCAGAAAATGTTAAAAAGAAAAAAAACATTGGAAAAAATGGGGGGAAAAAAAAAACACAAATAAGAAATTGGTTAAAAACAGTAGTTTCATCGTTTGTTATATATTAAAAAAAAATCATCTTTTAAAACTTTTCGGTGCACAAAAAAACATTTTATTGAAAAACATTTGATTAACAATAGTTTCTTTGACAAAAAAAATAAATAAACATCTTATTAATGATAGTTGTTTAGCTATGGTTTGTTCGTTCTTTATTTTTACATGTATTTTACTTTAATTTTCTTTGTCTGAATTTATCGTCTGCCAGTCTTCAATTTATCGTTTGGCAGTTTTCGCCTCGTCAACTCTTGGGCGCTTCCGAGACCTGCCCGAACGTTGACGACGCGAAGTCACGGAAACGCTGTGCGTTCTTTATAGGAGTACCGAAAACTTTTTAATTTTTATTTCTTTCTTTATGGAAGTCGCTCCAGACAAGGCATGAAACCACTTGATGTAAGGAGCTAAAAAGAATGAAAGATGAGTAACGCAAAGAGAGGAGATGCCTTGAAAAGACCAAGGTCAGAAGGTCAAAGGAAACATTTACTTCTTGCCATCCTATTCTAAATCATTTGTTTTAACTGCCAAATACAAAAAGCCTTTGCGGATCTGAAACATCAAGAAGTTTGATCGCATGGCCTGCAGGTTTTGAAAAAACTGTTTCCAGCATTACAAATTCTACGGAGAAGTATCTTTGAGATCATTCAGCTTTAAAAGATATCACTAGAAAAAAGCAATGGCTATGTGATAAATGTGATAACTGTGATAAATGCCCCTGAAAAAAAAGATATATTCCCGTTTATCTATTATTATACTACAGCTGAGTTAATCAACGTTTGTTTCTCTAAGACTTTTTTCCCTTTATACTTCGATCACATAAAATCCACATGCTAAAATATTCCTTGTTTTTGGGATTGAGCTATGTTTGGGAAGAAAATTGATTTTTAACCCCCACTCGTCCGAATTCTTATTTCCTACAGTATCTATCCACTCGCTTCTGTCACTCTCTCTTAACAGACAAAGGTAATAAAAAGATTAGAATAGTTCATTACAAACAAAAATGCTATAAAACCACAAGTGGCAATACTATTTAAGCCATAGGTAAAGAAAGAGAGAAAGAGAGCAAGCAGAAAGAGACTAATTTGTGATTGTCTTTTTATTTTTATATCTAACTGGCTTTGCAAACTCATTTTTATCTGATTGAAACAATTTAACTCGAGCTTACTGAATGACCCAACGTTTCACATTCAATTTTAAAAATAATAAAAAGACATGCAGATTCTATATCTATATCTATATATATCTATATATGTATCTATCTATATCTATAGAGAGAGAGAGAGTTCTGATATGAATAATATGATAAATCTTAGAATTTTCTTTCATCTAAGAATATTATTAATTTTTTTTATCCCTTCCCTCCCTTTCAAACTGAATTAGATAATTGGTCCGATCAATTGGTCTACAAATGCTGGGAGTTCTCTCTCATTTTTTTTCTCTTGAACCATTAGGTTTCAATCGTTCTTAAACGGATCAAAATACGAATATCTGGGTCACGTGACACCAATCGATATAAACGGGCAATAAAAATATTTTGAAGCTTCATCCTAGACAAAAAAAAAAAAATGGGCCGTGGGTTTTTTTTTTTTTTCATTCCTTTTTTTCATTCCTTTTTTTCATTCCTTTTTTTTCTCAATTCAACAGATTTTCTTTGTAATGTTTTACTGAGATTCATCAGGTTTCATTATTCAGTCAACTTTTTTTTATGTTCGATGCGGATGGTAGGGCGAGGAGAGTGCTGCTGGCCAGTCTAACAAAAAGCCGAGTGATATTAAAAGCCTCGCATTGCAAAAAATGCTTTTTAAAGTAGTGTAAACTAGCTCTGCCTACCTGGCGTTGCCCGGGAATGAAAGAAAGAAATAAACCGACTTGTTTATGAAAAAAAATAAAATAAATAAAAAATAAAAATTAATTTTGGTAACTTTCATTTCGTAATCAAATTATTTTATGAAATAGGATTTTTTTTAATGTTTGTTTTGATACTTGGCGTTGATTAATAGTAAAAATAAATAAATAATAGTGTGGAAACTTTCCTTTGATGCTTCAAAACATAACGCGTTTTTCGTAATTTATTTCTGCAGAAGTCAAAGGAAATAACTCGTTACATAATGACTTTACTTCAATGTTCAGTGAGCAAAAACATTTCTTATCCGGAATAAGTATTTTGAGAAAAAAAAACTTGTGCCAATAACATAGTGGAAAGAAAATAAGGAAAACATAGGCTAGTCTGAATCAAGTATCGATATGTCAGGCGGATTGCTATTTGGGTCTGACTTTGAAAATCTGTCCAAAACACCAGATCTCTGCAATAACTGGTAAAGACTATTTTGTCAGTCGAAACTATTTTTGGTATTTGATTACAAAACATAAATGACTTGCAATAACTAATGAAATATTGGGTTCAGATCAAAACAGAATCAAATGTCCAAAAGATTTAATTATTGATAGAATATGGATGGCCGAAATAACTTTTTTGCTCTCCATCTCTCCTGGACATTAAACCCAATCTAACAGTATCAAATCAGCAATTATAATGGGTGCATAAGAATCGATTATTATACTAAAACTGAGTTAATCAACGTTTGTTTCCCTAAGGCTTTGTTTTCCCTATAAAATCCAATCACACAAAATACATGTTAAAATATTCCTCAATTCTTGGAATAAGTTATGTTTGAAAAAAACCCCAAAAACTTCAATTTAAATTGTTCCCATAAACCGTAATTGGTAAATAATTCATCAAGTGAATAATGTCTTACTTTCACTTTCACCCTCTCTCACTGTACGTTATTTTACCCCCTCCCTCTTATTCCATACGTATCTCTCTCACGTTATTCTCTCTCTCTTTTTCTCTGTTTATTTACAGTCAAAGATAATAAACAAAGGAAAAATAAAACAATTGGAATAGTTCATTAGAAACAAAAGGGAATAACACCATGAGTAGTAATACTAGTAACTTGTCGTTGGAGTAAGAAAGAGTGGGCAGATAAAGCATGCAGAAAGAGGTTAATGTTGAATTTTTTTTTTTTAATTAAACTGGCTTTGCAAACTCATTTTTGCCTGATTCAAACAATCCAATGCGAGCTCAATGGATTATCCAATAGGTCACCTTTTTTCTACTATAATTAGAATTTGATTTTACAAAAGGTCAATGTCTCAAAAAAAAAAAAAAATCTGTTAACCAAACATTAGTGAATCATTTCCCAAGTATTTTTGTTCTATGCCGACAGAGACCAGTTGCCTGTCACCCCTATTTTGTTATAGATTGGCCCAATCATAGCACATGTGATTTGAACAATAATAGAGACATTTCAACACTTGACAATAAAAATTAGCCATGTTTATACGGGAAGGAAAGAAATCAAAACGATGAAAATCTGTTGTAACTGAAGCAATTAAAATCTGAAACAATGGTCATGTTTGTTGACAAAAGGGATTGTTATTTGCGTTATTTCTAATTTGTGTTGTGAGAAAATTAATTAAGGCAGCAGCAGCAGCCGACAATTCGTTTACTTTTTGTATTTTTTGGTTTCTCCGCTTGCTAATGAGCTAACAACAGGATTTGCCTTCTGGTAATATCCGAAGGTTTCGTGATATTTGATAATAGCTACAAAAGATTGCATTCTTCAACTGAAAGGTTCAGCAAATTTGAGCAATATATAAAACTAGCGGTACCTACCCGGCGTTACCCGGGTTTCATCAATGTCATTTTAGTAGAAACATATTGGGGTTGCCAATTTTAAAAGCTATACAGAAAAAGAAATAAAAATTTTAATTTTCATGGTTGTAGTATATTTATTTATTTTATATACAAACTGAACTGAAACATTTTCGTATTCTAAAGAATATGCTGGAAGGAAGAAAAAGATGAAGATGGCTAGGCAGAATCAAACATCGATGCTATTTGGGTCTAAATTCTAAAATTCGACAAGATAACTTTATATATTAGAAGACACATGCACATACATAAGATAAATGAGGGAGTCAGCTGCAAAAGAAATCAGACTCCCAACTCCAGTAGTTTTTAAAAAATTAATTCCGATTCAAACTTCTATTTCCTTGTAATCAGTATCAACCCACAAAACAGATGAAATTGCAATCGAAAAAAAAAAGCAAAAAATATATTTCTTCATTTGAACCCAACAGGAAAGTCAAAATCTTCGGTAATAAATTTTAATTGGAAACCAACTATTATACTAAAACGGAGTTAATCAACGTTTTTTTCCATAAGGTATTTTTCCTATATATTTTAATCACACAGAATACACGTTAAAATATTAGTTCTGGGATTGAGTTATGTTTGAAAGAAATTCCATTTTAATTCTTCAAATTACCCATAATTTGTAATTGACTGAACAAGTCACCCATATCTCACTTAGTATCTGTGTATTTCTCTCACCCTCTCTCGCTGTGTGTTGCTTCAACCACTCTCTAATGTCTCTGTGAGCATTTAGAGAAATAGTGACTCTCTCTTTTCAGCTAATTTACATAGTGCGTTCATCATCATCATATCCGGTTTAATGTCTGGTTTAAATGCTGACATGTGTTGGATGGCTTTCAGAAATTAAAAGAGAAATTATAAGAATGATTGACTTAAATTAACCTATCTCTGGCCAGGTCTTTATCCCTTTTTCTCTCAAATCCATCCTTATCACTTCTTCCCATGTTTTTCCTGGCCCTGCTACATCTACTAAGCCAAGCACTCTCATACATTTTTTTTTTAAATGTGACCAAATCAACATAGTCTCCTCTGCTGCACGCATCTCCCTATACTGTCCAGATTTAATCTTCCTGTTATCAGATCTAAACCCGTATTTAAACCTCACGTTGCACGTCCATCGTCTCATATCATTTCTCTCCATGCAACATATATCCTTAACCTTCACTTGCCCAGCTTCACTTCCAGACATCATCACACTTGGCACACATGCCTGATAGACTCCTCCCTTGCTCAACAGTGGTAACGCTCTGCTGGTTAGTAATGGCAAAATAATAGGCTTCTTTACTTCTGAATTATTTAAATTGATAAGATGGAAGTAAACAGTCTTACTTGTAGTTATGCAAGAAGAATGTCTAAAAAGATGTGACAGTTTATGAATTTTTGAATGAAATCAAAGTCGAACAAGTGTAGTGTTTGTGACCTTACGGGTACGTCTTGTTTAATTATTAAAAATAACAAGACCAAGAAATACACACTAATGTAAAATTATCAATTCAATTGGTTACCCCCACCTGCCCCTTCGCACTCCCGCCCCTATCCCCTACGATCTAACCCTAACCACCAAGTTGAAAACAGCGCCATCTGGCAACAGTTAAATCTCCATAAAACGCCCCATTCCGCTCCTCTCACAAACGAGAAACATTCTAACAAACAATGCAGAGTTTTGTCCATAAATGCACATTTCAAACAAGACTTCAAATTTAAGATGGCTTAATAATGATTAAGACGACAAACAAGTCGACCCATAACAACATCTTATTCAAATGCGCCGACCACAACATTCAGAACGTGTTTGCAAGTCAAACAAACATAAATATGGTGAACAGGATTTACTTGTTGAAGAACATTCAATATTTAGTGATAATGATTAAAAAGAAGAGTACAAAAATCCAATACTATATATATATATAGAGAGAGAGAGAGAGATAGAAGAAAAAAGAGTGATAAATATGCAACGATTGTCCAAATTTATTTCAAATTTCAGTTGTTCAATGCAAGGTGTATTCAGTAATAAACTAGTGTTTATTATTCTTTCCTAGTTTATTACTGAATACACCTTGCATTGAACAATTGAAATTTGAAATAAATTTGGACAATCGTTGCATATTTATCACTCTTTTTTCTTCTATCTCTACAATTGCTCTATCTCGTATATTGAGCTAATCCTCTTCACAATAGGTTCCATCTACTAAAAGTAGTTACTTTGGTTTGATCCTATATATATATATATATATATATTGGCCACACGACAACAACCCTCTCCTGACATCTTACGCACCACTTAAACGACACAAGCACTATTCAATGAAATATCATCTCACACAATAAAAACTATACAATCAGCCGAAATAAGGAAAATACTAACTACCACTAAAATCATCCATAAACACGCAATTATACACGCAAACTTAACATCCTTGAAGCCGTATACATTCAAAAACTGCAACCCAACATTAATCAAATAGCATTTTATACTGACACTAACGCCTTATTCGTATTCAATAATTAAAATAAAATTAAATTAAAAATTAAAATTATATATATATATATATATATATATAAAGGCTAACAGCACAAGGACGAAAAATAAGACAACTCCTGATGATGATCGCGAGATAATGACCGACAAAACAACACTCAGAGCCATAATGTTTAAACAAACCTCTGAAATCAAAAAACTTGCTCGCCGCGTCGAGAAGCTAACAAGAGTAAATAACAAAAAGGGAAAACTGTCGTCTTCAATGAGGCCTGCATAAATAACGATTTGCTGCCTAAATACAATATATATATATATATATATATACGGCACAATCACGTTGACACACCGGTTCCCGTTAGATCACCGAAGTTAAGCGGCATCGAGCCTGGCCAGTACTAAATGGGTGACCATTTGGGAATACCAGGTGCTGTATGTGCTCTCTACTTATCTCGGCATTGTTTCCAGTCGTCTTGTATTACTACTTGCCATTGGAATCAAGCAATGCCGACTCAGGAGAGCGGTTGTTGAGGATTGCGCAACCTTTGCAATTACAAATTCACGTGCGGGCTTCCCCTGGCGAGGCACTCATACGTCGAAATCGACAGGAGAGTCCATCACACATATATATATATATATATATAGTCTCGGAAGTTCTTTTAACCTTCAAAACTGGGAAAAAAAAAAAAAAAAAAAAAAAAAAAAATTTTGTTGAAAGATTTTAGTCTAGTAAGTCAATCAATCTACTGCAATCACTATTTTAGTTTACTTCCAAGAATATACTCTAATATAAATATATTTTTATATATGTTTTTATATATAAGGGATCGTCAGTTGTTTACCATGAAAACTGTTTCGGGATTTTAAAAACAAAACAGTATTTCTTTATCATGGCATCCCAGCAGTGTTGATCAGACACCACCTCCCTATTTAATAATTATTTTTTAATTTAAAAAGTTTACAAATATTTAATTTAGTTTTGCCTCCAGATTTGTTTTTCTAAAGTATTAAAATATAGTTTCCTTACCTGTGTTGTTCCTTTCAAAGTGGGTATTTACTATTTTACAGAACATCTATTTTATAGAGTTAGATGATTCCATTATAATAACCCCCCTTTTTTCCCTTGGTTATTTTCTTTGTCTACAAATGTTTTAAAATTAAAAATATATATTTATAAAAATATTTCATATATACATATATATATATATACATTTATTTATTTATTTTATCATGGACTATTTACATATGTTATACATTTTTATAGTAGAGTTTTGGATTTCTTTTATCAATTTCTTTTGATTTATTTCATATAATTTAAAAGCGTCAGGATAGCGTGTTATTGCCTTATTTAACTGTCTAAATATTTTATTTTTATCTCCACCTTGTTTAAGCATTCTTATTACTAATGAAGTGACTGGAGGTATAAAATCCATTAACCTTAAAGTAACGCGGGCTATTCTTAGAAATTCGGACATTATACTCCCATAAAATATATACATAGGACAGGTACTACTTTTATGCGGCATACGAACGATATGAAAGGGAAAAGAATTTCTTTTATCAAACATTTTATAAATAAATCTACCATCCTCAATTTTTATATCTAAATCTAGAAAGGTAGCATGTATTCCTGTATGTTCACAATTTAATTTTAATTCCCTAGGATATATTAAATGTTTAGTATTTTCAAACTCCTCTCTATCATTTATACAGACCAGGTCATCAATAAACCTCCTGCAGCCGTGGTAACTATACGTTCTAGATATATCATTTTTTATTAATGCTGACATATATATGTATTCATATCTATGTAAATAGAGATTTGCCCAAAAGGGGGCAGGGTCCAAACCCATAGGAATACCTATTGTTTGTATTAGTGTATTATTTCCTATTTTAAAATAACTTTCTTTAATCAGGTGACTTATAAGTATTTTAAGGCCATTTTTTTAAGTACTAGTTTTACTGTTTTTAGTCTTACACCAAAAGGCTTTAGATTTTGAAAATTCTATGTATTTACCTTT
Organism: Sepiola atlantica; assembly: GCA_963556195.1. Classification (NCBI taxonomy): domain Eukaryota; kingdom Metazoa; phylum Mollusca; class Cephalopoda; order Sepiida; family Sepiolidae; genus Sepiola; species Sepiola atlantica. The sequence goes on along the minus strand of OY744534.1, from coordinate 101,923,168 downwards.
ACCTCCGGCAAAAGCTAAATCTATAATGTTACCTAATTCTTTAATTAGTTCATTATGTGGTATTTTAGTATATAAGGTACTAAAATCATATGTAGAAATTGACTTAGCCTTTTTACGGGAATTTATATGATCTAGTTTTTCTTTTATTGGATATGAATTATTTACTACCCAAAATAGGTTTATATTACTATAGAACTTTCTTTTATTATGAAAATTATTTATCTGATTAATTATTAATTTAAACACATTTGATATAGCCTTACTCAAGGGTTTAGTAATACACATTTTGGAGGCATATATATATATATAGTGTGTCAGGTTGTATATGAAAAGAAATCAAATAAAGTGCTCGATCATATAAGAGAGCTAATATAATTTATTTAGATATGTAATATACAGTATCTAAATAAATTTTATATATATATAAATATATATATATATATATATATATATTGTATTTCCTTGACTTTATCAACAGTAAATCATGTTAATTATATGTTTAGGTTATACTGCAATTATAGCATGTATAATATAATATATTTTTTATATATTTAAAAACTCACACCAACATTTAAGCCATCTTGGATTTTAGAATTTAGACAAAAATAGGATCATATCTAATACATCAATATTTTGTCTATTTTGTTGTCTTTTTCCCATTTCCAGCATTTTTTTTTTTTTTTCAATACCAAAATGTCTTTGGCTTCAGTTTGCTTGAAAAAAATAAAAAAAATAAAAAAATACACCATAAATTCTTAAATAATGACTTAAATAATGTAAGGGAGATAATTTCTGTAGAACAACTTAAATCCACTGACTTTCTTCATAGCATCTTTTTGAATTCAGGAATCTTTACTTCAAACTCCGAAACCTATATGGAATTTTAAACTGAACCAACGGGGGTAAATTATTCTCATTCCGTCACTCATTCCCGGGTAGAAGTGTTTAAATTTAAATGACTTAACACTTCTACCCGATAATGACTGATGAAACAAGAACAATCCACCCCCATGGATTAAATCAGGGGTTCAGTTTTTAATTCTGTATAGGTTTCCGAATTTAAGAAAGATGTCAAAGTTCAAAAAGATGCACTCAAAAGAGGTTGGAGGTTACATCGGCTGAAACGTGAAAATAATCCAAAATAGTCTGAATAATCTAAATGATACAAAATATCTCTCCTTGTCTCAAAAACTTAAATCCACGTTCGGACAAGCCAAATTGGCATCAGTCCATCAAAATATTTGCACTCAGTTTTTCTTCTTTTATCTCAAACTAAATTTTTTCTTTTGAAATATTGCAAAGTGATACAAAAAATAGAAATAAAAATTAAACAAAAACTATTGGAACCAAAACAAATTAATGAAACCTAAAAATGCCAACGTGACACAAAATCGTAAAAGCTTTAATAATTTTTAAAATGTAAGCCCCCGCCCCCCTATTGTTTTCGGCTTCTGAAGTTCCAGATCGAACATTTTTTTAGCAATGATTAAAAGGGAATTCAAGTAGGATTTGATAGCATTAGGAATCGCGAAGGAGACAAGAAAACGTCATGCTGTGAAATCTAACAAAGTTATCCTGTTGGAGTTTCACAGTCAGACCCAAATAGCAAACCATCTGACATGTCAATATTTGAATGTAGAAAATACCGTTCTGCATCATCTTCATGCACTCGCATCAAATATCGCTTTTGTAGACTTTGTTTTCATCAGAATACTTTTTCATATCTATTATTATTATTATACTAAAGCCGAGTAAATCAACGGTTGTTTCCCTATCTATTTTAATCCCACAAAATACATGCTAAAATATTCCTTAGTTTATATTTGTACTCACTAGGAGTTCTCATACAGATCATCGTCAGTGATTGCTCACCGACAACAACCAGTGGTACTTCCTGGAGTCTGAGTGACAACAAGCCTCCCCAGATTTCCAGTATTCTTCAACTTTTTTTGATAACCACCGCAAATAATCTTGTGATATCGCAACAGCCTCTTACCATTGATTTCTCGCTGGTAAGATCCATTGGTCTTCTCTGGGATTTGGGTGGCAATAAGCCTCCCCAAGGTCTCAGCATTCTCCGCACTCCTCCAGTGGAGGTCTGGTTTGTGCTGTCCCTCTTCGGTCTTATTTTCCTCGACCCTCTACACCATTTTCTTATTTTTATTTTATTTATTTATTTATTTTTTAAATAATAATTATTAATTATTATTATTATACTAAAGCCGAGTAAATCAACGTTTGTTTCCCTAAGGCCTTTTGTCTATCCCACAAAATAGATGCTAAAATATTCTTTAGTTCTGGGATTGAGTTAAGTTTGAAAAAAAAATCCATTTTAATTCTTCTAATTAGCTGTAAATTGTAATTACGTAAAGTTATCTAAGTATTTATCTCGCCATTTTGAACTGTGTTGATTCAACCACTCTCTAATAGTTTTTAATATCTCTGAATATTTAAAGAGTGACTCTCTTTTCTGTGTTACCATCTAATTTGCATATAAATGTCTACACACGACAAACACGTATGTAAATTAGATGACAAAATCAGTCTTTTTGCTCCTATATAATAGTAATAAAAGAATACTACTACTAATAATAATAATGATGATAACACTATGGAAGCAAAGAGACTTATTATTTTTAGTTAGTTAAAAAGAATGTCTTAAAAGATATGTTACAGTTTATGAAATTTCACATTAAATCAAATTGTAATTTATAATGGTTGTTGTTGTTAGCCAATGGGTCATGGGGGTACGCCTAGTATGATATATAAATATTATTCAGTTCTATTAGACATTCCCATTAACTATTAAATGTCAGAGAATTTATAGACGAAAGAATAGGAGAAGGGAGGCACATAGGAACCTTTATATGATACACATTTAATTTTAATAATAATATTTTTTTAATTTAAGGAGAGATAAAGATGGACGGATGACAAATCTATTTCATCTTCGATTGTTCAATGCAAGGTGTACTCGATAAAAACATGTTTATTTTTCTTTCCTTAAGCCAGGCTTTTCAAAGATTAAAATCTTATCAGAGGTATTACATAGATGGATAAGTTGGCAGTGGAATAGCCAAAATTCAAAAAATGTAAGAAACAATATAAAGTAATGGGTAGTAAAATTGTGTCCATAAAAAGGTTATCAAAATATGGAGTCTGTCCAGTTGGTGAATGTCCGTTGATAAGATGCCCGGTGAAGAAAGATTTAAAGATGGAAAAAGGGATTTCGTGGTGACAGCGTAAAAAAATGTTCAAAATGAAGTAAATCTAATGGAAAGAAGTTTAGTTCAACCGTAGATGGGAAGCACTTATTCGAATGAAATTTTATAATTGCTCTATCTCGTATAGTGAGCTTAAACCATTTCACTATAGGTTCAATTCTCTAAGAGTATACTTTTAGTTTCATATTTTATATATATATATATATATATATATATATATATATATATATATATAAGAATGGATAGGGTGTAAATATGGATATGCTGACCTCTCAATCTCTTCTGCTGAAGGTGATAACTAGAATTGCTTCCCTTTTTCTTTTGATTATTTTCATGTAAATTTCTCTCCCCCCCCCCTCTCTCCTTATTGGTCGTACGTGTGCATGTAAGAATATTGGAAACAACTATGCACGCGTTGTAAGGTTGACACCAATCTTAACTAATTCCAGGATTAAGGGGATTTCAATTTTAATCTATTTGATACCCATATGGGTTTCTTAATCCAAATTGATTGAACGTCTCTTAATACTTAAAAAAAAAACGTTCTCCCCCCTTCCTACACTAACTGCAGTTCTTACCCCCCCCCCCATCTTTTTTTCTTCTCCCTCACTTATTGTCTTCATTATTCAGCACTTCACATTTTCAAGCGATTAGCATCATTAATAAAAAAAGAAAAAGAGATTTGTGATAAGTCATTTATTTTGTTTTCTATAATTAAATAGAAAAGACAAAGTTCTTTTTATTTTACAAGAGTTATTTTAATAAGGACTAGCTGTCCCTACCCGGCGTTGCCTGGGATGCAGTTAAATGATTTTAGCACATTTTTTAATTTAATATTTAAATTTAACTTTCAAAATCCTTTAATATATATATATATATATATATAAAGATAGATGAAAGAAGAGGGATAAACATGTACGAATGACAAATTTATTTCAACTTCGATTTATTCAGTAATAAAGTTATATTTATTACTTTTCCTTAACCCAAGGCTTTTCAAAGATTAAAATCTTATCATCAGAGGAATTACATAGATAGATAAGTTGGTAGTGGAAAAGCCAAAATTCAAAGTTTGAAAAAATATGAAGTAATGGAAAGTGAAAAAGTTCATGTCAAAAAAGATATGGGGTCTGTTCAGTTGGTAAATGTCCGTTTATTACCGAATATACCTTGCATTGAACAATCGAAGTTGAAATAAATTTGTCATTCGTACATGTTTATCCCTCTTCTTTCATATATCTTTATAATTGCTCTATCTCGTAGGTTCTATCTACTAAAAGTATACTTTTAGTTTCATATTTTATTTTATTATATATATATATATATATATATATATATATATATAGTAAAATCAACACCAAAATTGCATAGTTAAAGAAAGCCTGCCGTTCTATACTAGAGGTCATGTTGTCATTGCACAGCTGAAAAGCACAACTGGATGCTTATTATGTTTGATTTTCAGAGATTTTGTAAAGAAATGAAATCGACCGTATTTGAAAATACATAGAATAACATTCTGACCCATACCTGAGGATAAGAAGTGTTGACAGATAAATAAATGAAAAGACATTTTTTTGTTGTAGAAACTGATAAATATCAAACAAAAAGGTACTTAAAATGCCTGCTAAAAGATATGAAGATCCACATAACGTTTTAACAGAAATTTTTTTTTTTAACTCAGTTCACGTAACTCATCATGTGGTAAATAAGACAACATTGTTTTATAGTGAATGAAATCTTTTTAAAAAGGAAAAAAGAAGAAACGTATTTAAATTAATCAAATTGAATTGAACGGCCAGCAACAGAAATAAATATATTTATGATACTGAATTAGGAAATGATCGTAGAACGAAAAGTACCTAGCGATTAAAATGTGGGTATCCATTTGCAATTTTGCCTATTTGTAACAAACGAAATTTACTGGTGTAGGTTTCGATCTGTGTCTTACTAAATCAAATGCCAGAACGGATATAGTATGTAATTAATGAAATTGATTTGCATGTCAATTTTCAGTCGCAAACAATATTACTGATAACTTTCGTAATTGACTAGATAGTCAGAATCAAACATCGATTTGTCAAATGCATTGTTATTTACGTATAATATGGAAAATTCAACAAAATATATTAAAATATAGTTATCCACAGACACATGTTCAGTCTTTTCAAGACTCATCAGTGTGGCTAGATACAGCAGGTGCACTAACCCCAAGATTCAAATCCCAGTCCAACGCTCTTTACGATGTTGGTACCAGAGAGGATTCAATTCTTCTTAGGGAAAAATCTTGCTTTACACTTAAGTGGAAACTGTCATTTCCTATATCAGAGTGCTCCACCCATAGAGGAGCATATATATATATATATATATATATATATATATATATATATATATATATAAGTGTTTTAAGGTTCATATTTTTTTTTTTTTTAAAAGCATCTATTGTTACATTTAAGAAGGAATAGGTAAAATAAATACCTTTTGAAGCATTAAGATGCGATATCAAATTTTTTTTATATAAAAAAGAAAAATAATAAATCGAAACCGATTTTTTTTTTTTTTTTATTACTAGCATTTTTTTTTTTTTGTTAGTTTAAAGTGATACAAATAATTTCGCCAAAACCTGGCATCCTCGGTGTGTAATATATCCTGATGTCATCGGATTTGCTCGTTTATAATACAAAAAAAAAAAAAATTTAAAAAAAATCGGTTTCGATTTATTATTTTTCTTTTTTATAAAAAAAAATTGATATCGCATCTTAATGCTTCAAAAGGTATTTATTTTACCTATTCCTTCTTATATATATATATATATATTTAGTACAATATCTGTACTGTCGGTTTCGAGTTCGGAAGGAGTCCGACCTTCCAAACTTTCGTCAGCTTCTGTTGATACTGTTGCGACAGTATCAGCAGTATTGTATCAGTACTCTTGATACTGTTTTGCAACAGTATCAAGAGGATGACGAAAGTTTGGAAGGTTGGATCCCTTCCGAACTCGACGGTACCAATGTTTTACTGATTTCTGTACTAAATAAATAAATAAATATTTATGCTCTCAACTAATTGAGTACAATGCTGAGGTTTTTCCCCCACTATCTTACAAAAGAAGAAATTTATATATATATATATATATATATATTATACATGCGTCGTTGAAGACCATGGAGTTTTCTTTCTTTGCAATCCTTCTGGTAAATTTCTCGACGTGGCGAGCGATTCGTCGATTTTCCGGAGTTAATTAGTGGAGTATGGCACCTAACGAATCGCTCGCCGTGTCGAGAAATTAACCAGAAGGATAGCAAAGAAAGAAAACTCTGTGGTCTTCAACGACGCATGCATAATAAATGACTTGCTGCCGAAATATACATATACATATATATATAAGAGAGAGAGATTAATTCTATTGCTTACTTATGAAGAAATAACTGATTTGTTAAGATTTTATTCTGGTAAATGGAAAAAGAATCTACTTGACCTTTTTTATTACTTAGAAATGCGCGTGCACGCAGACACACACACCCAAAAAAACAAATTTCTAATCAATCATTTTTTTTAGAGGTTTATTTTCTTGCTCAGTAATTAAAATGTGCTTAAAATAATATTAACATCTTATCACGGAGTACATTCTCATTTTTATAAGAATTTGTTTGCCATAGAGAAAATTAAGTGCACTCAAAATCTGCCGGATTTTTATATCATTCTAAAGCATATAGTGTTTACAATTTAGACTTAGAAGAAGAAGAATATAAGCTCTCATAAAATCCATGGAAATGAGAGATAATTGATATTTGGTCTTGCACTTCCACTTCAGATCAGAATTTGTTGGCCATGTGAAAATTTTGACGCATCTACATACACACACACACATTATATAATATATATATATATATATATATATATTATATACATATACAGTGTAACCCGGATATAAGAGAGCTGTCAGGACCGGAGACTAAGTCTCTTATATCCGGGTTCCTCTTATATCGGGGTATAGTCTATTTTGTTTATGTAAGTATGGAAACACCACATATAACGCTTTTTATGCACAGAACACTAGTTTATACACAGTTATAGACATAAAAAATACTTTTCAATCAGTTTTCAAAAAAAAAATTCAGTCAAAAATTACTTTTTCTTGAAAAAGGCAGTCATTTTTTATTGTACACAAATCTATTTGTTAAACCCGGATATAAGAGAGCCGTTGGGACCGGAGAATAAGTCTCTTATATTCGGGTTCGCCTTCTAACAACAACAAAGAAAGAAACCTTGGCTATAGTGAAGGTCATAGAAAGACTCACCAATGAGGTGAGAAAATTTAGCAACGTCTTTTGACTGATTTACGACATCACACTGTCACTCAAAACGAACTCTCTTATATTGAGGAGGACAGGACCGGAGAAGAAGTATCTTATAGCCGGGTTTCTCTTATATCCGGGTCTCTTATATCAGGTCTAATTTATAGACATTAACACAGGCTGTAATTTGGGACGAGAGACAATGTCTCTTATATTTGGGTTTTTCTTATATCCGGTGCTTTTATATCCGGGTTACACTGTATATATATATTCTTTAACAAAGCAAGATATAATGTTTATAAGCACTATAACTCCACTTGGAACAGGGATTCTATAAATTGATGAAATGAAAGAATTAAGGATGATACAGATGGATTTGAGGCAGCCCAGAATGAGCAACAACAAAAAGGAGACATTTTGTCTGAACACCGGTTTTCATTTCCGATGTTATTGCATGCGAAAAATCCAATATTAAAAAAAAAAATTTTTTTTTTAGATACAATCCAATATTTTAACATTTTTTTAAAAATATATTTAGCGATGATAAATTAATATTTTTCTAAATTATTTAAAAGATTATTTATTTTTTATAAATCTCGAAATTTAAACATTTGTAAATAAAACTGGTTTTTATATTTAAAAATGTGCACATAACAAAAGGTGCTTGTAAATAAAAATATTTTTTAAGTCAATAAAACTTTGAAGTCAGTCAAACTTTTTGTCAGTAAAACAAGTGAAAGTGAATGACAGGTTAAAATGGGGAGATTACCTAAAAAGAAAAATTACGTCAGGATAAAAAAAAAAATTAAAACACTTTAATAGACTTTTAATAGATTTAAGTATTTTTTTATTATTATTACTTCTAACAAAGATACCAATGCAAATCCGGAAATTTGATAATATCTGAAAAATATTAATTTTGATGTTGAAAAGGGTCACATGACACATCTTTCATAAACAGTGTCTAATATAAGTAAATTGTAATCATTTTGTTGATTCGCGTGAATGCAGGTTTAACACGCGAAAATCAAACCATTTCTATATTGATAATTTCAGTCGCAAAAGCTCTATTTTCACATTACACGTAATTGTTTTGAACTATTTGTGTGGCCCAACCACTTTCAAATGCTGTACGATCAAAAGTATCTCCATATTATGAACCCATTTGTTAACACACGGCATTGCCCGGGAGTCTGTTTATTTTCATTTATGCTTCTGTTTGTTTTTTTCCAAAACTATACCGTTTGTGTTTTTTATTAAATCATTAAATTTTTAATAGGATTTTGAAAGTTTAACGTAATTCTTACGATATCGGTGGGGCATTAAATTAATTTCGTTGCTTTAATCTTTAAGAATTTAAAAGCAAAAAATGACTTTCTATTCAACCAATTCTTTTCAATATCGAAGGGTCACAAAACAATTCACCTTTTTTGTCTACTATTAACAAAAGATTAAAATGGCTGACTTGTTTATAAAGAAACAGAAATGCATTTTGGTGGATTTAATTTCGTAATTAATTAATTTTAAAAAATAAGATTTTAAATGTTTTATTTAATGCTATAGCATTTTTTATTTTAATAAATAATCGATTAATAAACAAATAAAAATAATGTCTAAATAACAGAAATGGGAAAACACACACAAATAAATAAAATTGTGTCACCACTTATTTGTCTAATATATAAATTATCTTGTCAGATTTTCCATGTTAAACTTAAATAGCAATGCATCTGACAAATCCATATTTGATTCTGACTAGCAAGTTCTTTTTTCTTCCTTGCAGCATGTTCTTTACACTAAAAAAAGTGTAATTTGCTTTAGTTTCTTTCTGAAAATTATTATTCTGATAAGGAAGATTATTATAATGGAGACAATTTTAAATAATGACCTAAAAAGCTCAAAATGAAGTAAGATAATTCCTATTTTAACTTAAAGGTAAAAAATATGAGTCATCTTTTTTACATTTTGAGTTTTTTTCCAAGTCTTTGTGACTTACACATCATTTTTTTATTTAAAAATTAAAATTAAATTAATGAATCCCAGGCGACACCAAGTGAATACAGCTAGTATAACGATAAAGTTTCGCAATTTCTATTCATATAAACTTGACTTGATTATATCCTTTGTTGGACAACTCGTCCAGGAGAAGGAAAGCTCTGAACTAGCAACAGTTGTTTTTCACTTCCAGTCATCTAGGATTTCTCATGGCCACTGGCCTTGAGCAATACCAGTTGAGGAGAAGTGTGGTTAGATATTGTGCTACTCGTGCTTCACTAAAAGACTCATCATCTTCGAGGGCGTGTCGATTGTCTCTGAGGACGGAACGGCACTACTCGGTTGGGCAGTTATAGATGCGCGATTCAGTTGTTGCATGAAATATAGAAATCAAATTTGTTGTGAAGTTATAAAATCTTGATACGAACCACAAAAAAAAATGAAAAATGAGCAATTGCTCGGGTCACAAAAAAATTGCTCGGGTCACAAAAAAATTGCTCGGGTCACATGTACAAGTTTTTCTTTATGAATTTATGCTTGCACACACTCTGGCAAAAATATTTATGGTTCACCAGTGTTCGCACTAATATTCATATAGAAGAACATCTGAATTGGTGAAAAAGAGGAAAGAAAGAAAAATGAAAATAAAAGGAAAGAAAAACGTATAAATCGGTATAGAAAGAAGAAAAAAAGAAAATAATGGAAATAGATACACATTGCCCTTTATTATAAAGTGGATGATTCGTTTGGTTTTGTTGACGTCAGATGATAAAGTTTATGCATGGTGAAAGGGAAGGTGGCATCAAGCAATCCTGTTGGTCAGGCGTCGCCGCTCGAAAGGTTGCATTTACATAAAGAACCTCAGTTCAATTAAAGTCTGGACAGATGTCGCATGCGGACATTTTTACGGAAGAGGTCACTAGATTTCCCACTGGTCATGGTTTATTCCAGATAAAAGGTGACTCAAAGATCTTTGGCGGATTTCCAGGCGCACCGCCCGGTCAACCCCAAACACTCTCGTCTCGGGAGTATGTATGAGATGGCGGATCTCCTGAGACCACATCCAACCAATATGGACAGAATTGGGGGACACCGGCAATGTCTGAAACATATGATGGATTGCAGGCGACAGTAGAAGAATGAAGCAATAGCATCAGTCACCTGTTTTGGCACTTCATTAAATATATCTAATACATAAAGTTATCTTGTCGGATTTTAGAATTTAGATCTAATAGCATTGCATCTGTGCAGTTTGTTTGTAATATATTATTTTATTTAGGAAGATTGTTACGATGACGACACTTTAAAATAAGGAATCAAATAATGTAAGGGAGACGAATCTTTTCAGCTTAAAATACGACTTATCTCCCTCACATTATTTCAGTTATTATTGAGCACTTTTTTTCCATCTCTTCTTCATATTATTTTGTGACCACTTTGCATGTTTCTTGCTTATACAGTCCTTACACATCTTGCTGCTTTCGAATTTGCCCAATAAAGAACATCTGTTTTGACTGTATAAACAGCATTTATTTATCGAATAGGTTTATACTGAAACATGAGTAAAATTAGATTAACCAGCTAATTCTTTATTAAACCTGATCGCAGACTGTATAAATATGTCTAATAATTTATACCATTTCTGTTTTGCTGTTGAGTGACAATAACCAGCTACATCAGTTCTTATAAAAAAATCTCGTATAGAATATATTAAACTCAAACCTGGCCATTAGTAGTCAGCCAGCCATGGGGACCGGGCTATACTAGTAAAGTTAGGTGTACAAAGAAAAGTATGTATTCTCCTATTGGGCTATGCGAGCTTCATTTATCAGAGTTTTCTACGGCAAGCAAATCCTACTTATTTTCAAGTTTGCCTTCTAGATTGGTCACCCTACTAAGTTTAGAGTTCAGTCTACCCTACTATTTAGCTCATAGCTGGGAGTAGGAATTTACAGTGGCTCTATGGGTTAGGGTTAGGGGTGGAAAAAATTGGTTTTTGAAGATCAGCAGAAAATGGGTCTAATGCTTTTATTTTTCCAGAATTTAGACAAACTGAATCAGAAAGAAAAATTGGTCGAAAGCTAAATTTTTATGGATTTTGTAGCTGTTTGAAGTTGAATACATCCAAAAAATTGAACCGCAGAATTTTAAGGACCGTTTTTTTCGGGGGGGGGGGGGGATAAAATACAGTATAATCGATGATTTTCAAACATTGATGACTTTCTAGAAATGTAGAAAACACAACATGTACTGTTTTTCTTAAATCTATATACATCAACAATATTTTAAACATTTTCTCCCAGCATAGGAACAGAAATTTCATTCCTAAACAATAAAAATGCTTTAGCTATGCAAAAACCCGAAAAATGTCAGATTTTTAAAAGAAATAATAGTCAAACCTCCCAAACACCAGGTCTGCAAACTTGGGCTCAATTGTTTCTAAAAGTTGGGTATTTAATGATTTTTGAACATTAGACCAACATTTGCCAGAATTTGACAAAGGTTTGAAAATTCCAATAAAATAGTCAAATTTCAAGGAAAAATACCAATTTTTCACAAAATATTTACAAATCTCTAATTTAATATAGATACAGAGATAATTATGATTTTTTTCCACCCTTTTATCCCTTCACCCAGTACATATAATACCAAACCATTCGCAGACAATAATTCTGGACTCATTTGTGATCAAAACGGTAATATTGCTAAATATTATTTATACTTAAAAAAAAAAAAAAAAAAAAAAAAAACAACTTATTTTTCATTATATTGAGAATTAAATGACAATTCGAAAAAAACATGCAATCATTCGTAGGTGATAATTTTTTAGCCAAGTTATGGTCAAAACATTGATTTTGCCAAATATGCTCAAATAAGAAAATTTGGACTCAGACGCGTGAAAATTAAGCTTTTGAGACTTTTTTTTTTATCATTATGTAAAGAATAAAATGATGATTCGAATCAGTACTTATCCAACCATAAGTGATAATTTTTACCTGAGAGATGGAATTGTTTTCCATTATTGGTTGTTATGGGCAAGATAGACATTCATTCACGGGAATTTCCAGCTCGTATTGTTTAAGTGACATTGAGTAAGTGGCAGCGTAAAAAATGTTAATGAGGTTGGAGATTTATGAATTCTATCAAGAGAGATGCATAAATGTGCATCAATTTGGCAGATGAGAAAATCGAGACTGAAATAAGAGGTGTGTGGGGGGGGGGGGTCATAGATGGGTGCATTTGTTAAATTGTATGTGAAAGATAAGCTTAGATAAGACAAATAGAAACGATTCGAATAGAAAGATATCAAGGGTAAAGAAATGGATTAACTCTTCAGGGAAATAAAAAAAAGATGAAGAACAAAAAAAAAAACAAATGAAAAAATGATGGAAACCAAAAAAAAAAGATAAAAACTCTTTGCTGTTGAAACAAAAGATTTTGTAAATTGTTGCTGGCGAAACTGGGGTTAGGGTTGGGTTCTACTTGTTTATGAATAACAAAAAAAATCTTACTATCTTTCCTGAGAATTCCCTACCTGCTCACCGTTTCTCCGACTGTACAAATATGCAGAAATTTATAAGTAACGTGAAAACCCCCACTCTATAAATCTAGCCCCTATAACGATAGATAGATAGATGGAGAAAGAACATATATATATAGAGAGAGGGAGGGAGAGAAAGAACATATATATATATATAGATAGATAGATATATAGAGAGAGGGAGGGAGAGAAAGAACATATATATATATATATATAAAATTTTTATTTGGCTTTTGCTTCTCTAATTCCTTTCCATTCTTCTTCATATATATATATATATATATATATATATAAAATTTTTATTTGGCTTTTGCTTCTCTAATTCCTTTCCATTCTTCTTCATATATATATATATATATATATATATATATATATATATATATATATATAGAGAGAGAGAGAGAGAGAGATAGATAGAGATAGAGATAGAGTGAGAACATATATATATATATATATATGAGAGAGAGGGAGAGAAAGAACATATATATAGAGAGAGAGAGGGAGAGAAAGAACATATATATAGAGAGAGAGGGGGAGAGGGGGAGAGAGAGAAATAGATAGATAGATAGACACTGTAGCAGCATTTGGTGGCATTCAATTGCCATCCGGTTGTGATTGTGGTCGCATACCAGTCGAGGTTCAGATCTCGACAATCAGTCCGGAAGAAACCGGGCCATTTTGATAGGCTTTTATCTGTCAGACTGAGGTAGCTCTGGGAGGTCAACTCTCCTAGGCATTGCCTCTCCTATTTGGGGTGGAATAAGTTTATTGCTTACTGCCTGAAATGTCCCGACCAGGGAATGCCAACGGGACTGCCCAGGAAATTTGTAATAGGTCAAAATGCTCTTTCTTTAGGGGCGCCAGCTTGACTCTCCCCACCTTCCGGCCTTGTGCCACATATTCCTGCGGTGGGAAGAAAGTAAATACCGCAATCGGTGACAGTTATGGCCCCAGAATCACGACACATACTTCTGTAACACACTTTTGTAACACACTTCTGTAACACACTTCTGTAACACACTTCTGTAACATACTTTTGTAACATACTTTTGTAACATACTTTTGTAACACACTTTTGTTAATTATACTGTGTTTGTCTTGATTATTACCGGCCTGCAAGGCCACAAAAGAATGGAACCCTTTAGTTAATACACAGAGGCAGCTTGCTCTCGTTCCGTCAGCCCTGTAGTCTTAAGTAATTTGTAATTGTATTTTTAGTATCGCCCATACTGAGGATTGAACCTTCAACCTTCAGAAGACTGTCACTTTGCACTGATTATCACTTAGCACTTATATCCGTTGCGCCATGTTCGTCCAGTTTATTTCGAGAACATTCTATGATGCTAAATACTTTGTTATGAACAAGAAAATGAATAAAATATTATTTGTGCAGATCTTGGATTTAGAAGAGTAAAATTATAATAAGCTAATATTAACTTTCCCCAGATCGACGTATCTGTCTGCCATAGAAGAGCACATATTACAATGTTGTTTTATGATCTACCGACTTCGCATGGAAAATCTATTTTATTACCAAAAGCAAGGGCATTCATGGCTCTGTGCCATCGATGTGTAGACATAACATTCACAGCTTAAAGAAACAGCAAATATAAACCTTAAACTAGACGATATTTTTAGTATTACTAGTTTATTTACATAAATCTAATATATAAAGTTATCGTGTTGGATTTTCAAACAAATACTGTATTACTATTACACTTAGGTTTCTTTTAGAAAATAGTTATTCCAGCTAGGAAGATTATTACAATGGAGACAAAATTTAATAATAACCTAAAAAGTTGCACTTTTTTTTAAAGAATAACTCAAAAATGTAAAGGACATAATTTTTAATTTTTCACTTGAATCTTAAGGAGTTAGCCCCCTTACAGGATAACCTTTTCTCCATTTCTATGTTAGTACATTGATGTGACCACGTCGCATCTTTCTATGCATGTGTTTCTCACCAATACGTGACTTTCACTTTTTTTTTCAAATTTAGTATTACTAATCTAATATTTATTTCAATAAACGAACAAGAAAAACTAAAAAAAAAATTTTGTATGTGTTTCTAATTTTACAAAAAAAAAGAATTTTTTTTTGCAAGAGTCGGAATCAAGTTTTTTCAAACTGACTCTTCGGATTTTTGCAGGAATTTCTGAGTTATAGGGTCAGAGTCAGGAGTTGGCAGTTGGCGTCAGGTATTTTAAAAACTAGTTTTGGGGTGTTAGGAGTTCAAGTTGGGCTTTGTAAAGTTGATCCTCCGATTAAAAAAAAAGTTTCATATTCACAAGCCCCTGTCTCACAGAAGAGACGTTGCTAGTCTTTCTCTACTCTATCGTTATTTCCATGGAAGATGCTCGACTGAGCTCCAATATCTGGTCCCTCCTTGTAAGACATTCACAGCTAGAACATGTCTTTCTACCACAATGGAAAAGAAGTTTCCTTTCTTCCTCCGTGTGCCAAGTGTCAGGCAGAATTTTCATGAACAGAGTTTCTTACCAAGAATTTTTAATCTGCGGAACACATTATCATGGGGCTGCTTCCTGCAGACTACAACATGGTAATTTCCAAATCCAATGTTAACAAATACTTGTCATAAACAATCCTCATGAGTAATCAAATTTTATTTATTCCATTCATTTTCAATCCTCTCAATATTCTTTATCATTCAACTGACAATCAATCCATCTCATTAATCCTTATCCTCGACTGGCTTTTGGCCTTAAATAGTGATATTAATAATAAAAAAAAAATTTTAAAGTAAAAATCGGCTATAAAAGTTGGAGAGAAGGAAATACATGACAACTTTTATTGATTTGATATCAGGCAAAGGACTGTACGTAGTATGAAGAGAAATGAATGGGAGAGGGGGAGAGAGATTGAAAAGTGGGAGAGGGGGAGAGAGATTGAAAAGTGAGAGAGGAGGAGAAAGATATTGAAAAGAGAGAGAGGAGGAGAAAGATATTGAAAAGAGAGAGAGAGAGAGAGAGAGGGAGGGAGAGAGATGGAAAAGAAACAGATGGAAAAGTGAGAGTGAGTGACTGGGAGAGTGAGAGAGAGGGAGAGAGATGGAAAAGTGAGAGAGGGGGAAAGATATTGAAGAGAGTGAGTGAGAGAGGGGGAGAGTGAGAGGGGGGGAGTGAGAGGGGGTGAGTGAGAGAGGGGGGGTGAGAGGGGGAGTGAGAGAGGGGGAGTGAGATATGGACAAGTGAAAGAGGGAGAGAAAGCAAAAAAGCGAAAAAGTATGCAAAAGAGAGAGAGAGAGAAAGAGAGAGAGAGAGAGAGAAAGAGCGAGAGAGTGAAAAAGCGAGAGAGAGAGAGGGTGAGAGATGGTGACCTATTTGGCACGTTGATTAATCTTAAATGATGAAAGGAATATTTGATTTACATTAAGTGAGTGCCATGAATAAATTAAAAGTTGCCAATATTAGAAGTTTATATCATCAAGTCAATAAATAATCGACCCTTCCAATTATGGAAGAGTTGACACAAAAGAATATTGAATTACATGTAGACAGAGAAACGAGTCATAGGTATAGAAGAGGTAAGTACAAAAGAAACACATCACGAAGGATATAAAGTGGAGCGTTGACACACAATGGGGGAAACTGATAGTTGGGGTCTGGGAAAGCCAACGACTTGCAATTACCTGCGATTTATTGCCCTTCAGATGGGTTGATAACAAATTGAGAAATATCAGACATTTTAGAAGCAAAACACAAGCAATTTCTTTGATTTGGATTGTTCAAACTACTATTCTCGTCTTGGTTGTTATTTTCACGTTTCGGCCGATGTAACCTCCAACCTTCTTCAGATGCATTTTTTTTTAATGCGCAACTCAGAAACCTTACAGAATCTCTATGCGTGGCGTAACGGATAAAAGTGTTGCTTAACAATCCATTCTATGTGAGAGTCTTTTGGCGTTTGAAGGTTCAATCCTTACTACAGGTGATGATAACGAAGAATAAAATTAAAAAATCAAAAATTACATAACATTTCTACTCAGTCACGGGTTTGAGTTAAAGTTAGGGTTCAGCTGATGGAACTAGAAAAATCGACCACCATAAATTCAATAAAGGATTCAGTTCGAAATTCGATATAAGTTCCTGAATGTCCATTAAAGATTTCCACGAGTTCAAAAAAATGCATCTAAAGAAGGTTGGAAGTTACATTAGACAAAAACTTATGAAAATTATATATCAATGATAATGAAATGTATTTAGTTTTACATTTTACTGTAGTTTTACGGCATCATCGATCATCAGAAGCACACATGACTGGCATCAATCGATTGATATCATTGTCACTCATGCACACTTCTGATAAAAAATGAAAGTGCAAGATGTAAGGAAGTCTTTTTTACCTTTAAGTAAATATAGGAATTATCTCCCTTACATTTTGTGGGTCATATTTAAATTCTTTCCATTGTAATAATCTTCCTTACCGGAATAATTATTTCTAGAAAGAAACTGGAGCGAATTACACTTTATTAGTGTAAAGAACATGCTGCAAGGATAAGCAAGGAAAAAAAAAATCAGAATCAAATATCGATTTATCAGATGCATTACTATTTAGGTCTAACATGGAAAATCCAACAAAATAACTTTATCATATTTCAGAATTTTTAAGATGAGGATTGATAATTTGTATTATTCGGCTACTGTTTCTCATTTTCTCTGCAAGGATTCGTGGCGCCACAGATATAAGTGTTAAGTAATAAGTACGAAGTGACAGTCTCCTGGATGTCGAAATTTCAATCTTGAGTACGGGCGATACTAAGAATACAATTACGAAGATTTATTGGCTGACAGGACGAGAGCAATCTACCTCCTGTTGATTAAATAAATGGTATCGTTTGAAATTCCACACAGATTCCTGAGTTTGATGATCTGTAGAACGTTGGGGGTTACATCGGCCAAAACGTTTGAAAATAACATCCAAGATCAGAACAGTTGTGTGAATAAGCCAAATAATACAAGAATAAATTGGAACAAATACATAGAACACATTGCCATGGCTGCTGCAAAGAAAGTGGGCTCCCTCTACCGTGCTAGAAAACTTCTCACACCTGACAGTATCCTATATCTCTACAAAGCCACGATCCGCTTATGCATGAAGTATTGTTGTCACATCTGGGCTGCTGCACCATCCATTAGTCTCTCCCTCTTAGACAAGGTCCAAAAACGAGTCTTTAAGCTAATAAGTCCCTCACTCTCCACCAAACTTCAGCCCCTGTCTCATCGCCACAATGTTGCATCCTTGTGCTTCAGTGGAATGTGCTCTGATGAACTTGTTGCAACTTGTCTTGTTTGGGGTGAACTAGGGGGGAAAAAAAAACAAAAAAAAAAAAACACAACAACAAAAAACAAACTGAAAGATAACTTTATATACTAGATGGCCAAACAAAAAGTATTCTCTCAAATTTCGAATGGTTGAATTACAAGAGAAATATTTCTCGTTGAAATAAAAAATAAATAATGTAAAAGTAAAAACATCAG
Source organism: Sepiola atlantica (assembly GCA_963556195.1). Classification (NCBI taxonomy): domain Eukaryota; kingdom Metazoa; phylum Mollusca; class Cephalopoda; order Sepiida; family Sepiolidae; genus Sepiola; species Sepiola atlantica. The sequence continues at coordinate 101,904,615 of OY744534.1, read as the reverse complement.
TAAAAATTATTGTTAAAATAAAATGAATACAAAAAAATGGATCGGATTAATGAAAATTATCTAAGAGGGAGAATGTATAATGATAGAAGCGTTTAGAGCTCAACAGAATTCTCTTATCAGGGAGGGAGGGTATTAACCCAGTAATTAAAGACAGAAAAAAGTTTGATAAAAACTTTTGCAACAAATTTCCTAATTCATATTCAAAGCTGAAGATAAGAAAAGCCGATGGAAAACAGATGCTACCAACATTTTTCTGCCTCATCCATCGAGATATTCTAGATTGAAACAGGATGGCCAATAATTAACGTTAACGGTTTGAAAAGAGGAAACATTAGGTTGAAGCTAGCAAAATTATCAGTCCTCATCATTTGAAAAAAGTTTACCGTCTTTTTAGACACACCCAGCGATGCGATTCATCAGCTTCACGGAAAACAAATTTTCTGCATTCATTTTTATGAAATCACTTTGATTTTGGTGCTGAATTGTAGTTTTTGTCGAATCGAAATCGGATAAACGTGCGTCGTTCACTGAAAAACAGCGTTTCTTCAGAACGTTTCTTTACACTTAAAAGCGATAAATCACATCGATCTAAACATTTATTTGTTGCAGTTGCATACAAATTTTAACCGTTCCCAGTTTTGTTCTTCTTTTGTTAAACTACTTTGCATTCTTGAACGTGGCTAAATCATTCGCGAACGTGGCTAAATCATTCGCGAACGTGGCGAAATCATTTGTGAATGTGGCGAAATCATTCGCGAACGTGGCGAAATTATTCGCGAACGTGGCTAAATCATTTTTGAATGTGGCAAAATCATTTTTGTGCATATTGTATGCTTCTAAGCTTAAGTAACAAAAATATTCTGCATTAATTTTTAATAAACGACTTCAATTGCGGCCCTCATGAGACAACACAAATGGACCCACATGGCCCCAGTGGTGATGGGGCGGGCTGTGTATGACATGCCTGGTATAATTACTGCCTCTTAAAACATCATTGACAGACTTTGACATTTTTATTGCCACCTGATGGTCACAACCAATTTCCAGAAATGGCCTCTGGGATTGAATAAACTTCTATTTCATGTTGTACAATGTATTTGTAATATTTGATTTTCAAGGGCAAAGTTCAACATTATAAGGAATAAATAACGGAAGAAAAAAGCTTTTTAGCACTAAAATTATAATGACAAAATAAAAACATGTTTCCTATAGATATGGACAAGTCCATTTTTCTTGCTGATATTGGAAAACTCAGACAGCTAGTCAAACTGATAGTATTGGTTCAACCCATTGTTATTTTTTTACCCCCCAGAAGTCTTACTTTAAAATAAAAAGCTAAAAATGAAAGTAAAAAATATTCCCGGGCAATGCCGGGTTGGAACAGCTAGTTTGTAAAAAGTATTAAAAGTAATTTCTTTTTTCATGAATATTTCTGAATCAATTGAATGTTTACATCATAATTATATTGTTTAGGCAAATTGAAGTTGGTTTATTTGTTATTGGTAAACTGAAGAATTTTGGAATCACATGAGAATTGTAAAAGAGTTTCCTGTTTCTAAAAAGAAGGCTTAATTTCTTCCTCTCCCATTTTATTATAATTGAATATGAAACTTTAAAAGTTCTTACAAATTAAACATAGCTTTACAATTTTTCTTCAACTTTTTTTCACGCTTTTCCTGGGTTTTCATCTTGAATATAGATTTTGACACAATTTTTTTTTATATTCGACTAGCTGTCCCCACCATGTCATTTTAGTATGAAATTTTTTTGGTTTCACATTTTTAAAGTTAGACAGAAAAAGAAATAAAATTTCAGTTTTTAATGTTTTATTGTTTATATAATTATCATAACCTTTAGATTAGAAGTAAAATTAAAAATGTGTAAGTTACGTATAGGCGAGAAATACTGATACACAGAATGTTATCAATATAGAAAAGAGATGAAAGAGACGAAGTCATGTAAAAAAAATTCTCCATAATAACTGAAATAATGTAAGGGAGATAAGTCATATTTTACGCTGCAAAGACTTATCTCCCTTACATTATTTGAGTCATTATTTAAAATTGTCATCATCGTAACAATCTTCCTAATCGGACATTTTTGAAAACGCGTTTGGCTGGTGAGGAAAAATAGATTACAAAAACGTATTATACTAAATGCAAGTTAATCAATGTTTGTTTCCCTTTTTTTTTTAATATATACTTTAATAACACAAAATACATGGTAAAATATATTTTAGTTTTGGGATTGAGTTATGTTCTAAATAAAAAAATTCTGTTTTAACTGTTCTAATTAGGTGTAATTTATAATTAACTGAATAAGTCCTCTATCTTCTCACTATGTTGATTCATCCACTCTAATATTTCTTAATGTCTCTGTGAGCATTTAACATCTTAGTGAGCATTTAACATCTTTTCTCAGGATCGCCATCAAACTAAATAGAGTGAGTGACCCAACGGGTCAGGGGTACATCTAGTATACTTTAATTGCACATCTTGTATCTTTCTTTTGACCATTGGAATGGTCACTTGATACACTGAAGAAAGTCTTCTTTCTTTTGACCATTGGAATGGTCACTTGATACACAGAAGAAAGTCTTCTTTCTTTTGGTTCTTATCTCGTGTAAATTTTTCTGATTACCAAACGTAATGCACGAACCCCCCCTCAATCTGAACTCTCCACAATGGCTGATTATTTGCTCCTATCAGATCTCGCCAAATCAGCCGGGGGAGCACACGGAAACAGCAATTCGAACAGGATAAGAACCACCACCAGAATCAAGTTTCTTTGCAAATTTATTTCGTTCAACACATCTGTTTCTAATTTTTCTTGAAAGATAAACAATGTCCACTTGGAAGTTGTTTCCAGAGAATGATAATATCTGGGACCAGCCAATTAAAAACAGGAATACCATCCATTTTTGTAGCTATTTTTTTTTTTTGTTACCCTCATCCTCACCAGATATTTATTGCAAGAAACAAAAAAAAAAAAAGAGTTAAAAAAAGAAAGAAAAAAGGAGATCAAAACTGATCATAAATATAAGAGAGTTGGTAGAAAAGCTGAAGTCTGTGTTGGTTTTTGGTTACAATGTAGAGGATTTATTCCAGTGGAGAGAATGAGTGGTGGGAAAATCTGAGAAAGGGAAGTCATAAATAAGACTAGTCATAACAGCAAGCATTCCAAGGGACAGTTATCATATACTTGTCAAATTATTCAAGGTCATTATTTTCACTTCCCATATTAACTCAAACAAATAAATATAGAAAGTGCAAAGAAGGAGGATAAGATGTATTATACAACCATCTATTATTATTATTATTATTATTATACTAAAGCTGAGTCAATCAATGTTTATTTCAGTAACACTTTTTTCCAATATATTCCTTTTATATTTATTTGGTGTCATTTTTATGATACTGTTAGTGTACAAGCTTAGATCTGATGACCAAAGAAGATTCAATCTGGACAGTATAGGGAGATGTATGCAGAACAGGAGGCCCCGATGGTCTGGCACAATATAAATGAGAGATGAGCGTTCTTAGGTTAGTAGATATAGATCAGTTGAGATAGCAAGGTCAGTTCACAGAGGAAGGCCAAGGAAAACATGAGAGATAGTGATACGAGACTTGAGAGAAAGAGGGATAAATAAACACCTGGCCAGAGATAGGTTAGTGTGGAAGTCAATTTCCAAAATCCATCCAACGCATCCCAGTATATAAATAGGGGTGGAACGTAATGGGTGAAAATTTCAGATTCATGCGAGTAGTATTTTTTGTGTTCATTTATACATAAATAACACTAAACAATCAAACATTTTGAAAATTTTGCAAAATTCAGAAAGATAAAATGGACGTTTAACTGATGATGATGATGCATGTGGCAACACCAGGCTCAGGTTTATTTTACCTGTGTTCTTTATCACAGGGATAGTGCTTATCTATTACATATGTAGAACTAAAAATGGACTATCACACACATTGAACTCGTAGGATGTTTACAACTAAGACTGTTGATCAGTATTTGTTTCACTGGTTTACAAAAGCATTAAAATCTGTATTTGAAAATGAGAAAAAGAAGCTAAAATCAATACTTAAGAGGAAGACAACAACAAAATATGGGAAGATTTTAAAAGGGAGTGGTCGCCATCTTGAAATTCATTTTTTCCTATGAAAGAAGGAGGGAGGGGCTTACAGCTGCAAGTGACTAAAGTTGGATTTCAAAAGAACTAAGGAGACATAGAAAAAAAAAAAACTAAATTTACAAAACAGGAGAGGAGAGGGTGAGGAATTTTCTTGTTTACAAACTTGGTTTCTTATCCAAATCCAATCTACTTGGCATTAGTTTTTTTTTTTTAAATAAAAATAAAACATCACCTCCTCAAACGCCATCACTTTTTTTTCCCATCTTCTTAATAGATTCTAACAGAATTCCAAAGTGTCTTTCAATTTCTGTTGACGAAACGAAACACATTTTGCGTGTGAAACGATGGAAGGTCGACTTGTTAAGTTAACGACTTGAAGGAATGCGATGAAAAGTAAAGGTCTGAGAGTGAATGCTACTAAGACCAAAGTGATGAATCAGTGGTTGTAGCGTTGGAAATCCCTCAGAAAGAGGAAAGTTCCTCTGCTCAGTGTGTGGAAAGGAAGTCGGGTGCAATTTAATCTCTTCTGATACTTATAACCATTGAGTACACAAGAAGTGCAGTGGAAGTACCGGTAGAGATGATAGATAGTTTATGTACAAGAAGTGTGTAAGACAATGTACACTAGATCAGAGTTCTCATCAGAGAGAAAGTCTATTTGAATAGTGAGGCTATTTAGGTTGTTCAGAAGTTTTGCTACGTCCGGTTATATTATTGGAGTACAGGTACAAGAAGGTGCTACTGTGATTGAAAAAGTTAAAAGTGGATAGAGTAACTAACCAACATAGAGTTAGCTCTGTCGACAAAGGAAAAAGTCTATCAGGCATGTGTATGCCGTTTGATGATGTATGGAAGTGAAATATGTCCAGTGAAGGTTGAGAGTATGTGTTTCACGGAAAGAAATGATATATTGTAATAGGTCCCTCACTCTCCACCAAGCTCCAGCCCCATCATCGTAATGTTGCATCCTTGTGCTTCTTTTACAAGTACTTCAATGGAATGTGCCCTGATGAACTTGCTCTGGTGGCCTCATTGACGTAAATACACTCGACCAACCCGACAATCAGCTCTATTCTTGTCCATTCACTGTGGAAGTCCCCAGATGCTGGAGAGCCTTCTACTCCAATAGCTTCTTTCCTTGTGCTGCCGGCCTTTGGAACTCCCTCCTGGCTCCCTGTTTCCCCGATGTGCAGAAATTTGAAACCAATGTGAACAGGCATCTCGCTGTACAGCTCCCAATTTAGGATGGCCCTCAAAACTTTCACCCTAATTCTTGTTTGGGGTGAACTATGTTAAAAAAAAAAAGAAAAAAAAAACTCTGAAGAGTCCAAGTGTGTGTGTATAATTAAAAGGAAATTAAAATTAATACTTACAAAAAGTTTACTTTATGATAGCAAAATATTCACCACTTACCTAAAAAAAATAAAAAATAAATAAATAAAATAATTGAATAAAATAATAAATAAACACAGGAAAATTTAAAACACAAAGCCAAAAACAAGATAAAAAATGAAGTTTTATATTTTACTAGCTGTCCCGACCCGGCGTTACCCGTAAAGTCAATTTAGTTTTTCATTTTGATTTGTTTGCACATTTTAAAAGTTGGGGCAAAAAACTACAACATCGCTGTCTTCAACTAAACCCTTCCAGTATACTATAAAACAGAGAAACCAAACGAATAGTTTTTTTTTGTTTTTTTTTAAAACTTTTTTTTCACCCGAAACAAGACATTGCCACTGAGACGCAAGGGGTTTCTGTGATTAAGGGGCCAGATATATAGGGGCATCCTAAGTGGAGAGTTGTGCAGCGAGATGTTTGTTCACATTACATTTAAATTTCTGCATGTTGGTACAGTCGGGGAAACAGGGAGCAAGGAGGGAATTTCAAAGACGAGCGGTCCGAGGAAAGAAGCTATTAGAGTAGAATGTGTCTTGCCATTTCTTAAGGACAAAGAAAGTTGCGCATCTGTTCTACAGCAACAACCTGAGATCCTCAGGGATTAGGATTAATTAAAAGAAATAAAACCAATAAAATGAAACTTGCTGAATAATCATCAAAGACAATCTTTCAGAAGAAAATAAAATAAAAATGGCGTTGATTAAGAGTTGCTAGAAAACAGATTTTTTTAACTTTTTTTTTTTTTAACGAAAATTTTGATGTAAGACTTGAATAAGCCTTTATAGATGTATCAGAAAACACCAAAAAATATGATCAGATGTTCTGCTGGCTTGGCGAGTCGAGAACAGGCTGGAAGTGGTCCCTCTGATAATGGCGACGGAGACGCGCTTGAAGAGGCAGGTCAACTCAAGATGGTCCCTGGTATGGTGTAACATTGATAGATCCAGGCGGGTGAAAAAGTAGCCATAGCAATCAGTTGGAATACGAATTTGCCGAAAAGACCAGTATACTTTGATCGCTTGTGGCTCTCTGCTGATACATGGCCAAAGTTTGTTGCAATTCTGTTATTGACAATGGTGCAAACGTGTCGACACAAGTCACATTCCATATGAACACCTTGTCGTTTCAGAAGGGAAACACTGTCGGACCGTTTGCTACACTCCCTGTAGAGGCCAGTTCAAAGATTGACAGGAAGCCAGTGATGTCTACAACTCATCGGATGATATCATTGAAAGTGAATCTGCCAGCGCTCCTTCTACATGATAGGCTGTGGAGTTTATACACCTCAACCGACTGATCACTTAAAGTGAACACAGACCAAATAAAACCAACTCGACTCCACAAGGTCGTCATCGTTGTAGTCTCGTGTTGGTTGCCATGCTGAAATGTCCCAACGAGTTTTGGCAGCTGTTGAACTTTTTCCATTTATTTGTTATTTCTCGTTACACTCCATCTGTTTATCGCATTTAGTAAAAGTTTATTCGTAAATTTATTCTTCTCTACAGGAGTTCGTTTTATTGCAATATATCAATTACCCGAGGTGCACGTGCGCATGCAAATGCATATGCACAGTTCAAATATGACGTGTCAAAGCAGCTGGTTCCTTAAGAACCAACAATTCCAGTCTTTTATATCACACTAGCTGACCCAAACCGGCATTGCCCTGGAGTATATAGCATTGCTTATATTTTGAAAATACTATTTGTAAATATATATCGGACATATTCACAAAATTATGTTCGAACGTGTTATTTTCAACTAAAAAAAAATAAATAAAAATAGAATTGTTTAAAAGTTAAAAGGAAAAAATGAGAAAAAAAGTACAATGAAAAAAGAAAAGAAAAAATGAAAAAAGAAAAGAAAAAGTGAAAAATTGGGAGGAAAAAATGAAAAATAGGGGGAAAAAGTGATGATAAACGATAGGGAAATGAAAAAAAAGAAAAAATAAAGGAAAGAAGAAAAAGATAAGATAAAAAGACAAGAAGAAAAAGACAAAAAAGGGGAGAAAAAAAGGAAGTTTTGACGAAATTAATCTCTCAGTTTTAATCCACAGTGTGCTCGTGCACACACACGTATGTGGAAGTTTTATTGTATTATTTAAGAAGTTTTACATTTTTAATAAATCAAAAGTGATTGGACAACAATCAGATCTATTTTGGTGAACAAATACATTCCAGATAGTTTATTTGGAAATGACCATAGAATGAAAAGTACCTAGAGATCAAAATTTGGGTAGCCATTTGCAATTTTGCGTATTTGTAACAAATGGAAGTTAGAAGTGTATGTCTTGATCTGTACGTTACCGTAAGAAAAGGCCCCGCCGGATATAGTTTGAAATCGATTGGAATGTCAATTTTCAATAGGAAACAACAGAGATCGATAAATGACGTAATGAAATGGATAGAGAAAACTAATTCAAAATATAGTCGTGTTTCATGGCATTCAATAGTACGGGCATCTCCATCTCACAGGCATCTGACTGGAGGCCGATTGATAATCAGGAGCAACTAAACGAAAAGTTGTTTTTCATTAAAACGCCATCTTGTTTTTTGCTTCATTAAACAAAACAGGATTTCTAATCTTAAGGTATTCTAAGAAATATTTACATTTGGATCATAATTTTCTAATTTAATTGAAGATTTTTTTTTCTTTTTACTTGTTATATTTTTATGTAGATTGCAAAAAAAAACATTTTGGGCCAATAATTAATAATTTATTTTGACCACTTGGCGAGTTAAGTGAACCGAGTTAAAAAAAATTTCTGTTAAAACGTTATGTGGATCATATCTTTTAGCAGACATCTTAATTACTTTTTTTGTTTTGTTTAATACTTATCAGCTTTTACAATAAAAATACATATTTTCATTTATTTAACTTTCAATGCACCCTTTTATCCTCAGATATGCGTCAGAATGTTATTCTGTATATTTTCAAATTGAGTTGACTTTATTTCCTTCCAAAATCTCTGAAAATCAAACACTTGTTAATCGGCCTCCAGTCGTGCTTCTCAGATGCGCCATGAAGTGGCCCGTAATATAGAATATGTGTTACTTAAGAGTTTATAATATTCTTAGATTAGCAACTGTTGCATCCTGACTGCAGTGCACATTGCAGGAGTCATTTGCATTGGCACAAAACCATGACAAAAAAAAAGGCAAAAACCGAGAGAGAATAATCACGTTAGGAGACCGGTTCTTATTAGATCACCAAAGTTAAGTGACACCTCCCTTGCAAAAAAAAAACTAACGTTGTCAAAAATGGTATCTGCAGTTGGCAAATTAGTCGAACCATTGGTCAACGGTGGCTGCAGAGTAGCAGGAGGCAAATCAGTGATCCTGATCATGGCGCCATTACTGTGTGAGCTAGTGTCTCGGAAAAAACATCTGGTGGCCTCACCACTGTACCTCCAAGAAAAACCATGGAATACAAACTGTTGGTCCCAGACGCGACTTGAACTTACTGACTGATGAAAACTCTGAAATGAGTACATGGGTACGGATAACACAGAATGATGAGTAAGGCGTCATCAGAAAAATCCAAGATGACATTTGACATTTTCTGCAATTGCACCCAGCAGTGTCATCGCATAATGCAGTTCAATGTCATCGCATACTGCAGTTGTTATGACAAGTTCAATGTCTAACGAATAATTAATTTAGTTTTTTGTTTGTTTTTTTAAAGAAAATAGAGAAAAACAAGTGATTTATGATGAAGATTTTTGTTTTAATTAAACAAAAAGCTGCTGGCTAAGTGATAAAACATGAATCTCCATGTTGAAAAAAAAATTCATTCTTATTTTAACTTTTGTTTTAATCAATGTTTATTTTTTTTATTTTACAAATTACGATTTACAAATGCACAACATTTGATCAGATATTTTTTATTGATAGAAGATTATCAAGCTCTGCTAATGTATCGAGAACTATTCAAATAAATGCTGGAACCTTTCTCCAAAATATGTTTCAATACTTTGAGATTTTATGAATACACTCGCTCACCGACCCGGCGTGGCTTGGGATCCATTGCATTCAAATTTGCTTTGTAAATATTTCTATGTTCTATAACCTTTTTTGTTAGGTTTGGTAAATAAGCTAAAAAAAAAAAAAAAGAAGCAAATAAAGAATGCTAACTCTTACAAAAAAATAAGTTATTTCCCTCAGCTGATTTTTCTTTTAAACTGATTATTTAACAATGTCTCCATATTAGCAAACTGACAAACCAGATTAAATTTCTTTTTGCAAATAACTTGCAGCAAAATACGTTAGTTTTTTTTTGCCACTAACACAGTACAACAATAACAAATGAAAACCGGCTTGTCAGAATCTAAGTTCGAGTTATGAGCTTAAATGCTATTTAAGTTCAACTTTTAAAATCCAGCTAACATAATTTTATATATTAAAATAAATACAATTAAGCATGGGAGGGGTAGGATGGGGGGAAGGGTCTGTTTGTCCTTCACGTGATCATTTCTTGCCTTAACCAATTTGGCTCATCTCGCCTCTGAAGGGGGAACAGAGTTAATCGTTTGTTGTATCCTTTTCCTTTCACAAGACATTCAGGTCTGCATTCTGCTTTGCATGCTATTTAGGCCCAACTTTTTAAATGCGGCCAACATAATCTGATACCTCGATAAATAATCTTGATAATCATGTGTAAAAGAAGTGAAAGTTGGCAGCGTATGTGCAAAGCACACTTTTTTTTTTCAGAACAAGCAATAACAATTAGAATACGAAAAAAGAAGTTTATCTTGTTTCGTTTGTACAAGTCTGTGGAGACAAGGATCTATTTTCAGTGTACATTATCCGGGGGGGGGGGGAGCAGGGTTGCATTACTGGCGGCGGCGCTCTCCTGTTTTGCTTCTTTTGTAGCTCTTGGGAGTAGAGACACGGCTCCATACACATCCAAACAGTTGGCAGTGAATCACACAGTCCGTGCGCTGCTCCATCGGGAGAAGTTCTAATTTTGACTAAAAGAGGCATGAAAATACCTTCCGTACAACCCCCCCCCCCCCAAAAAAAAACGAATACATAATTATGCGTACACAAAAGATGGGGGCATTACCAGTGACACATGGCGAGGACACAAGCAACAACAAAGATCTGATTTCAGTAAAGCAGACTTAACGTGGTCCGTGTGGAGGCAAATCTACGAGTAACTCCGACAACCATGACGCTGTATATGAACACTAGTTCTACCTACCCGGTGTTGCCCGGGATTCCTTTTAAATTTAATTTAGATTACAAGCAAAATTTTTGAGATAGGCGAGAACCAAAATAAAATAATTATAATAATAATGTGTTAGTCACGTATAGACGGAAAAGACACACACACACACTCAGAACACAAAGTGGTGATAAAATGTTATTAATATAAAGAAGAGATAGAAAAGTGTTCAATAATGAATCAAATAATGTAAGGGAGATAAGTAATGTTTTAAGCTACAAAGATTTATTACACTTATTTTATTTGATTCATTATTTTAGATTGTTGCCATAGTAAAAATCTTCCTAACTGGAATAATTTTACTCCTGAGCAACGCTGTTGCATGGATCTCACTAGTAACTAAAATCAAAAATGTTATTTTTTTTTAGTAATAGATACTACATTCCAAAAAGAAGGATCACCTACTACATACGTTGTCAACATCAAATGCTACCACTATCTACTTATTCCAACATCAAATGCTACCACTATCTACTTATTCCAACATCAAATGCTACCAATGTTACCTATTCCACTATCTACCAATGTTACCTATTCCACTATCTACCAATGTTACCTATTCCACTATCTACCAATGTTACCTATTCCACTATCTACCAAAGGTAGGTGACAATGGTTAAATGGATAACGACATGGACTGACGACCTGGGTGTGCCAAGTTCGAATTCCATAATACCACTTTCACTTAGGGATGTTGACAAGCATTACATGGTCCCTCCTGCAAGAATGCCAACAGAATGAAACACGTCAACAAAGTTGTACCATTCTGATTTATACAAACTTACTTTACTACCTACCTATTCCAGCATCTATCTACCAATGCCACCTATCTCAGCATCTATCTACCAATGCCACCTATCTCAGCATCTATCTACCAATGCCACCTATTCCAGCATCTATCTACCAATGCCACCTATTCCAGCATCTATCTACCAATGCCACCTATTCCAGCATCTATCTACCAATGCCACCTATTCCAGCATCTATCTACCAATGCCACCTATTCCAGCATCTATCTACCAATGCCACCTATTCTAGCATCTATCTACCAATGCCACCTATTCCAGCATCTATCTACCAATGCCACCTATTCCAGCATCTATCTACCAATGCCACCTATTCCAGCATCTATTTACCAATGCCACCTATTCCAGCATCTATTTACCAATGCCACCTATTCCAGCATCTATCTACCAATGCCACCTATTCCAGCATCTATCTACCAATGCCACCTATTCCAGCATCTATCTACCAATGCCACCTATTCCAACATCTATCTACCAATGCCACCTATTCCAGCATCTATTTACCAATGCCACCTATTCCAACATCTATCTACCAATGCCACCTATTCCAGCATCTATTTACCAATGCCACCTATTCCAGCATCTATCTACCAATGCCACCTATTCCAACATCTATCTACCAATGCCACCTATTCCAGCATCTATCTACCAATGCCACCTATTCCAACATCTATCTACCAATGCCACCTATTCCAGCATCTATTTACCAATGCCACCTATTCCAGCATCTATCTACCAATGCCACCTATTCCAGCATCTATTTACCAATGCCACCTATTCCAACATCTATCTACCAATGCCACCTATTCCAGCATCTATCTACCAATGCTACTTATTCCACTATTTACCTATTCCAAAGAACTTCAGCTTGTATTGCTAGTTTAGTTTTATCTTCAATAAATCAATATAAAAACGAGGATCAGAGAATCATTAGACATTGCCGTGTTGTATTACGAAACAAAAGCGTTGGAAAGGGATGCCATCCAGTTTTAAGTTGACAAAAGACACCAAGAACCATTCTAAAGAAATACAGTCAGTCTGCGCAAAATCCATTTAATGTTATTCAAAAGTGCGGCAAATAATGGGATAAAAGATAACAAAATAAAAGACACTAAAAGATAATAATCATAATCGATTATGATTATAATAATAATCAATAAAAATAATGATTATAATAATAAAATAATAATAAAAAATATAATAATAAAATAATGATTATAATAATAATGATAATAAAAAATATAATAATAATAATAAAAAATATAATAATAAAATGATAATAATAATGATACCCATTAACTGCACAAAACCAATCAGATGTGCCTGGCTTTTTATTAAAATTAGTTATTGGTAGTCTCCTGACTAGTCTCCTTCCAAGGGCAGATTTGACACAAGGTCAGATTTTTTGTGAAAGAATTAACAGTGGTCTAGGTAATTACCAAAAATAAAATAAATTAATAAAACACAAATGCTTTTCAGTGGAATGAATGATGAAGAATATTATGAAATGATTGAAAATGATGAATGGAATTGTTAAATAATGCTGGTGGTGGTTGCAGATACAGACGACGCCCTTAAAGAGGATGGCAATAGCAGAGGAAGTCGGGTGATGTCACTTCCGTTGTGATAATATTCAATCTCTTTTGTTGCTGACGCTGAAACGAGTGAGACGCGAAACAGACCTGGGCCGCGGAGGGGCTGGGCCTGGGCGCAGTGGCCCTAATGAGTCTGACAGATCTTAAGTAACTTAATGGTTCTCTCTCTGTCTCTCGCTCACACATACATGAGTCCTGTCGCCGTTCGGTGTGTGTCAAAGTAAAAACTCTTGAAGCTAGAAATCAGCGTCGGTGAGTTTTAGTGGCTCGTGTCTTAATCGACAGCCCAATAGCAACAGACGTGAAGTGGCCAAATAAACCAACACCTGACGGATGTTCCAAGTTCCTACGAGAAAAAGTAAGCAAGTATGGAACAGAATGAACAAAATTTCATTACTTATAAGAACGGTTTATGACAAATATTTGTTGAAACTGATTTTGAAGACAACCATGTTGTAGCCTGCAAAGAAGAAGTCCTATGTTAATGTGTTCCACAGGTGGGAAGTTCTTGGAAAGAAACTTTGTTCATGGAAATTCTGTTTGATTTTAGGCACATGGAAGAAAGGAAAGTTATTTGCAGTTGTGGTAGGAAGACGAGTTCTTGCTGCGTATGTCTTACAGGGCGTAACCAGAGATTGGAACTCAGTCGAGCACCTATCATGGCAATAACAATTGAGTAGAGAAAGACTAGCAATGTCTGTTCTGTGAGGAAGGGGCTGTAAGAAAGAGATCACCACTACCCCCCCCCCACAAGATTGCGAAATCGATTTTGTACTTATTCAAGGCAAAAATGATTTGAGCGGCACCTTCCCAAGTGTGGCAGCAGTGTTCCATCTTAAACCATATCCAACTTAAAGAATTGCATCAGGAGTACGGTACTTTCTGGAGCGGTAAAACGCTAAAACCATTTTCCTAACAACTTTAGCAACAGATTGAATATACGTCTTCCACCTTAGATCTGGAGTGAAATCCAGTTCTAGGAGCTTCCTAAAAGAGAGAGAGCCATTTGTATTTCAGCATTAAACAACCCCAAACGGGTTGATGTGCCGTAAAACAAACCATTACAACACTTCCCGGTAATAAAAGGCTGATGCATTTACAGGCATCACATTTACTAAGGATCTGAAAAGGTTTTTAAAAAGGAAAAGAAAATGATGCCGCAACATCTGAAAAGTGTAGATTTCTTTTTAATTCAAAACAGGAAGAGTATTTTATATCGCGAACCGAATGCAACACGGACTCATGACATGTTGCTATTAATGAGCGAAACCAAGAAATGTCATTAAGTTTGATTGAAGAGAAATTCTAATAAGATTTTTAGCTCAAGACAACATTTCAACTGGAATGTCTTCTAATTAGAGAGAGCCGAGAATAATGTGAAGCTCCTCCCATCACTTCAAGAACTACGTCTCTGTGATATCGGACGGAATCTACAAGATGTTAGAAGATTAATTGCATGCGTATATTTATGGAGGCATATTCAAGAACTATTAATACGCAACTTGTGTTTGTCGGGCAGAGCTACAAGAGATTTGGTGCCGTCATCAGCTGCTGACGTGGACAAATGAGACAAATGAATTAGGAGTTTTGAGATGAGGATTGATTATTTGGACTACTGTTCTCATCTTGGATGTTATTCTCACAACGTTTCAGTCAAACTTTTTCAGGTGCGTCTTGTCGAACTAGGGAATCTGTACACAATTTCGAATAAAACCATTCATTTAATCTACGGGGGTAGTTTGTTCTCGTTCCGTCAGCCATGACTAGGTAGAAGTTTCAAGTCAGTCCTCTGTGGGTTGAAGGTTCAATCCTTAGTTTGGGCGATACTAAGAATACAATTAAAAATTACTTAAGACTTCTACCTGGTTATGGCTGACGGAACAAAAACAAGCTCCTCCCGTGGATTGACCAAAAGATTCCATTCAAAATTCCATAGAAATTTCCGAGTTCGACAAGACACACCTGAAGAAGGTCGGAGGTTACATTAGTCGAAACGTTGTGAGAATAACATCCAAGATGAGAACAATAGTCCAAATAATCCAAATCATGGACAAAGGGCTTGATAGTGCAATGACCCAATGAATATGGAAACCAGCAAGATATTCTGGTGTCATCTACTAAACCATAATGATTTGTATGAAGATCTGTAAATGTGAAATCGGTCGAATTTCACTGATGATTCTTGCAAACTGACAAGATACACACTGATAACTGCAAGTTGTGTGTTGTTGCAATGACCTTCACCTTCATCGGGTTAAATCGGCTTCTTCGCTGGACTGCACCCCATCCTGAACCATGACGATCTTGAGCAAGAGCACAAAAAGAGAGTAGAAAGTGACTAACTTAGATTTACTTTTGACAGCCTTTTGTCCTTTAATTCACATTCCGTGAGCAATGTTTCTGAAAAAGGGGGAAGAATTGCTGTTTTCTGGGTCTGAATCTATCAATCTAACACTTATCGTTGGCTAGTTTTTGACCTTGAAGTAGTTTTTTTTTTTTTTAGCTCCTTACATCAAGTGGCTTCATGCCTTGTCTGGAGCGAGTTCCATTAAAAAAAAAAAAAAGATGGTTAAACAATAGCAATTTCTCAGTCAGTGACAGGCCACTTGTGGACCTGAGAAATCAGCCAAGCCCTCCCTGATGGTCCCTGATGGTCGTCGCTAATGTCCACAGCTGCTCATCGCCATACTTGCGACACTCAGGTACAGAGGATTACGTTGTGAATTAATTCCCCTTTGGGTGACGTGCTGCATATCTAAACTATGCAGCAAGACAGATGGCAGATATTTCAGGTAGAGGTGTTGGCTACACAGGGCCGGCCTTTCTTACCTCCTCCCCCTAAAAAAAAAAAAAATACACCACGACCGGGGAGGCTCCATATTTTGGGGAACCTTGTTATAGCCTTTATTTTTTAAAACACAATTTTATGGCCACTAACTATTTTTTTATTATTTTTTAAACTGACAGAACATTTTCAGTCATCAACAAAATATGTAAGGGAGATAACTCATATTTTTATCGGTAAGTTAAAATTGCAACTATTTCCCTTACATTTTCAACATTTTAGGTTATGTAAAATTGTCTCCATTGTAATAATCTTCCCTGTCGGAATAATCATTATTCTCAAAAATAAACTGGAACAAATTACATTTTTTTAGGGTAAGAATACACCGCAAAGAAAACATTGCTAGTCAGAATCAAATATCGATTTGTTCAATGCATTACTATTTAGGTCTAACATAGAAAAATCTGACAAGATAACTTTATATATTAGATATGTGAGAGATTTTTGCATTCATCTAGAATAGCTTATGAATGTTAACATGGAAAACATGCTGTGACTAATTTTCAATTACTTTTAAATGTTTGGAATTTGACTGAACAAATCTAATATTTGTCATTTTAGAAATCTGTGACTGACAAAGATTTCAAATTAAAAAAAACTATTGTCCTTTTTTTTTTTTTTTTTTTTTTTTCTTTAACCAAAGAGAATCCTGATGAAATGACACAAATTTGATCAAACGAAATACATTTTTTATTTGCCGCCGCCGGTAATTTCAACTTTACTGAAACAACCGGTTACCCAAACGAAAAGGCATCTACATAAATGATAAAAAAGTAATTATATTAAAAAAAAATAATCAAATAATGTCTTTTGTCCAAAAGGGAAAGGTGTTTTTTTAAGCTACAGGTGTGCACAGAATAATAAAAGAACTTCACGAAAATGATCAGAACAAAAAACAACAAAGAAAAAGCCATTTAGAAATGGCCATTTTTTTTTTTTGTTCTGTTGTTGTTGCTAAGATATTCTGTTTAAGTGACCACCCATTAAAAAGGTACAAAAAACAAAAAAATTTTTTACCCTATCTCATATTGCAAATACATCCTATTTAATGACTGCGAAATTAAAAGAACAAGGATTAAGGAAGAGTCTAAGTCGCATTATTTGGACAACTATTCACATCTTTGTTGTTATTTTCACAACATATCGGCTGATGTAACCTATGACATTGTTCAGGTGCTTCTTGGGAACATATACAGAATTTCGAATGGAACACGAGTTCGGCATAAAAATTCTTGAGTTTAAAAAGATTCACCCGCAGAAGAATGTTTCAGAATTTTTGTGATGAGGATTGATAATTTGCATCTTTTGAAGAAACCATCACGACTAAGAAGTGTTAGGATTAGGGTTAGGGTATGCAGTTCGATGTAAGTGCGGAAAACTATACAAAGGTGAAACATATTGCCCACTCAAAGTAAGGCTTGAACATCGGAAAGCCCTAATACGGGAAGATATTGAATAGTTGGATATAATTGACCGCATAAGGAGAGGAAATGCAAATCATCTAGCCTTGAGAGACAAAGTAGAACGGTAGAGAGTAAGACATGTCCAAGAAGCAGCACGTTTGTTGGCCGACAATGAGTAGTCGAGTATCGAATTTGAGATCAAAACCATTAATAGTAGAGTAGTGGGTGCGTGCGTGTGTAAGACTACACATCTAAAACAAGATTAGATTTACAAAAAAAAAAAAAAAAAAAGTGCAAAAAAAACAAAAGTGCAACGTGTCTTGTGCATCTGCAGCAAACATTTCGATTGTTCTTGTTCTGCGTCATCTATCAAAAATATTATCTCTTTGCTTTTTCTTTTCCTCGTCATATTTCTTACAACATGGTTCACGGTAAAGAACAAATAATAATAAGGCGGCAAGAAAGTTACACACGCTTGAAATCGCTGATTTAATTAATATACACGGTGATTGAAAAGTAATGCCCTATACATGTAAGTCATACTTGTAAGTTATTACTGAAAAAGAATTCTTACAAGAAATGAATGGGGGGGGGGGAACAAGAGTTATTAATTACGCGTTATTTCTTCCTTTAGTCTTCACATTCCACAAGCGAAGTTTTTTCAATACTCTCATCGTATTCATCACCATTCATCTGTCGATCTATCCATCTTGTTGATCCTAATCTTTGAGTGGGTTTTAACCTTGATAAGTGTTGACTCATTAGTAAAAAAAAAAAAAAAAGTTACTGTGAAATCAGTTGATGCTGTTTTCAAGCAGCTTTAGAAGCTGGTGGCGATTGCTGGCACCCATATCGAATTTTGAATAAAACCCCATGCTATACACTTATCATATTCATTTCTAGTAAAAATTATATTTCAGAAATAAATTACGAGCCTTTAATAATAGGGAATTACTTTCAAATCACCCTGTATATATTCATTTTTAAAGAACTCCAGGAGAATTGCACACATTAACTTCCCTTTAATCTATGTCAGGAAGTAAGGGAAAACGTCTCCATTCTAACAGATTTCTTAACCGGAATAAGTATTTTCAAAAACAAAACTACAACAAAATAAAATATATTCGTGCCAATAACATAGTGGAAGGAAAAATCTAAAAGAATAAGCTAGCTGAAATCAAGAATTGATTTGTCAGATGGATAGTTATTTGGGTCCGACTTTGAAAATCCGACAACATAACTTTATATGTTAGACTATGTATTTTCAGGTTGTTTAAAACTTGAAAATGTAAAGCGAAAACTACACATAGAATGAACAAGGTTTTGTCTCAATGAAATATAAAAATATGCGACCTTTGAATGCTATTTAAAATAAAAAAGAACATGTCGATTCTAATTTATTTCAGTCCTTGAACCAGTCGACCTGGACAGGGGCGACGGTCGCAGGCCTGACGGGATGACTGTGTTTGCTTTCCGAGCCGGAAAGCCGTTGATCTGGGACGCCACTTGTTCTGACTCCTTTTCACCAGCAAGGATTGCGGAATCCGCGGTGAAGCCCGGCACGGCGGCTCTACTCGCCGAAACAAGGAAGCGCAGAAAATATAGCTCGCTCACTGACCGTTTCGTCTTCCAACCAATTTCAGTGGAAACGTCTGGTGTGCTTGGCCCCGAGACTTAAATTTTTTCAGGACATTGGACAGAGGATTTCAACGTCTAGGCACGAGCCCCGTGAGTCAGCCTGGTTGTTCAAACGCATCTCCCTGGCTATCGTTCGTGGCAACGCTATGTCAGTAACGGCGGCGTCACTTCCGTTCTAATCGTCATCTGTGGACTCTCTTTTTCTTTCTCTGACAATTGTTTCATTGAATTAAATAAACATAATGTATTTATTTTTTTATTCTGACAATATAACACGTGTAAACTTGGTTGATATTAACTTTCGAGGATCATTAAAAATACCGCCTGGCACCATTTCAAAACATCTTATAAAACCATTAAATTCAAGGTTTTGGGGTGTTTTTTTATCTTTTTTTATTTTTTTTATTTTTTTATTTTTTTATTTTTACAAGAAAGAAGCTTACTTTAATTCAATAAAAAAATTACCAAGGCTGTTTCGTGGGAAATTTCAAAATGGCTCTATTATTTTTTTTTTTAATACTAGTTTACACACTTGTTGAAGATATTTCCAAAATGTCCGTTCTATGCTGAGTTATGCATTATGGTCATGGAATTTTTTTTGCGCACAAATAAATTTGCAAAAAAATAAAATTACAATTTTAGAACAGTGATAAATTTCTGAGGAAAAAATGTTTTCTTTTTAATTTCTTCATGACCATAATATTTGGTTATATGTCCTTTAAAACGCTGTGTGGTCCGAAAGTGAGTCATTATTTTATGTTAAATCTATCCTAAAATATATTTTTTTTGTTCATTTCATAGGTAATCACCTAAAAAAGATGGAATCTTAGGGGGGGGGGGCAGGGTGTACTAATATTTTTCATGGTCATAAGACAGAAGCAGCAAAGATTTGGATAAAAATGCTGCTGATACCAACTATGTTTGGCTAAGATCAAAGTGTAGTATCTGTTCCGATGTATACTACACCCTATAGACCGGTACCATCTTCGGTCTTGATTCCGCCGGTCTGTGGGTTTG
>OY744534.1:101819549-101879549 GCA_963556195.1 Sepiola atlantica | reverse complement strand
AAATACATGCTAAAATATACTTTAGTTCTAGGATTGAGGTTTTTTTTAATACATTTTAATTATAATTAACCATAATTTGCAATTAACTGAACAAGTATTCAACCACTCTCTAACAGTTTTAATGTCATTATTTACATGTCTCCCACGAGGGCAGAGTTAGACACAAGATCGGTTTTTAATGTGGAAGAAAATCCAGCTCCCCAAAAAGGGGCACTTTGGATTGGAACAAAAATAATCTAGAAGGAGTTCACTTTCAATGAGGGCAGGACACATACTATACTTTGGTCCGAGCTGGAAGGCCGAGATATCCCTGCGAGCATTCCGAAAAAGAATGGCGCTTCTTTTTTTTTCAGCTTTACTTCTTAATCGATGCGAGCATTTAGAGAAAGAGTGACTCTCTTTTCAGTTAATTGACAATGTGTTGTTCTTACAAACCATAAAGTAAATTCGATCGTGAGTTATGCAAAAGAAATTAATTGCTTCGTGAATCTTCAAAATTAGAATGGGATTTTGTAAAGCAAGCGATCCCCGTATATTTGCTACAATTACAAATATTGAATTGCGTTCAAATCGAATGTGAACGTAAAAAGAAAAGATCAGTTTGACTTGAAATTAAAGCGAGGATAAAAATAGTGTGAACGGGTTTAATAGGAAAAATGCATTTGTGCAAATGTCGAATAATCTGGTCACGTTTGAGATAAGTATGTATATGTGTGTGTATGTATATATATATATATATATATATATAAGTTTAAATGGACGAAGAGTGATAAACATGCACGAATGTCCAAATTTATTTCAAACTTCAAATGTTCAAAGAAAGGTATATTCTGTAATAAAATTATGTTTATTGTTCTTTCCTTAAGCCAAGGCTTTTCAAAGATCGAGATCTTATCATCAGAGGAATTATACAGATAGATAAGTTGGCAATAGAAAAGCCAAAGTTCAACATTTGAAAAAATAGAAAAAGATGGGTGAGAAAAAAAGTTTGAGTAAAAAGATATTATAATTGCTCTATCTCGTATATTGAGCTTTTACCATTTCACTATAAGTTCTTTCTACTAAAAGTTTTTACTTTTAGTTTCTTACTTATTATATATATATTCTAAATAAGCTTTGAGTCATTTTAAACAAAGAAAGAAAATGCAGTTCTAAATTCCCAGGGATACTAACTAAATCCAAAATGTTGCAGACTTAGCACTTGCATAAGCCGATTTACCACTGGTAAATGTACAAATAGAAAAAGGGGATTCAAGTATATAACAGTGAAACAAAAACAAGGGACCTTAACTAGAAGGTGAAATATTAAAAAGGGATCATTAGCTGTTTAACATGTAACTGTTTCGGAGATTTAAAAACAGGACAGTTATAATATTCATGGCTCTCCAATGGTACTGATCAAATGACTACTTCCTCAATAATCAAATGTAGAAACAATTCAGTTTTAATCTCACTAATATATATATATATATATATATATATATATATATATATATATATATATCATTTTAAAAACAAGGGGTAAGGTAAATCAAAATACCTTTTAAAGCATGTTAAGATGCGATAATGTTTTATTAAAAAAGAAAAATCGAAACCGATTTTTTTTTTTATAAACTTTCATTTTTTTTTAGTTTATATTACAGATATATTTCGCCGAGTACAATCGGCTTCATCAGTGTAGTTTGTAGATCCGATGTTAATGGTCTGCCGGTCTCAGATGGTGTAACCGGCCCATGAGGTGTTTTTTTTTTCACTTTCGGTACGAAATCACGCCAGCACGTGGATATGTATATATATTATGAACTTATATATATATATATATATATATATATATATAACTCATTACAAGCTCACTCCCATTCAATGTTTAAGAATATTCGGTGAGTATTGATTTACTCCTCTCCAGGAGTTAGGCACAAGGCCAGTTTTTATCTTACTCCCACAAGTAAGATGTGACCCAAGGTCGGGTCGGGAAAGTGGGGTTTAAAAATTGCCTGGGCAGCCCCGTCAGCATACCCCGGTAGGGGCGCCTCAGGCAGTAAGCAATAAACTTACTCCTCCCCAAAGAGAGGAGGCGAAGCCTGGGAGGGTGGACCTCCTAGAACTGCACAGGACAAACCCATAGACCGGCGTAAATCAAGCCCCGAAGGCCAAGACAATACCAGTCTATGGGGTGCAGTATCCATCGGAACAGATACTACACTTTGATCTTAGCCAAAAGGGTGAGTAAGGAAAAATATTTCCACTCTAAAAGTTTTTGTTTTCTTGCAGGAATAAGCATTTCCAGAAAAAAAAAAATCGAAATAAAATATATTCCTGCCCATAACAGTGGAATGGAGAAAGGAAAATATAGGCTAGTTCGAATCAAGCATCGCTATGTCAGATGGATTGCTATTTGTGTCTGACTTTGATAATCCAGAAAAAATTACTTTAGATATTAAAGAGAAGGAAGAAATGAAAGAATTTTTGGTATCCCCCTTTTTTTTTTTCAACGCAGTCACTTAACTGTAATTGAGCTTAATTTGGGGGAGGGAATCAAAATTCTTTGAAATGAAAAAACAAATAATTATTGACAAAACTACATTTTAAATAAATGAATATTTGACGATATTAAAGTAAAAAAGAAATAATTTGTTTGTTTAAAAAGGGGGGGGGGGGAATCTTGAAAAAAAAAAAAAAACCCCAAAAAACTGCATTTCTTGTTAGAAAATTGAGTGGTTATTTTTTGAAAAAAATCTTTAAACTTGAAAAATAGAAATAATTCCATGATTTTATTATCATTATCCAATTTTGTAAGTGAACAAGTTTTTTAAAAGGTTTTGAACAGTTTTCTCTTTATCATCGGTTTGTGCATTATGGAAATTATGCGAACAAATTCCGTCAATTGTGATAGGATTTCTTGAGAAAATGCCAGTCACAATACGGCGCCCGTAAATTATGGGTTTAAAAGAAAATTATTTTAATACTTATTTTTCCTGAAAAAAAAAATCTTAGAGATTCCAAGAAACGTAAGCACTTGAAATTGGGACATCATTATCTGAATTCATTTTAAGCGATAATTAACTTAAATTATGTTTCGGATTCTATAATCGATTATTCAAAATACTATTCTCATCTTCGTTGTTATTCTCACAACGTTTCGGCCGATGTAACCTCTAACTTTCTTCTGGTGCATATCTCCAAACTCTGGAACTTATACGGAATTTCGAACTGAACCCTTTATTTAATCCACGTGGGTAAATATTGAAAAGTCGGGTATGGCTGACCACATATGGAGGGAAAAAAAGAAACTATCCATCCTTCTTCAGAGGGTGCTGTTAGTGTATGCTGTTGAATAGTGAAAAAAACACGTCATAACAAAAAGACCGGAGGGGAAAATACGGTGGAAATCCAGGTTGATATCTGATAAAAATTCGACAAACTGAAGACAAAACACTCACTTGGGAAAAAGGTGATCACTTCAGAAAATAGAAAAAATCTGCCCCCTCCCCATAAGATGTTCATGCTCGAGAAAACACGAATCAGATTTCTCATGGCCCCAAAGCTAATATTTCCTATATATATATATATATATATATATATATATATATATATTTATATGTGTGTGTGTGTGTTACAAACAGGTATATTGGGGGGAGGGATCACAAGCTCTGTGTGAGACAGCACTCGGAGATTCCATTTTCGGGTCTGTCGAGTGAGCAAGTAAACTTGAGTAGGCCTTTGTGAAGAAATATTCAGGTTTATGATCGATATCAGTTAGGAAATAACTGGAACGCTATAGCAAAAACCAAAAACAATTGTTCGAACTCACAATGGCATAAAATATTGGAACTGAACGTGAACGCTTTATGCACAAGTCCAACGATCTAACGAAAATATTTGGTCTTTTTAACCTACTTAAATCAGTTCGCCGTCTTCTTTTTTTTCTTTTTTTTTTTTTTACACTTCACCGCATATTTATAAAACAGTTCGATTGTCTAAAATAAATAAACATACAAAAAATAAAAAATCATTAAAATAAAAAATATATTAGTCAACACTTATCAAATATTTTTAATAAAAAGAAAAAGATAAATGCTTTCTCTTCAAAGTAAAAAATACGTCAAATACGTCATTCGATGATTTGACGTGAACACCATAAACGATTATTATAAGTGTTGTTCAGTCGGCTAAAAGAGAACGCTAAAAATGTCGGAACATTTGTTTCTAATGTTGTTTTTACGTACTTTTTATTTTGAAAAATGAATTTTAAAAAGGTTCATAAACTTCTGACAGCGATAAATGCATCGGATCAACGGTTGGGGTCAGTAAATGCATCGGATCAAAGGTTGGGGTCAGTAAATGCATCGGATCAAAGGTTGGGTCAGTAAATGCATCGGATCAAAGGTTGGGTCAGTAAATGCATCGGATCAAAGGTTGGGTCAGTAAATGCATCGGATCAAAGGTTGGGTCAGTAAATGCATCGGATCAAAGGTTGGGGTCAGTACATGCATCGGATCAAAGGTTGGGGTCAGTAAATGCATCGGATCAAAGGTTAGGGTCAGTAAATGCATCGAATCAAAGGTTGGGGTCAGTAAATGCATCGGAGCAAAGGTTTGGGTCAGTAAATGCATCGGATCAAAGGTTTGGGTCAGTAAATGCATCGGATCAAAGGTTAGGGTCAGTAAATGCATCGGATCAAAGGTTAGGGTCAGTAAATGCATCGGATCAAAGGTTGGGGTCAGTAAATGCATCGGATCAATGGTTGGGGTCAGTAAATGCATCGGATCAATGGTTGGGGTCAGTAAATGCATCGGATCAATGGTTGGGGTCAGTAAATGCATCGGATAAATGGTTGGGGTCAGTAAATGCATCGGATCAATGGTTAGGGTCAGTAAATGCATCGGATCAAAGGTTAGGGTCAGTAAATGCATCGGATCAAAGGTTGGGGTCAGTAAATGCATCGGATCAAAGGTTGGGGTCAGTAAATGCATCGGATCAAAGGTTAGGGTCAGTAAATGCATCGGATCAACGGTTGGGGTCAGTAAATGCATCGGATCAAAGGTTGGGGTCAGTAAATGCATCGGATCAAAGGTTGGGTCAGTAAATGCATCGGATCAAAGGTTAGGGTCAGTAAATGCATCGGATCAAATGTTGGGGTCAGTAAATGCATCGGATCAAAGGTCGGGGTCAGTAAATGCATCGGAGCAAAGGTTGGGGTCAGTAAATGCATCGGAGCAAAGGTTGGGGTCAGTAAATGCATCGGATCAAAGGTTGGGGTCAGTAAATGCATCGGATCAAAGGTTGGGGTCAGTAAATGCATCAGATCAAAGGTTGGGGTCAGTAAATGCATCGGATCAAAGGTTAGGGTCAGTAAATGCATCGAATCAAAGGTTCGGGTCAGTAAATGCATCGGAGCAAAGGTTGGGGTCAGTAAATGCATCGGATCAAAGGTTGGGGTCAGTAAATGCATCGGATCAAAGGTTAGGGTCAGTAAATGCATCGGATCAAAGGTTTGGGTCAGTAAATGCATCGGATCAAAGGTTAGGGTCAGTAAATGCATCGGATCAAAGGTTAGGGTCAGTAAATGCATCGGATCAAAGGTTGGGGTCAGTAAATGCATCGGATCAAAGGTTGGGGTCAGTAAATGCATCGGATCAAAGGTTGGGGTCAGTAAATGCATCGGATCAAAGGTTGGGGTCAGTAAATGCATCGGATCAAAGGTTGGGGTCAGTAAATGCATCAGATCAAAGGTTGGGGTCAGTAAATGCATCGGATCAAAGGTTAGGGTCAGTAAATGCATCGAATCAAAGGTTCGGGTCAGTAAATGCATCGGAGCAAAGGTTGGGGTCAGTAAATGCATCGGATCAAAGGTTAGGGTCAGTAAATGCATCGGAGCAAAGGTTTGGGTCAGTAAATGCATCGGATCAAAGGTTTGGGTCAGTAAATGCATCGGATCAAAGGTTAGGGTCAGTAAATGCATCGGATCAAAGGTTAGGGTCAGTAAATGCATCGGATCAAAGGTTGGGGTCAGTAAATGCATCGGATCAATGGTTGGGGTCAGTAAATGCATCGGATCAATGGTTGGGGTCAGTAAATGCATCGGATAAATGGTTGGGGTCAGTAAATGCATCGGATCAATGGTTAGGGTCAGTAAATGCATCGGATCAAAGGTTAGGGTCAGTAAATGCATCGGATCAAAGGTTGGGGTCAGTAAATGCATCGGATCAAAGGTTGGGGTCAGTAAATGCATCGGATCAAAGGTTGGGGTCAGTAAATGCATCGGATCAAAGGTTGGGGGTCAGTAAATGCATCGGATCAAAGGTTGGGGGTCAGTAAATGCATCGGATCAAAGGTTGGGGTCAGTAAATGCATCAGATCAATGGTTAGGGTCAGTAAATGCATCGGATCAAAGGTTAGGGTCAGTAAATGCATCGGAGCAAAGGTTAGGGTCAGTAAATGCATCGGAGCAAAGGTTGGGGTCAGTAAATGCATCAGATCAAAGGTTGGGGTCAGTAAATGCATCGGATCAAAGGTTGGGGTCAGTAAATGCATCGGATCAAAGGTTGGGGTCAGTAAATGCATCAGATCAAAGGTTGGGGTCAGTAAATGCATCAGATCAAAGGTTGGGGTCAGTAAATGCATCGGATCAAAGGTTGGGGTCAGTAAATGCATCGGATCAAAGGTTGGGGGTCAGTAAATGCATCGGATCAAAGGTTGGGGTCAGTAAATGCATCGGATCAAAGGTTGGGGGTCAGTAAATGCATCGGATCAAAGGTTGGGGTCAGTAAATGCATCGGATCAAAGGTTGGGGTCAGTAAATGCATCGGATCAAAGGTTGGGGTCAGTAAATGCATCAGATCAAAGGTTGGGGTCAGTAAATGCATCAGATCAAAGGTTGGGGTCAGTAAATGCATCGGATCAAAGGTTGGGGTCAGTAAATGCATCGGATCAAAGGTTGGGGGTCAGTAAATGCATCGGATCAAAGGTTGGGGTCAGTAAATGCATCGGATCAAAGGTTGGGGTCAGTAAATGCATCGGATCAAAGGTTGGGGTCAGTAAATGCATCGGATCAAAGGTTGGGGTCAGTAAATGCATCGGATCAAAGGTTGGGGTCAGTAAATGCATCGGATCAAAGGTTGGGGGTCAGTAAATGCATCGGATCAAAGGTTGGGGTCAGTAAATGCATCGGATCAAAGGTTGGGGGTCAGTAAATGCATCGGATCAAAGGTTGGGGTCAGTAAATGCATCGGATCAAAGGTTGGGGGTCAGTAAATGCATCGGAGCAAAGGTTGGGGTCAGTAAATGCATCAGATCAAAGGTTGGGGTCAGTAAATGCATCGGATCAAAGGTTGGGGTCAGTAAATGCATCGGATCAAAGGTTGGGGGTCAGTAAATGCATCGGATCAAAGGTTGGGGTCAGTAAATGCATCGGATCAAAGGTTGGGGTCAGTAAATGCATCGGATCAAAGGTTGGGGTCAGTAAATGCATCGGATCAAAGGTTGGGGTCAGTAAATGCATCGGATCAAAGGTTGGGGTTAGTAAATGCACCAGATCAACGCTGCAGATTCCAAATCTGAGCTCAGTTTGGTTCTTAGATCAACCGTTAAACTGCGATGCCAAGACAAACATACACACGCCTTTGATATATATATATATATATATATATATACACACACACACACACACACACACATACATATATATAAACTTCTTTGTAATATAGCAGGAAAAATCCCAGCAGAGTTCTCGCTTAATTGAGAATTAATACTTCAGCTTCTAGAAGCTGAAGAGAGCCGGATGGCTAAGTCCTTCTGTGCTTGAAACCGACGGTACGAATCTTGTACTAATTTTTCTGTACTAACATAAATTTATATATATATTAGTGATACTACACATCAAAAACAAGATTAAGTTTTAAGTTTACAAAATTCATATTAGAATTAACCACTTGGACTCATGGCATTGAGTATTGATTTACTCCTCTCCAGGAGTTAGGCACAAGGCTAGTTTTTATCTTACTCCCACAACTAAGATGTGACCCAAGGTCGGGTTGGGAAAGTGGGGTTTAAAAATTGCCTGGGCAGCCCTGTCGGCATTCCCCGGTAGGGGCGCCTCAGGCAGTAAGCAATAAACTTACCCCCCTCCAAAGAGGGGAGGCAAAGCCTGGGAAGGTGGACCTCCCAGAACTGCACAGGACAGACCCATTGACCGGCGTAAATCAAGCCCCGAAGGTCAAGACAATACCAGTCTATAGGGTGCAGTATCCATCGGAACAGATACTACACTTTGATCTTAGCCAAAAGGCCAAGAACACTCATGGCGTTGAGTAACAATCGGTTCTAATGTGACAATCTTCCAGACATTGAAGGTTCAATCCTCACTACAAGCGATAATAACTAAAAATAAAATGTTAAAACTGTGATGGCTGACAGAACGAGGGCAATCTACCTCAATGGATTAGATAAAAGGTTCAGTTCGAAATTCCGTATAAGTTCTCAAATTCGACTTGCACAAGTTCGAAAAGATGCCGCCGAAGAAGGTCGGAGATTTCATCGTTGTGTACATAGCAACCAAGATGAGAATAGTAATTATTTGGAATAATCCAAATGACAAAGAATTGGAATCATTTTTCATTTCGGAATTTAATAAAACAAAAAAGAAGTGTGTTGTCATTCAAAATATCCGAGTTTTTTGTATTTTGAGATCGACGTAAAATGAACTCGGAAACAACGAAACCCGCAACAGGAAAAAGGGTCTCTTCTTAACAACGCAACGTCAATATTGCCCTGAACAATTAAAAAAACAAAAAACATTCATCAAATCTTATCTTAAAAAAATAAATAATAAATAAAAATAGAAAAAAAAAGCGCATTCGTTTATTTTAATTTTACAAATTTTGGAAGTCAAAACTTTCGTGTCACGTGAAATATGTCAAAATTGATGCATTTTTGTTTTCGAAATCTTCATGTGACAAATTTGTCTTATCCATAGTTCAAAAAAAGAAGTCCACATAATGTTTTTCGAAAGCAATTTTGACGTCTTTAAATCGTCGAATAGAACGTAATTTCATGAATAAAAGTTCAAATATAAAATCACAAAATAAAGTTGTGGATGCGATGATCTTTCTTCCATTCTTCCTATATGCGACCTCCGTTCAGTTTTCGAAAATCGCAGAACCCCCCCCCCCCCCCAAATGAACCGCGAATCTTCATAATTGCGGGAGAATCATCATTTTGCGATCATGTTTAAAGATGAGGAATTTAATACGAAATATTAACGACAGGAAGAATTCTTTAATAAAATTAAATTCTGATATTAATGAAGCCCTGCAACCTATTCTAATTCACCCTAACCCCGTAATAAAATTCTATTTGTTTAAGCGAAAAACAGCCTAAAAAAGTTGGCGGTAAAATTAAATAAACCAAAACAAACAAAGATTTTAGAGTGGGGGTTCAATTTCGCATATAAATCCAACGTAAAATGATCATCAACTTCCAGACCAGATAGCGTTTTGTTTTTTGGGGGACATGTAACCATTTTTTTTTTAATCTTAGCGATTTTCTTAATTTCTTAGACTTCAATTTTGGGTGTGTGTTGGAGCGTGTAACTATTTTTTTATGTTGAAAGAAATACATAAAAATACATTATAACTTTCCTTACGAATTCATATTATGAATTATTGCCCTGCCCACCTAGCCCCAAGTCGTAGGGGGTTGGATCCCACATAGCGGGATCCCTCCCTCCTCACACATTTCTGTGCTAGCCTCCACTTAAAAAAATATTTAGTTATGTTTTTTTAAAACGCTATCTTGACCGGAAGTGGATGATCATTACCACCTGTGGCCTGGAAGTGGGTGATCATTTTACGTTAACTTTAAATGCGAAAGTGGCCCCCCATTATAAAGTTCAAAACTATTGTTTTTGTTTGTAGTATTTCTTTTTTACTGTCAACTTTTTCTGGCTAGTTTCACGTAATCGCCTAAAAAGGTAGAATCACATTTGAAGCTTTTTACTCGTAGTATTTCTTTGCTTTCGAGTGAAAGTTTGTCTCAGAGCAAAGTGTAGCATCTCTTCTGATGCTACACTTCATCTTTTTTGTTCAGTAGTATTGTAGTTGATCGGTACCAAATTCTTGCCCTGAAAAACGTTAGATCACGTGATATTAGTTTAGCCGGTGTAAAAATCACTGTACGCCGTTAGTTACATAAATAAATAAATAAATTTAAAACAAATTTTTTTTTTTTTAATCTTTTTCAACGAACACTGTAAACAGATATATATCTTCTTAAATATAACTATAACAGAACGACGAATGACTTTTAAACTAAACTAGACCAGCATTGGAGAAACAGACTATATGACCCGCCCATTGCACGCACTCCATAGTTTGGATGACACACGGAGACATAATCGGGAGTTACAGGCATGAACCATTTCTCCCTTAAGAATGTATGTACTTTGTGGTTCTACACAATACAAACCAAACTAAACCCAGTTTTGCCGAACTAAAACTTTAAGTTTAGAGTAAGGTTAGGTTTAAAAAAAAAAGTTTGGTAAATTTTTTTTTTTTTTTTTTTTTTTAATTAAAACAATCCGATCAGTCTGTGTATTGGGGATTCTTCAACAAGCGCACGGATAAAAAAACCAAAAATAACCTGCACGGACTTTTCAGATAAATAAAATTAAAAAATTGTCAAAATATAAAAAAAATGTTTTTTTATATATATTTTTTTAATTTATCAAATAATTTCATAAGATATGCTTCTCTTCCGCCCAGAAAAAGCGCACTCTTAATGTCAAAGAGGTCATTTTCTTCGATAATATAACGTAATCTGACGTTTTCCAGGGCAGGAATTTAGTACCGATCAAATACAACAGCACCGAGAAATCCTTCTAGACTGAGGCAATTTAAATGTTTGTCCCAATCCAGAGTGCCCCTTTTCGGGAGAGCTAGATTTTCGCTACATTAAAAAAACAAAAAAAAACATCCGTAAATAGGGACTTTAACTTCACGCACGTTTGCTCTGCAGCTCCAGTTGTGATCATGAAAAATCATTTCGGCATTTCTGAAGAATCTCCGCTATTTCAGGAAACTGCAAATGCAATCAGCATCATCAGCATATAAAAGAGTGCATCACAAGTGAGAGTAGGAGGAGAAGGGGGGCACGTGCGTGAGGGAGGGGGGGGGGTGAACTCCCACTGTGGATTTCAAGACGACGCTGCTGCTGCTGCTGCTGCTGCCCCTAGCTACAAAGGAGGATTTCGTGAGTCGGAGAGAAAGCGAATTCGGGGAGGGTAGCAGCCAGATCTAATAAGTATGGCCTGGTATTGAAGAAGAAGAATTAGAAGAAGAAGAAGGAGGCGGAGGAGGCGGAAGAATGGGGAAAACACGAGCAGAACAGGGAAGAAAAGAATCGAGCAGAGCGAAAACAATGCAACAAACACCAAACAAATAGATGGGAGAAGAAAAAGAACGAAAAGACAAACCCCAACCCTAACCCTAAAAGAAAAAAAAAACTAAACGAGAAATTAATTAAACATGAATAAATTGTTACAAAAAAAAAAAAAAAGTAGAAATAAATATCGATTAAATGTGTCTTTTGGGGAAATTCACGAATACATTTTGATCTGGGCAATTAATAATTCTTCTCTTTATTTCTGTACAAGAACTAGACGTTTCAACAACAGAACAGTTTTGCACCACTTTTATGTCCCCGTATGGAGATTAAAATTAAGAATTCCAATTTTGATCAAAATTCATTACACGATTTTGATTCTAGAAAATGTCTAAAATGTAAGGCTTAAGCTTAAGGGGTCTTAAGACATTGAAATGCTCAATTGGTCTGTTATGACTATGGATTAAATTTTACGCAAATGTAAAATATTTGGAATTTCAAATGAAAGTTTAAGCCCATATTATGCCCTCCCCCCACCGCCCCGAATAAAAAGAAACGTTTGAAATACTCAAAAGAAACTGTCATTTGTGGAATATTTATTAATTGACGTCTAATACCTATCGTTAAAATTTCACAAAAATCGGAAATATCTGAAGTTTCACGACAAGCTTCCACCTCATCACCTCTTTGCATAAAATGTATATGAAACTCAATATAACCCACATAATCTACCCTTACGCCTAGCAAATGTATTCCAAAATTCATAATTATCTATTAATTAGTTTAAAAGTAAATCCTGTACATACAAATATATAAACATATACACATACCTAACTTTATATAAATAGATATATATCATATTTGACTGGCTTTGCAAACTCACTTTTTCCTGATTCAAAAAACTTAGCCCGAGACAGGGCCCTACCTATATAACCCGTATTATAAGTATGACATTGACCCACGCTCAACAGGTGACCCAACGGGTTAATTTTTTCTAATTATAATACTATGTCGCATAACCCTCGTTTGCGATTACAGCTGGGAGACGTTTTCTGCCCCCCCCCCCATCCACACACCTTTCTTCACAAACGACCTTCAAATCATGAATGTTTAAAAGATCTTTCTAAGGAATCTGAATTCTTTTCACTCTCCCCCATCAATGTTTAATTCAGCCGTCGAACCTCTTCTACATTCATTGTTGTGAAAAAGAGAAACATTTGTGAGTTCGTTTTCTGCTGTCGGATTCGGGTCGTCATCGTTACCTTATTGAAAGATACAACCCCCCCCCCCTCCCCGCCACAACTGTTGCAACAAAGAACACAACTTCATTTCTAAAACACACAAATACATTGCATTATTTACGGTTCATCGGATCCCATAACGTAATCCCATTGAAATGGATTGGAAACACCAGGAAACTTCCACCTCTGGATTTTTGTAATCATAACTGCATCTCCCTTTTTTTCTCTGCGTGCATAGCAAGCTGGCTTCAATTCAATTTGGATTTTCTTTAACCAAAGAACATTCTTCTAGAAATAGATGGCAACGATACCTTTCTTTTTCTTTTTTTTTAAAGTTCAGTTAGTTCTCAGAGATCAATGGACCCTTTCATACTTTGATTTCGTTTGGAAACTCATAAACTATGACATAAGATTGGAGAGTTTGAATTACCTCCTAGACACCATCCTCGAGTGTCTTCAGTCTCTCTGTACAAGGGTTTGTCAGGACAAAATGACATCAGGATACTTCCCCTACAAGTAAACCCTAACCAAATATTCAAAATAACAGTATTCAGAGCCCAAATAAGATCCCTCAATACGGCTATACACTGGCTCATACAAGGAATGGGACCACCTTCTCCTAGTAATGTTACCTCAAGTAACAGCATTTAGCTGGATACTCCACCAGACTAGATGAATTCTTGTCCTGGAATCAACAAAAAAGATATACAATAACATAGTTAACTGGTCAGAATATTCTGATATCTGTGTATCTCATAGAGATCAGGTAGGGGCCCACTTGATTTCTGAGAACTTCGACTGAAGTAAAATGAAGCAAAAAAGTAATTAAGACATTTTTCTTGCTAAAAATAATAAGTCTTTTTACTTCTATATTGTCCTTATTATACTTATTTGCGTACCCGCCGCAGTTGGAAAGATTATTATAATTATTATAAAGTGACTTCGTATTTTCCCATCTAATTTGTTTGTGATGTGTACAGACACCCATGTAAAACGAATGGGGACGAATCACTCTTTCTCTTTCTCTGAATACTCACAGAAACATTAAGAAATATTAGAGAGTGGTTGAATCAACAGAAAAGTGAGAGGGGGGGGCGAAAGAAATAGCTAAGAGGGAGATGG
This sequence comes from Sepiola atlantica, assembly GCA_963556195.1. Classification (NCBI taxonomy): domain Eukaryota; kingdom Metazoa; phylum Mollusca; class Cephalopoda; order Sepiida; family Sepiolidae; genus Sepiola; species Sepiola atlantica. The sequence goes on along the minus strand of OY744534.1, from coordinate 101,865,807 downwards.
GTGATTTGTTCAGTTTTAATTAGCCGTAATCCATAATTAAAGTTTTTTTAAAACCTAACTCAATCCCAGAAATAAGGAATATTTTAGCATGTATTTTGTGGGATTAAAGTAAAAAAGCCTAAACAAATCGTTGATTAACTCACATTTAGTATAATAATATGCTAGTAGCGTAAATTTTGTATACTAAGTCTGAAGAGGAAGACTTTCCGCATAACCCCCCCCCCCTCTGCACACACACATTTTTCTAAGGTTGGTTGCTAACGTAGTGATTTTTACCCAACCACAATTTTGACAAAAGCGGATAACCAAGTGAAAGAAAACGCAAACACATTCCTTCGTTCGTTGTGGTCCACAGGTAAAAATGCACTTGATAAAATTTATCTTCCTCCCACAGCAGTAAGATGTGACACAAGGTCGGGAAAGTGGGATTTGAAAAGCAAGCGCCCGGGAAGGTGAGCACTCTGGCCTACAATAAATGCTTGGGCAGCCTCGTCGGCATTCCCCGACAGGGGCGCCTCAGGCAGTAAGCGATAAACTTACTCCTTCCCAAAGGATGAGAAGGCAAAGCCTGGGAGGGTGGACCTCCTAGAACTGCACAGGACAAACCCACAGACCGGCGGAATCAAGACCCGAACGCCAAGACGATACCAGTCTATTGGGTGCAGTATCCATCGGAACAGATACTACACTTTGATCCCTAGCCCAAAGGCAAAAATGCACTTAATGGTTGCTCAGTAAGATAATTAAATAACCTGTTTCTCTCTGGTATATCTTCTTCCAGGTAATATACAAGTCAAAATTGCGACAGTAGAAAAGAACAAAGATAACACCTAGTGGGGTGGGTGGGGGTGGGGGGGGTAGAAGAATGCAAATCATTGATAAGTGACTAACAATTCCTTGCCCCCCCCCCCTACTTCACCCCAGAAAAGCAGTCAATTAGGCCGAATGGGATGAATGACACGAAAAACAATCTAATTAATGAATATTTAGTGTGTAAAAGAAAAAAAGGGAAGAATTAGACGGCGTTCTTTCAAAAACGGAATGGTTATAATCTGTAAAGATTTGGTAAAACTTTATGGATATTTTTGGATTATTTCGATTATGTTAGGCGACAATGACCTCCTAGGTAGACTTAGTATAGAATTAAAAACAATAATTATAAATAGTAGATTAGAACAACAGTATATATACTGGTTTCGAATCTCACTAGGTTCAGCCACGCTGATGAGTTATAAATGACGAAACACGTGTCCGTGGAGATATATATATATATATATATAGGAGTGCGAAAATATTTGTTTTAACGTATACCTTCTATATGTATACCAACCTCTTCCAATTGAAAGCTTGATGATTGTCAACTTGCAACAACAGAGCATATATAAGTAAAACACATTTTGTTAGATTCCAAAAGCCATGATTTTATTTATCTCACAAATCATTTTCAAAACAGTCGATCTTTGGTGCAATTTTTTGGCGAATTCGTTTTGAAAATTCTTCGTCATTTCTGAAGAGTTCAAGGAAGACAGATCCAATATTGACAACTAATGTTGGTTGGTCTCCTATGAACGAAATGAATTCATAAAAAAATTGCACCAAACATTGACTGTTTTGAAAATGATTCGTGAGATGAAACAAAATCTTGTTTACTTATATCTCTCATATATATATATATACATTACACATACACACACTAGAACAATACCCGTCTCAGGACGGGTAAAATTAACTCCCAGAACTGTTTCTCACTTTTATGTCACCTTATGAAGATTATTATAATCAAAAGATAATGCTACTAAACCTTACGTCTAGAATACTTATTTCAATTTTGATCAAAATCCTTTACATGATTTTGATTTTTTTTAAATGCCTAAAATTTAATGCTTATGCCTAAGGTATCGTAAGAAGAAATTGAAATTCGGGGAATCTTGCTTAATAGGTGTCTAATGACTATGGATCAAATTTAATGCAAATTCAAAATATTTGGATCATCAAATGAGAGGTGGCACCTTTTTAAAAACGATTTAAAATACTCTAAACAAAACGGAAATTTTGTGAATATTTATTAATTGATGTCGAATATTTATTAATTGATGTCTAATATTTATTAATTGATGTCTAATAGCGATTGTTAAATTTTATAAAAATCGGAAGGAATCTGAATGTTCAAAACTGTGTCTGACTCAACTCACAAATGATCGAGACTAAACTTTTTCTTTTCTTCTTCAGCAGAGCTACTTCCGGTTATCTGACGTCACTTCTTGAAAAGTCATGTAGCCCATAATCTTACACAATCCAACTTCGTGCATTTTAAACAGTTCACATATCTAGAATTGAAGAAATAAATCATTCCGTAGAAAGGAAAACGGTGAGACAAAAGAAAAAAAACAAATAAATATTATTCAATTTCTTTTGAAGCCGCCACCGGCAAAATGAATGACAGACCAAAGGAATTGCCAACGGAATTCACCCACTCTAAAAGCACAAACAAATGCAATTGTCTCCATTTTTTGCAACAGCTGTCATGGAAAATATTGCAAGATGAAAGTTTAATAAGAAAGCTTCAATGGATTTTAGATGAAAAATACTTATTGCAATTGATCATTGCATTTATGACAACTGTCGTTTTCCATCAGACAACACTATAATCTGCACATTTGTGCATTCATATATTCTTTTATATTCTTACAATTTATATCGAAATGAATAAATGCGACAGTTGGGCCCATTTCTTGCACTAACGGTAAAGTTTATTCAACTTTACAATAGAAACACCGCCTTTTTTTATACACTGCTTATATGAAAAATGGAGAACCAAAAATATTATTTATCAACGTTTCGTCTTTATGTCAAGACTTCCTCAGGATGATTGGTCTGAAGAAATATAACGCAAGTACAAAATATTTGAAACAGTTAATGTACTTTGTACTTGTGTTATTTCTTCAGACCAATCATCCTGAGGAAGTCGTGAAATAAAGACGAAACGTTGAGGAATCATTAATAATTTTTTGGTTTTCCTTTTTTCATTACGTTGGAATATTAGTTCCATTTTTTCTCATACTGATTATGTATATGTAAGATCAGTCATTAACTAACCTAACTAATCTGCATATTGGTTTTGAAAAAGGACATTTATTAATTAACTATTATTTGTTATTGTTTTGATTTTAATATAATAAATTGTTTTGTTTCGCAATGTTTTATTTCCTGAAAAATATTTAATATTTGTGTTCAAATTTTTTCTTTCTTTAGAGAGAACCGATTTGATTGTCAACAAGTTGTGATTTCTAAATTGCAAACGAAAAAGAAAATTACTTTTTTCTTTTCCTTTCTTTACGGTCACATTTTAAAGTTAAATAAATGTGTATCGAAATTAACGCATGCTTATCTATCGATATGAATAAATAAGAAAGATTTTGTTTCGGGTTTACTAAGTTATGAATGAAATGTTTATTATTTTGAATTAATGTTTCAAGAATTTCAAGTAGTGAACTTCACAAAGCGATAGCAACCTGGTAAAGCCAACTAATATGTGTATATATATGTGTGTGTGTGTGTGTGTGTGTGTGTGTGTGTGTATTAGTAGTAGGCCTTCATCGGTCGTGTCCGACCATGAATGACACTTTCAGATCCAACCGGCTAGTTTCAGTATTTACAAAGTCTTGTCAGTAATACCAATGTCGCAAGGGGCATACTGACTTAACCTCTGCATTTCTTGCTGTGGCTGAGAAGGCCTATGCTTTCTTGCAGTCTCCGCCACAGATGAAGGAGGAGGGTGGATGAGGAAGCTCACTTGCTTTTGCCCTTTCTGTCCTCCTTACACGCTTTTCAGCGGATTTTGACTTCCACTTTGTTTCCCCAATGTCAAGCTGTCGTTTGACGGTTTTTTCTATTCATCCATTGGTCAGAGGCAAGGCTTTCCCAAGATGAAAGCCTTGCATCTGATATTTATATATATATATAATATATATATATTATATAACTTCAAAGAATACTATACATTAGTTTGATCATTCATCGGTACTTTCACTTTTACAGAAACAGAGGAAGGTTTCTGTAAAACCTAAGATACTGCAATCAAATTAATGTCTTGTGCTCTTTGAAATAAAACGTATGCTCTTAGATAATTAAGCACTCTGGTTATTTCGCCTATACTAAAATCACAACGTTACATTACACACACACATATCTCTCTCTCTCTTTCCTTCCCTCTCTCTAACATGAGAGAGAGGGGGGGTAAGAAAATGTTGAGATAAATGGAAAAAGTGAAAACCCTCACAAATCCAAATAAAATAAAACCATTTGTGTCGTTTGTATTTTGTCTTCATTTATTGAAAGTCAGGTAGAATTTTTACACAATAAAAAAAAATATAAGTAAGACATGAGAATGTATGGATGTGTTAAAAGTAGAAACAGGAAGCAAGCCAGACAGAGGGAACCAGAGGATCAGGGGTAAAAAAAAATGGTAGGGAAACAAAATATTAGCTATACATATGAGTTTAATAAGATTTTATTTCTATCAGAAATGAAGGCAGTGCATCACTGAAGGATGACTATGCTGCATTGAAAGAACGTCTTTTAGAACAATTGCATTTTTTATGACAATTTTTTTTTTTTTTAAACATAGTTCACCCACAACAAGGCAGGACGCCACTGTAGACATAAGGGGATACTGATGGTTAAAGGGTAAGTTTTGGAGGTCATCCTAAGTTGGGAGCTGTGCAGCGAGATGCCTGTTCACATTGGTTTTAAATTTCTGCATGTCGGTACAGTTGGGGAAACAAGAAGCAGAGGGGGGAGTTCCAGAGGCCTGCAGCACGAGGAAAGAAGCTACTGAAGTAGAATGCTCTCCGGCATCTGGGTACCTCCACAAGTGCAATGACTCGGTCATAAAATAACGGTGTGTGTTAGTCTGCTCATCTTAATTCGAAGGGAGTCAGGGTTAAAATGCCGGGGAGGGGGGAGTCAGCCACCTTCCCTAATTCATCTAAATGTGCACGTCCCTTTAAAAATTGGAAATGCATTCTTCCACGTAAACGCGAACATGTGGATGTATATTCAAATCTAACATATAAAGTTATATTGTCGGATTTTCAAAGTCAGACTTAAATAGCATTTAAGCTGACAAATCAAATTTGTTTCTGACTAGCCAATTTTCATTTGTTATTGTTGTACCATTTTATTGGCATTCACTACCATTTATTTAAAAACTTGCCCAGACGACTTGATATATGAACCATGTAAAAAGTGACCTAAAAATAAAAATCAGCAAGGGAGATGACTCATTTTAATTAAATATAATAGTTGTCTATCTTGCACCTAAAAAAAATTTTTCTGCATCTCAGGCAACACCGGAGAGGTACAGTTTTTACAAAATGTTTGTTCAGATCTAAAATGAAACACTTACATCCAATTCGTTGCTAAGGTCGCTGACAATATGGTTGGGTCATTCTACCGCTTAAGAAAGTACCTGCCTGCTGATGCTGATACCTATATAAGAGTCGGATACGTCCTAAGATGGGGAGTTACTGCTGCCCCATCTGGGGAGGTGACGCTCAGAGCACTCTTTCTTGCCTTGACAGAGTACAACATCGACTTTGCAATCAAGGTGGGGGTAAGATCTCTTCTATTCTTAACATTCTCTTTTTCACAGAAGAGACATGGCTAGTCTCTTTCTACTCAGTCGTTATTTCCATGGAAGGTGCTCGACTGAGCTCTAATATCTGGTTCATCCCTGTAAAGCATTTACAGCAAGAATTTGTTTTGCTATCACGAGAAAAAAAACACAAAAAAAAACTTTTTTTTTCTTCCTTCGTGTGTCTAGTGTAAGGTGGCATTTCCATGATCAGAGTCCACATATCGACTAGAAAAATACCATTATTCCACAAACAGCAGTTTTGCACCACTTTTATATCAGATAGATTACAATCAAGATATAATTAAAAAAAACCTTATGTCTAGAATCCTTATTCTAATGTTGATTCTATAAAATGTCAAAAATTTAAGGCTTAGGCTTAAGTGATCTTAAGAAATTGAAATTCAGGGAATCTTGCTTAAATGACTCTGGATCCAAATCAATGCAAATCTGAAATATTAGAATTTTCAAATGGGATGTTGTGCCCGTATTATGCCCCTTAAAACCCTTTAAAATACTCAAAAGAAACTGAAATTGGGAAAATATTTATTAACTGATGTTTGATACCTATTGTTAAAATTTCACAAAAATCAGAGGTATCTGAATTTGCACGAAGGGCTGCCACCCCTTTTTTCACCCCCTTTATATAAAATGAAATTAGACTAAATATAGCCCACATTTGGACGCCTTACGCCTAGGAGTTGTGTTCCACAATTCATAATGATCGATTAATTAGTTTAGGAGTGAATCCTGTATATACAAGTAAATAAACCTTATAAAGATAGATATATTCGTATTCATCCAGATTTGAACATAATATTTACACACTAATAATATTAATATTTACACACTAATAATATTAATATTTACACACTAATAATATGCAAGTGTGTGTGTGTGTGTAGAGGCGGACAAGTAGAACTACAAAGTACAAACTCTTTCGTTTGTTTCTCGTGTGAACCAGAATTTCTTAAGGCAGAAAAAGTTTATGAACTTGAGAGACGATGTAAGCTGGAAAAGGCCCCGCATATTCATAACATGAGAGGAGTGGGTGGTGCGTGGGAGGAGGAGGGGGTGGTGCGTGGGAGGAGGAGGAGGGGAGTGTACATCTAGATGCAATAAGACACACGGTTTGATTTACAAAGAAAATAACTCTCGCCTTAATTGGTTTGCATGGCTAGAATTATGAATTCTGTGGCGAACATTGTTTATTTAACACTGGACAAAGTTTGGTTGTATGAGAAGCCATGTTAGAAAATATTAGCATTTCGTTTCAATTTGGTTGGATTCAGAAATCCTGCTTCGCTCTTCTACAATCCTCAAATTCTAAATTCGTTAAGCCATTTTGAGAACTCAACTGAGAATCTTTGATCAAAAATAACATTGCAGGATTCAATCGCTTCAGCCTAGAAATTTTAAATAGACTCGTTTTGGGATGAATTTTCCCCTAGAAAAAAAAGGGGGGGAGGGTTATCTTTAAACATTCCATAAAAAAATTTCTGGCAGCCTTCAAACTGAGATGACTCACTTTTAAGGACGGTAGCCTGGTCGTGTTGATTCCAACTCAAGTGATGTGCCTCCACAGTGTACTACGGGGAGGGACGGGGGAGGGGGAGTAGTTTGACATCTTTATGATAGTGCTTGCTGGGAGTTGGTAACAATTAGTTTCCTATGTGTGCAATATGCTTACAACCAGAGCCAGATTTAGACCGGGAGGTTGGAAGGGGGTGGGGGGTATGGCCCGGGGCACTTCTGGTTGGGCATTGGCGGTGGTGGTGGGGGGTCTCAAGTTTAACCAACATAGAAATTATATCAGGTACATGAGAAAAAATAAAATAGGTTTCACAAACCAGCCGAGTCTAGAGCATGAAATTTAGTTCGATTTCAACTTGTTATATCTTGTTTAGTTTATTTTTTTTACAGGAAGTCGGAGGAATTTTCACTCACACGCTCAGATCTACTGCCACCCATGACATCAGGAAGACTTTTTATAGAACACATATGTCGGTAACACCGTTAGTATACCAGCACTTGGTATAATTCATAAGATTACTCAGTATAGATTGATCAGCATTGTCACCTTTTTATTTTTAAATTATTCAATGTCTAAAATCAATAGCTGTTTCAAACGATTCATTATATATGATTAAGCGAATACAAGTTGCCATTTTTACGGATGGTTGGGGTGACATTGTGGGTTCATGCCTTTTCCAAATAGAATTAGTGCATAATCGAACACAAAGAAACAAAAGAATTTAACCTCGATTGATCTCAGTCGGTTGATCTCATAGTATCGATTACACGTTTCTGGCACCCCCTTTCGCTTCTTCGCAATACATCAACTAGTAGAAATATGATAATGCTGCCATCTGGATGTTACATCATTATAGAATCCCTTATTTTATGGAAAACCAGTTGTATTTACCTGGCGTTGCCCGGGTGAAAACATTGCAGCATGCAGGGCTTAGAGAAAACTAATTCAAAATATAGCCGTGTTTCATGGTACAGGTGACGACTCAGACTGGAGGTTTATTGACAAATGTTAATCAGGAGGAGCAACTAAACGAAAATTTGTTTTTCATTAAAACGCCATCTTGTTTTTTGCTTCATTAAACAAAACAGGATTTCTAATCTTAAGGTATTCTAAAAAATATTTACATTTGGATCATAATTTTTTAATCAATTGAAGATTTATTTTATTTTGACTTGTTATATTTTTATGTAGATTGTAAAAAAAAAACATTTTGGGCCAATAATAATTAATTCACTACGCAATAATGTAGTTTAGTTTACACATGGCGAGTTAAGTGAATTGAGTGAAAATTTTTCTGTTAAAATATTATGTGGATCATATCTTTTAGCAGACGTTTTAATTAGCTCTTTGTTTTGTTTAATACTTGTCAGTTCCTCCAACACATCTTCTTATGGGTCAGAATGTTATATGTATTTTCAAATAGAGTTGCTTTAATTTCCTTCCAAAATCCAGTTGTTCTCAACTGCGTCACGAAGTGGCCTGTAGTATAGACGCCATGTCGTGTTTACAAATATTTTTTTTTTTTTTTTGAATAGGATTTTTTAAATTTTATTTCCTCATATTTTGATTTCAATAAATATTCGATATCATAGTAAAAAAAATTAATAATTCAGTGTGTATTTATCAAAGTTACATATAGGCGAGAAACATACACACACACACGAAATGGTCACACCATTTTATTTATAAAACCCAAATCAGCAAGCAGGCCAACAGAGAGAGAACGTGCTGATTACTTGACGAATGCATGGAGGGGGGGAACTGCCCATGTATTTATTGTTTGGTGTTGGAGAAGAGAATGAATCCCTAATTCACTCTTCTCCCCTTTTCCTCACACTAGGCAATAAATACATCGTCAGATTCCCCCTCCCTGCATTCGTCACGTAATTAGTATGCTCTCACTGTTTAAAAAATATCCTATCAATCTTTGTCAGGTTGTAGTAAACTTTTTTTTTTACCTTATTTCACTATATTAAATGATTTTTTTTTAATAAATTGTTTAAAAGTTTGTTTTAGTATTTTTGTTTACAATAAATAATCGAGTAATCAATGTAAACGTCACGCATCGTAACACACACACACACACAAGAAGTTGTCGCACAATTTTTAAAATAGAGATTATTCGAGCTAATCAAGTAGAAAGAAAAGTCTAAAAAAGTTTTTAAAAAAATAAAACTTGGAGCCATGTACCTTATGCTAATTCACCCCCCACCCACCCACCCACACAAAACAAGTTTTAGATTCTACTTTTATAGGCGATTACATATAAACAGCTTGAAAAAGTTTGGTGGTAAACATGAAATTAAAAAAAAATAAAAATAAAAAGCAATATTTTAGACTTCAGCATGGAGGATCATTTTTGCATATAAATTTAATGTAAAATGATCACCCACTTCAGGACTAAGTAGCATTTTTTTAAGGATATGTAACCATTTTTTGTTGTTGTTGCCTGGCCATTTTAATTTCTTAGAAATCAATTATGGGGCGGGACTAATTTTTTCTATTGAAAAAAAAAAAAAAAAAAAAAAAAAAACTATTAGAAAATTTTATCAATAAAAAAATTATTTTTTGTGTTTTTCTTATGGAACCAAATTATAAATGAATATTGACCGCCACCCTCGACGCTCTACCAGAATTACTGCCTATCCAACCCAAAATCGCATGGCTTGACACATCTATTCATTTGCAGGCTCCCATATAGTGAGATCGCACCCCTCCACCTTTCTCTGCTAGCCTCGATGGGGTTTCTTTCATAAGGTAAATCCTGAATCAACGGCTTCGTTAAAAAAATATTTGGTTATATGTCTTTTAAAACGTTATTTGGTCCGGAAGTGGGTGATCAGTAAATTTATACGCGAAAGTGATTGCCCATTCTAAAGTCAAAAACATTGTTTTTATTTTTCATCCCCTAAATTTTTTTTTTTAAAAGTATCTTAATATATATATATATATATTTTTTTTTGGGGGGGGGGGGGGGTCCAGTTTTATCAATAACTCTTTAGCAGTTTGGAAAAATTCCGATGCCTAAAATCGTCAAGTGTTAATTTAGACCCCACCCCCACCCCGCTCCTCTATTTTTATTTGTTTTTAATAATTTATTGCATTTTTAATTCGTTTGAAAATGGCGAGGTGATTGGTATGTAGAGATATCGAAAATGAGAAGGGGGGGACATCAAACCCTTTTTCAGTTTATCACCTTTTTTACTACTACTACTACTACTACTACAGGTATAGCTTAGCGTGTCATTAAGAGTGGGGGTGGGTGAGGGGGCGGAAGAAGACTGACATGGAAAAGATGGGGTGGGTAGGGGTCTAAATGGAAAACAGAAAAAGGGGAAATAGCGTCAAAGGGGAGCAGGAGGAGGAGGAGTAAACATTGAACGAGGACAATAAGGAGTAAATAAAGTCAATAAAGGAGAGGAGATGGGGAAAGGGGGGGGGGGGCAGCAAGAAAAGGTGAACGATTTTTCTCTTATATTTTTTTTAAGACAAAAGAAAAAAAAAGCACCGAAGGTTCAACGCAAGATGATGATGATGATGAGCGAGTGAAAAATGTGAAAAGAATTGAAATAGATTTATATAAGACCCCCCCCCCCCGAATCACTCCGCCGTTGTCATAGGTACACAAGATGAGGAGGAGGAGAAGGGATGAGGAGGAGGAAGAAGGGGGGGGGGAGTAATTTTGTTTGTTTTTTTGACTGTTGGTATTTTGTAAACTTCAATCAGACCCGGTAAAAAATTTTTAAAAATAAATAAAAAAGGCAACGAAGCGATGCGAAAAAAAAAAAGGATTCCATGGGGAAGAAGAATATTTAGGGAGACATTTCAAAGGAGAGGAGGAAAGAGGGGATCAAGGATTTCCAATTTAGCAGCAGGAATTGGATTTCCCCATTAAACCAAGAATTCCATATTAGAACATTGAACAACGGAGAAAAAAAACGGATTTAATTGGAGTTGATCAAGTCAATTAACACTAAAGCGTCAGAAGGGAAAAGCCACTACTACCTTCGCTACTAATACTACTACTACTACTACTACTACTAATACTACTAGTAGTAGTAGTGGCAGTAGTAGTAGTGGCAGTAGTGGTTGTAGCAGCACTACTACAGCAAATTCTTCAATTTAAAAATGGGTTAATTTCAAATACCTATGAAGAAACGATATCCAAAATGGTTGATAGAGAATGAAAGAGGAGACAGTAAGAACGGTAAAATACATTTAGGCTAAAATCCTATTTCAGTCATCCAAATTATTTAGTCTGAAATGGGTGATGATGGTGGCAAAAATATTATTTTACCATTTGGAGGGGGTGGGGCGTTTTTAAACCTTCCCCAAAATGGTAAAAAAAATTTCATTTTTTTCCATTTTTTCCCCATTAAAAAAAAAACAAGTTATAGGTAAGCGAGTATTTAATCACACATTTTTTTTTTCATTCAAAAAAATATATCAATCAAGGGAATATCAAAAACACTTCTGACGAATGTAAAACTCATAAAACTGCAATGAAGTTTAAATTATTTTTATTATAAAGTTCCATCGAAAAGATGAGCAAGATTAAGAGATTAACATTTTTTTAAATCCACTTCTTTTTTAAATGTTAATCTATTAATAGTATACATAAGCTTAAAGGAGAAAATGTCTGTATGTTGTTTCCAAACTAAACTGATTTGAATTTTAATTGTTCTAATTAACCGTAATTTGCAAGTAATCCAATTCTTACCAACTTTCTATTTTCGCACTGAATTTACCCCCCCCCGCCTCACTGCCCTTCCCCTCGGCACCCCTCCTCTACCAAGCTGAAGGTAAAATAACAATCAAATAGGAATAGTCCATTATAAACAAAAGAGAATATTACCACAAGCAGTAATACTATTTAACCAGTAGTTGGACAAAAAGAGAGGGGGGAGGTAATTTAGCGTTCTGTCTTTTTATTTCTATATATTGAACCGACTTTACAAACTCACTTTTTCCTGATTCAAATAGTTAAACCCAGTACACAGGGTGTTTGAGACAATTTTTTTTTTTTTTTAATTCTTTCATTTCAAACCCATTTGAAATATTCAATAGCGGTAAATTGCAACGGATAGCTGTTTCTGTGTATTATTGGTGGATTTAAGAGATGGATAGGCGACTGGAAATTACCGGAATATTGGAAGCGAGTGACCTGCATCATGATTTGCACCAGATTTTTAAAAAATAAAATAAAATCTTAGCTGCTCCTTGAAGGCTGTAAGATGTGAGCTGGAGAATTGCGATGGAGATGTGGAAGCAGTGGATAGCAGGAAAAGATAAGAGCAGGCGTTATGACTGTGATGATACGTTGAGAAGCTGAAAAAGAAAAAACGGTGGCAAGATTCAGGAAAGGCAATGCAGACCTTGGCACGAGAGATGGATATTTGGAGTGGCGACTGTGCAGAAAGTGCTGAACGAGGATTTTCACTACTCCTCGTACATGAGTTGTCTTACGAAAGCCAAGAAACTCCTCAACAAGGTCAAACACCCAGTCGAACTGGGGATGCTCAGGTTCTCCTCAGGAGCAGTTGTGCAACGCACAGTCTTTGGGTTTTTGTCATGCCACGCGCACATCTTCGAAAAGGAACTCAGCAGACTCAATTCAAGCTATTGAGTTGCTGTCCAGTCGAAAACAATATAAATAGATTAATTTTTGAAGAAACAAATCTTGATCTCATATCGAGACAGTGTCGCGTGTGGTTTAGCGTTCGAACCCCTAAACTCAGGGAAGAAGGATTTTTACTCTGAGTTTGTCCAAAAATGAACTTGAACATTTTAAATTACAATATTTAGCTTTTTTTCTTCGTAATTCATCACGTCCTAGCTCAATAGTGCAATACTAGAGCGCTTACTTCATTTTAATGTTATGTAAACCTTAGTTAATACAGAGAGCAAATTTCCAGTTTTTATTTGCATACAATTGTTTCTGCCCTCTTCAAACACATATTCTTGATCTACAAAGTAAAACAATACAAATATATCGACAATTGTATGTGGACACCTAGCTATGGGCAAATAGTGTGGCCAACCCGCCGTGCTTGAGTTAGTCACCAATAAGATGTCTGAAACCAGGGAGGGGTTCTTCCTCCAGGAGTGATCAAAAACGATGATGATGATCCTGACGATGACGACGGACAATTTTATCTTGAGGTCATCATCAGTGCCCAAGAAGGTCACCCATCTGGCTGGAAAAGCTACATTACAATTCAATTTTTATTTTTCATATATATTTTTCAATTCGTCAATCATATTATTCCAAGGAAGGGTTATTTGAGGGAAAATATCTGTTTACCCCTAATTAATCTGAATTTCCCAAGTGTCCGTAACCACATGCGTATGTATAATGATAAACTATTGAACTCGCCAATAAGAACAAATTTTTTAATTTATATAAAAAGGTGATAAACATTTAAACTAACCGTTTTTGTTAGGATTTAAATCCTCTTTTTTTTTTTTCTTCCAGTCTTTAGTTCTTCACTTTGACGCTTCTCTTCATGTACATTCAGTGTTCAAAATATATGGTGCGTCTATGACGTAAAAAAATGTTTCTGTTCATTTTTTCGAACAAAACAGACGTTAGAATTCAAAATATGGGGTGCGTTTATTTTGAATTCTAACGTCTATTGTTTCATTCGAAAAACGAACAAAAATTTTCAAATATTGACTTCTATATTTTTCTTAAAATCAGTCATCTTGAGAGTCTTGAAATAAAGACGAAATTATCGTTTTTTTCCTTTTTTCATCACTTGAATTATTACTACCATTACATACATTATTATTACCATTACACACATTATTATTACCATTACACACATTATTATTTCTCCCTTTCTACTGTTTAGTACACGTGACTATTTTTTCCCCAAATTGCGTTCTTTGTATGAATTTGAAAACTTCTTTTTAATTAAAGTTCTGCTACCAATTGATGATGATTGTATTTTAACAATCGAAATATTTTGGTAGAACTTTTCAATATGTGTTTTTGAGTTTATTTTTGCTAGTTGTTGATTTGCTTATCCTTTATTCCATTTTTATTTTTACATTTTGTCTGAAAAATTGTTTCTTTTATTCCTCATATATATATTATATATATATTTGCATGGTTGCACGGTCACACTACTTGTGTTTGCATAAAAAAAAGAATACAAGGCGTATTTCTCTCACATTTTCGGCCGTAATATATTTCTCTCGACTCTTCAATCTATGTTCATTCAGCCACTCTTAATATTTCTTAATCTCTCTGCTAGCATTTACAGAAAGTGTGACTTTCTTTTTTTCAATGTGGCCATCTAATTTATATATATGAGTCTATACATACCACAGACACGTATGTAAATTAGATGGCAAAATAATAAGTCTCTTTACTTCTATAAAATAATAATCAGTTAATGTTTTACATGCTGGCAGGTGTTGGAAAATAATAATAATATAAAAGTAAAGAGACTTATTTTTAGTCATGCAGTTCATGAATTTTCAGATGAAATCAAAGTCGAATAAATAGTGGTGGTAGTTGTGACCCAACGGGTCACGGGTATGCGTAATATTATTACAAATCTATTGGTTTCAACCAATAAACTTTTTTTTTTCTAAAGTTAAAAGCTTCTTTCCTCATGTTGCCGACCTTTGGAACTCCATCCCTGCTCCCTGTTTCCCTGACTGTACCGACATGCAGAAATTTAAAACTAATGTGAAAAAGCATCTCGATGCACACCTCCCAATTGAGGATGTTCCCTTAAACTTTCACCCTAATTCTCAGTAGACCCGTACGTCTACAATGGCAACTTGCCTTGTTTGGGGTGAAAAAAAAAAAAAAATGGTGAATTTGGGAATCATGTTATTGTCTGCTTCCATGTAAAAATATTCAAGTTTAAAATTGCAATGTGAATGCAACCAAATATGCATGAACAAAAATGTATTACTGTTGCACACCAAAAGTAAAGCATTTGCGTACAAATATATGCAGACCAACTTTGGTGCATATGCAAACAAAGTTCCTACAAAGTTATCTTGTCGAATTTTCAATGTCAAATCAAAATAGCATTTAAGCTGACAAATCAAATTTTGCTTAGCAAATTTTCATTTGTTATTTTTGTCCAATGTAATATAATAATGTATATGGCTACGAATTATTTTAGTTTGGCTAAAAATTACTATGAATATGAAACATTTTTAAAAAATAATCACCCACTAATAAGAATCAGCAATAGGGTTAACTCACTTCACATTGAAGAATATAATAGGAGTTGTCTACCTTACAACTAAAATTTTATTTCTTTTTCTGTATAAGTTTTAAAATGTACAAACAAATAAAAATGACTTTACTGCATCCTGGGCAACGCCGGGTAGGGACAGCTAGTTGAAAATAAATTTTAAAAAATCTAATTTTATTGATAGACATTTTAATGTGAGGGGAAGTAAAAAGTGATTGGAAAAGGAAATTGGAGTTACCAATAAAATCAATATTAATGGGAAAATCGACAAGAGAATTCGCAACTGAAGAAAGAAAACTTCAAAAATGAAGTTCAATTGTTTGTAAGCTCAGCAAAAGAAAATGCTCAAAAACAAAAAGCGAAGCAAATTCACTTTTTTTGCTGAACTGAACATAAATAGAACAAGAATTTCAAGCAAAAAGAAATGACTCATTTAGACTGGGTTACAGAATTCATTATATATGTATATATATATATATATATATATATATATATATATATATAATGAATTCTGCAACCACACACAATCTCTCTCTGTCTCTCTCTCTCTCGAAAAAAAAAACCTGATCCTTTGATCACCCACTAAACGCAGGGAAAATGTGAGTTTGCAAAACCAATTAATTTTTTTTTTAAATAAAAAAGACAAAAATCCAAATTAGTGTCTTTCTGCTCCCTCTTCATCTTCATCTTGCTAGCTCTATCTCTCCAGTTACGGATAAATAGTATTATTACTAATGGTGATATTTCCTGTTGTTGATATAAATAATGGACTATTTTATTACCTTTGCCTGATAATAAACAACAAAATATCTAAACTACAAAATCTTATTGTTAATAAAACCTTCACGAAACACTATTCAAACTAAAATCTGGTCAAGATATCTCAGCAACTGCCGTCGTAATAATCTGTTAAAGAGACTTTGTGGACACTAATTATATGTATGAGATAAAATGGAAAATCGAAAACCCAAGAATACATCAACATTTCGACTGTTACAAGAGCTTTATCAAGAGTGAAATATAAAAAGTGGCAAAAGAAAAAATCTGTAATATTTGGAGGTATGAGAGAGAGAGAGAGAGAGAAAGTTGAAGAGAGAGAGAGAGAAAGTTGAAGAGAGAGAGAGAGAGAAAGTTGAAGAGAGAGAGAGAGAGAAAGTTGAAGAGAGAGAAAGAGAGAAAGTTGAAGAGAGAGAGAGAGAGAGAAAGTTGAAGAGAGAGAGAGAGAGAAAGTTGAAGAGAGAGAGAGAGAGAAAGTTGAAGAGAGAGAGAGAGAGAAAGTTGAAGAGAGAGAGAGAGAGAAAGTTGAAGAGAGAGAGAAAGTTGAAGAGAGAGAGAGAGAAAGTTGAAGAGAGAGAGAGAGAAAGTTGAAGAGAGAGAGAGAGAGAAAGTTGAAGAGAGAGAGAGAGAGAGAGAAAGAGAAAGTTGAAGAGAGAGAGAGAGAGAAAGTTGAAGAGAGAGAGAGAGAGAAAGTTGAAGAGAGAGAGAGAAAGTTGAAGAGAGAGAGAGAGAGAGAGAAAGTTGAAGAGAGAGAGAGAGAGAGAGAGAGAGAGAGAGAGAGAAAGTTGAAGAGAGAGAGAGAGAGAGAAAGTTGAAGAGAGAGAGAGAGAGCGAGAAAGTTGAGAGAGAGAGAGTTGAAGTTTTTTTACAGATTCAATCCAATTGGAAAACTCAGTTTAATATCAAAGTATATAGAACTATAAAATATATCAAACGTCATATTTCTAACTTGAGAGCTCAACAGATTTAATGTACAGAGCAAATATTTAAGGATTAATAATAACAGAAACTTAACACATACCAGACAATAATTTATTTCAACCATAATCGGCCCCTTTCAGGTCTGAGATTCCCAGACCTTAAAGAGACCAGTTTAAATTGAAATCAATTATTATCTGGTATTCGTTGTTATTGTTTATCAATTTCAATAAATATTCGGTTGATAGTAAATAATAAAAAATTATATATCAATTCAATTCTTGTCGTCACAAGAATAAAAACCACCCAAACACATGTGAAGTTGTCTTATAATTGTATTAATAATATCGAGATGAATATGAACATCGAGATATGTGAAAGCCAAGCGAAATAGATGAGCCCCTATGATACAATTGAGTCGCACCCCTCTGTGTTTCTATAAACCTTGCAACATAAATATATTTTATCGCAGAGATATTAATCGATCGTGAAATGTAACGAGTCTTATCTTGTCTTTCTTGCCCCCTTGTATTTTTTGTACCCCCCCCTTTCCATTTTTTTTTTTTTTTTTTTTTTTGTAAAAGAGTTAAACTGAAACAAAGGAATCCCTTCTCTGCAGACTCCCTGTGGCAGGCGGTGCCTTCTGGGAATCACTAAAGAATGTCCTGTCAATTCTGAGGTCTAATCGCCCCCCCCCCCCCATCATCATGAGTCAGTCTCTTGGACACAATCATATTAGAAAAATAAGCTGAGTCAGACAAACACCAACGACAAAAGATTTAATCTTCACTTGCAAATTCTTCTGGCAGCGGCGGTGGTGGCAGCGTCTAGCTGAGGATAACACCCAACTTAGCAAACTCATCTACGACACGCTTGTTACACGGCAGACACAAGATTGCTAAGAGTTAGGATCCTTTTGTTGATTTTTAGCACCGAGTTTGATATTCTGAAAACCTGAAAATACCATTCCAAAATCCCCTCCCTTTCAATTATTATTGGATGTCATTTTACTATAAAAAGAATTCTGGGTGCACATTTTTAAGTTATACAGAAAAGAAAGAAATAGTTTACTTTTCGTATTTTACTATTTAAATAATTATCTAATTAAAAGCAAAAATTTTAAGTGCGTAAGTCACGTATAGGCGAGAAATGCACATACACAGAAACATGCTAAGTGGTCACAGAATGTTATTAATATAGAAAAGAGATGCAAAAAATGCTTGATAATAACTGAAATAATGTAAGGGAGATAACGCATATTTTAAGATGCAAAGATTTATTCCCATTATTTGATTAATTATTGAAAATTGTTGACGTTGTAACAATTTTCCTAACCGGAATAATTTTGTTTTTCAAACATTTTGGTATATTAAAGAACATTCTGGGAGGAAGAAAAGATAAAGCGGGTTAGGCAGAATCAAATATCGATATGTCAGATGCAATGCTATTTAGGTCTAAATTCTAAAATCAGACAAGTTTTTTTTATATTAAATTAGATCATTTGTCATTTTTTGCAATTTATTCTTTTACAAATTAAATTCTTTTTTACAGACTGTGAAATGTGAATATCTCAGCAAAGTTTGGGGATGTGAAGTTAGTTTTAACCATCACGGTTTTTTATTACTCCTGGAGGAGGAACCCCTCCCTGGTTTCCGTCCACCTTATTAAGGAGTTTTTAGCAATAATATACCTAGGCTAAATGCCTTGTGCAAAACATTTTTATGTCAGAATTTTAAAAAGTGAATAAAAACTATTTTATTTATTTCATGACACACAACAAAAAATATCCTTGATGAATTTTCAAATAATTACAAAAATATTACATTGAAGTTAAAAAAAATGTCCTAATACAGCTGAATTATTAATCTAATATATAAAGCTGTCTCTTCAGATTTTCCATGTTAGACCTAAATAGCAATGCATCTGACAAATCGATATTTGATTCTGACTAGCCATTTCTTCAATAAAAAATAGTGTAATTCGCTTCAGTTTCTTCCGAAAATAATTATTCCTTCATCATCGCCATCTAATTTGTCTGTACACACCACAAACACACATGTAAATTAGAAGGAAAAATAATAAGTCACTTATGATGATAATAATAAAATAGAAGTAAAGAGATCTATTATTTTTAGTTATGCCAGAAGAAAGTCTAAACAGATTTCACATTTTATGGATTTTCGAATGAAATCAAAGTGAAACAAATAGCGGTAGTGGTTGTGACCCAACGGGTACGTTTTAGTATTATATGAAATATATGAAACGGTAGAAATGTATTATATGAAACGGTAGAAATGTATTATATGAAACGGTAGAAATGTATTATATGAAACGGTAGAAATGTATTATATGAAACGGTAGAAATGTATTATATGAAACGGTAGAAATGTATTATATGAAACGGTAGAAATGTATTATATGAAACGGTAGAAATGTATTATATGAAACGGTAGAAATGTATTATATGAAACGGTAGAAATGTATTATATGAAACGGTAGAAATGTATTATATGAAACGGTAGAAATGTCAAAATCCTGATAACAAGAATTTCTTAATTATTTATCAACTATTTTTTTTGTGTTTAGCAGCAAAAAATAAAAAAACAAAAAATAATCTTGAGCCCCAAAATCTATGCATTATTTAATTCTTTAGCCAAGAAAAAAAAATTCCTTTTTTTTGTGGATGGAGGGGGGGGGGGGCTTTAGAGACAACAGACAGAAGAGGTACAGGTCCTTTCCTTTTTCTGTTTATTGCAAACGTTTTTTTTTTCAGGAGCCCCACCCTCATTTAATCCTACTCTTTTATTTTTGTATGAGGAGCTCAGCCAGGACAAGAGCCCCCAACATTCAACCATCACCATTTCAACCTCCCACCCCCCAACCACCCGCCCACCCTTTCGAACAATTAAACCAGACGGATTTCCTTTGCAAACCTTCACTCGTTTCACACCTGCTAATGTAATATTTTGATAAGTTTATCTTTTTGCTTGAACCAATTTTGCAACCCAAGATTGAAAATAAAAATAGAAAGAGAATGAAAAGATAGTTCTCTTTGATGACTTGAATAAATAAAGTCACTTCCTGCATAACCCAAAAATACTACTACTACTACTACCACTACTACTTTATAGTATAAGTAGCTGGACATACCCAGCGTTTCTGCAAGATGCAGTAACGTCATTTTAGTTTTTTTTTTTTGTTATTTACTGTTTTATATATATATATATATATTAAAACGTATACATAAAAAGAAATAAAATTTTTGTTGCAAGGGATATATCATATTTTTCCATTCAAAATAGAGGTTATCATTATTTGAGTTATTCTTACTAATGAAGATACCCTTTACGAATGTGTCACGTGACCTTTTTCACCATCGAAATGTAGAAGTTTTCAGATATTACCTATTTCTTTCCACGGCAGTTTCTATCTGAATAAAAATAAGAAATTTTTTTAACAAACTAAAGAATGTATCAGTATAACTACTCTGTGATAGTGAAATTTGTTGCTGATATAAAAAATGGCTTCCATTTGTAATCGACATTTGCTGCAGAAAAGAAAGATGTCTTATTTGCAAGAAATATTCCAAACAGAAATAATTGCGTTTGCAAAAAGAACTTAAAATGAATTACAACTTTTTATTTTTAACAACATGGCGAAGGCTAAAGAAAAGGAAATGGCTATTCAGGACGAAATATTAATATTTTAAGATGGGAGTTATTTAAGTCTCAAGTCGAAAATTCCAACAAGATAACTTCATGTTAGATTATTACAATTTATTTTGCATTGATATAGTGATTGTAAAATGGCCGTGATACGTCCTACGTGTGGTTTGGTTTAACGTCGAATCAACCTTTTGGGGGTTATTTAATAATGAAGCACAATAGCTATTGTCACAAAGTACATTGTTGTATATGATTAATTGGACATAGCTTGGGGGGTGCGGGTTTATATCTTTCGGAATAGTATCAGTGCATAAGGAAGAACAATGGGTCCAATTGGATTTTAATTTCATAGGCAGCAATTGTAAGCATTCAGGCAATCTTGTCCTGGCGCTAAATATTGGCCAACTTAAAGTAATGCTTATTAATGGTGATAGTTCAACTACTACTTCGCAATGTTTTGTTTTTTTTAGACAAAAGGTTTTGCCACGCATGATGAGACACGGTCTCTTTTGTGTTCTTAATTTTGTTGTTGCTTCCTGATTGGAAAGATATGCCAATCGTTGGGTGCGGTGAGGGAACTGTATTGACCAGATAAAGAGATACAGTCCAAATTTTGCATTAGGGCAAAGGGAGGGGGGGCGGAGTTGTTGGGGGCCAAGTCTGCACAGTTATCGGGCCTGCCCCTTCCCATCTTCCATTCCCACGCTATTATTAATGATGAGTGAACATGGAATTCTAATTGCTGTCCATATTTTACACCATCTTGAGGGAGGGGGGGGGGGGTAGTCAAGATGGGAATTGAACCAGGAACTTTATTGTCAATGGCTGATGGATCCATTTGTAAACAAAATCTAAAAATACTTAAATTGAATTCGTTTCTTCAAAGGAATTTGTATGGGCATCCATTAATTGGTTGACATCATAAAATCAATGATTATTCCCAGAATTTTTCTTTGCTAAATACTTTCTTAAGCATTTATAAGGCATCTAATATATAAAGTTATCTTGTCGGATTTTCCATGTTATATCTAAATTGCAATAGATCTTACAAATCAATATTTAATTCCGTCTAGCGATGTCTTCCTTTTTATCCTCGCAGATAAAATTATTCCAGCAAGTAAGATTATTAGAATGGAGACAATTTTAAATAATGACCTAATAAACTCAAAATGTAAAAAAGATCATTTCTATTTTAGCTTAAACGAATCCTGGACTACATCGGGTAGGTACAACTAGTTCAATTAATATATTGAAGCTTTTTCCTCAAAGAAACCGTTTTAGATCTTAGTTCATAGATTCTTGGAGGTAATGGGAATTGAATTCCTGTTATCTTTAAAAAAAAAAAAAAAGAAAAAAGAAAAATCAAAATTGTAATATTGGAAAAGATAAATTATTAATGGACATTAATTGATAAAACAACCCTAACCTTAACCCTAAAACAATGCACGACTTTATGGACCTTTTGCTGCTGTTTCAATTATAGTTGTGCATAACGTTTCACAGATTTTCATTAAAACAGAGACACATAAAATAGAGAAAAAAGTTCATTTTAATCTTCACCGACTAAAGTTCCCCCGTTTAGTTTGCGGAAAGGGAGTCGAGTTCAACTCGATTTTCTTGTGGTACTTGTAAGCATTGGCTACACAAGAAATGCAGTTGAATTGCAGATAGGTTGAGAGGTGATAGGTTGAGAGGTGATAGGTTGAGAGGTGATAGGTTGAGAGGTGATAGGTTGAGAGGTGATAGGTTGAGAGGTGATAGGTTGAGAGGTGATAGGTTGAGAGGTGATAGGTTGAGAGGTGATAGGTTGAGAGGTGATAGGTTGAGAGGTGATAGGTTGAGAGGTGATAGGTTGAGAGGTGATAGGTTGAGAGGTGATAGGTTGAGAGGTGATAGGTTGAGAGGTGATAGTTTGTAAGAAATATAAAACAATGGAGAAAGTGGACTTGGATGGCGAAGCTATTGAGGCTATTCAGAAATATTGTTACCTTAGTGAAATCATTGGAGCACAGGGAGGAGCTGGTGCTGATGTGATTGTCAGTTAGGAGTGAACGGTTCAAGAAACTTCTGTCATTACTAACGAGTAGAAGACTGACATGAGTCTATCAGGCAGTTACGTGCAGTGTGATAATATAAGGAAGTGAAACAAGGCCAATGTGGGTTAGGGATATGCGTTGCATGGATAGAAATGATACTAGAATAATATGATGGATGTGCAATGTGAGTCTTAAATATTAAAGATCTGATGATCTTAGACGAAGATTAACCCTAATGTGTGCAGAACAGGAGATCTTGTTGGTTTGGTCACAGTGAAAGAATTAATGAGAGTTCTTGGGTTAGTAGATGTAGAACAGTTGAACTAGAAGGTTCAGTTCACAGGGGAAGGCTAAGAAAAATATGAAAGTGATAATTATGGATTTGAGAGGACGATGAATAAAAACCTGGCCATACAGATTCCAGAGTTTGACAAGGCACACTTGAAGAAGGTCGGAGCTGGTGCTACATTGGCTGAAACGTTGTGAGAATAACATCCAAGATGAGAATAATAGTCCAAATAATCCGAATACTACAAATTATCTATCCTCATCTAAAGAATTTCAAAACATAATATTTTCTTTATATATTAGGTAAATTGCCATTTCGCTACAAACTTATTTTAAAAATTACATAGTCCAGATGATTGGTAATTTGAAACATTGTTAAATAATCACCTAAAAATAAAAACCAGTTTACGTCAGTAATAAAAAAAAAAAAGAAAACTAATAGACTTCCGATAAATTTCAGATTTTTCTTCATACTTCTTTCGATAAAGATAAATTCTTTTTTTTTTTTAATGTGAAAATCCACAGAAAAGAACTAGGTAATATTTGAAAATTTCGATGTCGAAAAAGGTCATGTGACATCTCATTTGTAAATGGTGTCTTCATTTCTAAGCATAATTCAAATAATGTAAGTGGGATAAATCAAATTTTCAATTGAAGAATATAATAGGAGTTGTCTACCTTACAACAGATTTCTTTTTCTTTTTCTGTATAAGTTTAAAAATATGCAAAAAAATAAAAATTAAAGACTAACATGGCTTCACTCCATTCCGGGCAACGCCGGGTAGTGACAGCTAGTATATATAAATGTCTGTTTATTTAGTAGCTCAATAGTGTAGGACTAGAGCCCTTAATTTAACATCACATAAACCTTAGTTATTCAAAGAAACATTCCATATTTCATGTGAAAACACTTTATAGACATACAATTGTTTCTGCCTATTTCGAGAACATATATTTTTATGATATACAAAATATCACAAATATTCATAAAAAAGCTTCATCAGTGTATAATATTCCACAGCCAGGCAGTGAAAACAATTAATTACTAATGAATCTACAAGATATAGATATATATATATATATATATATATATATATATATATATATATATATATATATGTGTGTGTGTGTGTGTGTAAAGGAGTAAGGCTACCAATATTTGTAAAAAGTTTTTTTTCAATATTTATTTATTATTTTGTTATATCATTTTATCATTTTATAATTTTATATAACGATGGTCTGCTCTCAGATATATAGCAGTGGTCTGCTCTCATCAGATATATAAATCCATTTGAAGAAATGTCTTTTGAAAGACATTTCTTCAAATGGATTTACAAATGTTGGTAGCCTTACTCCTTTACATATATACTTTTTTCTCGTTGGAACTACTCTAATACTGCACTACTCTCTTTTCTATATATATATATATCATCGATTGCTGGAAGAAATTCGCTGTTTTTTTTTCAAAAAACATTTATTCTTCCTTCTGATGCAATATCATGATGCATAATGTAATATATAATATATAACTTCTCTAATAATATACACACACACACACACACATGTCTTTTTTAATTTATTTTTTAACATAATTCATCCCAAACAAGGCAGGCCGCCACTGTAGACGTGAGGGGTTACTGAAAAATAGGGTGAAAGTTTTGGGGGTCATCCTAAGTTGGAAGGTGTGCAGCGAGATGTCTGTTTACATTAGTTTTAAATTTCTGCATGTCGGTACAGTCGGGGTAACAGGGAGCAGGGAAGGAGTTCCAGAGGCCGGCAGCACAAGGAAAGAAGCAATTGGAGTAGAAAGCTCTCCGGCATCTGGGGACCACCACAGTGAATGGATGGGACTTAGCTGATTGTTGGGTTGTTCTAGTATATTTAGGTCATGGGGGGACACAGTATTTGTATGATGCATTTCATTGGTGCAAGAATATGCAGTATTGAAAGAAAAAACCCGTTTGGTTTGAAACATTCAGAAAATCTACATTTCTATACATTTAGTCAGACTGAAAGTTGAACTGTTCAAAAGTTTAATTCGTTGAAAGTGTGTGTGTGTGGGTGTGTGTGATAACAACTATCCTCAGTTTGAATGATTGACCAAACTGTGTCTATCCTCATCTGAAGAATCGGTCGGTCTGCTAACTCTGCTATTCCACGCTTTCCTTACCCGTCGTGATCTCCCCTCTTCTTCACATTCCATTTTTATCGCATTGTCACAGCTCCGATGGCTTTATTACTAAAATGCATCTTCATCACCCATGCCTGATTTAGCTCCCTCTTTTCTGAACTACGACATTATTAACATAATTACAACCGTCATCCTGAGCCCTTGCCGTTCTTCATTTTAATGAGAATCTCTTTAAAGCCTTTCCTGCTGTAATAACAGATGCGAAATCCATATAGATTCGGTTTCATCATCTTCAAATTTGCAAACTCCTCTTTATCAGTTCCTCCGCAACACTGAATAATGAATTTAGCGATAAAAATGTTTATCAATCACAGACAGAATTTCGTTTCCTCCCCGTTCCCACATTCTTCATTTCCCATTAATTTGTCTATTCTGTCGACAGAATATTTTATGGCGGGTGTGCGTGCCTATGAAAACTCAAATGTTGAAAAAAAGATTTGGGTTGGATTTTTGGGATGAGGAGTTCCATCATTTGTTTGCATGGTTTGTCTTTGGACTATTGTCCTCACCATTGTTTGTGAATTTAAAACATCAAACGGATTTAAGTATGTAGCACATTGTCATTACAAAAAAAAAAGAGGAAAGTTCCCATGCTCAGTTGTTGCAATTTTTTGTGGTACCTGTAAGCACTGGGTACACAAGTGCACTGGAATTACAGGTAGGCTGAGTAAGAAGTATAAGACAATGGAGATGGATGAGAACTCAGATGTGTCATGATGTAGCTATTGAGGTTGTCTACATAGGTGATACCATTGGAGCATAGGGTGGAGCAGGTGCTAGTATGATCGCAAGAGTTAGGAGTGGATGAAGTTAAGTTCAGGGAACTTTTGCTATTAGTAAGTGAGTGCTAATATAAAGTTATATTCGAATATTTTGCAAACAATTTTGCATTAAAATTTGGCTTTTTTCTAAGCATTGAATGTGAATTTCCAAACAATTTTGCATTAAAATTTGGCTATTTTCTAAGCATTGATTGTGGATTTCCAAACAATTTTGCATTAAAATTTGGCTATTTTCTAAGCATTGAATGTGAATTTCCAAACAATTTTGCATTAAAATTTGGCTATTTTCTAAGCATTGAATGTGAATTTCCAAACAATTTTGCATTAAAATTTGGCTATTTTCTAAGCATTGAATGTGAATTTCCAAACAATTTTGCATTAAAATTTGGCTATTTTCTAAGCATTGAATGTGGATTTCCAAACAATTTTGCATTAAAATTTGGCTATTTTCTAAGCATTGAATGTGGATTTCCACCAAAAATTTACAACCTTTGTCAAATCTTGGCAAATGTTGGTCGAAGGTTTTACAAATTACCTAAGATACCAAACTTTTAGGAATGACCGACCGCAAACTAGCAACTCCTTACAAAAAATGGAGATTTGACTTATTTTTTGAATAATCTGAAATTTTTATTGTTCGAAAATTAAATTTTTGTCCCGATCCTATGACCGAGTCAAAGTCTTAAGTAATTCGTAATTGTATTCTTAGTTTCGCTCGAACTGAGGATTGAACCTTCAACCTTCAGAAGACTGTAACTTAGCATTTTTATGGCGCAACGGATATAAGTACTACATAATAATTCATCTATTATAATGATACGTATTGTTTTATCATTAAATGACTTAAAAATCGTTAAACAGATAAAACAAAACAAAAAAAAAAGAAACATTTCTTATGCCTTGAAAGGTTTCTCTTTGATGATCATTTTTATTTTGGCATCTTTTTGATCGAAGAAAAACAGAAAAGCACATTCAATTCAAAGAACTAAATGTGAGACACCGAAGCTTCCATGAAATTCAAAGAAAAACACTGGAACTAATACGGTAACTAATACGATAACGAATACGGTAACGAATAACTGCATCATGTGTAGAATGACACAACCGATTGGTTTTAGAAAATGATACA
Organism: Sepiola atlantica; assembly: GCA_963556195.1. NCBI lineage: Eukaryota > Metazoa > Mollusca > Cephalopoda > Sepiida > Sepiolidae > Sepiola > Sepiola atlantica. The sequence continues at coordinate 101,838,630 of OY744534.1, read as the reverse complement.
AAAACGTACATATGTAATGGAATAATAATTGAGACTAATCGTATGAATACGAAACGAACTTGCGTTTTTCAAACTGATTATTTTGCTGCCAAATTATTTTGCTCCTAAATTATTTTGCTGCCAAATTATTTTGCTCCCAAATTATTTTGCTGCCAAATTATTTTGCAGGCTCAAAAATCGACAAATTAATTGCCTTATTAAAATAATTGTAGAAAACGCCAACAAAAAAATGTTTGTATGAAATAAACAAGTAAAATCGCATCTTTTTCTAAGCTTCTGTCTATCACTCGCTTCCTCTCTCAATGTATCTTGTTTGACCCCCTCCAACTACACACTTATTTTCATGGCATCTATCACTCTCGCTTCCGTAACTCTTCCTCTCTCTTTGTTTATTAACAACCAGAAGTAATAGAGAAAGAAAAGAATAAAAAGATTGGAAAAGTTCATTTTCAACAAAAAGGGGATAGCACTGCAGTAGTAATAGAATTTAACCCGTAGCTAAGAGGGAAAAAGAGGAAGAAAGGGGAGATATAATGAACAGAAAGTGACTCACTTTAGATTTTGTCTTTTTATTTTATATTTACTGGCTTTGCAAACTTACTTTTTCCTGATTCAAACAATATAACGCCAGCTCAATGGTTGACCCAACGCGTTACATTTTTTTCGTATTATGTGAAAATCTCCAAGAAAAACAAATGCCTTGCCCCCCCACCCACCCACCCACACACGAGGTTCATTATGTTGTGGGACGAAAGTTTCCGTATTCGATTGTTTCATATCTAATCATGTAATTTTTCCCCGATAATCACAATGGTATTATCAACCTCTTAAATCACATTTTATTTCTTAATTTTCCGTATTCCGTTACTGAAAATTAGTTTAATTAACTGATTAAGTTTTTAAGCAATTAACCCATAAACAATAATACAATTACTTTATGCTAATTTAATTTTTAACTAATTGTATTCGTAGCAGTTTTAATAGTAACGGGGTAAGTTTAATGATAATTGAAAATGACAAATCTGACCCAAATACAAGATTTTAAAAGGATTGCAATTTCGATGGATTTGTCTCGGAGGAGGACGAGACGATTAAAATCACATACTGACCCCCGAAAGGTTAATTACATTTCTCTGTGTGTCATTTCCTCCGTTCTACTTTCAAATTGGGGTCGAACTGTGAACAAGCCAACTAATAGCATCACATGTCCAAAAATTAACCTTTCACCTTTGAAAAAAAAAACAAAAAAACGCAGTAGCAAGGCTCCACCAGCATTCCTGTTCAAATTATCAGGGTTTCAGAAACTTCCCACACGGCTGGCAGTATTTCCTTCATATTTTTCAGGGTTTCACCCAATCCTTAAAAATTCCTTTATTTCATTCAGATGATGAAACTTTATTTCTTCCTGTAGGATGAAATGAGTTTTATCTTTTGTGATTTTTAACTAAATCATCATCATCCACGGCTTTTCATGAGGCGGCTAATGTTTACTACTACTACTACTACAGATAAAGCATTTTCCACAGAATATTAACTGTTCAGAGTAATTTTATTTGAATTATTTGGACGACTATTCTCATCTTGGTTGTTATGTTCACATTTCAGCTAATGTAACCTCTGACCTTGTTAATCAATGCCATTATCCGTTGTGCCACGGGTCCATTCAATTGCATCTTTTTAAACTCTGGAATCTTTGTGTCGAACTCGGAAACCTACACAGAATTTTGAACTGAACTCTTTATATAATCAATAGAAGTAGATTGTTCTCGTTCGCTCAGCCACGTGATTATTTTAAAATGTTCCATATTACCGGTCATCTAGGCTGAACTAAGTTATTTTTTTTAATAAATTGTAACAAAGTACATTATTATATAGTAAATAACATGGTACAACAATAACAAATGAAAATTGGCTTTTCAGAAGTTTGATTTGTCCAACTTTTAAAATCCGGCCGACTTTTCTTTATATATTAAATTATGAAATGATACAATATTTGCAGTAAAAAGTATAAGATATTTTAAGATAAATTCCAAAAATTATTTGATAGGAAAAGAAAAAATCTAATCCATAAAAATGGAAATTATTCAAGAGAATTTTTATGATACGAAAAAGTGAAAACCAAAACTCGTGAGAGATTGGCGTGATTGACAGATGACAATTTCAGGACAATTAAATCAAAATTCTTATCATAATTCTATTTTGCAACAAAAACTGACAAAAAACTGACACATAGAAATTAAATTAAGTAAGTACAAATTAAATTATCTTTTATTTAAGTTTAAAAGTTAAATGTAATTTGAAAAGCGTAAAAATCTTAAATATGAAAAAAAAAAAAATGATTAACTCTAAAGAAATGTGACCCGTTGGGTCACCCATTGAGCTCGGTTTAAATTGTTTGAATGAGGAAAAAGTGAGTTTGCAAAACCAGTTAAATAAAAAAAATGAGAAAAAAAAACAATCAAAATTAGTCTGTTTATGTTCACTATTTCTCAACAGTTATGGGTTAGGGATTTTAACCTTATGGGTTAAATAAAAAATTATATTAATGATATATATATAAATATGAATCTAAAATTAGTCAAAATAAACAACAAAAAAAACTAACAAAAACTGATACATAAAAATTTAAGTAAGTTTGCAAAGCCAGTTAAATTTTTTTTTAATAAAGAGAACAATCTAAATTAGTCTATCCCTGTTCCTATTTCTCTACAGTTATTGGTTAAATAATATTATTACTCTGGTGATATTCCTTTCTTTGTTCGACTATTTATATACACAAACACACAGAGACAGAGAGACAGAAGTGATAGCATATAAAATAAAAGCGAGAAGTTCAAACAACAAAAAGTGAGAGAGGGTGAAAGTGATTGATAAGAGATCTGTTAATTGCAAATTATGGCGAATTAGACGAATTAAAGTCTTCTCTAAAATATTTCAATCTTGAACCTATGGAATATTTTAGCATGTAGTTTGTGTGATCAAAATATATTGGAAAAACCTTAGGGTTAGGGGTAGGGTTAAACCGTAGGAAACGAATTCTAGTTTCGTATAATAGATAATCTTTATGAACCAATGCCATCAATAGTTTTCATCCGATAAAATCAGCATTTTATTCTGAATAGCAACTTTCTTTACCATCCGTCCATCTTGTTAAGCACAATAAAATTCAATTCGATTTATTTCCTTACAGAAAATACTTTAGACGACTAGGAATAATTTTAGAATGGACGTCATATTTGTAGTAAATATAAATAAAAATGAACCCCATCTTTGTTATGAGCAGCAAAAGCATCTACTTTGAGTAAATATTTTCATCTATTATTATTACACAACAGTGAATACATTTTTTATTCATATTTTTTACTAATGAGTCACCATTTATTATAACTAAAAGCCACTTGAGGATAAAGGTTAATGAAATAGATTGTCAGTTAAATGATGAAGAATATTATGAGAGGATTGAAAATGATGAATGGGATGGATAAATCCCACCATATCGCAAACACGAGATGCAGAAATTAACATAGGTTTGAAACAGTCGCATTTGCAGTAAAAAAAATGGTATGAATACTTCGGCTACTTCTTTTTTTTGCTTTTTTCATTACATTGGAATATTATTTCTATTTTTTATCAGTCATATATAAAATTTTAAATATTTGATTCGCTGTTTCTAATGTATTTCCATTACTATTGTCATTTTCTAACTGACTGATGGATTAATATATGGTCGCATAATGAGAGGTTGTGACTCCAATATTGTCTGAATATATTGGTTTTTGAAATAATACCGAAAGCTGATGGGTTTTTTTTCTTAAATGACTTCTGTATGTGAGGTTATAGTGGGTGCTGACGAAGAGACGGTTTGGAGTCATCAAAAGTATAATACAAAATAAAAAATTTCAAAATTGTCTTGGAAACGATCGTACACCAAATAATTGTGTTTGAATTGTTGATAATGTTCAAATTTTGTTGATCTCAACTCACTTATATATATATTTTTTTTTAATAGAAATCGCTCCAGACAAGGCATGAAGCTACTTGATGTAAGGAGCTAAAAAAAAAAAAATTATCACTTCAAGGTCAAAAACATCCAACGATAAGTGTTAAATGGATAGATTTTGACCCAGAAAACAGCAATTCTTCCCCCTTTGTCAGAAACATCGCTCATGGAATATGAGGATTAAAGGACAAAATAAGTGAAGCTAGAGTTACAAGGCTGACGAAAGTAAACCCAAGTTAGTCACTTTCTACTCTCCTATAAATATGTAAGATATAAGATCCAAATATTCCAATACTCTTGCGATAGGATAAAGGAAAACTGTTAAACAATGGCCATTCTCTTCTTGGCCAATAACGTTTCAGAATCCCTTTGTTGTACAAATTACTATTCATACAAAAAAAAAAAAAGAAGCTTTTCGGCTGATCATTGAATATAAATGACTGCCCCTGGCCAGTAACTAAATAGGAAGCCCCCAGAGAATAAGCAGAATGAGTAAATAAAAGAAGTCACTCCTTTGGGAAAAACTGGCTCTTTTTACATTTCCAAACTGGCATATGGTTGGTTGCTAGCCAAATGCAATTTCTTCAAAATGGTAACAAAAAAGAAAAGGACAAAGAATATTTTTCAACAAATGACCCCATCTTAAAAGACACTTGTCATTTTCAGATATTGTAAAAGTGTCAGAAGTTAACTGAGGACTAAGTTTTCATTTTGACAAGTCATTTTGTGGTCAGCCTTCTGGACAGCAAGTGACCAGCAATGACGAGCCTTAAAAAGGTGACTCATCTCATCAACCACACTGTGGAGTTGGTTGGCCATGCAAATGTTATGCGTTTGTCATGCAGTCGAGTGTGTATCTCTGATCAATCCAATTTGACATCTGCTCAGTGGAACAGTGTATGATTGGTGAACATTTGCAGTAGGTTAAACCAATGCAAAACATTTATCATCTAACATATAAAGTTATCTTGTTGGATTTTAAAAGACACACCCAAAAAATTAAACGGTTTGCATTTCCATAAGAACATGTACAAAGCAGTTGAATTCCACTTTCATGAGAATTTTCAAAAACTTAATTGGCCAAAATAATATGTAAAAATGTAATAAACCATTAATTTATACATAAATATTTCAATCAAAGAAGAATATTCTTTGATACATTTATACAATAAAGGTATATTTATTTTTGGGGAAATACATTCTTCCTTTTTATGGATAATATTTAACAGCAGACAATATGAAATAATTAATATAGTAATGTTAGTGCTGACTTTAAATTCATTTTATTCTTAAAATCTAATATATAAAGTTATCTTGTCAGATTTTAGAACTTAAACCTAAATAACATCGATATTTGATTATACCTCGCCATTGTCTTTTTTCTTCCTCTCAGTATGTTCATTAGAATACCAAAATGTCATTCGGTTTCAGTGAAAAAAGAAAATATTTCAGTTAGGAAGATTGTTACAATGGCAACAATTTTAAATAAGGGAGATAAATCTTACATTATTTGCATTATTATTCAGCTTCTTTTTTTTCAAGCTCTTCTCATCATTAATAACATTCGGTGTCTGTAAGTGTGTTTCTCGCTACATGTGACTTTTGCATTATTATTTTTAATCGAAATTTCATTGAGATAATTATTGAAATAATAAAACACTGAAAACCAAAATTTATTTTCCTGTATAACTTTAAAACTGCAAACCAGAAAAAACAATTTTTAAAGAAAAATGACATTGATGAATCCCGGGCAACACCAAAATATAAAACGATAAAAACATTTTAGATTTTTTTTTAAAGTTCATTTTTTTCAGAAGCTGATGATGATTCTAAAACAGCGACATTTTCTTTTAGAGCAAAAATAAAATAAAAACAAGAAATGGAAAGTATGGTAATCGGACATTCTGTGATAGACTTGTGCACTGAAATCATTAGCATTGGAGCGAACATTTGTAGCCATACTGTAACAATTAGATTCAACTTTACAAAAAAGAAAAAGATAATAATTTGGTAAAATAAGCAAACGGTATAGTTTTTGAAAAAGATCAAGTGAAAAGACTCCCGGGCAACACCGGGTAGGTACAGCTCGTCTCTAATGAAAGACTCTTGCCATTGCGAAAGTAGAGAGTAGATTCGGTTGACATAGTCTACATCAGGCATGTCAAACTCAAGATCCGCTGAAGGCCATGTGGATCAATTTGCGTTATCGTGAGGGCCGCACATGGCTAATTGAAATCGTTTAATAAAATTATTGCAGAATACTTTTGTTAAATAGAAACATATAATATGGATACAAATGAATTTTTTGATAATACACTAAACATTACACAAAGTTTCATTCAAATTTATGGAGTTTTTTGGAAATTTTAATTGATGAGGTTAAAAAATGAAATTTTGGCCATACCTCCTATCCCACAGATGTAAAAAATTTGTGCTTTTGAAACCGATAAAATGGGAAATGTATCATTTTTAAATGCGAAATAAATCATTTTTAAGTGGAAAATGTGAAATGCATCATTTTTAAGCAGAAAATGTGAAATGCATCATTTTTAAGCAGAAAATGTGAAATGCATCATTTTCAAGCAGAAAATGTGAAATGCATCATTTTTAAGTGTAACGTAAATTTCTGAATAAAGAAAAACTATTTTTTCAGTGAACGACGCACATTTATCTAGCGTAAATGATAAAAACTGCAATTTTTGCTGTTAAAAAATAATATAAAAAATTACAGTATCTTTTACGCGGGCTGCAAGTGTGCTTGGAAAGGGCCACATGCAGTTTGTGGGCCGCATGTTTCACATGCCTGACCTAGAATGAAGTAAATCAAAACGTGACTCCACGCTGTCGAAGGGGCCGTATAGTAAGTAATTTCTAAACACTATTTCCTGAAGGCTACGCATTCCACCTTTTTTTGGTTCTCCTAAAACGGAAAAGGTCAAAAGGCAAATGGGTCGCAATTAAGTGATTAGTTTCTTATATACCAACTACACATACCTAAACCCTAACCCTAACCAAATCTGTCTCCTCATGTCCTAAATAAATAAAACTGATTGTAGAGAAAACAAAATACTTGGGAAGATTTCTATATTTGTAAACTAAATGTATCAACCCGGCATTGCCTGGGATTCGACAATATCATTTTAGTATAAATTGGTTTTAGTTGAATATTTTTAACTTATATTGGAAAAAGAAATAAAATTTAATTTTTAATTTTTTTTTATTATTTCAATAATTATCGTAATAAAATTTGGATTAAAAGTTAATTTTTTTTTAAATGTGTAGGTGACGTATAGACGAGAAACACACACACAGAAACATGTGAAGTAGTCACAAACTTATTAATATAGAGAAGAAATGGAGAAAAATTCTCAATAATAACTCAAATAATGTAAGGGAGATGAGACACATTTTACAAAGATGCTGAATGTCATATAATAATTAAGCAATTATAATAATAATAATATTAATAATATATGGCTAAAATATAAGACTTCAATCTAATGTTCATCTTTTATCCTACATGTATTTATAAATTCTTGCTTTTTTATTTATAAATTAATTTGCTGTCTTTAATTTATAAGTTGGTATTTTTCCTCTAAACATAATTTGCTATTTATATTGCAAAGGGGGGGGGGTGAAGTTACTTTTATGATTTCCCAATTGATATTAGAAAAGACATGTCAAACACGTGGCCGAAGAGCTGCATACGGCCCTTTCCAAGCACACTCGTGGTCCGTATCAAAGATACTGTTTCTATCATTTAAATTGGATAAACACGTCGTTCATTGAAAAACGACTTTTCGTTATTCAGAACGTTTCTTTCATTTAAAAAATGATATTCCACATTTTATCGATTTCAAAATTTATGTGTTGCATCCAAATCTTTGCTGTTTACATCATTAAAACTTTTTCTTTTGTTAAACTATTTTGTTGCTTTGTATGTTTCGAAGTTGAAGTAACAAAAATATTCTGCATTCATTTTTTTTCTAACAACTTTAATCAGTCGTATGCAGCTATTCTAAAATGGATCCACAAGCCCTCGAGGGACCCCGAGTTTGATATTCGTGTATTAAAGCTAATGCTTTTATTGTTTTGTTCCCATATTTATTAAAACAATGCGATATTACTTTTAAATTATTTTTAACCCCTGCATGTCGTTCAGGTGAATTCTACTCATTGGTTAATTTATTGGTTAATTCACTGGTTAATTCATTGGTTAATTCTTTTTGTGTTTTCTTGAGCCATTCATGTACTGTCTATTCTGTAGATTTGGCTTCATTTCAGAATTAATATCTGAACGACTGATTTCGAGAAGATTATTATATGTTAGTGTTATTCTGCGTGTGTGGTATTAAAACAACAGACATGTTCTGCTGAATCCCTTTTCTCAGAAAATGTTTCAAGTTGACATTTATGGATCACGAATGCAGATATTGTGTGAAATTGATGGATTTAAGCTTCATTTTCACGAATAAAACACAAAAGTCCAAAGTTAACGTCATTCGAGACACGTGATGCCGAACTTTCAAATTTAATTTTGTGGGCATTAACCAGGAAATATGACACCATGCAACAGATCCGGGCATTTATGAATGTTGATCCGATTTTGTAGGAGATTCTATTCATCAGAGATTGTTTCATTTTGTCAGGGTTCTAATTTCCATTAATTCCAGAGAAAACAAAGAAATTAGAAAAAAAGAAATTAGAAAAAAAGAAATTAGAAAAAAAGAAATTAGAGAAAAAAGAAATTAGAAAAAAAGAAATCAGAAAAAAAGAAATCAGAAAAAAAGAAATCAGAAAAAAAGAAATCAGAAAAAAAGAAATCAGAAAAAAAGAAATCAGAAAAAAAGAAATCAGAAAAAAAGAAATCAGAAAAAAAGAAATTAGAAAAAAAGAAATTAGAAAAAAAGAAATTAGAAAAAAAGAAATTAGAAAAAAAGAAATTAGAAAAAAAGAAATTAGAAAAAAAGAAATTAGAAAAAAGAAATTAGAAAAAAGAAATTAGAAAAAAGAAATTAGAAAAAAGAAATTAGAAAAAAGAAATTAGAAAAAAGAAATTAGAAAAAAAATTAGAAAAAAGAAAAAGGAAATAAGTAAAATCAAAAAATCGATTAATTTGAAATGAACATGTTAACATTTGCACAAAATCAGAGAAAAAAAAGTAAATCCTTACTGACCAAGGTTTGAACTCAGAACCTTTGTCTCTAATTACGGCATGCTTAACCACAACACCAGCATCACAAGATGTCGTATTCACTCCCCAACCCCCGCCCCTCTTCATCAAGACGAAAGTCGGTGAGGGGCGAGGGAGTTGTATTAGCATAGTGACTGTTAAAAGATTAATGTAGTGGGTGTAAAAAATACTTTTTCCATTCTAAGTGGTAGTTGTTTGAAAAACAACACTGAGACTAGGTCAAACAGACAGCTTTCTTTTTTATTATATTGAACCAGTTGCGAGAGAGAAAAAAGAGAGGGGGGGGGGATAAAAGAAAGATGTTACACTTTTTGTTTTACCTCTACTTTGTTATCCCCCCCCCCCCCCGGAAGCCTATATCACCCACACAGTCGCACCCACAGGTAACGGCCTCGGCTAGTGTTTAATACTAACAGTTCTATTTCTAAAATTATACTTTCACTGATCAATGTTCACAAGGAAACTTCTCCCTCCCCCAATTCTACATACGCCCCTCTTCATCCCCCTCCCAAGGGGTGTATGGAGATGGTGGCTGTCAGCAGAGATGGAGGGTTCCCATTATCATTTAGCATTTGCAATCCTGTTCTCTGCAATCCTTGATGTGTACTCGTCCAGGGGTGAGTCAGATGAAGAACCCCCACCACAACCCCTTTGCATCCCACATCAGTCTATCCCCCCACCCCCTCTCCACGATTTCGCCCTTGTTTTACTTGACCCCTTATAAAGGAAATGGCCGATGCTGGCGGGATTTGGACATGAAAGAGAATGGACTAAAGAAAGAAAAAAAGAAAGAACAAATGTAAGAAAGTCAATGGAAAACGAAAAAGAAAAGAAAAAGAAAGGAAGAAAAGAGAGGGGGGGCAGCAAAAAAATTGCTAGACAAAAACAATAAGAAAGAAATAAAAAATAGAAATCAGTAAATAATTAAATAATACAGAAAAAAAAGGGGGCAGAAATGATTCGGTAGCGTCAAGAAAGTATGGATGGAAAGTGTTGCTTTTTTTTTTGGTAGGAATAAATAAAAGAAATGATAAATTATCTTGCAACATTTTTGTTTTAGAAAAGCTTGCCATGAAGTCCGGACTGATGAGAAAATAAAGAGGAACGGAATTGCAGTTATAATTTGGAGGGGGGGGGCACTTCCTCCCTTGAGATTCCATTTTTTTTCTGTCCATTTTTTTTCTTAAAAATTATGAAAAACGTGAGAAAAAAAAAAAAAAAAAAAAAAAAAACAGAGCCCATCTTCCAATCCAATCCATTTTAGTAACCACCCAAGCTGACCGAGCGGATTTCTCCTTTTTTTTTTTGGTACCCATCATGCACAGGAAAGAAAAAAGTAGAAGACGCTGTCATTATAATTCTAGAAATTATCAATCATTTGAAGACATGCCAAAATTGGAAAATGAAGAAGAAAAAGAAGGAAAAATGGCGGGACGAGAAATGTGGGGGGAGGGGACTAACGAGGGAAATAAAAATGGAAAGGAAATGAAACCGAGGTTTTAATTTACAGCATTTTTTTCCTTGTGCATTTAATATGCCATGAAATACGATGTTTTTTGTTATACCTTTTCAACCCCATAATTTTGCTCTCCGTTTTTCTTCTCCTCCCGAATCTGGGTTAAAGTCTAAAATTACAAGTTTTGCTTTAAGAGAAACTCGCAGGAAAATCAAAAAGACGTGCTGAAAATACACAGCATTTAAATAGTCATATTATTTCAAATATGGTTTCCAATGCGTCTTTTGAAAAAAATAAATACAAACAATCTGGCGTTGCCCAGGATTCATCAAATGTCTTTTTAGTATAAAATATTTAGGGTTGCACATTTTTAAGTTATACAGGAAAAGAAATAAAATTCGACTTTTTATTATTTCAATAATTATCTCAATAAATATGAAACGCGTGTGTAGCTTAATTGCCATAAATATATTTTCATAACTAACTACCTAGCTCTACGCACGTATCGAGCACTGTTGAAGTAAATACTGAAAATTGATACATAAAAAAATTATATCCCCTTATAACATTTTATGTGTATACATGAAATAATATATATATATATGTGTGTGTGTGTATCTAAACATATTTAACTTTATTAGATTTTATTTTACAGGGAAAATTAAGTACAATTAATAGCCGAAAGGCCTTAAAACACGAGAGTATCGACGGAGCATTTGAGATACATAATGCTTGAGGAGTCTTGCAAAGGTGACTGTGCGGCCGAAGTGACTCAAAATATTAGGGTTAGGGTGAAGAATGCTAGAATGGAAGAACGTGCAGAAGATGGTTTACAAGATTCAGAAATGGAAATTTTGCCCTGGAAGACAAAGACCGATCAGGGCGTCCAGTTGAGTTTGCGAAAGAGCTCCTTGTTGCATCACGTCAAGAAAACCCTGCAGTAGCAATGAAGCTTTCTTCAAACCGACTGTCATCTTCGACAACTTCAAAAGAACTCTAAGCTTGGCAAATGGATGCCTCGTGAAATGTCTGGAGGCAACCATAAACCATAAATCGCAAGTTATGCAAACAAATGACTTGCCGCAGTGTACCTAGCCAGCGAGAGTTGAGAACATGTGTTGCATGGGGAGAAATGATATGAGAATGAAACAATGGATGTGTAATGCGAGTCTTAAAGACAGGCTAATGACCTCAGAGGAAGATTTAATCTGGACAGTATAGGGAGATGTGTGCAGAACAGGAGACTTTGATGGTTTGGCCACGTTGAATGAATGGATGAGGTAGCAGGGACAGTTCACAGGGGAAGACCAAGGAAAACATGGGATGAAGTGAAGTGATAAGGATGTATTTGAGAGAAAGAAGGATAAATAAAGACCTGGCCAGAGATAGGTTAGTTTGGAAATCAATTTCTAAAAGCCGTCCAACACATGCCAGCATGTAAAACAGATGTTAAACTGACGACAACACAACAATTTAAAATAGAAATAGAGATTTATTATCTTTAGATATGCAAGAAGAATAACTTAACAGATGTGACTTAACAGATGTGACGTCAGTTTATGAATTTTCAAATGAAAGACATAAATAGTTGTAGTATTGATTTACTCCTCTCCAGGAGTTAGGCACAAGGCCAGTTTTTATCTTACTCCCACAAGTAAGATGTGACCCAAGGTCGGGTCGGAAAAGTGGGGTGTAAAAATTGCCTGGGCAGCCCCGTCGGCATTCCCCGGTAGGGGCGCCTCAGGCAGTAAGCAATAAACTTACTCCTCCCCAAAGAGGGGAGGCGAAGCCTGGGAGGTTGGACCTCCTAGAACTGCACAGGACAGACCCATAGACCGGCGTAAATCAAAACCCGAAGGCCAAGACAACACCAGTATGGGGTGCAGTATCCATCGGAACAGATACTACACTTTGATCTTAGCCAAAAGACCAAAAAGCAAAAAAATAGTTGTAGTAGCTGTGACCTAATGGCGTCTTTTTTTTTTAGTTAAAACTAATTTCCTTTTCTTTGTGTTTTCGTGTCTTAAGCCAGAGTAGTAAGAACATTTGAGATTTTTTGAGATATTAAGTTACGGAGACATTTTTTTTTGGGGGGGGGGGGGGGTAGATAATTGTTGCCCGTGGATTCAAAAACCCATGAAGAATGATGAGAGATTTTATCAAGCAAAAATGTGATACGGTTGATTCACTCATAAACTATGTCATGAACTGATACACTTCAAATGTATGGAACAGTCGTGCTTCCTTGACACACCTGCTGCTAACCGCAAAACAAGTTGCATGGTGGAAGCCATTGCTTGCGAGTACACGTACCATAAAGGACTTATAAGATTGAAATCTGGAGATTTCTGTGGCCAGGACAAGTCTTAACCATTCTAGCGGGAAAGCAGGACATATGTTGTCCTTCTCGAAGACGTCATTGCCATTATAAAAGCCTACTAGCAAAAAGGAAGATTTACTTGATTGAGTGAATCACGAAAGGGCGAGTTTGACAAGCCAGTTAAATATAAACAATCAAAAGACAAAGACAAAATCAAAAATGAGTCTCTTTCTGCTGTCTCTGGTTAAATCATATTACTACTTATGGTGTTATTCCCTTTTATTTATAACTAGCAGGGCTATCTGGCGTTGCCCGGGGTAAAAGTTAACATATTTCTATTAAAATTTCTATCTCTGTCTCTCTATCATTCTCTCTTTTCCCCTCCGGCTAGCTCATTCCTCTCTCTGGACACACACACACACCTCTCCTTTATATAGATTCCTCGGGGAATGAGTTGGCATATCCTTTCCAAACATTGAAAATGACTGAGCCCCCACCCCTGACGAAATCTGTCCCAGTTGACCCCCAAAGAATGAATAATTATTAAATAACTTAACATTTTTCAAGAAATATTACAAAATGTTCAGAGTTTTCTATACGTCCCCGACAACGTAACAAATTGTTGTCATCCAAAATTAGGTTCAACTTATTCACCAACAAAGGAATATTACTTTCAACTTTACTTTTCAGAAAACTTATTTCTTCAGCGAAAAACTCACTCTGAGTAACCTTAATCAAATAGGACTTTGCCTCAGATGTAAAATTGACATCACGCTTATCGCCCTTTAACTTGGCAATAAATTTAAAATGGTCAAAATATGCACTAAAAATAATCTTAGTCATAAAAAGTTCACAGAGAATATATTTTTTTTACAAAATAAGGTTTTATATTATACATTATAGTTAGTATTAAAAACAATAATTTAACTGATGATTAATAATTTCGTATATTAACCAATTAAATACCTAAAAAAATAGTCGATGTGTAAGAATTAAATTGAGTGTTTTTTTTTTTTAAACCAATCTCGGTTTATTTCGCAGGCAGATCTGTTTTTTTTTTTTTTTGTTGTTTTGTTTTATAGAATATTGAAAGTGGCAACCCTAGTTTATGCAGTCGAGAAATCATTAAAAAAAAATTGGTAAATAAGCATTCATTTGGTGCTTGGGAATGAATTAACACCTTTTACATTATTTTTAATGCGAAAATACGATTCGGTTTTCAAACAAATTTTGTTCAAAAACCAAAGTTTTACTGTATTAAAATTGTCCAACTTGACACATGGCATAACGGGTAATCAGTTATGGAGATCCAATCCTTACTACAGGCGATAATAACCAAGAATAACATAACATTTCTGGCTGGTCATGGCTGAACGAATAAAAACAATCTACTAGCCTGGATTAAATAATGGCTTTGTCGAAAAATTGGATTTTCTTCAAGAAATACAAGATAACATCATTCATTTGAGCTTCCATTAATTATTTAGAAAGCATTTAATGCTTAAAACCGGTCCCAATATCCTAACCGTGGGGGGGGGGGGGTACATTCTGATTGGTTCAGCTTTAAAAATTCATGAAAGCTACCTTGAGTAAAAAGCTCAAACAAAATGGCCACCGATATTGATCATGTCTGCAGCAACGGTAAATGGTGACACTTTCATTTACTGTGATAAAAGCAGATGGATCAAAAGGTTAGGGTGGTGAGGAGGACATTTTAATGGATGAAACCGCTCATTACACAGCTCTTTTGTAACTGATTCACAGTTGCAAGTTCAGTTGAGAAACAATCAGCAGAGATCAAGGGTTTTGATCATCATCATCATCATCATCAGTTTAACGACCGTTTTACATACTGGCATGTGTTGGACGGCTTTTAGAAATTAACTTTCACACTAACCTATCTCTGGCCAGGTTTTTATTTATCCATCTTTCTCTCAAATCCATCCTTATCACTTCTTCCCATGTTTCCCCGTAAACTGACCCTGCTACCCCAACTGTTCTACATCTACTAACCCAAGAACTCTCATCTATTCTTTCAGCATCATCATCGGTTTAACATCCGTTTTACATACTGGCATGTGTTGGACAGCTTTTAGAAATTTACTTCCAAACTAACCTATCAAGAATTTATTTGTCCCTCTTTCCGTTTCATTTCCCTCGATTTTTCTTCTGGGCTTTCCGTGAACTGAACATGTTATTCTTATTGGCCAGGTTTCACATCCATACATCACCACATTACGTACACATGCCTTATAGACTCTTCCTTTGGTCAACAGCGACAACGCTCCGCCGGCCAGTGATGGCGGCAGCGGCAGCAGCAGATTTTATTAGTAGAAATGAGTCCAGTTGATTATCACCATTCAAACAGCTACAGTTATATGAACCATTGAATAAAAGAAAACACATTTTTTTCTTGCATCTAATATAAAAAGTTATCTTGTCGGATTTTCCATGTTGGATCTAAATAGCTATATATCTGACAAATCGATATTCGATTCTGACTAGCGATTTCTTCCATTTTATTCTTGCAGCAGGTTCTTTACACTAAAAAAGTGTAATTCGCTTCAGTTTCTTTCTGAAAATAATTATTCCAACATGAAAGATCATTACACTGAAGATCAAAATGTAATGGAGATGAATGTAAAATAAAAAAATTTTAAAAGATAAAAGATATCAGTGAATGAAAGATTTTAAGAATGTTGTAGCTGAATGCTTCACAGTTGCAAGTTGAGAAACAATCAAACACAGTAGAGATCAAGGTTTTTGAACTTGGGACAAAGAGTGACTAATTTATCCGTCAAACACATGTCATCATGTAAAACCGATGTTAAACCAAATATGATGATGTTCGTACACACCATAAACACATATGTAAATTAGATAGCAAAATAATACGACTCTTTACTTCTATATAAAAACTTATTATTTTTTAGTTATACGAGAAGAATGTTTTACAGATTTATAACAGTTTATGAATTTTCAAATGGAATCAAAGAATAAATCGTGGTAGCGGTTGTGGAGTCAGAAGGTATTGTTACGTGTCGGTTTATTAAAACACATTCCCCAATCAAAGTCCATTACTTCAAATGTTCTCAGTGATCTTATCTCTTTCTGATCTTATCGCTGTCATCATCATCATCGTCGTCTAATGGGCTGCATTTCGCCATCATCATAATCATCTTCGTAGCCGTGCACAAAAAGGAAAAGGGCGAGATGATAAAGATTTTAAACTGGGTCTTTATTTTGGAGAGATTTTCTCGTCATACGAATAAAAGTCACACTAACATTAAATGGAGAGAGGCCAGAATTGTTCTTCTTAACTACTTAGTTAGAGGAGGATAGAGGGTGGACATACAAGTGGCGCTATCAACTTTTTTCGGAATTAAATTCCCATTCTTTTTTTTTTTTTTTTAAATTCGAGTCTGCTCGTAACCGCTTCCAAAAACTGACTGCCAAAAGAAAACGCGTTTCCTTCACACGGTATCATAGTGTCACTCTCCAAAGGGACACTGACCTTTCCTTGAACTTCCAACTTGAATCTAACAAGTCCAGAGAGCGGACCTGTTTTTCAGATTTTTGTGTCAAGATAACTTGCACTGGTCCACCTAGATACTAAATCCATACTAGCTGATGTAATCGTTCTTCCCATACATACATCCATTATGTAACAGTATAAGGTCTGACCGACTCCTAAAATATCCGACTCCTTATTTTAAAGTCTTCCAATATCTAGACTGTCTATTGATTCTTGGAGATTAAGAAATCCGACTCTTCAACCTTGGTCGTGACCCAACGAGTCACTGGTATGTCTAGTGTGTGTGTGTGTGTGTGTGTGTGTGTGTATTTAAGCTATACACAAAGTTGTGTTTATTTAAAGATAAGGTTATGGCTTAGGACAATCTTACAGAAAACAATAATCATAGCTTTTATTAGAATTATATCAATCGTGACAGAAATTTTTTTTAAAAAAAGGAGAGAGAGAGAAAGAGAGAGAGAGAGAAAGAGAGAGAGAGTACATTTGAAATTTGATGACTGACACTTGCTCGATTTACAAGAATGATAAAAGTTTTCATGAACATTTAATCTGAACATTACTTTCACCAATCTTTTATTTACACATAAATTACAACTAGCAAAGGCAACCCTAACCCCAACCCCAACCACTAGCAAAGGCAACCCTAACCCAACCCTAACCACTAGCAAAGGCAACTCTAACCTGCTTTCAGACAAAACAATATCACACCAACAATCTGCAGAAAGGGTCGAAGTTATTCAAAACCATCAAAAACAAAAAAAGAAACCCAGTTACAAGGTCAACAACATAAGCTTCACTCAATAATAATAATGTCAGGGATAATTTATGCTTTCAAATCCACACAGCCATTAAAAAATGCAGATAAAAAGGAAAAAAAGGGGAGGGGGGTATAAGCAAATACAGAAGAAGAAAAAGTGTTTTGAAATGAATAAGATTTTTTCGTCTGATCCCTGCCCATAAATAATCTATTATACTAAAGCTGAAACAATCTAAGACTTTTCCCCTATATATTTTAACTAGCAGGATGGGTCAAATTACCCCCCTCCCCGAACAGAACAGTTTTGCACCACTTTTATGCCCCCTTACGAAGATTAGCATCAAGATAAAATGCTACTATACCTTATGTCTAGAATCCTTATTCCAATTTTGATCAAAATTCATTACATGATTTTGATTCTAGAAAATGTCTAAAATTTAAGGCTGAAGCTTAAGGGGTCTTAAGAAATTGAAATTACTTATTTGGTCTCTAATAAATATTGATCAAATTTAATGAAAATCTGAAAAGAATTGAATTATCAAATGGGAGGTTGTACCCATATTACACCTCCGAAAGCACCTTAAAATAAAAATTTATTAATTGATGTCTAATACCCTATTGTTAAAATTTCGCAAAATTTGGAGATTTCTGAATTTTCACAAAGGGTTTCTACCCTCTTTTTACCTCCTTTACATAAAAAGTAAATAAAATATAGCCCACATTACGACCCCTTACGCCTAGCAGTTGTGTTCAAAAATGTATAATGATCGGTTAATTAGTTTAGGAGTGAATCCTTTACATACAAATATATGCAAATGCACATACCTAACTATATATAGAGATAACACAAAATACATGCTAAAATATCCTTTAGTTCTTGGATTGAGTTATGTTTGAAAAAAATTGATTTAATTGTTTTAATTAACTGTAATTCGTAAGTAACTCTACATTGATTCGAAAACTAATATTTCTTTTCTTACCCTCTCCCTCAGAGAGAGAGAGAGAGAGACTCTTTTTTAGCATCACCATCTTATTTACATATGTGTGTCTGTACACATCACAAAAATGTAAATAAGAATATCCAAAATTCGTTTTCTTTAGAATGAGGGCTAAGGAGTTGGATCAGAGAAAATCGATTGCTTTAGGAGTCTGAGCCGGAGTTGAACTTTTTTTTTTAATTTTAGGATTCAGAATCGGAGTCGAATGTCTGGATTTGTCTTTTATCATGTATTACTTGCAAATGTCAGCTTTCCATGGAAGACGTAAGCCATTTTGTTAAGTGGACTATGTTTGTATAAATCTGAATTATTTACAGAAAAGAATGTGAATCATAAAACCATTCCATCTTATTACTTCTCTTGAAAAAAAAAAAAATGTCTGAAAAGAATTCAAAAGTTCACCAGAAAAAAAAAGGAAAACAACTTTTTCTTTTTTTGTTTCAATGCAAACAATGATTTTAATGTTAAGTGAAACGAGACACGTGACTGCAATCCCATTTACGTAGACATGTAAAAACAAACATCGGTAGGAGTTCCGCAAGATGAATTTGATTTTCACTTTTTCTACTTTGTTTTACGTTTCTACAATGATTAGCAATTATAAGAGTTTATTCTGACCGAACGAATGAAAAGAGAAACAAAACAAAATGGTCTTTTTGAACAGGATAGTGTAATGGGGGTAAGAAGAGGTGGAGGGGTAAGAAGAGGTGGGGGGGTAAGAAGAGGTGGGGGGGGGGGTCGACTGAAACAAAATAATCAGATACTTATTACCATCTTAAAGAGTTCCACATAATATGACTTGGTTACAAAAAAAAAAAAAA
>OY744534.1:101777049-101814549 GCA_963556195.1 Sepiola atlantica | reverse complement strand
CTTTAATAAGTTCTTTGTGGTATTTTTGTATATAATGTACTAAAATCATATGTTGAGATTGATTTAGCCTTTTTACGAGAATTTATACGACTTATTTTTTCTTTTACTAGATCTGAATTATTTACCACCTAAAATAGGTTTATATTACTATAGAATTTACTTTTTTTATGGAAATTATTTATTTGATTTATAATTAATTTAAAGACTTTAGATACAGCCTTACTTAAAGGTTTAGTGATGCACATTTTTGAGGCAACAATAAAACGGGCGCCAACTGGTATTTTATGCATTTTAGGTATCCAATACATACATGGAAGTTTTTTGTACTTTTCTTCTAATTTTAATCCTAATTTTTCACAAATAACAGTATTGTTTAGAATAATATTATCGCCTTTACTATTACTTAATTTATAAGTATCTGAAGCTTCACCTATTATTCCTACTTCTAGCAATAAGCGTTGTATATTTTTTACAGATAAAAGCTATATTATTTGCCGCCTTATCAATAGGAACAAACCTATTTTAAAGCATTTCAAGCTCCATAGTTATTTGTGGATTTCTAAGGAGGGATTCGTTTTTTTAGGGCGTTTAAATTCTTTTAAACGTTCTACTTTTTTTTATTTACGAATTTAAGTACATTATTTAACACTTTATTTATTTCCTTAACACATTTCGTATAATTTAAACATTTAGGTTCTCTATAGTTTGGGCCTTAACTTAGGAGTTTTCTTAATTTAGAATTTTTAACTATCACTAGATTGCCGGTAATTATATGCCCTATGTCAGTATTACATAAAGAAGAGGAATTACATTCACATTCTGGTATATACATTTTATCATTATCATTAATATTTAAATTCTCTACAGTCTTTTTTATAGTTAAAAACCTTATTCCGTATAGTTTGCCCTAGTTTACATGTTACTATTGGATTCCGTTCATCTATTTTAAGTTCATTGGGTAGTGACTGAATGATTTCTGGATTATTAAATATTTTAGGCAGATTTATATCATCAAATCCTTTATTTTCATACAAGACTACACAAACATTTCGAGGTCTATTTTTTATACCCTTAACAGGTGGCTTGTATAATTTTGTATCGATTATATCCATGATATACTCATACCATTGAGTAAGTTCTTTCCTATATATCACATCCGGGTGTAATAATAGTTTAGATGCTATGTCCTTCAATACTTTCTTTTTTGTTTGATCAAGAAGTTTTCTAATGTAATTAAAAGACTCGGAAATATTAGTCATGATAATCTCTTTCCTTTTTTTTTTTAAAGAATTCCTCGCATGAAACGGCAGATTCTCTATTGTTCCTATTTACATGTGTTCTATCTCTAGTACCGTAGCGAGACAAAGCTGGATACAATCGCCCTACATTTTCTAATTCGTTTTGTAAATTATCTTTCTTTACTTTTATATTTAGACCATATGGATAAATTACTCGCATTGTCTTGATTATTTCGTCTTTATTTTGACCAAAACTATCATATCCATTATTCTTAATTTTTTTTAATTATTTGTATTGAAAAAGACGATTTACTACAGGTTTTTTAAAGTGGTTTATAACATGGACACAGGATTTAATACTAGTTCTATGTAATATATATAAAAGAGTAAGGCTACCAACATTTGTAAAAAGTTTTTTTCAACATTTATTTATTATTTTGTAATTTTATCATTTTATAACGCGTTTCGAGCGTGGTGCGCTCTCATCAGATATGTAAATCCATTTAAAGAAATGTATTTCGATTTGAAAAAAAAACTTTACATATCTGATGAGAGCGCACCACACTCGAAACGCTTTATAAAATGATAAAATAACAAAATAATAAATAAATGTTGAAAAAACTTTTCACGAATGTTGGTAGTCTTACTCCTTTACATATATACTTTTCTCTCATTGGAACTGCACTACCCTCTTATATATATATATATATATATATATATATATATATATATTTCATGATTTTTTGGGGAGTACAACATTTTATTATAGCAAGCATGAAGAGAAGACGAATTCTATCGTTCATGATTAAAAGTTAAGAAAAAAAAAAAACATACCGCTATTTTATTTTCTGTACTCTCTCTTTTTACCCAGTTTTTTTTTTAAACCCCCTTTTTTTTTCTTTTTTTTTAATCCCTCGATACAGCCTTTGTTAAGAGAGGGCGAAACCGGTCGACTGGCATTTTTTTTTCTTCTCTTTATTAACTTTTAATCATGAACAATAGAATTCGTCTTCCCTTCATGCTTGCTATCATATATATATATATATATATATATATATATATATATATATACTGTGTGTGTGTGTGTGTGTATGAGAGAGAGAGAGAGAGAGAGAGAGAGTTGAAATTTCAGTTGTCTGTAAGTCTGATTTGTTTTGTCAAATATATCCTGTATTCTATTCTACCGATTCTAAAAGTTAACAAGAATTGAAATCTATGATTAGACTAAACTAGAAGAATACCCGTCCCAGGACGGGTAAAATTAATTCCCAGAACAAAACAGTTTTGCACCACTTTTATGTCCCCTTACGAAAATTAAAATAAAAATATATAGATACTAAACCTTGTCTAGAATCCTTATTCTAATTTTTATCAAAATCCATTACATGATTTTGATTCTAGAAAATATCTCAAATCTAAGGCTTATGTTTAAGGGGTCTTAAGAATAAATATTGAAATTCAGGGAATCCTGCTCAATTGGTGTCTAATGATTATGGATCAAAATTCGATGCAAATCTGAAATACTTGAATTTTTAAATGGGAAATTATGTCCATATTATTATTCTCCCTAAAAAAAACTTTAAAATATTCCAAAGAAAGTGAAATTTTGGGAACATTTATTAATTGATGTCAATTGTTTAAATTTTACAAAAATCGGAAAAATCTGAATTTTTATGAAGGGCTTCCAATCCATTTTTATCCTCTTTGACAAAAAACTACATTAAACTGAATACAGCCCATATTACGATGCCTAACAGCTGTTCCAAAATTCATTATGATCGGTTAATTAGTTTAGAATTGAATCATGAACATACAAATATATAAACATTCCATGAAAACTGCCAGTATACTGAAATCATATGCCCTTAATAGGGTTAAGATGAAAATTCATATATACTAAATGTACAAAAGCAAGGAAATTCCCAAATGTTTACACTTTTATTGTCATTAAGGGTATGCGAGCACAACAGTGCTATGTATTTTACTGGTAGAAATTTTTCTTCAGCGCACCTCACACTTCATCCACTCTTGCATAGAGATTTATACTGTAGTGATGTGATAATGAAATGGTTTGGTTGATATGTAGTCATACCCTTAATGACAATAAAAGTATAAAAATTTGGGAATTTCCTTGCTTTTGTACAGTTAGTGTATATGAATTTTGATCTTAACCCTATTCAAGGCATATGATTTCAGTATACTGGCATTTTTCATGGAATGTCACTACTTTTGTAAAGGCTATGCCTCAATACAATGGTCATTTTTAAGGTTTTTTGGAATTTTCTGGAAAACTAAGGTATATGGTAATCTGAAATTAAAATGCCATCAACTAGACCCTAGAACCTCTATCTCTGCCAAAAATCAGCTGAATTCATCAAATAGTTGATGAGATACAGGGTGGCACATACGTACGCACACACAGATTTCATGATGAAAGTTTATGAAGGGAGAAGAGCGCTCTCGCGCCTTCCTTGATTTCGAACTTTATAAAAATGGAGGTGCGAGTTAATTAACGTTTGTTTCCTATTTATTTTAATCACACAAAATACATGTTAAAATATTCGTTGAGAAAAAACTGAAATGATTCAAGAAAGTTATCCCAGCAGTTTTGTGAAATTATTTTGTTTTAAAAAAGTAAGGAGTTTTTTTTTTCTGAATATCGTCCTTGTTTTTGCCTCTGACTCATTTGTGTCGCCTTTGTTGACTCCACCCCAGAGAAATCATTATCCACCGTGGCTTGTTGACTAGAACAGTGCCGATCTGGTCTAAGATTTCACTGCAATAACAAACATTGCATTAGAGAAAAGATTGCCAAAATCATTCGGTTGCTTAAAGTCAGTCTTGTTTCAAGAATGGTGCCATTTTAGATCGGATGTTTTGTCTGCAATCAAACAGAAACAATAAGAAATCTTCAAGTTAGACTCTTGAAGCGAAAAAAAGTTGAAACTAAGAAAAAAATAATATTTGTATATTCTTTGTTGATGTGTCCTCACAAGTATTGGTCTGTCACATTCTAGGAGACAGACGGTCCGTCTGTCACATTCTAGGAGACAGACGGTCCGTCTGTCACATTCTAGGAGACAGACGGTCCGTCTGTCACATTCTAGGAGACAGACGGTCCGTCTGTCACATTCTAGGAGACAGACGGTCCGTCTGTCACATTCTAGGAGACAGACGGTCCGTCTGTCACATTCTAGGAGACAGACGGTCCGTCTGTCACATTCTAGGAGACAGACGGTCCGTCTGTCACATTCTAGGAGACAGACGGTCCGTCTGTCACATTCTAGGAGACGGACGGTCTGTCACATTCTAGGAGACGGTCGGTCTGTCACATTCTAGGAGACGGTCGGTCTGTCACATTCTAGGAGATGGTCGGTCTGTTAGGTTTCAGTTGGAAAAACCATGTTCACTGGGCGCATCTTATTTCTGATGCATACAAGTGCATCTCGAAAATGCACTGTAGGTTGGTCTGCAATAGATTTTTGTTGGTCTGTCACGCTAAAGTTTGAAATAGCATTTTCATAGAAAGGAAGTTACATGGTCATAAGACACACACACACCCACACAAGTAGTAGTCACACAATTTTATTAATATATCCAACATGTAAAAATGCCAGCGTGTAAAAGGAACGTTAAATCGCATATAGTGATGATGAGAGAGAAAATATGAGTTTTACCAAACAAAACATCTGGTTGTGAAAAATTACAGAAAAAACTTTATAAAATATATATTTCTTTTATTTATAGTGGCAAACGAGTGGTCGGTGAAAGTTGTTTAAACAATGTACAGATATGGCCAAAGTCGTGTTAGAATTAACAGCACATTTAGTGACAGCTTTAATGTAGGAATACATTTGGGTTCTGTACTGAGTCTGATGCTTTTTATTTGAATCGTAGAAGCCCTGTCAAGGGAGTTTCGTACGGCTTGCCGAGAATAGATGCTGTACACTGACGATTTAGTACTTGCCTGTGAAACAATGGAAAAACTACTTAGTAAGTTGGAGAAATGCTATGAAAAATAAAGGTCCGAGAGTGAATGTTACCAAGACCAAAATGATGATCAATGATTATAGTGTTGCAAAGACTCCACAAGACGAAAGTGTTCCTGCTTAGTCTGTGGAAAGGGGGTCAAATGTTACATTTCTTTGTGGCATATGTAAACATTGTGTAGACGAGGAGTGCAGTGGAATTACAGGTAGGTTGAGACATGATGACAAGTTTGTGTGCAAAAAGTGTAAGACAATGGAGACGGATGAGACCTCAAATGTGGAGAAAGTAGATTTGAATGGCGAGGCTATTGAGATTGTTCAGAAGTTTTGTTACCATGGTGATAGCATTGGAGCACAGGAAGGAGCAGGTGCTACTGTGATTGCAAGGGTTAGGAGTGAATGGAGTAAGTTCAAAGAATTTCTGTCATTACTAACAGAGTGTTACAATTGTTGACAAAGTGAAAGAGAAGAGTCTATCAGGCATGCGTACATGTGTGGAAACATGATACGATGGATGTGTAATGTGAGTCTTAAAGACACGCTTAGATCTGATGACCTCAGAGGAATGATTAATTTGATTTTGTTTTACGGCTCATCAACCATCGTTGGGTCATTTAAAGCCAAAAAGGTTATATTTACGACACTTTTTTTTGTGAAAATGTTTTTGAAATGTGGAATTATTTTATTATTCACAATGTGTGAGTGATTTTGTTTGATTTTTATAGTGTTAGATTTTTGTAAACAATTTTCGGGTCATTAATGTCTAAGATATTATCTGGGCCATTAATGTTTTCTCGAAAATAAGGTAATCGACATTTTTGTGCAAGTCCAGGATTCATTTTTCAGCAAATAAAATCACTGGTTATTGCATTTTATGTCATATCAACCCCTTTTGGACCGACCTCAGTTGAAGATTAAATCTTGTCAGTATCGGGAGATGTCTGCAGAATAGGAGACTTTGTTGCTTTGGTCACATTAAAAGAATGAATGAGAGGGCTTGAATTAGTAGATGTTGTAGCAAGGTCGGTTGGCAGTGGTCGGCCATGGAAAATCATGGGAGGAAGTGATAAGGATGGATTTGAGAGAAAGAAGAATAAATAAACACCTGGCCAGAGATAGGTTTATTAGTCAATTTCTAAAAGTCGTCAAACACATGCCAGTATGCAAAACAAACATTAAAAACAAGATGATGATGATGATAAAGAGGAGGCAGCTACCCCCACCCCACCTCCTAAAATCAAACCCTTCCTTACCATGGTAGGGGAAATGGCAACATGGTAGTGTCAGAACTATTCAACTAACAAGGTTCTGATAAAAAATCAAGGAGGAGTCAGCATCAGGATCCGTCGTCCTCTGGTCGTCTCTGCCTTTGCATGCGGCAAGCAAAGACGTGTCAGGCACAAAACCACAATTCAATGGAGAGAGAGTAGCAATGTTGCTTCTGTGGCATTAATTTCTGTATTCTGGACCAAACCTTCCCCGACTTCACATGCAAGCATTCATTGAGCCTTGCTGTTCTCGGTGTCACGAGTAAAGTAAAAATCTGCAACTTGCAGGTAACGAACAACTGCGATCAACAAAGGGGACTTCATGCAGACCAGACAACCCTGAGGCACAAACAACATGAGCTCGATGCACAAGTCCGACTCGCTAACAGCAACAGCATGTGAGACGTTTGGCAATTACAAAATGCTATGGTTTACTACCAGAAAGAGTGGAATTTGATGCAATGCCTTGACCTCATTAATATTCCGAGCTCAATCTTTTTTTTTTATTAAAATAAGGCTTCATTAATTTTCATAATACAGAAAAACAAAAATGCTAAAAACTCTAAAATTTACTCTCATATTAAAATCGAGGAAAAGATTTCGGAGTTGAAAAGAAAGAAAGGCTACCCTATAAAAGAATCATAAAAATTGATAACCAATCAAACAATAACTTCCTATAATTTATAAAGGATGAAAGTAACTTTGAAAGACAACTTAGTAAATAATCAATATTTGGTTCACCATAAAATAAATCAATTATTGATTATTGATCACCATCAAACATGTTTCCAGTTACACTCAGCCATTGTTGTTGTTTGAAAAGTTTATGATGGACAAACTTTGGAGAGATCAAAATGCCAGATCATAACGAGAAGAAGAAGACAACAATTTGAATTTCTTCAAAGATTTATCGATCCGCCAGGAAAAATTTGAGCTCAGCTTAGACGGCTTGATTCAGGAACAAATGAGTTGGCAAATCCAGTTAAATATTTTTTAAATAAAACAAAATCCAAAATAAGTCTTTCTGTTTGCCAACTACCGATTAATAGTATTACTGCTTGTGCTGATATTTTCTGTTGTTCATCATGGATTATCTAAATCTTTTAATTCTTTCCTTTCTTTATTACCTTGTGTGATTGATTAAAAACAAAAAAAAACTTATGGAAACAAACGTTGATTTACTAAGTTTTGGTAAAATAGATTCCTAGCACCAAGTGTGAAAAAACATTCAAGAAGAGAATTGGTCTTCCCAACCTTTGACCCCTTCACGTCAAACCAGCTGGCAACCCTAAAAAGGGTGTTTTCAGGTTCCTTAGTTTTAGTTTTCGACCATTTACTTTAAATGCTGTTGGGAAAAAATGACAGTTACTTTTGAACACAAAAGTTGCTATTTTACTAAATAATAGGGGGTTCATACCTTTCAAGTGAACTCAATAGGTCTGAACATATCGGACTTCATAGTATCCAAGCAGACACACACACACAAAATTGCAGATTAAAATATATAAGCCAATAGACTTCAGATGTGAAACTATCAACTGAAAGATTCACTCTTATTTTAATCTTATATACCTCTCCCTCTCCTCGCCCTCCCGAAATAAAGGGGGATTTCTGAAGTCAATGAGCAGTAATCGCCCTCCCTCATAACTAAAAGTGTTTTCTCTTCTTCCAAATGAAAGGGGTCTTCTAAAATCATGAGAAACACTTTCCTCCTCTTTTAAATGAAGAAGAAGAAGAGGAACGAAAGATTGAAAGAAAAAAAAGCAATTAAGGATAAGGAACAGAGAGTCATTGTCTTTGGGATTATATGACTCATTGCTTACTTTGACTTTTCGAAGTCAATGAGTACGTTCCACCTCCTCCACTTTCCCCATCCAGCCTCAAGTAGTAAAACACTAGTACGAGTAAGAAATACTTATTTAGCAAATCCACAACTAAACCATTGCGCCTTGATCCACCAATTCAGTAAGTAATCGCCGCGTATCAAAAGGGGAATCAACTTTTTATCAGCGAAATAGAACAGCCAACTGTTGTGCTTTTCTTACAGCCCCCCCCCCCCCATGCAACACTTACAAGATAAATTCTTTCCCCAAGACCGCGTTTTTTTTTTCTTTTTTGTTTATTCTCTTAACGTATCCTTTAATTGACTAAAGATAAGAAAACATTGCAACAACAAAATTAGGGGAAAAGAAAGAGGGGGGGGGGGAAGAAAGAGGGGAAAAGAAAGTGTGGGGGGGGGGGGGGTAATATAAAGAAATTATTTTCGTGTTTTTTTTTTTTTCATACAAGTTTCTGGCAATATATATAGAAAAAAACCCCGGCACTCCAGGAAAACATTCCACTTTGAGTTAGCGAGCCGCTATTCCGAATTCACAACAGCAAACCGCAATCAAATAGACTAGAACTTGCTGGTATTTTTTTTTTAATGAAAATTAAATATAAAGTAAAAATGGATTTTTTTTTTTATATATATCTGCGATCAGACAGCACTATGAGTCATATTTCAATGTTTCGAAAAAAAAAAAAAAAACACTTATTTGATTACTTATTTTTTCTAAAAGAAATTATTTAAAATTAGAATACAAAACTTTTCCTTTCAGCAAGTTTTAATTATAAAGTTTTACATGAAAAAGATTTTGATTTTTTT
Source organism: Sepiola atlantica (assembly GCA_963556195.1). Classification (NCBI taxonomy): domain Eukaryota; kingdom Metazoa; phylum Mollusca; class Cephalopoda; order Sepiida; family Sepiolidae; genus Sepiola; species Sepiola atlantica. The sequence continues at coordinate 101,805,407 of OY744534.1, read as the reverse complement.
TAAATTATGACCGGAGATACAGTCTACAGATTGCGGCTTTCTGTTGTGAATTCGGAATAGGGGCTCGCTGACTCAGAGTCGAATGTTTTTCTGGAGTGCCAAAAGATCTGATAAACAATGAGCAATGTTATTTACATTTCGATCAATTAAATTGATAATGTCCTCCACAGATGGGAAGTTCTTATTACCACAACTGCAAAGAGCTGAGTTCTCACTGTATTTCACAGAGGAATGGGCCATTGGAGCTCAGTCGAGCACCTTCCATGAAAATAATGATAGAGTAGAGAAAGACTAGCAACGTCGTCGCTTCTGTGAGAAAGAGACGAGAGAAAAGAAGAGATCGACTCCTATTAGATTGTGGATTCGCTTTTGTACTTAAATTGGTAATGTGCTCCACAGATAAGAAGTTCTTGGAAAGAAACTCTGTCCATGTCCATCAGTTTGATTTTAGGCACACGGGGGAAGAAAGGAAAGTTCTTTGTAGTCGTGCTGTGAATTTCTTACAAGGAAACTACAACATGGTCGTCTTGAAATCCAATGTCAACAAATACTTGCTTCCCTGCAGACTACAACATGGTCGTCTTGAAATCCAATGTCAACAAATACTTGTCATAAACCGTCCTTATAAGTAATCAAATTTTGTTCATTCCGTTCATCATTTTCAATCCTCTCATAATATTCTTCATCTTTCAACTGACAATCCATTCATCACATTAACCCTTATTCTCGAGTGGCTTTTGGCCTTGATTTAAAACAAAAACGCTTTTAGCCTTGATAAGAGCTGGTTGTAGTAAAGAAAAAAAAATATGTTTTTTGTTTCTTTATTTTGTTTTATTTTTCCATACAAGTTTCTGGCATTGCAGAAAAAAGAAAAGAAAAAAAACAAAAAACTTGTTATTTCAATTTAGATCAATTAAATTTCCATAAAAAATAAAACATTTCCAGATGTTTACCTCATAGACAATTCTAAATTTCTTAAACAACCAACCCGTTGGTTGGACAAACTAATGTTAGAAGAAAACTTTGTGGTAGGTTTCTATCAACAACCATTGATTTCCTGTTGTGAACATATATACAACATACAGGCGGTGTAGCTAACATGTATGTACCCTACGAAATATTTGACCTCGGTGATTCAGGTAGCACTAGTAAGAGGATATGTGAATGAGAGGGGGTTATTCCCTCCATCTATGACGTTAGTAATCAAAACAGAAACTGGTGAGCAGACTAGATTTAAAAAAAATGTAAAAAAAAAAAACGATTGGAAATAAAGTTTCTTTTTCCAAATACCAACCAAGTGATGGCGATAATGAATTTGAGATTTTGTTTAGTAGCCTATTGTGGTCATTGAAATAAAGGAAAATCTCACTTTATATAGAAAATATAAAAAGGCTTCGTTTCAGCCTCTAGAGCCAATGGATTAGAGTCGTGTAATCCACACGGTAAGCAGAGAAAGACTGCTGTTATTTCGGAGATAGCCTTCTAAACGAATTACAACCAATGTTTGGAGTCATACCTTGCCCAAGTGTACTCTTGAAAGTGATGCAGTAACCCCGCTAGAACTCGAACCCTCATGCGAAGCCCCCACCCCCCCCACCCACACACACACACGTAAAGATTTCATACAATTAATTAAATTGAATCTAATATATATATAAGCATTTACAGATTAAAAAAACAAAATGGCTGACAAGCAATGCCCAGGTTTTTTCACCAAGCTCCAGCTATTCGCAAAATCATTGATAGCATGTGATATAAACGTCTGTAAAATCCAGAAACACATTTTTTTAGAGTCATCCTATGCCAGTAGGCGTAGATGAAACAAATTCCACGTTCCAGAGGTGGTGCTGCGACTTTTTGTTCATGTTTTTTCTAATGGCTGGATATGAATACGTATACAGCGCCTGCTATTCCCAAATGGTCATCAGACAAGGAGAGAACAGATACTACACCTTGCTCCGAGCCAAAATGCTATTCCAGACGATGATAGAAAGCTTTGAATTTTAGTAATGCATACAATAAAAATAGAATAAAGCTACTGAGGAAGAAACTTTCGAAATGTGTTGAACATTTGAAAAAGTATAATTAATGACTATACCCTAACCCGACCTACGTGGTGTAGCATTCACCCTGGTTGGGTTAAACCGGCTTTCTCATTATTCTGCTTAATTCCTAACAAAAACCTTATTTAGTTCAAACCAGAACAGTAACCCTTCCTCATGCCAATATCTTGTTTATTCTTCCCTGTTCTTGCCATGCCTGCTTTATTTCAATTTATTATAATGTTGTGTCATTGTTGTTTCTTCAGAGTGTCTTCATTGATATCTTCTGAGACCCAAAATGGAGTTTTGGAACGGGTAACCATTTTTTTAATCTGACAATAATATGTCAACGGCTGTCCGTAACAATATACACTTGTATATGTACGATGACTACCTTAAATCGTGTGTGTGTGTGTGTGTGTGTGTGTGTGTGTATACTTGTTCCATATTTTATCATCGTAAGAAAAAAAAAAAAAAGAATCAAATGTAATTCATCATTTTTATTTTGTTTTTCCACCACCATCCCTCGGAAAAAAAAGCAAATAAAATTCATTTTCAACAGAAAATAGATTTTCCTTTCCTATTCTTTGGACGATAACGGATTGGTTCTCTTCTTTTGCTAAGCCACCATCAAATGTCGATAAAAAAAGAAAATAAACAAAATAAAAATAAGGTATGTCATGTAAACAAAAGGAAAAAAAAATTTAAAAAAAGAAAATGTCGATTACATGGTTTGCTAAAAGACAAAACCCCAACCAGTCAAGCGGGCGAAAGAAGTGGAAATAAGTCAAATATTCCCGGACTTTAATCACATTTACATTTTGGCCAAAGAAACCGGAAAAATCTTGCTTTGTAACCAATTTGAAATTGGATTCTATCAAAATTGAATTTAAAACCAATTACGACCAAACTATTTCTAACATCAGCTTTACTATACATAATGTACAATGTGTATACACACACACACAAGCTTTACTATACATAATGTACAATGTGTATACACACACACACACAAGCTTTACTATACATAATGTACAATGTGTATACACACACACACACAAGCTTTACTATACATAATGTACAATGTGTATACACACACACACACACACAATATATAGATATATACAATCTTTTACTATTTCATATATATATATATATATATATATGATTTATTTAAATACTGTATGTTACATACATGATGCCGACGATTCCACTGAGATTTACTAAAGATGTCTAAATCTGCCCTTTTCGATGAAACCGCGGTACATTTCTGAAATATGTAATATACAGTATTTAAATAAATTATATTAGCTCTCTTATATGATCGAGCACTTTATTTGATTTCTTTTCATATACAACCTGACACACATATATATATATACATATATATATATACATACACACACAATATAGATATACACACACAATGTATTTATTTATTTATTTACACACAATCTTTTACTATTTCATATATATACACACACACACATATTTTAAAGTAATATATTACGTATATATATTTTCAGTATTTACTTAAGTACTCAAATAAATGAGTAGAACTTAGTTGCAGTATGACAATTATATAAGTAAGCAATTAGCCTGATGATTTCTCTGAAAATGAAACATTAACGTTTGTGTTGCTTATTTGCCATGAATATATTTTCATATTACTATATAACATATATATATATATATATATATATATATATGTGTGTGTGTGTGTGTGTGTGTGTGTGTGTGGGGGGGGGGGGTATTTAAGCAGCATTTTTTCATTTAAGCAGCATTGTTCCAAATCAAAATTATACCTTTTTCATTTTTTCAATTTTTCTAATGATATTTCTGTGTCAAAATCAAAACAATTTATGCATCACAAACGTTTTCGAATCTTCGTCGAATCATCTTCAGGTGACAAAAACAAATGAACAAAAAATCTGGAGAAGAGAATTTCAAAAAAAGCAGCCGAGAACGCAGACGTCGAAATAACGAACGAATGCAGTTCCAGGAGAAACGTTAACAATCGGAATTTAATTTGTTAACGTTTCTCCTAGAACTGCACTCGTTCGTTCTTTCGGCAGCTAGAATGTGTGCTTTATATATATATATATATATATATATATATTCATGTTTTTACAAAGAGTATATATATTTTTTTAAAATCTGAAATGTATCCTCAATGAAGCTGTATTACAAGATTCAGAGCATATATATCTTATATTTGCATTCCATCGTTTGAGAAATCTGATTCGTGTTTTTTCGAGTGTGAAAATCTTTTTCTTTTTTTTGGGGGGGTGGGGGATTTTTTTTCTTTTTCCTGAAGTGATCACCTCTTTCTCCAAGTGAGTATTTTACCTTTATATACTTCAGTTTGCAGAATTTTTATCAGAAATCAACTTGGATTTTCACCGTATTACCATGTTTTTGTTAAGATATGTTCTTTCGCTACTCAACAACATATACTGCAACCCTCTGAAGATTGACAAAATTGGACTAATTGAAAAATATACGCTTATCCGAATTTTGCCATGAAACGCGCATAAAGGATAGGAATGAATATTAAATTTAAATAAATTACTTTGGTGTGTAAAATGAGAGATGTAAAAAAATAAAAAATAAAAAACTAAAAAAAACTAATCGAAGTACAGAAATAAAGAAGTTAAAACCAATGAAAATTATGGTTTGAGATTAATTCACCATAGTCTATGGAAAGCAAATATAAGATATATATATATATAAATAAATAAGAGAGAGAGAGAGAGAAGAGGGCAGTGCAGTATTAGTGCAGTTCCAACGAGAGAAAAGTATATATGTAAAGGAGTAAGGCTACCAACATTTGTGAAAAGTTTTTTTTCAACATTAATTTATTATTTTGTTATTTTATCATTTTATCATATAACGCGTTTCAAGCGACGGTCTGCTTCCATCAGATATGTAAATTCATTTGAAGAAATGCCTTTCGATTTGAAAGAGTGTTGTTTCATTACATTATATATATATATATATATATATATATATATATATATATATATATATATATATATATATATATATACACACATATATACAAGTTAATCCAACAGAAGATATAAGAGGCAACTAATATCTTAATTAGTGAAACATCCGGATAAAAACTGAAGCTCAATATACTGGATAGAGCATTAATAGTATAATATAAAATGAAATAATAAAATAAGGTGCAAATCAAATCTTATTAGAATTCAAAGTTCAGGTAAAGTATCTTAAAGTCCTTAACTCATGAGTTTTCAAAGATAATATATATATATATATATATATATATATATATATATATATATATATATATATATATATATATAATGTAGATATATTTATTGATTATTCGCAAGATTGTTTTTTTTTTTTAATTTTTAAGCTGATTTCTTAACATGAAAAATCATAAAGGCTTAAATAAATTTAACTCCTTTTTTCCCCCCTAATTTGATTCTCATAAAATGTCCCCCCATCGATGTGATCAAAACTGTTCGAGACATGACTCACCATAGAAATGTATAAAGCCATTTCAACCTGAACAGACACCAGTTTAAAACCGAATCCGTTTCATATTTATGTTTTCATATTTACTCGATTCAAAATTCGATATACAAATCTGAAACCCTGGAGATTTCGTATTAGTTGAGCGAGAAGAAAAGGTGGAATATTTTATATTTGATTGCATTTGGGGAGATTCACCCGGAATAAGGTTTAAAATAAAAAGATTTCATAAAAAAATGAAGATTAAAAGATCATTCACACGAAAAATGATTTGTTCAGAAAACGAGAACAAAATTTACACCTGCAATTACGGACAGATTCATTTATCACTCATATATACATATATGTATATGCATACATACACACATATTTCATGTATCCACATAAAATGTTATAAGGAGATATTTTATGTATTAATTTTCAGTATTTACTTCAACAGTGAGTAGAGCTAGGTAGTAAGTTATGAAAATATTTTTATGGCAATTAAGCTACACAGACGCTTCCACGTTTCATCCCCATAGGGAATCGTCAGGCTAATATATATATATGTTTATATGTGCACAATGTACAATATTAATAATGTCTGTTGCCAAATAATCTTTGATTTTGAAGATGATTTCTTACTTTTGTTAAGCAAATATCCATTGTCCTTTTTTTAATGCAATAATATTTTTTTATTTTTATATATAATCATTTGCTTAAAAATCATCCTGCCCTTTTAAAACCAAAAAGTGAACAGAATATTTTCACTAAAACATTACTTTAACCCAAGGCGATGCATAATAATTAATTATGGTTTAAACCCATTACATATCTAATTTTATAATATATATATATATATATATATATATATATATATACTAGTGTGCACCCTGCGTCAAAAATGTTTCTAGTATATTTTCTGTATCTTGTGATATATATATATACACACATATATATATATATACAGCCATTGCAAAAGAATTTTTTCCGTTGTACATAAAACTCAAATTATCAATGTATAGTATGAAACACACACACACACACATACATACATATATATGTGTGTGTGAGAGAACGAGTTTCCATTCCTCATCTATAAAGATGATAATCAGGTGGAATTTATAAATTGCAAAAATGTGAATCTTTTCTTCCTTTTTGATTCTGAATACAAGATGTCGTTATGTTTGCATCTCTCTCCACAGAGAAAAAGAGAATGTTTTTTTTCGAATGTTGTCTTGGAATTCTTCCTCAGGTATCTCCTTCGTTTTTGTGTCATCCACATTCCAAAGGAATGCGAAAGAATACAATTGTTGAAACGATGAAAAACTACTAACATTATAATAAGGCGGCTTTCGAAGAGAGACCGGGGGGGGGGGAGGGCACAAACAGGCCCTGACCAGACTGGAACTCTGTGGATGGTGTGTGTGTGTCAAAGTGTATGGTAGTAGTGCTTGGATCCTTTAAGAGCAACTACAAGGACCTACACCTCCATGAAAGAGAGAGAGAGACGACGACGACGGCCTGTTGTTGGGGCGAATTCGAAAGGACTCCATCTTGAAGGACTCCTTAAAATTATTCAGTTTCATTTTTGTCATTATTCCAGCTTCCTTTTTGACAAATAAAAGAAATTAAAATATTCATATATCATTTTTATTCGAGCTAAAATGAAAAATCTTCGGACACATAAATCGAGTCATATTTGACATTTTTTTTATACCATCATATTTGACATTTTTTTGGTTACTTATTTATCATACCAATATGAATATTTTTAGATCCGTTTTTCATTTAAGAAAATAAACCAAATTTGACAAAAAGAAACCTATTTTTTATTTATTTATTTTTTTTTTTTTTTTTTAACACGTTTCTCTAATTTACAAGTAAAATATTTAGTTTCGTTTCATCAACGATGTATCTTTCATTTAGGCAATTGATGAATATTTTGTTAGGTTTTTGTTGGGGTGAATTTCTATCACTTTTTTAACTCATCAATAAAATATGTTTTCTTGTATTGGTGAGGAGGAGGAGGGGGCGATTTCTTTTGGAAACAATCCAACAAATACCTACTCTAAAACACCAAATCAAGTTTTGAATCGACAAAGAAAATATCTGAAAAATACATTTTCTCAAAAAGTGTTAATCATTTTTTTCACATATAGTTTTAACCTACGTTTCAAGAATTGGAACTTATTAAATTAATAGTGGGGCCCGTGGTTCCGTATTGTCCAGGAAAAATAAGGAAACACAACATCGCAGCAACCAGAAGCAAATTGACCGGAAATAATCTTTTCACCTAAATTGCTAAGCATTTATCCACGATCAAGGAAATATTTATAAATAAAACATGGGGGAATAGTAAAATGAAGAAAAAAAATCATCGAATAATAAAAAAAAACGAAGTTAATTAAGAATGGTTCGTTTTGCAAAGTAATATGCAAATGTCGTTCGCATCGAAATGACTGAATATATTAGAAAGTTGTTTTTCTTCTGTTAGGAAGTTGGCCTTTTAATCTCACTGTCAATGCAACAATAAGTACAAATTAATAAATATACGGATCATAAAAAAATTATTTGATGTTGAATCGACAATTTTGCTGAATTTTTAAACATGACTTAACTTTAAATCTATCATAATGATCATCTTTCGAATTTTGATGAAATAAATGACAAAGAATATTTGTCATGTGTCGGGGTGGCTTTAACCAATGATCGCTTATTTCTAGAAACTCGCTTAATTTCAATCGAGTTTTGATTTGAACGCATCATTTGATCCGAATTGGTGAAGAGATATTTGTGATGGGGGGGGGGGGGGGGGCTCGTTGGATGAGAGAACAGAAGTGACAAAAAATATTACTTTGTAAAGGTTAAAAAAAAACAAAAAAACAAAACAGGATGTACTTTTATCAGAAACAAAAATTCCAGAAGAGAATGAAAATATATTGGGTTCGGCTTTATCTGAAATAATTGGTTAAAAAAACACAAGAAAATAAATCTCAAGAAAGATTCGAATTAGTTCCGATTGTATCTCAGGGGGAGAAGACGGAGACGAATCATTTGCTCTTGAGAAAAACAAGAAAGAAAATTAAGTTTGTTTGAATAAGGAAAACGTGAGTTTGAAAAGCCAGTTAATTTTTTTTTAAATAAAGACAAAATCTCTTATGTTCATTATATATATATATATATATATATATATATATATATATATATATATATATATTATATATATGATTATTTTTATTTACACAGACATGTACAAAATCTGCGACACTGGCATGTCGATGTTATCGATCAACAGCTGTTATAAACTGAGATCTCATCAGACAGAGTTAAAATCCGATCTTAGATCATATCTGGAAAGAATGAAATGGAGAAAAATATTATTTTTCTCTCTCTTTTTACTTTATATTAATATTTTGTTATTATTTTTGACATTATTTTTTGATTTTGATTCTTAACGGTCCCAACCACGCGATTTTCCAAATTTAAATTTATTTTCTTTTTTCTCCATTTCATTCCTTCCAAATATGATCTACGATTAAGATCTGGCTGATGAGATCTCAGTTTATAACAGCTGTTGATCGATAACATCGACATGCCAGTGTCGCAGATTTTATACATGTCTGTAAATAAAAATAATAACATATATATATATATCGTACATGTATTGTATTAGTTTCTGTAAATGTAAATCCGTAGAAACTCAAGTGTTTATAAAAAGTGCTCAATAACAAGTAGAGCTGTTTATAAGTATACATTTTTATTTATACAAACATTATTGGTTACATATGTGCATACATGTTTCGGTTGCACTTTTCTGGGAAAATATGTAACCAATAATGTTTGTATAAATAAAAATTTATACTTGTATATATATATATATATATATATACATACATACATACATACATACACACAATATCTTATGTGTATATACATGAAATAGTAATAAATATGGGTTAAATAGTATTAATATTTTATGATATTCTCTTTTGTTTACAATCTGTTTTATAGTTAATTGCATACCTTTGACTATTAATAGAGAGATGGAAGCGAGAGTGATAGGAACGGTATAAAGTAAGTGTGGAATGGAGTCAAACAACAGAGTGAGAGAGGGTGAGAGTAATAGACAGAACCCCAATAAGAAGAGATGTGTGACTTGAATAAATTTGAATTTATAGCTAATCAGAACAATTACAATGGATTTATTTTAAACATAACTCAATCCCAAAACCAAGGAATATTTTAACATGTATTTTGTGTGATTTAAATATATAGAGAATAAGCCTTAGAGAAACAAACGTTGATCAGCTCAGCTTTAGTAAAATAATATTTTCAAAGATAAAAATAAATATAAAAGTTTCGAAAAGAAATAAAATTGTTTTCGACCATTTTTATTGTACAGCAAAACAGTTCAATGTTAAAACGCTAAGAAACGTGTGTCATGGGTTCGATCCTCGTTCTCAGTAGGTGCACGTTTGTCTTCAATCAAACCAGACGGAGACGACATTTGAAAATATCAAATATCAGTTTCAATCGCCAATATTTCAGAAAATTAAAATTCGGAGTTTTCAGTCATTTGTTATTTTTTTAAGTTTACTTATTTAAATGTTTCGTTTTTATTTTTGCAAAATTCTATAATTTGGTTAATAATTTATTTTTAGATATTCATTTCAAGTTTCTAAAATGAGTGAAAAATAGTTTTAATTAAAAATAAAATCTTTACTAATCAAATTGAATAATTAAAAATGTGTTCAGGACATTTCTGGGAGCATGATGAATGCTTTCAAAGGATCACCATCAAAATATTCTATCTCCTAAAAGACTCGGTGAACCAAAAATATGAATTATTTGTAGAAAAAGATTGGGACAAGAATATCTTAATATTATCAGCCTATTTGTTAAGTGATTATGTATTTTTGACATCTGTAACAACACCATTTTCAAAGCGAGACAAAATAGCAAACGGACACCCGAATTGATTTCTGAAGGATCGAACCGGACGCAACAGTCGGCTTTTGTCATAATCGTAGAGGACCCGGGGTCAAAACTACCGTGGCAGTACCAGACCTTATCTTGTAGGGATGAGGTACGATCCAGCTCAGTCAACCCTCTCAGGCATTACCTCCTCCTTTTGAGGAGGGGTTGATTTATTTCCGATCCCCTGAAGAATGGCGACAGGTCCGTTCTTGGCTATTTTTGTATCCAGCCAGACTGCCCTCTCCCTAGGGGGATAGTTGCCTATCTCCGCATTCCGGCCTTGTGTCACACCTTGCTTTGACGGTAAGCAAGTAAGCTTTAACAAGAGGGGGCGCACTTGCTGAATGCCATTTTCGGACCACCCTTATTTCGTTTTCTGTCCAGTTATGAGATGTCGTGGTCCACTCACTACATTTTCATGTCCACATTTGAAAAAGCAGAAATATTTCATTTTTATGCGAATTTAAAGAAAAAAAAAGCGAATGTTTATATTACATTTTTCTGTTTAGAGAGTTTATTTTACAAAAGTGTTGGGTGCTTCTATACTTTCACGACGACATGAAAATATTTAAAGAAATTTTAAAACTTTGTGATGTGCTTACGTGTTAATTGAAAATAAGATTATATAGAAAAAATGACGCTAATTCATCCAGTATTTATTAAATGATAAGAAAAAGAAAAGAAAAAACGATCGTACGTATCTGTAGACATTTATACTTACTTACTAGGCAAGGGAGATAACTCAAATTTTGTTTTCGGGAAAATTCAAAATGGCGATCGATAGATAAAATTGTTTTTTTATTTTTAATTTAATAAATACTAGTTGAATTTGCGTAATTTTTCAGCTACTACGTAAGTACATAAAGTTTATATATATTTTTTAGCCATTTTTTTTAGAGAGGTCTAACATGTGAAAGTAAAGAAGCACCAAGTCTAGTATAGTTAACTACGAAAAAAAAGGGGGGGGAACAAATACATAAATAACTGTTACCAAACGATAGTAAATTTAATATTCTCTAGACTTGTTAGTTTTAAACTTTTGGAAACTTTCTTGCTAAGTTTTGTTATTTCAAAAATTGTGAAGTTACTTTCCCTTAAGCGACCACCTAAATAAGAAAAATTCGACCGCTATTTTGTTTGACGAAATCGCTTAAGTGAAAGTAACGTCACAAATTTTGAAATAACAAAACTTACAAATAGTTTCCAAAAGTTTTAAATTATGCAAGTCGATAGAATATTAACTTTTCTATCGTTTGGTAACAGTTATTTGTTGTATATTTGTTTCTTTGTCCCTTTTTCTTTCGTTGTTAACTATACTAGATTTTTGCCGTAATTCTTTGTTATATGATCGTTATTCTTTCTTTTTTTTTAAATTATTTTAAAAATAATAAAAAAAAGGAATTTATGTGGAAAAAAGATTATCTGTGATTGCGGGGGGGGGTCGATAATTGTTTGTTTTTTACGACAGAAAAAAGTGATTTGATGCAATTGAATAGCGAATTTTATTCCTTTCGGCGAGAATTCGAAGAATACTTTTAAAAATGTTTCGGCATAAATACGTAAAATAAAACATTTTGTTATACGAGTGAATACGCAAATTAAAAATGAAGATTTTAACATTTTATTTTGTTCATATTACCAGACGGGATTTAGGGTTAAACTGTCGTTTCCCGGGCAAAATGGCGGACAATGAATCGTCTGCAGTTTTCCGATCTCACAAATAAGTAAACCAAAATGTACCTTTAGTCCCAAAGAATTTATTTGAGTTTATTTACTAATTTGTGAAGTCGAAAAAAAAAGTCACAAAGCTGGGAAACAACAATTTAACCGAAATTAGGGTTCGTGTTGAGGTTAATGAAGGGCATATTTTTGTTTTTTGGGGGGTTAGGTGGAGGGAGAAAAAACAACAAAAACATGCCCTTCATTAACCCTAAGTCCGGGTTGGCAATACGAACAAAACTAAAGATATAAAAATCTTTTTTAATATTTTTAGAATTCCCAGTCGACCTTGTTTAAATTAAACAATTTAATCCAATTGTTAACAGTTTTTGTGTGTGTATCGCCATTTTTGTCATTTTATTTACTAAAGTACCTAAAACGGGTTGCATTAGTGCAAAGTTATTTTTATTTTTTTGTACTTCTATGAAAGCGAGCAGATTGAATGCGTAATAATAGTGAAGGTCCGGGGAGAAAGGTCAGAGGGCAGCCCCTTCCCCCCCCCCCCCATTCTTCCGGGGTTTTGTTAAGGTAGCAAGAGGCGAATCCATAATTAGCCGCGTCCATAATTTACCCGGCATGTGACCAATTTTATGAGTGACATCACAATTCTACGGGGGAGGGGGAAGGTGATGATGATGATGATGATGATAATAATAATGGTGATGATAATAATGATGATGATAATTATGATGATGATAATAGCCGACGACAACAAAAACAACAATCGCAAATGCGTGACTTTTGAGCCTTTTATTTTAGTGTCAAGAGAAATTCTTAAATCAGTTTCTAAATTTAGTTTAAATCTAAAATAAATGAGAATAAATGAAAGAAAAAAGGGGAGGAGGTCACCATATCCACTCCCCACAAAATCCAATATTTATTATTATTGGTTATCTTGAACTTTTCAGCTTTGGTGGCTGCTATTGAAACAAGAATCAATTTGATTCAATGAATAATTTAATTACCAAACAATACCGTAATAATATAACCTAATTATTGAATCAAATTGTTATAAAACTAGAACTAATTTAGTTAAGATAATGTTGTTTCAATGGCAGCCATATTGAAGCTGAAAAGTTCAAGATAACCTAATTAATTATTATTATTATTATTATTATTATTATTATTATACTAAAGCTGAGTTAATTAACATTTGTCTCCTTATGTTTTTTTCCTCTATATATTTTAATACATACATATTAAAATATTCCTCAGTTTTAGGATTGAGTTATGCTTAAGAAAATTCTGTTTGAATTATTCTAACTGTAATTTGTAATTAACTGAACAAGTTACCGATCTCTTTCTTAGCTATCTATGTATTTTATCTCGTCCTCTCATTATGCTGATGCAACCACTTAATATCTGTGAGCATTTAGAGAAAGTGACTCTTTTCCACTGCTTCTTGATTGCTTTATTTTGTCATCTGATTTACAGAGTGTGTTCGTACACACCGTAACCCGTATGTAAATTAGATGGCAAAATAATATGACTCTTTACTTCTATATTATCCACAATGAAAACATAGAAGTCTAAAGACTTATTATTTTTAGTTGTTCAAGAAAAATGTCTTAAAGATATGTTACTTTATTTTTAAATGAAATCAAAGTCGAATAAATAGTGGCAGTGGTTATGACCCAACGGGTCACGGAGTTCGTCGAGTGTTTTTATTTCCATTCCTGAAACAGATCATCTCAAATGCGTGACTTTTTAGTCATTTCATCCATCTATTTATGTAAAACATACGACGATGATGATGATGATCTATTTGTTCATTTTAGTGTCAGCAGAAATTGTTAAATGAGATTTTTTTTTAATTTAGCTTAAATTTAAAATAATGAGAATAAATCAAAAAAGGGGGGATCGCCCTTTCACCTCCCCACTCAAAATCTAAAAATGTTTGTTTTTATTTGCGGAAAAAAAAATGTGGTTAAAAATGATTTTTCTACTGATATTTCTCAAATCGAGACGATGAGATGCTGCGTTCGGGATGAGGATGAGCGGCCGCATCACGCGCTTAACAAAGAAAATGGGAAATCAAGTTGAATATTTCAACATCGTCTATTCTTCTTCATTTACCGACATTTATTTATTTTATTTAAAAAATTTTAAATTACAAATTAAATAAAAATTCATTTCATCATATATTATTAAAACCAGATGTGTTTTTTTTTCGGTGCAATCTTTGAATCGAACCCCGTCTTATTTTCGTTTTCGGTAAAAATAAAATTTAAAAAAAAACAAAAAAACGATCGAACCAATTATTGGTGAGAAATTTATGAATCGATGCAAATTAATTGTTTTTGTGTTCATTCATTAAAAAAAAAAAAAAAAATGCGGCACCATTTTGACATTTTGACTTAAAATCAATTGAAGAATTCCGGAAAGGAAAAAGCGTTGTTTAAAGGTAGGAATGTCAGTTTGGTTGTACGACATGAACAGTTTTGACAAGAATCGTGACGAAGTGACTACTACTACAAGAAGGTAAGGAAGGGGGGGGGGGGGGATTTTAATAATTATTAGAAAAGAATGCGACCCATTGGGCCACCCACTGGGCTCAGGTTGGATTGAATTAGGAAAAGATGAGTTTGCAAAACCAGTTTAATATTTAATATAAATCCAAAATTAGTCTCTTTCTGCTTACTATACCTCCTCTTTCTCTATAATTATGGGTTGTTGTGATATTCCCTTTTGTTTATAATGGACTATTCCAATCTTTTTATTTTTTCCTTTCTTTCTTACCTTCGACTGTTAATAAAAAGAGAAATGCTAACGGTAGCGAGAGTGATAGATACATTATTCAGTCAGAGCGGCGGAGGTTCACACAGCGTTCATACAATGAAAGAGGGTGAGAGTGATAGGTAGACACCCAGTAAAAGATGGGTCATTTGGTGAGATAATTTTAAATTCAAGCTAATTATAAAAATAAAATGGATTTTTAAAAACATAACTCAATCCCAGAACTAATGTATATTTTAGCATTATTTTGTGTGATTAAAAGGATATAGGTAAAACAAAAAAGCGTTCGGAAAACAAACGTTGATTAACTCATCTTTAGTATAATAGAAAAATAGATATAAAGATTTGAACACGGATGTTTTAATTCCGAGAGTACATTTTTTAAAAGAGTAAGATTCTTTTATTAAAGTCAGTCATGCCCGGGGACAATGTTTCATAAAGCAATGAGGTTGATGGAATGGCATTAAAAAATATGTAATGTTTATTTGTGAAAATAAAGAAATTGCGTAAATTTCTTCGTCTTCACATTTTGGGAAGAAAATAGTCCAGAGTTATGCGATAAATAAAAAGATTTAGATTATCTTTGGGGAATTATTTTTGCTTCTATTATAAGTTTTGGCTTGTTTCCGTTTTTTCTGTTTGTAAAATAGATTCCTAATCTATTCTGTACACAGCAAAATATCGCTGAAAAATTTTGAAAAGCCATTTTTTTCGATTTTAGAGACGCGAATATAAAAACAATATTCCTGATTTTCCTTTTTCAAGGAATGAGACCAAAGTTGGGGTGGTGGGGTCTTTTAAAAATGTATTCAAATCAAAGGAGAAAAAAAAACTAAGCAGATGAGGAGAATTTATGCAAAAACGAAAAAAAGAAATTTAAGTTTATTAAATTCGAAATGAAATCATTTTTGGGGGGCACGGGGAAGGAGACGACGACATTTTCATTTATTCTCCAAACTGACACAAACGTAAATTCTTTACAACTTTACCTTTACTTAAAGTGTTTTATTTCTTTTCGATACAACTAGCTGTATTTATCCGGCGTTGCCCGGGATGCAGTGGAACAAAACCATCCGCTTCCCATGTTGAGAATGGATTATATAAATAATATTATTTGGAAATCCATTTTTAACATAAGGAGGGCGGAAGGTTTTGTTAACTATTCTGTGCCTTCATCCATTTTAGTTTCTTATTAGTTTATAGTTTTAAATTTAAGATAGACAACTATTATATTCTTCTATTAAAATGAATTATACCCTTGCTGATTTTTATTTTTAGTTGATTATTTAAGAATGTTTTAAACCGAATAAGTATTTTTTTTAATAAATTGTGGTAAAATTGTCGTTTCCCAACCAAAATGGCGGACAATAAATCGTCTGCAGTTTTCCGACCTTACAAATAAGTAAGTAAACCCAAATAAATTGTTTTGGATTAATTTAAAATTTACCTTAAATTATTTTTAAGGAAATAAAGTTGGGAAATTAGTCCAAAACAATTTATTTTGGGTTTACTTACTCATTTGTGAGGTCGGAAACAAAAACAGAAAACTGCATACGATTTGTCTGTCATTTTGGTTGGGAAACAACAATTTTACCTAAATTGTAGCTAAATAAGTTATTGACAATAAGACGGTACCCCAATAACAAATGAAAATTGGCAGTTTGATTTGTCAACTTAAATGTTATTTGGGTCTGACTTTGAAATCCCACAAAATAACGTCATATGTTAGAAGATGGTAGAGAACTGTTTGGGAGTTGAATTGATTTTCTTGGATCGAAATAAAAATGGGCAAAACTGCGAAAGGTCTTCTTATTCATTTGGTCTTCGTCGTCGTCATTGTTGTTGGAGGTCGTCGTGTAGTAGTTGTTAATGTTCCACCACAAAACACGCGGCCAAGAAAGCGACGAAGGAGAAGAATGGCGACATATTTTACGAACATTTTCGATTTTTTTTTGTTTTAGGGGAAACAATTGATTCTACGATTACATTATTTGCAGAAAATAAATAATTCATCCTTTTTTTATTTCAATATCAAAAATCTGAAAAGGTTCATCGCGGATGAAATGTGTATTATTATTAGATTCGTCTTACAAGTCACAAGAAAAACTATTGGAAGATAAAGGTTAGATCTCTATTTTTATCACTTCTCGGATTTAATTTTAACGTTTAATTACGCGACATTGACTTTTAAGGGTCCTTAAATTATAAAATTACTTTCAACGCTTCCGTTACGACGATTGCACGCGCACCGTTTCCGTTTTGGTCCGTCTTAGGGTTAGTGTTATGGTTAATGGGCGATTTAGTCGTTTCACAGCCAAAATGGCGGACAATGAATTGGCTGCTTTTTTCTGACCTCACAAATAAGTAAACCCAAATAAATTAAATTATTTTAAAGGAAACACAGCTGGGAAATTAGTCACAAACAATTTATTTGGTTTACTTATTAATTTGTGAGGTCGAAAAAAAATCAGAAAAAAGCAGCCGATTCATTGTCCGCCATTTGGGTTGTGAAACGACTAAATCGCCGGTTAATCAAGGGAATGTGTTTTTCTTTTCCATTCAATATTTTTTTAAATCCTTGGCACATGTTTACAGGAAGGTTTGCAATGCCATTATGAGCAAACCACATGCCGTTGTCAACAGTAGTGCCATGGATAATAAATTGTTGAATGAAAAAAAAATGTGGTAACCCTAACCCTAAGTTCGGTTGGCAATACGAAAAACAAAACATTAAAGGCGGAAACGGTACGCGCGCAGTGGGCGTAACGGGGTCCTTAAAAGTCAAGTTGGCTGATTAATTATTTGTAAAATGGTTTAGTTCTTCAAGAAAATAAAGAATATAATAACGTCCGTTTATTCTCATGTCGTCCATTTTAGTCTTCTTAAAAAGCCAGGATTTCTGCAGAGATCCTGCAATGCATAATCAGTTTTGACTCTTATCAATGAGAAAACTGTTTTGTTTTTAGGGGAGAAATCTAACCTATTCGGATTTGAAACAAATAAATAAATTAGATTAAATTACTTTTTTTTTTTTAAAGTTAAATAAAACGGAATGCAATAAGAGAAGAAAAATCGGTTTGAAATACTAACTCTGCTACCGCAACCATCTTTGAAATGTACACCGAAAATTTTCCGGAAAAATAATGGCAATTTTTTTACTTTATTTCTCAAAAATCTCAAAGCAGAAAAAGAATTACAATTAAAGAAACAACTAAGTCACCATTTTATTTTTATTTTATTTCTTTTAAATATAAATTCGAATATAATTTATTTATTCCACTTAAATTATTAAAAGAAATAAAATGCTAAACATCTGGTTCCATAGCTTCCTTGATATTTGGTAAAAAAATATTATATTTTGAAACATTTCTCGAAAGAAAAATATCGAAATAAAAATGAAATGAGGATTTGTTTCTTTTGTTGAGAGAAAAAAAACATGGCTATTATTTTATTTAAAAAAAAAAAAAGTAGCAATTTTGTTGTCTTGTGATATCGACTTTAGTGAAGATTTGTTACGACGGTCACGATTAGAATCGATTTTCTTTGACCACTCGACTGACCCGTTGGGTCACAGCCACGATTTATTCTATTTTGATTTCATACGAAAATTCGTAAACTGTGGTATACCTGTTCAGACATTTTTCTTGCATAACTAAAAATAATTAGTAACTTTACTTTTATATTATTATTATTATTGTATAAGAAGTATTATTATTATTGGTAAAATTGTTGTTTCCCAACCAAAATGGCGGACAATAAATCGTCTGCAGTTTTCTGATTTTTTTCTTACCAAAAAATGAGTAAGTAAACCCAAATAAATTGTTTTGGACTAATTTCCCCAACTATATTTCCTTTAAAATCATTTATGGTAAATTTTAAATTAGCCCAAAACAATTTATTTGGATTTACTTACTCATTTGTGAGGTCTGAAAACTGCAGACGATTTTTGTCCGCCATTTTGGTTGGGAAACGACAATTTTACCTTATTATTTATTATCGTTATATAGAAGCAAAGAGACTTATTATTTTGCCATCTAATTTACATACGTGTTTAGTGTGTACGTATGTAAATTAGATAACGCTGAAAAAACAGAATCACTCTTTCTCTAAATGCTCAGAGACAGATTAAATATTAGAACAATTGAGACATAAACGCAATCCAAGAAGTGAAGTATATTTTAGCTTACATTTTTGTGTTATTAAATTATCTAAGGGGGGGGGGCGTTAGGGAAACGAACGTTGGTGAAGTCAGCTTTAATATATAAAATAGATTTTGATTGCATTCGCGTGTGGAAAATGTAAAGAAATTCATCTTTGAAAAGATGAGGAAAAAAAATTCATAAAATATGGGTTTCGTTTTGAAATTCTCTAAAAATCTCCATTTTTTTTATTTAAATATGTCGACGCAAATAGAATTTATTGGGTGCATTATTTTTAAAAATAAAATAAACAAACAAAAAAAACATTAAAGAGAATTTCACACTAAATTAAACACATCTGTGATATGTTTAAGCTAAACATGTTAAAGCTAAACATGTTAAAGCTAAACATGTTTCCTTCTCACCGGGAAATGGAGGAAGGTGATTTTGCTAAATTACTTTCAGTTTGAAACGAAGATTCATTCACGCGCTAAATTTATCAATAACATTAGTTCATCTTTCTACAGATAATTTTAAAAGAAAATCCTGTTTATTTGGCCATTTTCATAAAATCGAACTAATCGACCATCGTCATTGGAAGAAAATATTGATATTATTATAATATACCTGCATCCTTTGCTAATTCAAATTCACCCAAAATAATTAATGAAATCTATTTTTTAGGCGATTACATATAAACAGGCTGAAAAGATTGACAGTAAAATAGAAATAAGACTTTAAAGTGATGTATCAGTTTCGCATATATATGTAACGTAAAATGATCACCCACTTCCGGACTACAAAATGGTAATGATCACCCACTTCCGGGCCAATAGCGTTTTTCAAGACATGTAACCAATTTCTGTTTTGTTTCACTCTGTGCCATTTTTCTTTATCTCTTGGGGATCAATTTAGGGGAGGGGGTAACTTTTTCTGCTGGAAAAAATACATACAAACATGTTATAAATAAGATAATTACTTACATTGTGGGGGTAAAAGTGATTTTTAACGGTCCAGTTACACTCACGTCGCGCACACCTTTTCCATTTATTTTCATTATTTTCATATTGCCACTCAGACTTAGGGTTAAGGGTTGGGTTAAGAAAGGGCATATATTGTTTTCTTTTTTTTTTACATCAATTTTTTTTATACTAAACTTTTATCAGGAACATAAACTATACAATAGATTGTTCGGGTCCGTTAAAAGCCAATTTCACCAAAATGAAGGTATGGAAGTAAATAAGGTAAATGTTTACTTTAGGGTACTAAATCGATACAATTGGTGCCCTTCATGAATCCAACCATTGTATTGACAAAACGGACTTGGGGTTAGTAGTTAGGTTAATGAAGTACATTTTTCTTGCTAAAAAAAAATTCGGATTATTCGGACTACTATTCTCATATTGATTGTTGTGAAAACCAATACACACACACACATATATATATATATATATATATATATATATATATATATATATATATATAAGGATTCGTTTATATTTTTAGAAGTGTACCGATTCCGCATCCGGTTCCGCGGTGGCATAATAGACGTTTACCAAATTAATATTAACATCGCCATGTTGAATTTTTGGTTTTTGGCAATACTTTAAAGTAAACATTTACCGAAACTAAATTTATTTTTGTTGTTTTTGTTTTTTGTTATCAATTACTGCAAAAAAAATGGAGATTTTGTGGCGTTTTTTTTATAAACGGGTTGTTATTATTTCGTGATGAAATGACTTCCAAGAACTGAAATGAGAATTATTAACCATTTCTAAAATGGTAAACCATAAAAATCGCGTCTGTTTATTTTTGTTCGTCTTCGTTTTTTACTTACCTAAGTCAAGTGCCTCACCGAAGTGATGGGTTAAAACCAAAGATAAAACCAATATGTATAATGGTAACAAGGTTTCCAGTGTGAATTGTTTCCTTCTGCTCCAGGTTTTCCTGGGTAAGGTCCCATTTCCGACGGCGGCACTCGTCTTGAAATGGACATGTTCCACGTGGTCCGTCCCTTTTTGGGGTCCACAAACCAAAGACGACGATACTGAATAGGCCATCGCTTATTCTTCTTAGAAAGAATCGGTTATGGCCAATATTTTTTTTTAATTTTTACCCTTTTTGGGGGGTTTTGTGACTAAAAAAAAAAAAAGAAAAAGAAAAAGGGTCCTTAAAGAGACCCCTTTTTTGTTTTTTAGGGGGGGGGGTACAGAATCTAGTAATCCTTGATCGTCGTGTCGTGAAGTGGAGACTGCTGTGGCGGCGATGCTACCACAGAGAAGACGTGTCTGGAATCGGTATCATCTTCCATGGATGAAGTTGGTCAGTGCTTGGGTAAGAACGGAAGAAATCCGAGGTAAGGATGTCCACATTTTTCTTTTTTTTTTTTGTTGCTCCCCCTTCAGTATAAAAAAGGGGAGTTCCGTCGGCTCCACCAAAATATATAGATGTAGCCGACGTAGATAAAACTGCTGGCTTTTTTATTATTATTATTTTCAATTTCTAGGGGAGTTCTTCTGTCTCCTGCCTTTTTTTTATTATTTTGGGCTTTTTCCCCCCTCTTCTTCTTTCCTGGGAAGAACACAAGTAAATTTATTTGTTTCTTCTTTCTTCCCCTACGACAATGCCTTTCGTAGTCGTAGTCGTCGTCGTAGAAACAACGACACTCCTACTGCGTCTTCGTTCCTCCTCCTCCTCTTACGAAAGCAGCAGCAGCAGCAGCCATCGTCATAGAAGAACGAAGGCGGGGGGGGGGGCTATATAAAATGAAGCAGCAGCAGCATCAGCGTTGGAGAATGTAAGTCAGTTCAGCAGGAGATGTGTGCGCGTCTTTTTTCTACATATATAATATTTATAATCTATACGTTGGGTCACCCATTGAGCTCGGGTTAGATTGTTTGAATCGGGAAAAAGTAAGTTTGCTAAACCAGTTAAATATTAAAAACAAAAAACAGTATCTAAAACCCGCCTCTCTCTGCTTGCTATATATATTTAAATATTTGTACTTTGTGTGTTATTTTTTTTTCTAAATTTTTATCTCCCTCCCACAGCGATAAGATTTTACACAAGGTCGGGAAAGTGGGATTGAAAAGCCAGCGCGCTAGAGGATGAGCACAAATGCCTGGGCAGCCCCGTCGGCATTCCCTGGTAGGGGCGCCTCAGGTGCTTAGCAATAAACTAACCCCTTCTCAAAAGGGTGAGAAGGCAAAGCCTGGGAGGGTGGACCTCCTTGGACTGCCCAACCCTAAGACCGGCGGAATCAAGGCCCGAAGGCTAAGACGGTACCGGGCTACAGAGTGTAGCATCCATCGGAACAGATACTACACTTTGATCTCAGTCAAAAGGCCGAGAAAAAATTGCTATTTCTTCAGACCAAATCATCCTGAAGAAGTCTTGAAATAAAGACAAAATGTTGATGAATACAGAGATAATATTTTTGGTTTTCTTTTTTTCATTTTCCATTACGTTGGAATATTAGTTCTATTTTTTTTTCATATGATAAAAAAATGGAACTAATATTCCAACGTAATGTAAAATGTAAAAAAGAAAACCAAAAATATTATTTATATATTCATCAACGTTTCGTCTTTATTTCAAGACTTCTTCTGAAGAAATAACGCACAAGTACAAAGTACATTGACTGTTTCAAATATTTTGTACTTAATGTTTTTCTTCAGACCAATTATCCTGTCATCCTGAAGAAGTCTTGAAATAAACGTTGACGAATACATAAATGATATTTTTAGGTTTTACTATTTTCGCGGCACCGGGGAGGGGGGGGGGGTGCAGGGAGGGCTCAAGCCCCCCACTTTTTTTACTTACTCCTCCCCCCCACTTTACGGTCAGCAATAATGAAGTTATATATGCATGTGTTTAACCGCCCCCCCCTCACTTTTTAGGAGAGCCCCCCCCCCACACTTTTATAACTGTCCCGCCGGTCCTTATATATATATATATATATATAGAGAGAGAGAGAGAGAGAGATGAAAGGAGAGGGATAAACATGTACGAGTGACAAATTTATTTCAACTTCGATTGTTCAATGCAAGGTGTTTATTATTCTTTCCTTAAGCCAAGACTTTTCAAAGATTAAAATCTTATCATCAGAGGAACTACATAGATAGATAAGTTGGCAGTGGAAAAGCCAAAATTCAAAATTTGAAAAAATATGTTTATCCCTCTCCTTTCATCTATCTTTATAATTGCTCTATCTCGTATATTGAGCTTAAACCATTTCACTATATGTTCTATCTACTAAAAGTATACTTTTAGTTTCATATATATATATATATATATGGGAAAAAAGAAACAATCTTTCAGACAATATGTAAAAATAAAAATGGAATAAAGAATAAGCAATTCAACAACTAACAAAAATAAACTCAAAAACTCATCTTGTAAAGTTCCACCGAGATATTTCGGCCGTAGATACGACCATTTTCGATGGTCGTATCTACGGCCGAAATATCTCGGTGGAACTTTACAAGATGAGTTTTTGAGTTTATTTTTGTTAGTTGTTGAATTGCTTATTCTTTATTCCATTTTTACATATATATATATAACTTTTATTCATTCCAAATAAGGCACATTGCCACTGAGACATAGGGGCCTACTGTGATTCGGGGCCAGATTTAAAAGATGCATCCTAAGTGGGGAGTTGTGCAGCAAGACACATCTCTTTTGTTTCTCTCCAACTATGGGTTAAATAGTATTACTGCCTGTGGTGATATTCCCTTTGGGTTATAATGGACTAATCCAATCTTTTTATTCTTTTTTATTATTCGATTGTTAACAATCAGAGCGAGAGGCGGAAGCGAGAGTAATATACAACGTATAGAAGAAGAGTGCGCGGCGCACAGCATCCAGTGAGAGAGGGGGAAAGTGATAGATATAAATTTAGTAAGAGATAACTCACTTGATGAGTTAATTGCAAATTACGTCTAATTTGTATAATTTGTATAATTCGGACTACTGCTCTCATCTGGAGTGTTATCATCTCAACGTTTCAGCCGCTGTAACCTCCGACCTTCTTCGGGTGTATCTTTTCGAACTCGGGAATATTTATGTCGAACTCGGGAATCTGTTGTGATGATAACACTCGAGATGAGAACAGTAGTCTGAATTATACAAATTATCAATCCTCATCTCAAAAGATTTCAGAAACAAAATTACATCTGAAAACAATATTTTTTTAAATATTTCTTAATGACTGTCTCTTTTAGCATTTAGAGATAGAGTGATTCTCTTTTTTCTGCGTATCTATCTAATTTACATAGGTGTGTCTCTACACACCACAAACACGTATGTAAATTAGATAGCAAAATAATAATTCTCTTCTATATAAGAATAATGAACAGTTATTAAACTAGGTACTCGCGATTTCTGGAAAATCTACAATAGTGTAGTGAATAATGGTCAATCAACGATTCCCCCACTATGAAACCACAATGATGTTGTATGCACGGCCACTGATAAGGCTGAACTACTTGCCCACAGCTTCGCTTTTAACTCTACTTTAGACTCAGATAACCACCCCCTCCTCAAATTCCCATTGCGAACCGAAGCCACACTTGATAACCTGGTCATCACCCCATCCCAGGTCATAAAAAACCTTGACACCTCTAAAGCTTGTGGGCCTGATCTTATACCAGTAATAGTAATAAAGAAATGCTCTGCTGAACTGGCCCCTGTCCTCTCCAAACTCTACAATAAATGCCTAGCAGAATCTTGCTTCCCTGATAGCTGGAAAATTGCCTCTGTGGTACCAGTCTACTAGAGTTCTGGGAATAGAACCGATCCTCACAACTATCGCCCAATCAGTCTGCTGCCGATCTTTGCTAAAATCTTTGAATCCTTAATCAATCTAGCGATAGTAAGGCACTTAGATAATGCTAAACTTTTATCTGACCGCCAATATGGATTTAGACAAGCACGATCTACTGCAGATATCCTAACGGTCATCTCTGAACGCATGTATCATACACTTGACAAGGCAGGAGAAGCTAGGGCAGTAGCGCTTGATATATCCAAGGCCTTTGACAAGGTATGGCATAAAGGGCTTCTCCTGAAAATACGCTCATACGGTATTACTGGGCAATTACTTAATATAATCAGATCCTTCCTAGACAAAAGAAAAATCCAGGTTGTTCTCGATGGCCGTTCATCTAAGCAACATGATATACATGCTTGTGTACCCTAGGGATCTATCCTTGGACCTCTGTTGTTCCTGATCTATATAAATGATCTCCCTGATGACATAGTGTCTGGGATTGGTTTATTTGCTGACGACACCACACTTTACTCTCGCCATGTTGGCAAAACCGACGCGATCATATCCGAGGCATTGGCTGAATGCTTAGAAAATGACCTCCAGGCTGTGGTGGATTGGGGTCACAAATGGTTGGTAACTTTTAATGCCGCTAAGACAAAGCTCCTTTCCTTCAATAACTACAAAGAACCTCTCCAACCACCGATTGTCATGGCTAATAACACCCTACCTGAGAGTTCATCATTCAAACTCCTCGGCCTAACCTTCACAGGTAACATGAATTGGAACAAATACATCGAAGACATTGCCAAGGCTGCCGCAAAGAAGGTTGGCTCCCTCCACCGTGCTAGTAAACTCCTCTCACCTGACATTATCCTGTATCTCTACAAAGCCACCATCCGCCCATGCATGGAGTATTGTTGTCACATCTGGGCTGGTGCATCATCTACTAGTCTCTCCCTCCTTGACAAGGTCCAAAAAAGAATCGCCAACCTAATAGGTCCCTCACTGTCAACCAAGCTCCAGTCCCTGTCCCATCGCCGCAGTGTAGCATCCTTGTGCTTGTTTTACAAATACTTCAATGGATTGTGCTCCGATGAATTTGTTACTCTGGTGCCCCCTCGACGTAAATTCACTAGACTAACTCGACAATCAACTAAATCTCATTCATTCACTGTGGAGGTCCCCAGATGTCGGAGAGCCTTCTACTCAAATAGCTTCTTTCCTCGTGTTGCTGGCCTCTGGAATTCCCTCCCTGCCCCCTGTTTCCCCGACAGTACAGACATCCAGAAGTTTAAAACTAATGTAAACAGACATCTCGCTGCGCAGATCCCAATCTAGGTTGACTGCCCCCTACCTTCTCCCCTCTTCTTTTTTCTCAGTAGCCCCTTACGTCTACAGTGGCGTCCTGCCTTGTTTTGGGTGAACTATGTTAAAAACAAATTTTTTTAATTATAATGCGTCTATATAATAATAATAATAATAATCATAATAATAATAATAATAATAATAATAATAATAATATAGAAGTTATTATTTTTGTTATGCAAGAAGAATATTTGGCACTTCTGCATTTTAGCAGTCACTCGGACTTTATTTGCTTTCCTTTTTTAAGGCAGGGGCAGACAACCAACCGGAAGTAACAGAATTAGATGTTTTTTTATCCAAAATGACAATAATAACAGCAAACAATGTATCGTTATTGAATATGAAAATATTTTATTTAATAATGTAAACATTTATAAAAATAATAAAAATGTGTTTTTTTTTATTGCATGAATCTCAAAATAGTCAACAGTGAGAAAAAAAATTTCAGTCTGGCACTTCCGGTTTACTGGGTTGAATGAATGAAACTCTTCAATTACGATTTCTGATCACAGTAAGTGACTGCTAAAATGCAGAAGTGCCGAATATTTTAACAGATATGCCACAGTTTATGAATTTTCGAATAAAATCAAAGTAGTTGTCCCACTCCCCACTTCCAAGGAATTTGTATTCATGAATAAGATTTAAATTATTTCTATATTCTGGGGATATTTTAAGTATGATGCCCCCCCCCTTAGAGTAAATGTGGTATTGTGGTGACTGCAATAATTCTAGCCAAGAGTAGGATAGATAAATAGAGTATTGATTTACTCCTCTCCAGGAGTTAGGCACAAGGCCAGTTTTTATCTTACTCCCACAAGTAAGATGTGACCCAAGGTCGGGGAAGTGGGGTTTAAAAATTGCCTGGGCAGCCCCGTCGGCATTCCTCGGTAAGGGCGCCTCAGGCAGTAAGCAATAAACTTACTCCTCCCCAAAGAGGGAAGGCTAAGCCTGGGAAGGTGGACCTCATAGAACTGCACAGTGTAAATCAAGCCCCGAAGGCCAAGACAATACCAGTCTATGGAGGTGCAGTATCCATCGGAACAGATACTACACTTTGATCTTAGCCAAAAGGCCAAATAGAGTAGACAAAAAATAACCAACGACTCTCACCCCCACCCCCCACACTTTTGATTGCCTTGTGCCTGATTTATTCAAAATGTAACTTTTATTGTTTTCTTTGTAAATAAACAATTCAAAGTAGTGGCTGTGACTCAACGGGTCACGGGTACGTCTATGTTTGTATATAGGTATGTCTAGAGATAGAAGGTAGGATGTCGTCGATGCTTGTAGGAGGAGAGGTTCACATTATTCAGGTTTTGAAAAACGGAAGAAGACCTTTTCTCTTTTTTCATTTCTTTCCCTGCAATTCAATTTTTCCCCCCCAGTATTTTTACACCGACTGATTTGTTTCGTCGGGAGGCGAAAATAGAAAGAAAGAAGAAAAAAGGAACGAATCTTCTTTATTTATTTTTTATCCTATGCTTTTCTTGATGGCACTTGTGGCAGCGGTGTACATAAGCCTGTGACGTCTCGTGCCCGTGACATCATGATTATTGTGGCGGAGCCAAGCCTACAAAAGACGGCATCTTCCACATAGATGTATTCTTTAGGTGAATGGAGAGTGTCACGACGTTGTAGGGCTGATGTGACTCTTCACCAAGCATCTGTTCAAGTTCCGATTTTCTTGCCTCCCCATTAGAGCAAAGCTAGACAAAAAATAAGTTTTTAATGTGGGGGAAAATTTTGACACCGTAAAAGAAAAGAAAAGGGGCACTCTGAATTAGGAACAAAAATTTAAATTGCCTCGGTCTAGAAGGACTTCTCATTTCCGTCCGACGACAGAACAGATACTACATGAGCGATGTTTCTGACAAAGGGGGAAGAATTGCTGTTTTCTGGCTGGGAATCTATCAATCTAACACTTATTGTTGGCTAGTTTTTTTTAATTAAAAATAGTATTTTTAGCTTCTTAAATCAAGTGGCTTCGTGCCTTGTCTGGAGCGATTTCCATAAAAACAAAACAACCCCCCTCTCCAAGCGCATCCCATTGTACAAACATGACAAATTTTCTGTTATTATACTAAACTAGAAAAATACCCGTCTCAGGACGGGTAAAATTCA
>OY744534.1:101722049-101774549 GCA_963556195.1 Sepiola atlantica | reverse complement strand
AGGACAACGCTTATACAAAAAGATGCCAAAAAAGGAACGACCCCAAGCAACTACAGACCAATAACCTGTTTACTAACAATGTGGAAAATCCTGACGGCACAACTGAGAGAACAAATCTACCAGTCCTTAAACAAACGTTGACTACTCCCCGAAGAACAAAAAGGGATGCCGTAAAGGGAAAAGAGGGACGCATGACCTTCTATACATCGATCAAAAGATCCTGAAGGAGGTAAAAAACAGAAAAAAGAACATATCCATGGCATTGATTGACTAAAAAAAAAGCTTACGACTAAATCCCTCAAGCATGGACAATTGAATGTTTGAAAATATACAAAATACCCGAAAGTATGATTAATCTTATTAAGAAAGCAATGGAAACATGAAGACTGGAACTGACAGCCAGAGGACAACAGCTGACTGAGATAAAGATACAGAGAGGCATCTTTCAAGGAGACTCCCTATCACCACTACTGTTTATAATAGCCATGATGCCACTCAACTACATACTCAGAAAATATGATGCCGGATACAAGTTTACAGACACAGAACTAAGAGTAAACCACCTGATGTACATGGATGACCTGAAACTATTTGCAAAAGGCAAAAAGGAACTGGAAAAGCTGATAAATATGACCAGAATCTTCAGTCAGGACATTCAAATGGAATTCGGAATGGAAAAGTGTGCATTGCTAGAAATAAAAAAAGGAAAACTGGAGACAACAGAGGGCATGGAACTCACACCCCAACCAAGAGGAAATGACGGCGCTAGGCGAACAGGATAGCTACAAATATCTTGGAGTTCTTGAAGCAGACACCATCAAATCTATAGAAATGAAAGAGAAGATTGGAAAAGAATATTTATGAAGAACAAGAGAACTCCTAGAAACGAAATTATATAGCAGGAATCTAGTAACAGGAATAAACACCTGGGCAGTAGCACTAATAAGATACTCTGGGCCATTCATAGGCTTGACTAAAGAAGAACTCAGGCACTTTGACCAGAGGACTAGAAAACTAATGCCCATGCACAACGCACTGCACCCAAAAAACGATACGGACAGACTCTACATGAAAAGAAACGAAGGGAGAAGAGGACTGGTAAGTATAGAAGATTGTGAGGAAGACTTTAAAAAAGAGCTGGAGAAATACATAACTCAACACACGGAAATCCTTATTACTGCAGCAAGAGACACCATTCCAACGAACAACTCGAGAAGCACCGAAACCAGAAAAAAAACGACAAGAAAAGTGGGAAGAAAAACAACTACATGAACGCTTCAGAAAGCTTACAACAAAAGAAACCAACGAAAATAGCTGGGCATGGCTAAGAAAAGGACACTTGAACAGAGAAATGAAATCTTTATTGATGGCTGCACAGAATAATGCAACTAGGACAAACGATATTAAAGCTAAAATAGATAAAACCCAGGAAAACAGTAAATGCAGACTGTGTGGACAAAGAGACGAAACAGTTAATCATATAATAAGTGAATGTAGCAAACTAGCCCAAAAAGAATACAAGAACAGACATGACTGTGTGGGGAAAGCAGTACACCGGGAATTGTGAATTTCGAATACGCAGACAAATGGTAGAAACATAAACCAGAAACAGTACTGGAAAACGAAAAACACAAAATCATCTGGGATATGGATATACAAACAGACAAACTCATACAAGCAAGGAGACCGGATGTTATAATAATCAAAGAAGGAAAAATCTTGCAAAATTGTAGACTTCGCCGTTCCAGCAGACAACAGAGTGAAGATCAAAGAAATGGAAAAACGAAGCAAATACACGGAACTAGCCATAGAACTGAAAGGAATATGGAGCATGAAAAAAGTCAGTATAATACCAGTAATCGTAGGAGCACTAGGAACGATCCCAAAAAACCTGGAGAAAAGACTGGATGAAATTGGAATCAAAGGGATCATTGGAACTATACAAAGGACGGCAATAATCAAAACAGCTAAAATCTTAAGAAAAATCATTGAATGCGGAAACCAACCCGCATAAGCTACGAAGAATCACATGGAATCTACTACAGGAAGAAAAGAAAACCACAGAAAGAACACATCACACACAAAGAAACAGAAAATGCAAGAAACATCTCTTTATAAGCTCACCCCCCCCCACCAATAAATTATACCGGCCTCAACTGACACGGCACAAAAATGAACCAATGAACAGAAATAGTAAGAAACACCATCAGCTTCCCGACACCACACAAAATATTTGCATAGGGTCAAGGAGGATGAGAAGACCGAGGAGGAACAGCACAAACCAGACCTCCACTGGAAGTGCAGAGACTGCTGGGACCTTGGGGAGGCTTATTGTCACACAAATCCCAGAGAAGACCAATGGTTCTTACCAGCGAGAAATCAATGGTAAACGGCTGTTGCGATACTGCAAGTTTATTTGCGGTGACTATCGAAAAGAGGTGGAGAATACTGGAAATCTGGGGAGACTTGTTGTCATTCAGACTCCAGGGAATACCACCGGTTGTCTGTGAGCAATCACTGATGATCTGTGTGAGAACTCCTAGTAAGTACTACTACTACTAATAATAATAATAATAATAATAATAATAATAATAATTAGCATACAAATAAGAAATACCCATAAACATTTAAAATAAATAATAAGTTAATAATAAACATTATTAATTTTCTGTGAGTTTGCGATAAAATACAAACCATAATTTTCCCTGATTCCGGTTCCCGGCTTCCAGAAAAAAAAACTCTCTGAATTGAGTTGAGATTTTTTTTTTGAAAAGGAGGTATACCTCGGTAATAACAAAAGTAATAAAATATGACACAAATACCATACCACCCTGATTTGATACGCTACGTTGGTAAATAAATATTTGATTAAAAGTTATTGAATTTTTCAATATTGTCATCAATTTATCTTTGCTTCTGTATCAAACAGGGTCTCCAACCAAAAAATTCCATTAGCATCGCCTTAAAAAAAAAAATCAATATTAGTGGTTGATGATCAAAAGAATGAAGTATTCAGAATAGCCAACAGATGGAAAAGAAATATTGTTGGAGAGAAATGACTTCGAAATGATGTGTGGAGATGATATGATGAGAAAATGTTGATCCGATGAGAACGGTTAACCAAAGCAATCAGTACGTATTAATTAAATACAAGGTTGACCAACATCAATACAGTTTAGAAATATTTAACATCTATAAAATAATAGCTCTATCTACCCGGGGAACTCATTAATAATCATTTTAGTTCTTAATGTTTCTTTGTTTGCACAACAATCTCTTTGATCCTTATCCTCGAGTGCCCCCAGATGAAAAACTAGCTGCCCCGACCCGGCATTGCCCGAGAATATCTAATTATGGTCAGTCTTTGATAAATCTTAGTAGTTGATGACAAAAAGAACAAAGTATACAGAATAGCTAAACAGATGGCAAAGACAAATATTGATATCGTTGGGGAGAAGGGAAATCGAAATGACAATGGGTTGCTAGCAACAAACGAACAGAACAAGAGGGATGCGTGGAAATGCTATGATGAGAGAATGTTTATCCGATGAGAACGGCTAACCAAAGCAATCAATACTTATTAATTAAATACAAGGTTCACCAGCACCCAATAGAGTTTTGTAAAAATGAAACATCTATAAAATATACTAGCTTCAACTAGCTCGGGACTCATTAATGTCATTTTAGTTTAAATATTTTTAAGGTGAAAAAAATAATAATGTGTTAGTCACAAAATGTAAGGGAGATAACTCAAATTTTAGCCTTTAAGTTAAAATAAAAATTATTTTGAGCTTTTAGGTCATAATTTAAAATTGTCTCCATTATAATAATCTTCTTTACCGGAATAATTATATTTGGAAAGAAACTAAAGCGAAGTACACCTTTTGGGTATAAAAAGAACATGCCACAAGGACAAAAAGGAAAAAATAGAGCACTTGTGCAGATGCGTACATGAGCCGAAATTTATTTTAGAAGAGTTCCAATGGGCAGACAACTCTCTTTTTTAGTACGCAATTTCTTCGAAAATGGAAAATATGCATTTTTAAATAAGTCATGCAAATTCAATTAATAGAACATTTTTCGAAGAAATAACAATTTTATAGTTTAAAAAATAAATTTTTCTGTTTTTTTTTTTCTTCTCTTGTTTTTGTTTTTTTAAACGGGATAGAATTCAGAAATGTGTTCAAAAAGACTCTGTAGGGGGTCGCGGAAAATTTCTGCCGCCACATAAATTCTGATAAATAGGATTCCACCATTTACGTGTGGGTCCCACATTCTAATTTGTTCCTCCTCTTGGATTGTTGCCACATGCTTTCCACATGATTGATGGTCGCACCTGTCGAAGGATCGACAAAATTATACTGATGATTTACACGCAAATGGTGAAATCCTATTCAAGGCATTCACGTCGATTACGTCCATTTTCGGTGAAGCTAGAAATTATGTACTTAAAAAAAGAGAGTTGTCTGCCCCTTCTTACACCATTGGAACTCTTTTAAAATAAATTTCGGCTCGTGTACCGCATCTGCACAAGTGCCAAAAGTAGCTAGTCAGAATCAAATATTGATTTATCAGATGCATTGCTTTAAAATCCGACAAGATAACTTTATATATTAGATTATTACTGATATTGAGTGAATACAATTTCTGTTGAGTTTCTCTGTTGTTTAATGCTTAATGAATGTTTATCGTCTTTTTAATCGCTGAGGAGGATCTTATCATCTTCGGTGTGAAGTGTTCAATTGCTAACACTAAATTGACAAGTTGCGCAACTTAACATCCTTCAAGACTGATAACATTGTTCGTACGACAAACACTTGAACGACAACAATCTTATTCAAGTTTCACATTTCAGAAGGAATTTCTTTGCTTCTTTTTCATAACAAGAAATGCAAATGAACAATTCTTAGCATTTAATGGGACATCCCGAAATGAAGAAATTGCTTTCTTCAAAGAATTGACCATTTTAGGTTCAAATCCCAATTAACAAAGATTTGAAAATGTTTTCTTAGTTTTACTAAAAAGAGTTTCTTTTCACGAATCTCTCATGTGTGGAACTCGTTACCATGAGACTGCTTCCCTGCAGACTACAACATGGCCGTCTTCTAATTTAATGTCCACAAATCTTCTCATAAGCCGTCCTCATAAGTTATCAAATTTTTTTCGTTTCATTCATCATTTTCAATCCTCTCATAATATTCTTCATCATTCAATTGACAATCTATACATCTTATTAGTCCTTGTCCTCGAGTGGCTTTTCGCCTTAATAAGTGATGACTCATCAAAAAAAAATCACAAAACCACTTCAATAGCTCATTAGCAATTAACAAAAGATTTCAAGCGGAAATATCGCACCAATGAAACCAAATTAAAATACTTCACATTCTTCATTTTTAAGCAAATGACAGCAAGAATTTCTTTCCGAAACTCCAAATTGGTAAGTCTTTAAGTCTGCCACGTTGTTCGTTAATTATCAATTCTATTTTCAAAGCCAAAAAATGTGATTCTTTCTCCTATGATAATTTCTAGCCATTTTGCAAAAGGGAACACTTCAAAAGTTAATCTTTCTGTTTTCCAAAATTCTAACTTCTTATCATCCAATGTTCATTATCAAAAACAAAGACTTTGCAGAGATTTTCTGAGATTTGTTAACCATACAAAATATCTATTACCACAAATGATTGGTTTGATAAAAAATGGGAATATATATATATATATATATATATATATATATATATTATTAAAAATAACCGACAACTCGTGTCTGGATATTTTTGTATGGATCCCTTCCATTTTCCGGATCAAGGTCCTAATCTCAGATGAGAATTGGCTGATGAATCTGCCGTAATTTTCTTTTAGGTCCAAAGTACATTCTGACCCATCTGGGTCCATCTTCAGTGGGAAAAATGTCAATCAGGTAAAGAAGCTTTGAGTAATTTATGAGCAATAGAAAAAAATGCAATTTAAACTCCTAGGGATACTAAGTTGAACATATCGCAGATTTAAAACCTGAATAAGCCGACGTATCACTGAAAAATTCACAAATACAAAAGGGAATTCAAGTATATAACAGTGAAACATAAACAAGGGACCTGAACTTAAATTGTGAAATAGAAAACGGGCATCATCAGCTGTTTACTATGTAACTGTTTCGGAGATTTAAAAACAGAACAGCTATTAAATTCATGGCTCTCCAGTGGTACTGATCAAATGACCACTTCCCTAATAACCAAATGTAGAAACAATTCAGCTTTTATTAAACTAATATATATATATATATATATATATATATATATATATATATATATATATATATATATATATATATATATATATATATACACACACTTAAGGTTTTTTTGGTTTTTTTAGTTTTAATGGTTGAGAAACTTCCGAGACTATATATATATATATATATATATATATATATATAAATAAATAATAATAATAGGTATAATAACACTATTAAAATATCAAACTTAAGAACTATTCTGTGATATGTTAGTTATCATATAAAATTATATAGGAATAAAGATGCATAAAAAATATATATAAAAAATAAGAAAAGCTTAAGTACCTATGGTACTAGATAAGCTAATTATAGGCAGTTTTATATATATATATATATATATATACATTTGACTTTTTACTCCAATTATTTTAAACAAGAAAAACAGAAAATAGAGTTTTTCTGGATTTTGTTGCGTATTCTCATGTGATGTGTTTGTGAACATGTAACAATTCCTGTAACGAATTGATAAATAATTTTTTTTCGTGCTGAAGATTCGATTATTACAAAAATTTCTGAAACATATGTACACATAAATATTTGTTGATGTTGAATTTTTTGGAGCATCATTACAAAACATTGATTATGTCATAAATGCCGTATTCTACTAGGTTATAATATATAAACTCTGTTTGACCTAAAGTCCTCACCATTGAGCTAAATGCCACCTGCAGGATTCACTTAAAATTCACTTAGATTTAAAATATTTCATAATTGAATCGACGTTTTTGTCTCTTTATGGTAAAACTAAAGTTATAATCTTTGAACTTGACTTTTTTAAACACATAATTTTTAAACATATATAATTTTAAAACATATATGATTTAAACACATATATAATTTTAAAACATATAATTTAAACACATATATAATTTAAAACCATATATAATTTAAACACATGTATAATTTTAAACCATATATAATTTAAACACATATATAATTTTAAAACGTATATAATTTAAACACATATATAATTTTAAACCATATATAATTTAAACACATATATAACTTTAAACCATATATAATTTAAACACATATATAATTTTAAAACGTATATAATTTAAACACATATATAATTTTAAAACATATATAATTTAAATACATATATACTTTTAAAACATATATAATTTAAACACATATCTAATTTAAACACATATATAATTTTAAACCATATATAATTCAAACACATATATAAATTTAAACATATCTAATTTAAACACATATATAATTTTAAAACATATATTATTTAAACACATATATAATTTTTAAACATATCTAATTTAAACACATATATAATTTTAAAACATATGTGATTTAAACACATATCTAAATTAAACAAAATGAGAACAGTAGTCCGAATAATCCAAATTATCCAAATTATCAATCCTCATCTCAAAAATCCAGAAATATAAAATAAACAAGTTCAAATAAAATGAACTTAATATCAATATTTTTTTCAAAAGTGCTCAATACTAGGTAGATCTTTATAAATATTGATTATATAAGCATTTAAATGTTTATATAATAAATATTTATATACATATGATATAATTATATAATATATAAATATGTATATACGTATATAATATACTAGCAGAACTACCCGGTGTTGCCCAGGTTAGAGTGTCGGATAGCATCATATGCAGCATCATGGTAGGGAGAGTTTACTTTAACAGCAACCTTGAATGTTGTCAGCTAGATATCTCTTCAGATATATGTTAATACTCTTAAACTAACGCTAATAAATAGATTAATTTCATTGTTAAACATGTTTGAAAATTGTCATTAACTTCTTTAAGAGACAGCCAGAGACGCAAAAATACTCCCAGTATGTTTATATGCAAATTATGCATGTGAATACAATTATATTGAAAGTACACTTCTTAGTATGTCTTCGTTCTTAGGGACAGACATGTGCAGACAGATTGATTATTTATATATATATAATCATTTGAATCACAGGGAAAACAGTTTTCAGGGGGGGGGGGATCTTAATATTATAAAAGATTTGCTGAAATTTTGGGAATATACATAATTTTTGGTCATTTACCTATGGTTTAAATTTCATTTGAATCTAAGGGAAAAAGTTTTCAGTGGGGGGGGGGGGGCTGCTGCCCGGGGACCTCCAGCGTTTAAGTGATATATTTCTTATATAGCCTATGACCTTCACTGAGATATCAGTAATCCACATGCCAATTTTCAACCAATTCTGTCCAGCGGACATAAGGCACACCGATGAGGCAGACACATACACACACACAGTTACTATTTTATTTATAGAGATATATATGTATGTATATCTATATATTTACATTTATATGTGATATATATGTATGTATATATATATATTTACATTTATATGTGATATATATGTATGTATATCTATATATTTACATTTATATGTGATATATATGTATGTATATCTATATATTTACATTTATATGTGATATATATGTATGTATATCTATATATTTACATTTATATGTGATATATATGTATGTATATCTATATATTTACATTTATATGTGATATATATGTATGTATATCTATATATTTACATTTATATGTGATATATATGTATGTATATCTATATATTTACATTTATATGTGATATATATGTATGTATATCTATATATTTACATTTATATGTGATATATATGTATGTATATCTATATATTTACATTTATATGTGATATATATGTATGTATATCTATATATTTACATTTATATGTGATATATATGTATGTATATCTATATATTTACATTTATATGTGATATATATGTATGTATATCTATATATTTACATTTATATGTGATATATATGTATGTATATCTATATATTTACATTTATATGTGATATATATGTATGTTTATCTATATATTTACATTTATATGTGATATATATGTATGTATATCTATATATTTACATTTATATGTGATATATATGTATGTATATCTATATATTTACATTTATATGTGATATATATGTATGTATATCTATATATTTACATTTATATGTGATATATATGTATGTATATCTATACATTTACATTTATATAGAGATATATATGTATGTATATCTATATATTTACATTTATATGTGATATATATGTATGTATATCTATATATTTACATTTATATGTGCTATATATGTATGTATATCTATATATTTACATTTATATGTGATATATATGTATGTATATCTATATATTTACATTTATATGTGATATATATGTATGTATATCTATATATTTACATTTATATGTGATATATATGTATGTATATCTATATATTTACATTTATATGTGATATATATGTATGTATATCTATATATTTACATTTATATGTGATATATATGTATGTATATCTATATATTTACATTTATATGTGATATATATGTATGTATATCTATATATTTACATTTATATGTGATATATATGTATGTATATCTATATATTTACATTTATATGTGATATATATGTATGTATATCTATATATTTACATTTATATGTGATATATATGTATGTATATCTATACATTTACATTTATATAGAGATATATATGTATGTATATCTATATATTTACATTTATATGTGATATATATGTATGTATATCTATATATTTACATTTATATGTGATATATATGTATGTATATCTATATATTTACATTTATATGTGATATATATGTATGTATATCTATATATTTACATTTATATGTGCTATATATGTATGTATATCTATATATTTACATTTATATGTGATATATATGTATGTATATCTATATATTTACATTTATATGTGATATATATGTATGTATATCTATATATTTACATTTATATGTGATATATATGTATGTATATCTATATATTTACATTTATATGTGATATATATGTATGTATATCTATATATTTACATTTATATGTGATATATATGTATGTATATCTATATATTTACATTTATATGTGATATATATGTATGTATATCTATATATTTACATTTATATGTGATATATATGTATGTATATCTATATATTTACATTTATATGTGATATATATGTATGTATATCTATATATTTACATTTATATGTGATATATATGTATGTTTATCTATATATTTACATTTATATGTGATATATATGTATGTATATCTATATATTTACATTTATATGTGATATATATGTATGTATATCTATATATTTACATTTATATGTGATATATATGTATGTATATCTATATATTTACATTTATATGTGATATATATGTATGTTTATCTATATATTTACATTTATATGTGATATATATGTATGTATATCTATATATTTACATTTATATGTGATATATATGTATGTATATCTATATATTTACATTTATATGTGATATATATGTATGTATATCTATATATTTACATTTATATGTGATATATATGTATGTTTATCTATATATTTACATTTATATGTGATATATATGTATGTATATCTATATATTTACATTTATATGTGATATATATGTATGTATATCTATATATTTACATTTATATGTGATATATATGTATGTATATCTATATATTTACATTTATATAGAGATATATATGTATGTATATCTATATATTTACATTTATATGTGATATATATGTATGTATATCTATATATTTACATTTATATGTGATATATATGTATGCATATCTATATATTTACATTTATATGTGATATATATGTATGTATATCTATATATTTACATTTATATGTGATATATATGTATGTATATCTATATATTTACATTTATATGTGATATATATGTATGTATATCTATACATTTACATTTATATAGAGATATATATGTATGTATATCTATATATTTACATTTATATGTGATATATATGTATGTATATCTATATATTTACATTTATATGTGCTATATATGTATGTATATCTATATATTTACATTTATATGTGATATATATGTATGTATATCTATATATTTACATTTATATGTGATATATATGTATGTATATCTATATATTTACATTTATATGTGATATATATGTATGTATATCTATATATTTACATTTATATGTGATATATATGTATGTATATCTATATATTTACATTTATATGTGATATATATGTATGTATATCTATATATTTACATTTATATGTGATATATATGTATGTATATCTATATATTTACATTTATATGTGATATATATGTATGTATATCTATATATTTACATTTATATGTGATATATATGTATGTATATCTATATATTTACATTTATATGTGATATATATGTATGTATATCTATACATTTACATTTATATAGAGATATATATGTATGTATATCTATATATTTACATTTATATGTGATATATATGTATGTATATCTATATATTTACATTTATATGTGATATATATGTATGTATATCTATATATTTACATTTATATGTGATATATATGTATGTATATCTATATATTTACATTTATATGTGCTATATATGTATGTATATCTATATATTTACATTTATATGTGATATATATGTATGTATATCTATATATTTACATTTATATGTGATATATATGTATGTATATCTATATATTTACATTTATATGTGATATATATGTATGTATATCTATATATTTACATTTATATGTGATATATATGTATGTATATCTATATATTTACATTTATATGTGATATATATGTATGTATATCTATATATTTACATTTATATGTGATATATATGTATGTATATCTATATATTTACATTTATATGTGATATATATGTATGTATATCTATATATTTACATTTATATGTGATATATATGTATGTATATCTATATATTTACATTTATATGTGATATATATGTATGTTTATCTATATATTTACATTTATATGTGATATATATGTATGTATATCTATATATTTACATTTATATGTGATATATATGTATGTATATCTATATATTTACATTTATATGTGATATATATGTATGTATATCTATATATTTACATTTATATGTGATATATATGTATGTTTATCTATATATTTACATTTATATGTGATATATATGTATGTATATCTATATATTTACATTTATATGTGATATATATGTATGTATATCTATATATTTACATTTATATGTGATATATATGTATGTATATCTATATATTTACATTTATATGTGATATATATGTATGTTTATCTATATATTTACATTTATATGTGATATATATGTATGTATATCTATATATTTACATTTATATGTGATATATATGTATGTATATCTATATATTTACATTTATATGTGATATATATGTATGTATATCTATATATTTACATTTATATAGAGATATATATGTATGTATATCTATATATTTACATTTATATGTGATATATATGTATGTTTATCTATATATTTACATTTATATGTGATATATATGTATGTATATCTATATATTTACATTTATATAGAGATATATATGTATGTATATCTATATATTTACATTTATATGTGATATATATGTATGTATATCTATACATTTACATTTATATGTGATATATATGTATGTATATCTATATATTTACATTTATATGTGATATATATGTATGTATATCTATATATTTACATTTATATGGGATATATATGTATGTATATCTATATATTTACATTTATATGTGATATATATGTATGTATATCTATATATTTACATTTATATGTGATATATATGTATGTATATCTATATATTTACATTTATATGTGATATATATGTATGTATATCTATATATTTACATTTATATGTGATATATATATGTATCTTATTGGCTAAAGATTTAAAGGTTACTACATTTTTCCAAAGAAAGAGGTCAATGAAAGAAGCTGAAATTGTTTATCCAGACTTCTTTGGTTGCTGGTTGTCGCGAAGGGTTTCTCGAATGCTTCAAGTTACAGGTTTGCCGTTCGAGAATGCTGTAACTTTGCTCCTTCAATATCAGGGACCTTTTTTTTTTTCGTTCTTACACAAGACTGACTTTCTTAGCCAAAGAATATAAAGTTTATTTTGAACAAATAAGATCTTTTGCCTTTCCTTACTAATCAAAACACAACATCCGACTTCTTAGATTTCATCTTTATCTTCTTATAAACACACACACACACACATGCACACACACACACATAGTAGTATAAATATATATATATATAGCAAGTAAGCTACACAGAGACGTCCATACTTCATTTCCGCAGGTAATCACCAGGCCAACCTCTTTGTGTAACTTATTTGACATAGATATATTTTCATATTACTACTAAGCTCTACTCTCGTATTGAGCACTGTTGAAGTAAATAATGAAAATATCTGTACACAATATATAATATCACCTTATAATATCATATGTGTATATATATGAAATACTAATATATATATATATATATAT
Source organism: Sepiola atlantica (assembly GCA_963556195.1). Taxonomy (NCBI): domain Eukaryota; kingdom Metazoa; phylum Mollusca; class Cephalopoda; order Sepiida; family Sepiolidae; genus Sepiola; species Sepiola atlantica. Next base: position 101,760,828 of record OY744534.1, on the reverse strand, counting down.
ATATATATATATATATATATATATATATATATATATATATATATATATATATATATATATATATATATACATTATATATATATATATATCTGTCTTCTTTGGTCTGAAGAGTTTGACTCTCTGTGAAAAGTACAACCGAAACATGTATGCACATATGTAACCAATAATATTTGTATAAATAAAACTTTATATATATATATATATATATATATATATATATATATATATATATATATATATATATATATATATATATATATATATATATATATGCAAACATTGTTAAAAATAACAGAATTCGTCTGTTTAATTATACCTTTTTAATTTTTCAATATTTCAGATGGTCTTTTTTGTATTAAAATCAAAAAAATTAATAAATGTTCCATAGGTTTCACAGGTTTCACAAACGTTTTCGATTATTCGTCGAATGATCCTTTTAAAAATATTTGCATAAATGAGAAAATGCTGCCTAAATACACACACAATATATATATATATGTATATATATATATATATATATATATATATATATATATATATATATATATATATATATATATAAAATGGGTCGTTCAGTTTTAAAGCATTGCTGGGTCAGTATTATAAATTGAAGATATAAACCATTATCAATGCAAGATTGATTTTTTTTTTTTTACTTTAATCTTATTAATTTCGGAATAAAAAAAAAATTTTTGTTTATTTTTGTTTTTGATGAAAAAAAAATGACACAATATTGATCAACTCTGATGATGGAATTTTATTCCGAAATTAATAAGATTAAAGTAAAAAGAAAAAAAATTAATTAATCTTGCATTGATAATGGCTTCTATTTTCAATTTATAATACAAACCCAGCAATGCTTTAAAACTGAACGACCCATTTTATTAAACTACGAGCATGCCAACGCTTTCTTCGTTCGACAACCAGAATTTGAATTCATAACCGCCAACGACATCGGCGTGGATACATCATAACAAGGATATTTCATCAGAAAAACAAAAGAAAAAAAGTTTGTTTATTTTTGGTTTTTTGTTTTTTGATGAAAAAGAAGAGAAAAAATTACACAATACTGGTCAACTCTGATTATGGAATTTTATTCCGAAATTAAAGTAAAAAAAAAAATAAAAAAATTAATCTTGCATTGATAATGTTTTATATCTTCAATTTATAATATATATATATATATATATATATATATATATATATATATATATATATATATATATATATATATATATATATATATATATCTCGAAACGATATCGTCTGTTGGTATAAAAACACTTAAAACTATTTATAGTTAATGCTCCTTTAAGATTTAATAGTCTTAATGGTCGAGCCCTGTTTGGAGTTACGAGATAGTTGCAACAAGTGCTTATGCAAAGTTCCGCTCGAGCGTTGAACACTTTCAACGGCAAGACGCTTGATGGTCTTTTTTGCATTAAAAGCAAAAACATTAATAAATGTCCCGTAGGTTTCACGAACGTTTTCGATTCTTCGTCTAAGGTGTCAAAAACAAATGAACAAAAAAGCTGGAGAAAGAAGAGGATTTTTAAAAAGACTGCGGCAAACGTTTTTCGTATTGTTCCAGGAAACTCGTTGACGCTGGAGTGGCATCACAGAATAAAATCGCATTACGTTAAGCCTTTTAAAGCATTTTACATTATATATATATATATATATATATATATATATATATATATATATATATATATATATATATATATACATGTTTGTGTGTATGTGTGTCATTATTGTGTCTTATGTTCACCGAAAACGCTAGACAGATTTGCTTGAAAATTGGCATGTGGATTACTGACCACTCAGTGAAGGTCATAGGCTATATAAGAAATATATCACTTCAACGCTGGGGGTCCCCGGGGTCACCCCCACTAAAAACAGTGTTCCCTTAGATTCACATGAAATTTAAATGATAGGTAAATGACAACAAAATGATGTTTATCCCCAAAATTTCAGCAAATTTTGATAATATTAAGAGGGTCCCCGAGGGCACCCCCACACTGAACCCTATTTTCCCTTTGATTCAAATGAAATTTAAACCATAAGTAAATGAGCAAAAATGATGTCTATTTTTCAAATTTCAGCAATTTTAAAAAATAATATTAAGATGGTCTCCGGGTGCACAACCCCTCCACTGAAAACTGTTTTCCTTTTGATTCAAATGAAATATATATATATATATATATATATATATATATATATATATATATATATATATATATATTTTGGTACAGAAAAATTAGTACAACATTCGTACTGTCGGTTTCAAGCACGGAAGGACTTAGCCATCCGTCTCTCTTCAGCTGAAGAGAGCCGGATGACTAAGTCTAATTTTTCTGTACCGAAATAAATAAATCCTACGCTCTCAATTTTTAATTTTTAACTTTAATTCTTAATTAATCGAGCACTCTGCTGGGATTTTTCCTGCTATATTACAAAGAAGTATATATATATATATATATATATATATATATATATATATATATATATATATATATATATATATACAGGGTGATTCATAAGTCACTTAGCTATTTATTTTTGACATTCTAAAGTTAAAAAATACGGTAATACAAAACAGAAAGTTTATTCAACAAATTCATTTATGGGAATTTTAAAGTACAGCAAATTTTCAAAATTTCCAACTTCGTTCTGCATGCATAGCTCCATTCTTTTTTGCAAGGAATTTACGACTCTTTTTAGCATATTTGATTGATTATGAAATAAATATATATAGAAACAAATATATAAACGAACAAATTTAAAATAACAAATAGCAGTTATTAGAGAGTAAGATAACAATCATCAAAAGTTCATAGTATGTGTGTGCTTCATATGGTAATCATTTTAAATAGCTAAGTGAAGTGACTTATGAATCACCCTATATATATATATATATATATATATATATATATATATATATATATATATATATATGTGTGTGTGTGTGTGTGTGTGTGTGTGAACGTGTGCCAACCGCTATTTATAGCTGATATATAAGCCAAATTTCACATGACTGCATATTTCAAAGAATCCTGTTTGAAAAGTGGATGTTTCTATTTCTTTCCAAACAAGTTGTAATGAGCCTCACCAACCTGATACCCTCCAAATTCAAACGCTCCAATAGTTGAATAAATAGAAAGAGAAAATGGATGCTGCGAATTTACTTCAAATTCTGGTAAATAATATTTCATCTTTATCATCCAAAGTGGGGAAGGTATAAACCCCAATTCATCTGCATCCTTTAATTTTCTGACTATTTTGTTTCGCTTGATCTGTTTTCCAGCATATCAACCCCTTTCTGATTTATTTCATGAAAAAACATGTCTTTTTATATGATTGTACATTGTATTTTTTCTTTTTTTTTCATCAAAATCGCTCCAGACAAGGCATGAAGCCACTTGATGTAAGTCGCTAAAAAAAAACTACTTCAAAGTCGAAAAACTAGCCAACGATTAGTATTAGATCGATAGATTCCGATCCAGAAAACAGCAATTCTTTCTCCTTTGTCAGAAATATCGCTCATGGAATTTGAGGACTAAAGGACAAAATAAGGGAAGCAAGAGTTATGAGGCTGCCGAAAGTAAACCCAAGGTCCAATTTCTACTCTCCTTTGTAGGGGAATATAGAAAAGAAATTATAAAAATAGACTCGAGCAAAAGAAGGGTCAATAAAGACCTGGTCAGAGATAGGTTACTTTGGAAGGCAATTTTTTAAAGCCGTCCAACATATGCTAGCATGTAAAACGAACGTTAAACGGAATATGATGATAATGATATCGTAGGGAACGTTACTTCTGGGAGTTGGGTTGTTCTTCTTGGTTTTACCGATAAAAGGGTCAGAGAGTAACAAGGAATCTACCACAATACACGTGTCCCAGGAACGCTTTACAGAATGAAGGATATTTAGCCTGTACAGATATCCTTACCCTACCTTGTGAGGTAGAGAACTTTATGTTTTGTATAATGTTACATGGCTGTTCTTTATATTTGTCGACTGTAAATAAATGTGTTTATTGTACTTGGTTTTCGTTTCATCTATTATTCGTTCTGATGATGGATATGTTTGGGATATATGTTTAATAAAAAGCTGTGAGATAAAATAACCTTATATTCGGACAACATCAATGTGTACAGTGCTCAGGTGAACTACAACTGCAACTGCAACTCATCCAAAGTGCATGAGTAGTGCATAGGATAATGCACAATTGTCGAGGAAATGAAGAGTTTGCGTGTGTATGAACAGGAGGGCATAGGTTGGGTGAATCTCGGGTTAGGGTTTTAAAGGATGCAGTGTCTCAGCAGCCAACAACTGATGCAGAAACTTTGTTGCATGCTTCAGCAATTCAGAGTATGAAAAAATGTTTCCGGAATTGAGCTGTGCTATTTTCGGACTTTGTCGGCATATCCATGCAGAGCAAAAAGGTGCTCGGTGCTGCTGCTGCTGCTGCTGCTGTGAGTGTTTACTACATCAGTTTCTTCATATGTGCCCTCATCTATACAAGCACTTTTTATTTATTTCTCTGTATAAGTTTTAACATTTAGGAGTTGTCTACCTTATGTGCAAGCAAATAAAAAATTAAAACCTAAATTGACTTTACTGCGACACCGAGTGGGTAGAGTTTGTCGTAACTATTACTAACTTTTTACCAGGTTTTTTTTAACTTTGAATGTTGTCGTCCTAGGTATTTATCTACCTCCCACAGCTGTAAGATGTGACAGAAGGTCGGAAAGTGGGATTTGATAAGTCAGCACCCTAGAGGAAGAACACTTTTAAAATTGCCTGGGCAGCCCCGTCGGCATTACCCGGTAAGGGCGCCTCAGGCGATTAGCAATAAACTAACCCCTTCGCAAAGGGTGAGAAGGCAAAGCCTGGGAGGGTGGACCTCCTAGAACTGCACAGGACAAACCCACAGACCGGCGGAATCAAGGCTTGCAGGCTAAGACGGTACCGGTTTATAGGGTGTAGTATCCATCGGAACAGATACTACACTTTCATCTTAGTCAAAACGCCAAGAATGTTGTCGTCCCATTCCGAAGTTCTAACCAGCGTCGGTCGTCAGCGGATAATGATAACACTCGTCAAGGAAATGGTATTTTATCGGTGTTTTTCTTTCTGAAATCAATATACGGTAACAAGTCTTAATGACCGCGTATTGAAGTGAGAACTACCTTACAGCTTTCAACCCTAACCCCCTAACCGGGTGACCATAGCAGACCCCCCCCCCCTTACCCTTATTATACACAATGCTCATTGTAAGAGTTTGACAGATGACACCCTCCCAGTAAAAAGCAGATAAGTACTAGATGGAAGTGGGAAGATTACACACCAACATTTTTTTGTATAAATCTTGAGGGTTTCATTTAAAAGTCTGCGGACAGGGAGAGAGAGATAAGAAAGGTCAGTGGGGGTGTTTTCCGGGCTGGGACTTTAGCCCCGTGGAAACTTAGACTCAGATAGTTGGCTATCTGAAAAGATCTTAACAAGACCGTGGGGGGATGCCTGCTTCGAAAGACAAACAAAACAGGACGAGAAACACACAACGAGTGAATGTATTTTGCCCCGAGTGTAAAAGAAAACAGAGAAACTGTTTTAGCCTGAATTTTGGAGATAGGGAGGTGTCAGGAAATGGCGAGAGAAAGAAGCTTCACAAAGGCTGACAAAAGATAAATCTATTTGACACCAACAATATATATATATATATATATATATATATATATATATATATATATATATATATATATATATATATATATATAAAAATAGATAAATAAATGGATCAACCTTAGCGAGAACTCGGCTGTTGCGAGAACCCCAAATGATTTGCAGTGGTGATCGAAAGAGGCAGAGAGTACTGGATATCTGGGGAGATTTGTTGTCACTCAGGTTTCAGGGAATACCGTATGCTCCTGCAAGTGAGCTATCACTGATTATGACCTGTGTGTGAGAACTCATTCTGAATAAGAAATAATAAGAAAAATAAATGGATCAACCGTAGTTGAGGGCGACCCAGAGGTTCCCTTTTCATTGGTTACTACATCGAGATGTAAGGGAGAGGTCCATTCCTTGCCCTGGATTGCCCTCCCCCACTTATCCTTGAACCTTACCTTATAATGATGAGTGTTTAGCAAGGGGGCATCAAGCACTATTTTTTGAGTCTTAGTTATTTTATTTTTATGGAAATCGCTCCAGACAAGGCATGAAGCCACTTGATGTAAGGAGCTAAAGAAAAATGCTTCAGGGTCAAAAACTAGTCAACAATAAGTGTTAGATAGACATATTCCAACCCAGAAAACAGCAATTATTCCCCCTTTGGCAGAAACTAAAAAGTCTTAAATATATATTGTATATAGTGTAGTTTGCTTGAAGCATTGCTGGTAAACAAGTAAGTATGAAGGTGAGAATTCTGAAGCAGGAGCAATGCAATGTTGAGAACCGGAAGGGGGAATAAAAATGAACAAAAATAAATGACAAAAGACGGTAAATCTCAAATCAATTCATTTATATTTCAAAACATTTTAAATATAAAGACAGTAAATTGTAAAATTAGTAGGCTTACTGCTAAATATTTAAAGGTCCGGAATGGTAGAGACTTTAATTATTTCGAAGGTAGCAACCTCTCTTTTTCGAAATGATTAAAGTTTCTACCATTCTGGACCTTTAAATATTTAGCAGTAAGCCCACCAATTTTACAATTTACTGTCTTTATATTTAAAATGTTTTGAAGTATAAATGAATTGATCTGAGATTTACCGTCTCTTGTCATTTATTTTTGTTCATTTTTATTCCACCTTCCGGTTCTCAACATTGCTCCTGCCTCATAATTCTCACCTTCATACCTACATGAAAGAATCCAACAGAATGCTCAATTATTTAAAATTGTTTACAAATTTTCGAAAGGTTAAAATTTGAAAATAAGAGCATACTATTTATGCATAATGGTGTTACAGAAGACCAAGTCAGGTCAACACGATACCGTCGGTTTCAAGTCAGTGAGGGTTCAAATCTCACCGGCTATCCTCACTCATAGTTGAAACAACTATGATTGAGTATATAGCCGGTGAGATTTGAACACTCACTGACTTGAAACCGATGGTATCATGTTGACCTGACTTGATATTCTCTTACACCATCATGTGGTTTCCACAGACATTTTTTCAAATTTAAATTCTTTAAAGATGCTTTCAAAAGAACTTTTTCCATTTTTAATACCCTATAACGCAACGTGTGATTAAAGTTTTATATATAAGGAGATGTTTCTAAATTGTTCTAATAACATCGGACGGACGGATAACACTAAGAAGAAAGGACCCTACTAATTACACACAAAAAAAAAAATAATGATAATACCTTTACTTTTGTTGTGAAACACTTGTTCTATGAAGATGTAATCCAAAATTTATAAAATAAAAGTCAAGAAAAAAATTGAATGATTTTTTATTAAAAAAAATGTTGCATCTTATACGTAGTTTCTAAAGGCATTTTGCCTGTTTTTTTTTTTTCAAATTTTTTTGCCTGTTTTTTTTTTTTTTTCAAAATTTTTTGCCTGTTTTTTTTTTTTTTCAAAATTTTTTGCCTGTTTTTTTTTTTTTCAAAATTTTTTGCCTGTTTTTTTGTTTTCAAAATTTTTTGCCTGTTTTTTTTTTCAAAATTTTTTGCCTGTTTTTTTTTTTTCAAAATTTTTTGCCTGTTTTTGTTTTTCAAAATTTTTTGCCTGTTTTCCTTTTCAAAATTTTTTGCCTGTTTTTTTTTTTTCAAAATTTTGGCCTGTTTTTTTTTTTTCAAAATTTTTTGCCTGTTTTTTTTTTCAAAATTTTTTGCCTGGGTTTTTTTTCAAAATTTTTTTTTTCAAAATTATTTGCCTGTTTCTTTTTCAAAATTTTTTGCCTGTTTTTTTTTCAAAATTTTTTGCCTGTTTTTTTTTTCAAAATTTTATATGATTTTATATGATTGTGAAAAATATTTATAGTTTATAGGTTAACTTTTATCGATTCTTATTGATTGAATATAAACACGGTAAAAAGAGAGACATGCACATGTCATGGACGTACAACGATATGCGCATTTATATGAAAAAAAAAGATTAAATAAGTATTTCCCTTCATAAAAAATTGTGAGGAAAAGAAAATATCTAAATGAATGTTGAATGCATTTTAGTTTTTTTAGTCTGATGGGTGAAATTTTTATGCACTGATGAAGCCTCCTCAAAATAAATCGGTGACATGAACTAAATATGAACAAAAACAATTGACTGCAAATAAAAGTGTATTTTGAAGGATATATAGAATATTGTTCCCTAAAGTTTCACATGATGTTAAATTAAGAGCTCTAGTCGTGCACTATTGAGCTACTACATGAACCTTTGCATCAACTTAAAGAAATTTATATATATATATATATATATATATATATATATATATATATATATATATATATATATATATATAGTCTTGGAGGTTTTTCAACCGTTAAAACTATATGAAAAACAACAAACAAACAAAAACACTTTTAGTTCCAAGTCCTTCGTTGGAAAACTTCTTTGCTTGTAAGTCAATTAATCTTTTGCAATCACTATATTAGTTTGCTTCCAAGAATTTATGCTAATCTTAATATTATTTTAGGTATCATCAGTTGTTTACCATGAAAAACTATTTCGGGAATTTAAAAACAAAACACTATTCATATCTCATGGTTTCCAGCAGTGTTGATCAGACACCACTTCCCTAAAAAAAAAAAAACGTTCCGGATATCGGATCTAGTTTTTGTCCCAGATTAATTGTTTTGCTAACCTATTTTGTTATTAAAAAAATGTCCTCCTTGCCTGTGTTGTTCGTCTATGTCCAATAAAAATGTATTCGTTATTTATAAAATTTGCTGTATTTTATAGAGTTCGAACGAATCCATTATACTACTTATTTAGTTATTTATATTTTTATGTATTTATATTATTACTTATATTTAGTTTCATTTAAAATATTTAAAAATTAATATATATATATATATATATATATATATATATATATATATATATATATATATATATATATATAATATACTATGTGTGTTATATATACGTTTATACATTTTCTATTGAATATCTGAGATAGTTTTGGATTTGCTCAACCAATCTACTTTGATTTGACTTAAAAGCGTCAGGATGGCGGTTAATTGCCTTAATATTTCATTTTCATCAGCACCTTGTTTAATCATTCTTATTATTAAAGACGAAACTGGGGTTATAAAATCTATTCATTTTAATGTATGCTTGTATGTATGTATGCATGTATGCTTGTATGTATGTTTGTATGTATGTATTTATGTATGTTTGTATGTATGCATGTATGTTTGTATGTATGTATGTATATTTGTATGCATGTATTTATGTATGTATTTTCGTATGTATGTATGTATGCATGTATGTCTGTATGTATGTATGTATATTTGTATGCATGTATTTATGTATGTATTTTTGTATGTATGCATGTATGTTTGTATGTATGTATGTATGTATGTATATTTGTATGCATGTATTTATGTATGTATTTTTGTATGTATGCATGTATGTTTGTATGTATGTATGTATGTATATTTGTATGCATGTATTTATGTATGTATGTTTGTATGCATGTATTTATGTATGTGTGTATGTATGTATGCATGTATGTTTGTATGTATGTATGTATATTTGTATGCATGTATTTATGTATGTATTTTTGTATGCATGTATGCAGGCATGTATGTATGTATGTAATGTAATGTAATGTATGTATGTAAGTAATGTATGTATGTATGTATGTATGTATGTATGTATGTATGTATGTATGTATGTATGTATGTATGTATGTATGTATGTATTATGTATAAAATATAGTTATCCACGGTTACTATGTAAATATTCCACTTCATGTTACCTGAGGAAGTCAGGCGAAGGTCTTTAAATGTTGAACTTCCGGGAAGGATGCTATCAGCCATGACAATCGGGGTTGGGGAAACGTTTCTTGCGATGCTTCTATTCAATCTGTCCGTTTAGCCGTGAAAATGATATTTAAAATTTGACAGACCAACGGACGGACAGACTGGTGGACGGACAGAATGATAAGAAAACGATTAATAGACTTTCCTCATTGTTTGCTTTTCTTATTTCTTTTCTGAATGTTTTTTTTTTTACGGAAAGCCATTAATCATTATGAGTGTCACCCAATCTCAGCCTAAAATCACAACCGGATATCTTCTTTTATTGTCAGCATAAATTATGTAAGTTAGACCTAAATAGCATTTAGAATGTGGAAATTCTTAGATAGTCACCTTAAAAGAAAAATCCGCTTAGGGGAATAACCCTTATTCTTTTAGTAAGTATTATCGTTTCTTACATGTTTATTTTTTTCATTTTTCTTTTTTACTTGATTTGTTCTTATTAAATCAAAACCAGGTCCACGTTTAGCTGCGATACTGAACACAACGAAAAAGGTTATAGAATACAGAAATATTTACACAAGAAATTTGAATCCTGGGCAACGACGGGTCAGAACAGCTAGTCTAAAATACAAAGTTGTCTTGTCAGATTTTAGAATTTAGACCTAAATAGCATAGCATCTGACACATCGATATTTGATTCTGCTTAACCATTTGGGGCGATTCGTGAGATTCATATGTTCTCCCAGCTTCCGGTTCCACTCAGCAGCAAATGATGCCTTATATCATATACGGATGGCCAGAAATGATAAAAATACTTTCTCCATAATTCATACCATTTTCAGACTTGTCCAACGTCATATTATTTCACAAAAATACATCGAATGTTTTACTTTTATTTCGTAATAAACGAATAATTAACAGAATACCGGATCTATTTATAAATAAAATAATTTATTTGTTTTTTTTATTTTATTGCTTTTAAATTTTTAAAAATTATTTTCTCATATTTTTTTGGTTTAAAATTCTTTATATTAACATAATGTTGTATTTTTAAAAATCTTTTATGAAATTTCCAGAGTCACCTGCAGGAATTTTTCTGACGACGGCGAGTAAAACGTATTTTTTTCGATAATATTTTTAATCGGATACGGAAATTTTATGAGGTTTTAAAACTAAATTTTTTTTTTTAAATTTTAAACAAAAAAAACAATTTATGAAAACATGAAAAAAACAAACAATATTATGAACACATTTTAAAAAAATATTCATGAAAACATTAAAAAAAAACAATTTATGAAAACATTAAAAAAAAAACAATATTATCTCTGTATTAAGAATTTTAAAGCAAAACAATTTTAGAAACGAATAAAATAAAAACAACAAATAAATTATTTCAAAAATAAATCTGTATTCTGTTAATTATTTGTTTATTACGAAATAAAAGTTCTACATCCGATGTATTTTTATGAAATTATGGAGAAGTATTTTTTTATCATTTATGGCCATCCGTATATGAGGTGTCATTTGCTGCTGAGTATAACCGGAAGCTGGAAGAAAATATGAATTTCACGAATCGCCTCATTTTGTCTTTTTCTTTCTTTTTTTCGAGCATGTTTTTTAGAATAACAAAATATCTTTGGCTTAGGAAGATTTTTACGCCGGCAACACTCTTTAACAATGAATCAAATAATGTAAAGGAAATATATGTTCACAGCTTAAAATATGGGTCATCTCCCTTACATTATTTGAGTTATTATTAAACACTTCTCTACTCCTCTATCTCTTCTCTACATTAATCTAAATTAATTTTACAATGGGCAACCAATGAATCCCTGGCAACGCCAGGTAGTTAGAAATACATTTTTTTAGAGTAATGAATCAATTTCTGGCGGGAAAAAAATGTTTTCGTGTTTGTTTTACCAATAGAAGTCCGATTCTTCAATTACGCGCGCATTTAACCTCCGTTGTTGTTCATTAATGAAACACAAGTCTTACGAGTTGGTTCTCTTATCGAAAACAAACAAATGAGAAAACAAATAGGAAAGAGGAGTCACTCAACAATCCACCCACATTTTTCACATTTCACTTGCGAAACATTAAAAACCCATAAGAACATTAGCTTTTTGCTCTTTTTACAGATTCACAACGGAAAAAAAAAATACAACAAAAAAAAACAGAAAAAATACAAAAAAAATACAAAAACAAAATTAAAAATATAAGTACAAAAAAAGTACAAAAAAAAACAAACCAAAAAAAAAACACCGAAGCTCAGGAATATCATTTTCAGCCCTTAAAGAGGATTTTGGACTATTAGGATTTATCAAAAGTTTTTCAAGATTTTTCTTTTTTAAACCTCTTTGTTTTTGGTTTTTTTTTGGGGGGGGGGGGTTATGGTTAGGCGTAGGGGTCGCTTCATGTAATGTTCTACATATGGGATCTTCTTTCAATGACCCTAGCTTGTCTGAACGTTTTCTCAAATTCTGGTGGCCTTCTTCTTATCTCCCTTGTATTTTTTAAAAGCATTATGGTAATCCACTTTTAAGCTCTGCTTTCAAAAGGGACACATGCACCCTTCAAACATTTATCCGCCGTTTGGCGCGCTACAATCATTCTTTCATTTTAGTGGAATCACTCAATTCGGTGACTTTCATGCCACATCTAAAATGGAAGACTCATAACAAATCTAGTGCTAAGGTTGCTGGAAAAATGGTCGGATCATTAAACCTCTCCGGAAAGTACCTGACTCACGATGCAATCGTGTACCTATATATATATATATATATATATATATATATATATATATATATATATATATATATATATATATAGCGCGTCAGGTTATGTTGAAAAGTTATCGATCGCAAAAAAGTGAGAGCTAAATACAAATTATATATATATATATATATATGATATATATATATATATATATGATATATATATATATATATGATATATATATATATATATGATATATGATATATATATATATATGATATATATATATATATGATATATATATATATGATATATATATATATGATATATATATATATGATATATATATATATGATATATATATATGATATATATATATATATATATGATATATATATATATATATATGATATATATATATATATATATATATATATATATATATATATATATATATATATATATATATATATCATATATATATATATATATATATATATGATATATATGATATATATACTGGTGATACCAGATCAGGCTGCCCTGTGGCTCCCTGAGACGAAATTCACCTACATTGACGTTTTTTTTTTTTTTTTTTTTTTTTTTGTTTGTAAAACTTAATTATGTTCTACAAAACCAAAAACAAAAACAACAGTCCCTCTCCCTTTCTCCCTCCCCTTTTTTATTTTTATTTTTCCTACCCTACTCCCGGTCCTGGATATGACCTTAAACTACATCCGATGGTGAGATCCGGCTTACGGACTTTGGGGAATGTGGAGCCTCCTCTTAATTACCATTGCTCCCAGGTCCACCCTGACCCGGAGTGGTAGTACCTGTTAGGGTCCCAACTATGGGTTAAATAGAAACAGATATTAAAAGGGGAAAGAAACAAAAAAGAGAAGAAAACAAGACCAGATTCGGCATTAAATAACCCAAAAAGGGTTGATATGCCGTAAAACAAAACTACCAAACTACCAAACTACCTATGATATATATATATATATATATATATATATGATATATATATATATATATGATATATATGATATATATATGATATATATATATTATGATATATATATATATATATGATATATATATATATGATATATATATATATATATATATGATATATATATATATATATGATATATATATATATGATATATATATATATGATATATATGATATATATATGATATATATATATGATATATATATATGATATATATATATGATATATATGATATATATATATGATATATATACATATATGATATATATATATGATATATATATATATATAATATATATATATGATATATATATATGATATATATATATAATATATATATATGATATATATGATATATATATATGATATATATATATATGATATATATATGATATATATATGATATATATATATATGATATATATATATGATATATATATATATGATATATATATATATGATATATATATATGATATATATATATGATATATATATATATAATATATATATATGATATATATGATATATATATATGATATATATATATGATATATATGATATATATATATGATATATATATATGATATATATATATAATATATATATATGATATATATGATATATATATATGATATATATATATATGATATATATATGATATATATATGATATATATATATATGATATATATATATGATATATATATATATGATATATATATATATGATATATATATATGATATATATATATGATATATATATATATAATATATATATATGATATATATGATATATATATATGATATATATATATATGATATATATATATGATATATATATATATGATATATATATATATATATATATGATATATATATGATATATATATATGATATATATATATAGATTATATATATAATATATATGATATATATATATATATGATATATATATATATATAATGTTATAGATTTATATATAAATGATGTTAATTAATTGTTTGTTCCCTCTGGACGGCCTGTCATCTAATCCTAGGCTTTGTGCTATTTCGAGAATACTATAATTTAACTTCACTAACAAACGTGGAAAAATCTTAAAAGGTATTTATTATCGCCAAGTTGAAGTTTAAACTTGTGATATTCGACAGGTTCGCTATTTTGTCCTATGCAATCTTACGGAGAAAGACATCGCGGAAAGACCCAACTTTGTTACACAGGAAAAGTTAAAACAAAAAGAACAAGATTAACTTCATAATAGAATAGAATAAATAGAAATAGAAACAGAATATATAGAATTTCGTGTGCGGACGTATTTGAAAACAGGTCATTTAACTTAAAATTTTGACAATTTTTGTGATTTTCTCGTTTGGAACCAATGTTGGCACAAAAAAGGATACTATTAAGGCGTGGCTTTGGTGTTTGCGCTTACGCTATTGGTTAAAATTATAATATATGTTAATCCTATTGATGGAAAACAAACGAACATGTATGCAAATATTGATCAACTTTTGACTCACCATTCTTTGATACTGAGTGACCCGCTTAAGTCACTGAGTATTCCAGTAAATCATCATCATCATCATCATCATCATCATCATCATCATCATCATCATCATCATCGGTTTAACGTCTGTTTTACAGGCTGGCATGTGGTGAACGTCTTTTAGATATGACTTCCAAACTAACCTATCTCTCACCTATCTCATACCAGATACTCTTCATCACAAGTCGATTATTATCACTTCCTCCCATGTTTTCCTTGGCCTTCCCCTGTGAACTGGACCTGCTACCTCAACTGTTCTACATCTACTAACCCCCAAACTCTCATCCATTCTTTAAACATGACCATACCATCGAAGTCTACTCTTTTGCACACATCTCATATACAGGGTGTTTCAAAAGTCTTGGGAACATTACAAATGCGTATATCTCATGAACTATTCCAGGTAGAAAAATGAAACTGGTGCCATTTTAAAGCTTGCTTAATCAAGTTTTTGGTCATACTAATGATTTTCGTGTTATCTTTCCAGGTGCAGTAATGGCGTTCTCTAAACAAGACAAGGCATTTTGCGTCCTCCAATTTGCAAAGACTGAATCGTGGACATGTGTTCAGCGTGCATTTCGCAGGAAATTTAAAAAAGAAGCCCCTGAAAGGAAATCCATTGTCAGATGGCATGCTAAATTTGTGAAAGATGGGTGTTTGTGCCCAAGTAAGCGAACAGGTCGCCCTTCAACTTCAGAAGATGCAGTTGAGCAAGTTCGGACAGCCTTTCAGCGGAACCCCCGTAAATCAGTGAGAAGAGCCAGCAGGGAACTTCAGCTTGCTCCAGCAACTGTCTGGCGTGTCTTAAGGAAACGACTGCAAATGGTACCTTACAAGCTCAAGTTGGTCCAAAAGTTGAAGGACACTGATAAGCCACTTCGCCGTGACTTTTGCATTGCAATGCAAGAGAAGTTGGAAGATAACGGCTTTGATGACCGGCTTGTTTTTAGCGATGAGGCGACCTTCCATCTGAATGGCAAAGTTAACAAGCATAACACTCGCATATGGGGTACTGAGAATCCTCATGAACTTCTTGAGCACGAGCGAGATTCACCAAAAGTGAACGTGTTTTGTGCAATTTCCAAGAAAGGTGTCTATGGACCGTTCTTCTTTGAAGAGGCAACTATCACTGGTGAATCCTATCTCAACATGCTGGAAGACTGGTTAATGGCTCAGTTGGAACAAGCAGAATCTGATGACTTCATTTTTCAACAAGATGGTGCACCATCACACTGGAGTCTTAGAGTAAGGCAGTTTCTTAACACAAGGCTGCCTGGTAGATGGATTGGGAGATCTGGGCGAGGTGATGACGTTCTCATGCCCTGGCCTCCTAGGTCTCCAGATCTTACCCCGTGTGACTTTTTCCTTTGGGGCTTTGTCAAGCAACAAGTCTATGTGCCGCCCCTTCCAAGAGATATTGACGAACTAAAGGCTCGAGTAACGGCAGTTGTGGGAACCATTGACGTCAAGATGCTGGAACGCGTTTGGCAGGAAATGGACTATCGACTAGATGTCTGCCGTTTGACGAATGGTGCTCATATTGAGCAACTTTGAAGATTCCCCACAAAACTTGAAACTTTAACCTTTCCAACGGTACCAATTTCATTTTTCAACTCCTAATAGTTTTTGAGTTATTAAAAATCGTTATGTTCCCAAGACTTTTGAAACACCCTGTACTGTCCAGATATCATCTTCCTCTGAGGTCATCAGATCTAAGCCCGTATTTAAGCCTCACATTACGCATCCATCGCATTATTCTCATATCCTTTCTCTCCATGCAACGCATGTCCTCAACCCTCACTGGTCAGGTTTCACTTCCATACAACATGAAATTGCGTACGCATGCCTGCCAGACTCTTCTCTTAGTCGAGATTGGGAAAAACAAAATAAAGATGCTTTCAAATGTGAATCTTGAGCCCCAAAAGAAATGTAAAAAAAAGAAACTATGGTATTTTGGATAAAAAAACACAAAGAAGACACACACACACACGTATAAACAATAAGTCATTGACGCGCCTATAAACACAGTCAACTTACTGAAAAGCTCGCTACGTGTAAGAGGGTGCGAGAAAAAAAAAAAGAAAACAATTGCAAATATTAATCTTCTTTTTTCCAGGTGAAATTTGAAACGGTGTTTATATTTATTTGCTCTGAATGAAAATGCCCACCGAATGGAAGGCCATTAGATTGACGGCGGCGGTGGTGGCGGCATACACTCCCCCAGTGTTCAGTAGTGAAGGTTTTCAGCACTTTGTAGTTGAGATGATGAAGGCTGGGAAGCAGGGGTCAGAGAAAATAAACAAATGCGTAGAGAGAAAAGGATGAAGCAGAAGGCAAAAATAAAGGCGTGATGATAGAAATTGGGCGATTTAAAAGAAAATGGAAAGAAAACAAATAAAAAAGGGAATGCGAGGAAGATTTTGGGAGTTTGTTTTTGTTTTCAAATAAGAACTCATGTGAAATAAAGAGTACAAAAGAAAAGTTAAAGGAAGGAGGGGAGGAGGAGGGGAGGAGAAGAAGAAGAGGGAGGAAAAATCAAAGAAGGAGGAGGAGGAAAGTGAGGAAATGGAAAGAAAATAAATAAACAAAGTAAGGAGGAGAAGACGAAGAAGAAGAAGAAGACGAAGAAGAAGAAGAAGAAGAAGGAGGAGGAAGAAGAGGAGAGTGAGGAAATGAAAAGAAAACTAATTTTAAAAAGTGAGGGGGGAGGGGGAAGCGAAAAAGAAGGAGGAGGAGGAGAAGAAGAAGGAGGAGGAGGAAGAGAGTGAGGAAATCGAAAGAAAACATAAAATAAGGAGGAGGAGGAAAAAAGGAGAAGACGACAAAGAAGAATAAGAAGGAGGAGGAATAGGGAAAGGAGGAGGAGGAGGAGGAGGAGGAGGAGGAGGAGGAGAAGAAGTAAAAAAGAAGGTGCTTTTTTTAAAACTATGTCGTGTTTTCTTTTCTACCAAATAATTTTTTAATAGGATTTTGAAAGTGAAATTTGATTACAATGGTATCGTTTGGTCATTTAATTTTTAGTTGAACCAAAATTTGTTATAAAATTATAACGAATTTTGTTAAAGTCAGTTTGTTTTAATTTCTGTAAAATGATTGAATGTGAATAACAAATCTTTTAATACACGGGGATTCGCGAAGCATTTTTAGGCCGGAAATGACGAGCAACGAACGTCTCTTCTGTAGAGAAGAGACCATCCGCCCCCCCTCCAAGATTGTAAAATCGATTTTGTACTCTGAGCGGCACCTCCCCAGATGTGGCAACAGTACCTCCCCATCTTAAGACGTATCTGACTCTTATATAGGTAGAGGATTGGTAAGTTCTGGAATAGTAGAATAATTCAGCAAATTTTCCAGCAACCTTAGCCACAGATTGGATATAAGTCTTCCAATTTAGATCTGGAGTGAAAGTCAGTCCTAGGAGCCTATCGAATTTATATAAAAACAAAGGGTCTTCCTCAAGGAGAGAGCCCTCCATTTCAACTGGAGCAAAACAAGGATCTGAGTGTTGGTGGTGAAAGGAGAGAAGCTTGGTTTTAGAGAGCTCAATGGTAACAAGCTACCATTGCACCATATACTCCAGACCAGAAGCAAGATCTTGATTACCAATGCTTTTCGAAGTACTGCCATAGACAGGTGTCGTCTGTGAAGATGTCAACAAATGATCTCAGAATATGATTTGGAAGATCATTCATGAACATCAGAATCTTTTTAATATCTTTGATTTTTTTCCCTATTTTCTATCTTACATGAATTTCTATCACGTGGGTGTCTTTTTCTTTAGAGTCGATTGCGTCTTTGGTCGGGAGCAACTGTCATCTGCAACTCCATTTGTTGTAACTGTAGAACACCGTAAAACAATGCAAATGCTTTTGAATGCGGCAATGATTACAAACTCTACTCTCGTCATGTGGGCAAAACGGACGCGCACATATCCGAAGCAAATCCGAGTTAATGGCTGAATCCTTTGAAATTGACCTCCAGTCTGTAGTGGAATGGGGTCATAAATGGATGGTAACATTTAATGCTGCAAAGACAAAGCTCTTTTCTTTCAATAACTACAAGAAACCGCTTGAACCATCGATTGCCATGGCAAATAACACCCTACCTGAGAGTCCAACGTTCAAACTCCTTGGCCTAACATTCACAGGTAACATGAATTGGAACAAATACATTGAAGACACTGCCAAGGCTTCTGCAAATAAGGTGGGCTCCCTCTACCGTGCTAAAAACTTCTCACACCGGACATTATCCTATATCTCTACAAAGCCACCATCCGCCCATGCATGGAATATTGTTGCCACATCTGGGCTGGTGGACAATCCACTAGTTTCTCCCTCTTAGACAAAGTCTAAAAAAGAATCGCCAACCTAATAGGTCCCTCACTATCCACCAAGCTCCACACCCTGTCCCATCGCTGCAATGTTGCATCATTGTGCCTGTTTTACAAGTACTCCGATGAATTTGCTGCCCTGGTGCTCCCTCAACGTAAATACACCAGACCAACCCGACAATCAGCTAAATCCCATCCATTCACTGTGGAGGTCCCCAGATGCCAGAGAGCCTTCTACACTTCTTTCCTCATGCTGCCGGCCTTAGGAACTCTATCCCTGCCCCCTGTTTCCCCGACTCTACTGACATGCAGAAATTATAAACTAATGTTAACAGACATCTCGCTGCACAGCTCCCAACTTAGGATGACCCCCAAAACTTACTCCCCAATTCTCAGTCGCCCCTTACGTCTACAGTGGCGTCCTGCATTGTTTTGGGGCGAACTATGACTATGATGGAAAAAAACAGCATGAAATGACACGAATGTGAGTGTTTTCATTCTACCCTTCTTTTATAGTATCGGAAAGTTACTCAGTTGACCCGAGACATTCCTGCAGCGTTGCAAATTGCAGAAAATGTTGCAATGTTGCTGCACCGCTGCAATCTACTTTTTTGCAGAGAACTTGACAGCATTTTTTACTTTAAGCTCGGAATGTTAATTTACAAATTACAGTTATTTAATTGAAGCTAGTTTTGCAAATTTTCAGAAAAATGGAAAAATCTGAATTTCGTGTATGAATAAAGCATAACTTTCTGATGGGAAAAATACTGTTCAAATAAAGCAATTGCATGATGTGTTATTTGGACTTTGTTTCGTCGGAAACAACGATTAAGAGGTGGTGTTCTGACTTTAAACGCGGTCATACAGACACAAATGATGCTGAATTCCTAGTCACCCGTTAGTCATCCAAATTCGGCAGTTAACTCGAAAAACATAAACTAGTTCAAAAACTTGTTTTGGCGGATCATAAATTGAAGTTGTGTGAAATAATAAAGGACTGGAAGATATCAGAAGGCGAAGGTGTATTCACCATTTTTCATGAACATTTATCAATGAGAACACTGTGTTCAAAGTGGGTGCCGCATTTGCCCACAGTCCGTCACACAAACAACAACACATCGACGATTCAGAGCATTGTTTTCAACTGTTTGAACACAACAAACAATTTTTTTGCATCAATATGCGAAATTGGATGAAAGATGGATCCACAATTTCACTCTGAAATCAAATCGGTAGTCAGCTGAGTGTACAGCAGCAGGTGATAGCCGTCCAAAGCAAGCAAAGACGCAAACATCAGTAAGCAATTTTTTAGCCACCATATTTTTGGACATGCAATGCAATTTGTTCATTGATTACTTTGTGAAAGTAAAACAAAAAAAAACATCAATAGCGAATATTATATAGTATTATTGGTGCGTTGGAAGGAAGAAATCAACAAAATGAAAATAATGCTCTTTCACCAAGACACTGCACCGTATCAGAAATTGATCGCAATGATGGGAAAACTACATGAACTACGCTTCGAATTGTTTCTGCACCTACCCTACTCTCCAGATCTGGTCCTCAGCAACTATTGGCTGTTTGTAGACCTCAAAAGAATGCTCCAGAGAAATAGATTTTACTCCAATGCAGAAGTGATATCGGAAACCGAAGTGTATTTTGCTTAAAAGTTGTTGTTTTATGAGTTAGGCTCTGGACTTATTGCCTCATGTGTCATTTAACTAGTGATCAAGCATTTCTATCACCTGACAAAAAACAGATTTCAATATTTTACATCGATCACAAACTACTTATAATCACAATAGATACTAACTCGAATAAAAATACTAACTCGAATAAAAATACTAACTCGAATAAAAATACTAACTCGAATAAAAATACTAACTCGAATAAAAATACTGACTCGAATAAAAATACTGACTCGAATAAAAATACTAACTCGAATAAAAATACTGACTCGAATAAAAATACTAACTCAAATAAAAATACTGACTCGAATAAAAATACTAACTCGAATAAAAATACTAACTCGAATAAAAATACTAACTCGAATAAAAATACTAACTCGAACAAAAATACTAACTCAAATAAAAATACTAACTCGAATAAAAATACTAACTCGAATAAAAATACTAACTCGAATAAAAATACTGACTCGAATAAAAATACTGACTCGAATAAAAATACTAACTCGAATAAAAATACTGACTCGAACAAAAATACTAACTCAAATAAAAATACTAACTCAAATAAAAATACTGACTCGAATAAAAATACTAACTCGAATAAAAATACTGACTCGAATAAAAATACTAACTCGAATAAAAATACTGACTCGAATAAAAATACTGACTCGAATAAAAATACTAACTCGAATAAAAATACTGACTCGAATAAAAATACTGACTCGAACAAAAATACTAACTCGAACAAAAATACTAACTCGAACAAAAATACTAACTCGAATAAATTTATATCCAGAAAAATCAGACATTGACTATAACTTACAATTTACTGTGGATATAATATGGCGTATAAAAGGCAGACGAAACCCTGTTGTAGGTGCATGCTCAAAAACAGATATCCACACACTCACCAGCAAAATACTAAGTCAGGTACGTCCTAAGATCAAGTACTGCTGCCACATCTGGGGAGGTGCCGCTCAAATCACTCTTTCTTGCTTTGACAGAGTACAAAACCGTCTTCGCAATCTAGTGGTTCATGATCTCTTCACTCCCTACACCCCCCTTTCTCAAAGAAGACAGGTTGCTAGTCTTTCTCTGCTCTATCATTATTTCCATAGAAGATGTTCGACTGAGCTCCAATATCTGGTTCCTCATTGTAAGACATTCACAGCAAGAACTTGTGTTACGACCACCACTACAAAAAACTTCATGTGCCTAACATCAAACAGTTTCCCTGAACAGAGACATCATTGGCTACAATATGGGCCAAGTAGTGAGTCTTTATGATCAACGCAATCAAAGTTATAGCCAAAAGTGTGAATTTCACGTTTTCTGTGACCTTGAACTTGACCTTTGACCTAGATATCCCAAAATTAAATCAGTTCTAAGTTAGACCATGACCGATATTTTGACCTAGTTTGGTGACGATTGGTCAAGTGATGTGGACGCTAGGCTATACACAAACATGATGACAAACTCGATTGAAAACATAACCTCCTTGGCGGAGGTAATAAAAAGTAAACAACCTTAGAATGTGATATTGCTTTTCAATTAGTGTTTGTGTATTAGCTTTAGCAGAGAAATAAACAAAAGCTGACGCGTTAATTTCTCCGCTCAAAGGAATTGGTGTAATTATTTGTGTTGTTGACATTTGTTTACTTGTAACTTCTTCTCAGTTAAGTACTTCGCTTTCAACTTGCTAGAATTATTTCACGTAAATGTTTCTAATAAATGGCTTCCCTTTTTCATGGCTACTACACAGAAATGTTGAGGAGGTTGCCACTCTTTTCCCCCGGATTGCTCCACTTACACTTGATCCTCACCTTATATTGCTGAGAGTTTAGCAAGGCGTTATTTTATTGCCAATAACATTGTACAACAATAACAAATGAAAATTGGCTAGTCAGAAACAAAATTTGAGTTGTCAGCTTAAATGCTATTTACGTCCAACTTTTAAAATCCGGCAAAATAACGTTCTGTATATTATACTAAAGATGAGTTAATCAACGGTTGTTTCCCTAAGGCTAATTTCTTATATATTTTAATCGCACAAAATATATGCTAACATATTTTGAGCTTTGTTTTTAAAAAATCCATTTCAATTATTCTAATTAGCCGTAATTTGCAATTAACTGTACAAGTGACCCATCTTTTACGAAGGTTCTGTCTATTACTCTCACCCTCTCTCATGCTATGTTGTTTGAGCTTCCTTACTCTGATTTTTAAACAGTTTCTCTTTCGTTTCCATCATCCATCCCATCTCTCTCTTGAGGACAACCTGGACTTTCCTATTGGCTAAGAAGGATCTGATTATATTAAATATTCGTCCAGTATGAATTAATTTTCATGAGAATGCCAAACCTTATCAAAGACTTTAGATATATCAAGCGCTACCGCCCTAGCTTCACCAGCCTTGTCCAGTGTATGATAAATGCATTTCGAGATGACCATTAGGATATCCGCAGTAGAACAGGTTTTCCTAAATCCATACTGCTGGTCAGAGAAAAGTTTAGTATTATCGAGGTGCCGGACTATCGTTAGATTGATTAGTGATTCAAAGATTTTAGTGAAGAGCGGGAGGAGACTGATGGGGCGATAATTTTGCGGGTCAGTTCTTTCAACAGAATTCTTGAACACTGGTACAACAGAGGCAATTTTCCAGCTATCAGGGAAGCAAGATTCGGCAAGGCATTTGTTATAGAGTTTGGAGAAGACAGGGGCCAACTCAGCAGAGCATTTCTTTATTACTATAGCAGGGATAAGATCAGGCCCACACGCCTTGGAGATGTCTAGACACGGACATAGAAAGGGGTGATGATCAGATCATCGACTGTGGCTTTTGTCGACAGTCGGAAATTTGGGAGGGAGTTGTTTGTGAAGTCTAAAGTGAAGTTCAGTACGAACCTCTTATCCAGTGTAAGAAAAATAAAATAAAAACAGATAAAAATAAGTGAAGATTGCTTTTTCGTCAAATCATCGTACATATTTGACATCTTTTCTTTAATTAAAAATGGCACTTTTCTTTTTTCTTTTTTCTTTATTTTCGATCTATACAGAGTTTGCATCCGTACACCAAGTAAGTAGACTACAAAGACTACATTTTTGCTTGGTTAGTAGTCGTGTTGATAAAGCGTTCGCCTTCAGTTCCAATATGTTATGCCATCTTTCAGGGTTCGAATCTGACACTAAACATTTGTTTTTGGTATAGCGTTCCAGTTATTCCCGAGTCGATATCAATCATCATCATGAACCTGAATAATGCACTCGGTTTTTGTTTATTAAAACATTTATTTTCATTAGAACTAACGAAGTTTACGGGTAACTTAGCTAGTATATATATATATATATATATATATATATATATATATATATATATATATATATATATTTAAATAAATTTTTCGTGGTACAAAATTTGATAACGGCGAGGAATACGGACGTTTGGGACATTTTTTGGAGGGTCGAATGAGATTAAACAAATATAAAAATTTAAAAAAAACGAGAGAAAACGATTAAAAAGAAATTAATTAATGTACTGAACCGGTTTTCGTCCACACTCATCAGAGTAAAACGTGGAAGTGATTGAATACGACTAAAACCTAAAAACAATTTGTAATGAACACTGCGGTCAAATCAGTCACTTATCATTACTAAACCAGATAAGGGTTCGGGAGTTGTGATTCTGGATTATGCCGATTATGTGGCAAAAATGATGGTGATCTTGGATGACGTCGATAAATTTAAAAGACTCGGACCTGTTAATACGCATGACAAGACCCTTTCCATTGAAACTAATTTTCAAAAAAGATTGCTTAAATTAGTTAAGAAAGGTGTTCTTCCTGGGAAAATATACGATATAATCCGACCAATAGGGTCTATAAGACCTCGTCTTTACGGCCTACCAAAAACGCATAAGGAAAATATACCCGTAAGACCGATTCTTTCTATGGTCGGATCGGTTCAGCATCAGTTAGCTAAATGGTTGGCTGAATTGCTTCAACCTGTGCTTGAAGTATATTCGGCCAACTGTATTAAAGATTCGTTCACTTTTGCTGAATATATACGTAATTGCCCTTTTTCTGCTGAGAATAAGTTCATGTGTTCTTTTGACATCAGCAGTTTATTTACATGTGTTCCCTTATAAGAAACCATCGATATTTGTGCTGATGTTTTATATCGCGGTTTCTCAGTTGGTCCTATTATCTCTGGGGAGGTCTTCATAGAGCTGATGTGGTTTGCTACCATGTCTGTCGAATTCAGTTTTGATAATGTCATGTATCAGCAAATCGACGGCATTTCTATGGGGTCACCCCTTGGTCCTGCGTTGGCCAATATCTTTGTAGGTTTTCACGAGCATAATCTTTTGGCCCGTATCAATAAACCACTTACTTATTTTCGATACGTAGATGATACATTTTGCGTGTTTAACAATGAGTCAGATTCCATATTATTCCTTAATGCACTCAATCAATTACACCCAGCCTTAAAGTTCACTTGTGAGAAGGAACACAACTCCACCCTTCCTTTTCTGGATGTATTTGTGCATAAATCTGATTCATTGTTCTTAACATCTGTTTTCCGCAAACCTACATTTACTGGTTTATATTGTCACTGGGACTCTTTTTGTCCCATACAAAGAAAAATAAATCTTATTAAATGTTTGGTTCATCGTGCTTTAAAGATTTGCTCTGAATCCCTGATTGATTCAGAGATTGAATTTATCAAAGAGGTGCTCGTTGAAAATGGGTACCCTCTCGATATTGTTAATTCTAATATCGTTACTAAGATCGCTCATTTTAACAAGCCTAAACTTTTTGGTCCTCCAAAATGCCCGGCGTACCTCAGATTACCTTGGTTGGGTAATATTAGCATAAAATTTGCCAATCAAATTTCTGTAGCTGTGCGTCGGTGTTACCAGGCATCTAATCCTAGAATTGTTTTTTCTGCTCGACCTTTGCTCAAATCTATTCATAAGGATGTTCTCCCACCCCAACATATTAGTAATATTATTTATCTATTTAAATGTCGGTGCGATGCCGTATACGTGGGAAGAACAGTGCAAAGGTTTGAATCCAGAATCAAACAACACATCCCCCCTGCCATACGCCAGGGCCGACTAAATAATTTAAATAATTTAGTTAATACATCCGGGTCTGCTATTGCTGCCCATCTCATAAATAGCGCCGAATGTGCGTCGACGTACACTAGTGACTTGTTTTCTGTCATAAGTAGATCGCATTCTCTATTCCACCTCAAAGTCCTGGAAGCCATATATATCAAGTCAATCAAACCTTCCCTTTGTAAGCAAAAGGAATGGCTTTTAGGACTTAATGTGATCAACTTATGACTCTCCTCCCCATATTTTTTTTCTTCTCCTAAACTTGTTACTAGTGTTCATTACAAATTGTTTTTAGGTTTTAGTCGTATTCAATCACTTCCACTCTGATGAGTGTGGACGAAAACCGGTTCAGTACATTAATTAATTTCTTTTTAATCGTTTTCTCTCGTTTTTTTTTAAATATTTGTTTAATCTCATTCGACCCTCCAAAAAATGTCCCAAACGTCCGTATTCCTCGCCGATATATATATATATATATATATATATATATATATATATTGATATAGATAGATATATAGATATATATATAGATATATATATATATATATATATTGATATAGATAGATATATAGATATATATATAGATATATATATATATATATATATATATATATATATATATAGATATATATATATTTATATATATATATATATATATATATATATATATATAGGTATATATATATAGATAGATATAGATATATATATATATATATATATATATATATAGGTATATATATATAGATAGATAGATATATATATATATATATATATATATATAGATATATATATATATATATATATATATATATAGGTATATATATATATATAGATAGATATAGATATATATATATATAGATATATATATATATACATATAAATATATGTAGATGTATATATATATATATATATAGATATATATATATATATACATATAAATATATGTAGATGTATATATATATATAGATATATATACATATAAATATATGTAGATGTATATATATATATATATATAGATATATATACATATAAATATATATACATATAAATATATGTAGATGTATATATATATATATATAGATATATATACATATAAATATATATACATATAAATATATGTATATGTATATATATAGATATATATATATATAGATATATATATATAGATATATATACATATAGATATATATACATATAAATATATATACATATATGTATATGTATATATATAGATATATATATCTATATATATATATGTATATATATCTATATATATATATATATATATATATATAGATATATATATATATATATATATATATAGATATATATATATATAGATATATATATATATATATAGATATATATATATATATAGATATATATACATATAAATATATGTATACGTGTTTTTTTCACCTACATACAACAGTGTTTTGGGGTCTCTTACCCTCATCAGTGTAAGAGTGGTGGTTGCAAGCGATCGCATGGACTCGAACGCAGTTCGTAGATTCAGGCTAGAATCACGAGACAAACGTTCAGAACCTCACACACACACATACACACACACACACACATATATATATATATATATATATATATATAACTATTTTATGTATATGCACATATAATATTATAAGCTAATATAATATATATATATATGTGTGTGTGTATATATATATATGTATGTGTGTATATATATGTGTGTATATATATGTGTGTATATATATATATGTGTGTATATATACATACATATATATGTATATATATTGGTTCATGTGAGTCCTGGAAGGCATTTGAAGCGAACTCTCCCTACCCATCCATCTATTATCTAGCTTCTTTCTTCTCGGTTGGCTCCAGCAAAACTGTACGCCGTGCAGGTCGACTAAGATTGCATCATATTCGCTTGATGCCAAACTGGATAATAAAAAAACGCAGATAAGAGACTGGCGAACGCAAACCCGAGCTTTTCGTAAACAGTAGAAACGTGTCTGTTGTCGTAACAGGAACTCCAGAAAAGACAGAGAAAAAGGAAAACAAAGTCTACATCTATAAGTCGCTGGTGCCTGCAGTTCTGTATGGATTTGAATCCTGGGTTACATACAACGATGGAAAAGTGGAGAGAGGGAGATGGAGGGGGGGAGGGGGACAGAGAGAGAGAGAGAAAGGGAAAGGGAGAATGAGAGAGAGAGAGGGGGGGATAAGAGAGGGAGAGAGAGAGGGAAAGAAAGAGAGAGAGGGAAAGAGAGAGAGAGAGGGGGAGAGATAAAAGGAGAGAGGGGGAGAAAAAGAGAGAGAGAGGGAGTAGAGAGAGAGGGAAGAAAGGGGGGGAAGAGAGAGAGAGAGGGAGATAGAGAGGGGGAGATGGAGGGAGAGAGAGGGTATAGAGAGAGAGTAGAGAGAGAGTGGGAGATAGAGGGGGAGAGACAAAGAGAGAAGGAGAGAGTGGGAGATAGAGGGGGAGAGACAAAGAGAGAAGGAGAGAGGGGAGAGAGTGGGAGAGAAAGATAGAAGGAGAGAGAAATAGAGAGAGGGAGAGATAGAGCATCAAGTCGTCAGGACAGCAATCGAAAAGTAAGTTATTTATGTAGACTAAGTTTATTTTCAAAAGATGCAGTATTTTCATTCCGCTGAGCTTTCAAAGTGAAGGAGCGGTGCTTAGACTTGTGAGGACCCAACTTGCCAACCGATGGTGGTGCCCTAATTACTTCTTGCCCTTTTGGCTAAGATCGAAGTGTAGTATCTGTTCCGATGGATACTGAACCCCATACTGGTGTTGTCTTGGCCTTCGGGTCTTGATTTACGACGGTCTATGGGTCTGTCCTGTGCAGTTCTAGGAGGTCCACCCTCCCAGGCTTCGCCTCCCCTGTTTGGGGGGGGGGGTAAGTTTAATGCTTACTGCCTGAGGCGCCCCTACCGGGGAATGCCGACGGGGCTGCCCAGGCAATTTTAAAACCCCACTTTCCTGACCCGACCTTGGGTCACATCTCACTTGTGGGAGTAAGATAAAAATTGGCCTTGTGCCTAACTCCTGGAGAGGAGTAAATCAATACTCTACATTGTAAAATTCATGGATGTTTATATTTCATGTTTATATTTCATGTTTATATTTCATATAAAAGAAACACACATACAAACCAACAAAAGAATTAAATAAACATTAAATTCTTGGTCTAAGAAAATTCGAAAAGTTGTATTGTTTGACTTTTAATATAAAAAGAAGGGCAATTACAGACGCACTTTTAGAAAAAGAGAAAACTCTTTTTTTGCAAAAATCTTGCAAATCAATGGCGCTAGCAATTACTCTCCTGAGGGTTCAACGAACATTTTTGGAACCTTGCTTAAAGCTAAGTGACAATCTATTTTTCACATCTCCGAACAGTGCTCAACTTGAATTTTTTAAAGGGGCTTTTATAACAATATTCATAAATAAATAGTAAATTATCATTACCTACATACGTCGGCGTTTCAAGCTGATTGCTCTGACGGCGTCTGTGTGTGTGTGTGTGTGTGTGTGTGTGTGTGTCTGTGTGTGTCTGTGTGTGTCTGTGTATATCTAGACAACATCTTATCTTGCGGGCAATTATTGTTGAATATAAGAGACAACTCATGTTTAGATATCCTTTGGTAGATCCTTTCAATAGTCCGAATTAGGATCTTAGTTTCGGATTGGGGAATTGGCTGATGAATTTGCCATAATTTGCATTTGTCTCCCAAGTACTTTCGGACCCATCTGGGTCCATCTTCGGGGGAATGAGGTTAATCACGTATAGACCACGTGTTAGTATTTATAGAAGGTTTTTGGCGGGAATTATGTACTGAGTACGAAACTATATTTGGAGCTATAAAATTTTTAGAATATTATTACTGATATTAAAGTTAAGTCTATTAATTAGGGTTTTTTGGGTTTTTTTATATAGGGCTTCTAATATATGGAGCTTTTGTTTGTTAGTACTAAATTCTAAGATTTTGGTATTTTCTATTAAGAGTTTTCTGAATTCCGTTCCATAGGTTTCACGAACGTTTTCGATTCTTCGTCGAATCATCTGCAGGTGTCAAACGCAAATAAACAAAAAAAATTAAAACAGAAAAGACCGTCAGAAAAATTGAAAAAAAAGGCTATAATTAAACAGACGAATTCTGTTATTGTTAACAATGTTTGCATACATGAGAAAATGCTGCCTAAATACACAAACAATATATATATATATATATATATATATATATATATATATATATATATATATATATATATATATATATATATATGCATATATTTATCAATGCAAGATTAATTAATTAATTTTTTTTTACTTTAATCTTATTCATTTCGGAATAATATTTCATCATCAGAGTTGACCAGTATTGTGTCATTAACAAAAACAACAAATAAACAAAAATAAACAAACTTTTTTTTTATTTTTGATATATATATATATATATATATAGGCAGCATCTTCTCTTGCAAGCATGTATTGTTGAATATGAGAGACAACTCATGTCTAGATATCCTTTCATAGATCCTTTCAATATTCCGAATTAGGATCTTAGTTTCAGAGGGGAATTAGCTGATGAATATATATATATATATATATATATATATATATATATATATATATATATATATATATATATATATATATATATATATATATATATATATATATATATATATATAAATTAGGAAAGTTCATTTATATATATATATATATATATATATATATATATATATATATAGCAATAGATAAAGTGAAAGAATAAAATTAGGTACAAATCAAATTTTATTACAATTCAAAGTTCAGGCAAAGTTCTTTTAGTAGTATAATATATATATATATATATATATATATATATATATATATATATATATATATATATATATATATATATATATATATATATATATATATATATATATATATATAATACTATAATATATATAATACATGTATATATATATAATACTAGTATAATAGTACGATGTAGTAGTATAATAATATATATATATATATATTTATATCTCTCTCTCTCTCTCTATATATATATATATATATTCAAGACATTTCAATTCAAATTTATGTTATTCTATGTGGATTTTTCTGATGATTTTGTAATGTTGCAGAGACCATATTTAAATAAAATATTGTTTGGCTCACGGCAAAAGAAACGGCCGTAAAAATACATCTCACAGAAATGTTACGTTTTTTGGAAATGTTAAAAAATAAAAATAAATAAAATAAATAAATAAAAAAACATGGTTATTGGAATAAACCTGACTTAATTTTTAATATATATATATATATATATATATATATATATATGTTAAAATCTTGTTTGGTTAAAGGTATTCAATGAAAGATG
The DNA here is from genome assembly GCA_963556195.1 of Sepiola atlantica. NCBI lineage: Eukaryota > Metazoa > Mollusca > Cephalopoda > Sepiida > Sepiolidae > Sepiola > Sepiola atlantica. The sequence goes on along the minus strand of OY744534.1, from coordinate 101,729,124 downwards.
AATGTCGGTAGATATGTCCTCATTTCGTGACGTTTGTTCAGAAGTTGAACTAAATCGGGAAGGAATCTTTTCTTCTGTCGAAAATGATTCAACAATTTCGTATCGAAAATGCGTGTTGACTTTTCCCCTTTTTTACTCCTCGCCGAATCCGGCCATTTTGAAAAGGGGGCGAGAAGAGCTGAGCGAGGACGGCCTTCTCTCTCGTTATTCATTTTCCGTCTAGAATGTTCACAAAATAAATGTCAAATGTTTCCTACCTACTGACTTTTGGGGAGTGTCAACGTTAAAATAAATGGTCCAAAGGGGGTTATTTTTAGCGCCAGTCTTTTGGGGAGTATGGAATCTCACTTGGTAGACGTAGTGGTGGTGGGTGGGAGGCATTATTTTATCTCTCTCCTCCCACCACCTCTCTTCTATTTCTCTTTCGTTATTATTTATTTAATTCGCCTCCTCCCACTACATCTCTCTTTTCAATCGCCATTTATTTATCCCATTCGCCTTTTGTGACGTCATCCACTATGCACGGTGACAAGCAAGACGACAAAACCAGATAACAATAGCGACAGAGTTTTATAAGTATTCGCCTGAGGAACACATTACCATGTCACTGCTTCCCTGCTGATTACAACCTGGTCATCTTCAAATCCAATGGCAACAAATACTTATGGACCGCCATATATAAGCAGAAAAATGTACTCCCATAGTGTTACTCATTGTTTGACTGGCAATCATTCCCGTCTCATAAACTATTATCCTTTATATGTTCGACTTCATAGCTTTGTATGATATTAGAAGTGGATTGTAATCATCATATCTCAACCCTCCCTCATCTTCTCGGATCGCTGTATAACTGAGAGTGAACTGTACTTCAGCCTTGAGAGTATATTTTAACTTCAAACTAGACCCTGGGTTGATGAAGTGACCTGATATCAATAAAAATCCATATACCCCTGACCCATTTCTCATAGCAGTAGATGAATGAAACTTGGCACAGTTATTAGTCTTTCTCTACATAGGAACCACCCAGAGTTATGCATTTCTCCCATCGTTTGATGCAGCTCTAAACTCCGTTTTTTGTAGAACACCCCAGGTTGGTCCTCCAACCACGTCGTAACTTCAGAAATCAAGGCTGCATCATCTGGGAAACCTTTTCCTTTCAAAAACAACTTCATGGCTGGGAAGAGATGAAAGTCAGATGGTGCAAGGTCAGGAGAATAAGGGGGATGGGGGAGGATTTCATAGCCACACGCCCGTGCTTCTGATCTGGCGACATGCGAGTTGTGGACCGGAGTGTTGTCCTGCAGGAGGAGGATACCATTGCTGATCTTGCCCCGCCTCTTGATTTTGATAGCTTCTCTTCATTTCATCAAAGTTGTGGTACCCTTTGCCAGAAAATCTGTCATCAGTACTCCATCCTGGTCCCAGAAGACTGTGAGCATGACCATGCCAGCGGAGGGCTGCACCTTTGTCTTCTTTGGAGGTGGTGAGTACAAGTGCTTCCACTGCATTGACTGGGCTTTGGTCTCTGGATCAAAGTGATGGACCCAAGTTTCATCCTGTGTAATCAGTTTTTTGAAACACTTTGATTCATCTTCTTGGCACATCTCCAAATTCAACGCGTTCTTTCTTCTGGAAAGGTGTGAGCATAATAATACAAAAAGATGTGATGGGATTCAGTCTTATTTTGCTCAATTCGGATTTAACGGGTTTTCTAATTAAAAAACGAACTTTGATTTGACTCGGGTTGCACATGTCGGGATTTCGGAACTTTGATTGGACTTTTTGTATTATTTTGATTGATTTATTTATCATTAACATTGAATATGGACACATTTCGCGACTGGATAACTTTGCCGGCCCCTTCAATTTCACGTATTTGGACTGCTGTTTGTATCTTGGAGTAATGTCCTTCCTGATTATGCTTCTCAACTTGTATGACCTGGATGGACTGTATGGATTCAACAAAAGTATGTTTTTGGATTGATATGTTTGATGTTATGTATTTTTATGTATTTGTGTATATAATTTTATATATTTTCAAAGCGTAATTTTATTACCTGTAGTAGTATAACTGCGGTAATGGTCCTCTGAAGAGAAGAATTATCTTTGAAAACTCATGAGCTAAGGACTTAAGGATGCTTTGCATGAACTTTGAATTCTAATAAAATTTGATTGACACCTTATTTTATTACTTCATTTTATATTATAATATATATATATATATATATATATATATATATATATATATATATATATATATATATACCTAACGTGACACCCCCCCCCCCTGTGGCCTAAGGGATTGAGCAAACGCTTACAGATTTAAGGTGTCTCTGTGAACCAGGTTTGCACTCTGTGACCGTCTGCGCTTATGAGAGTCGAAAGCTCGAAACGACGTCGTAAGTAGGTAAAATATATATATATATATATGATGTAAGTGGCAATCCTGTATCAAACACGTTGTGAACTTCCTACACTTGTTTTCAAAAATGTTTTAAATGTTTATCTATATTAAATCGAAATAGCGGTGAGATGAAATTTTTGGTGAAAGAAGCGTGAGAAACGTTCGTTGATCCTACACCCAACCTCTTTCTGATCGACAATCTCGCGTTGACAAGACTTCTTCAAACAACTGGACTCCATTCATAAATCTAATCTTTTTCAAAAAGATAAAATGGGATTGGTTTATTTTTGATTAGTTCCTACTAGCTTACTTTCGATTAGTTCCTACTAGCTTACTTTCGATTAGTTCCTACTAGCTTACTTTCGATTAGTTCCTACTAGCTTACTTTCGATTAGTTCCTACTAGCTTACTTTCGATTAGTTCCTACTAGCTTACTTTCGATTAGTTCCTACTAGCTGTTCCGCAAAGTCATTTTTATTGTTCATTTTTTAAACGTTTGCACATTAGTTTTCTATTGTATTTTCTATGAGTTATTCCCCTAGCTGATTTATATTTTTAGGTGATTTAAAAAAATTGTTATTTTAACTGAGTTTACCCCAAACAAGGCAAGTTCACACTGTAGACGTAAGGGGCTACTGAGAATTAAGGTGAAAGTTTTAGGGGGCCATCCTAAATTGGGACCTGTGCAGTGAGATGCTTGTTCACATTAGTTTTAAATTTCTGCATGTCGATACAGTCGGAGAAACAGGGAGCAAAGAGTTCCAAAGGCCGGCAGCTCAAGGGAATAAGCTATTGGAGTCGAAGGCTCTTTGGAATCTGGGGACTTCCACAGTGAATCGATGGGATTTAGCTGATTGTCGGGTTGGTCGAGTGTATTTACGTCGAGGGGGCAATAAAGCAGCAAGTTCATCGGAGCACATTCGAATTAAATACTTGTAAAATAAGCACAATGGTGCAACATAGCGGTGATGGGACAGGAGCTGGAGCTTGGACCTTGTCTAAGAGGGAGAGACTGGTGGATGGTGCACCAGCCCAGATGTGACAACAATACTCCATACATGGGCGGATGGTGGCTTTGTAGAGATATAGAATACTGTCAGGTGTGAGAAGTTTTCTAGTACGGTAGAGGGAGCCCATTTTCTTTGCAGCAACCTTGGCAATGTCTTGTTCCAATTCATGTTACCTTTGAGTGTTAGGCCGAGTAGTTGGAAGATTGGACTCCCAGGTAGGGTGTTATTTGCCATGGCAATCGGTGGTTGAAGAGGTTTCTTGTAGTTGTTGAAAGAAATGAGCTTTGTCTTAGCAGCATTAAATGTTACCATCCGTTTATGACCCCATTCCACTAAAGAGTAGAGGTCACTTTCTAAAGATTCGGCCATTGCCTCGGATATGTACGCGTTTGCTTTACCCACATGACGAAAGTAGAGCATGGTGTCGTTAGCAAATATACCCATCTCAGACACAATGTCATCAGGAAGGTCGTTTATGAAAATCAGGAAAAACAAAATTCCAAGGATCGATCTCTGGGGTACACCTGTATTTATGTCACGCTGTTTGGATGAACGGCCATCGAGGGCAACCTGGATCTTTCTTTTTGATAGAAAGGATCTAATTATATTAAATCGATTATTTAAAAATGTTTCATAGTAGCAGTCGTCTGGGCTGGACTAAGTTATTTTTTAAATAAATTGTAACAAAGAACATATTGCCAATAACATGATACAACAATAACAAATGAAAATTGCCTCGTCAGAAGCAAAGTTTGATTTGTCAGCTTAAATGCTATTTGGGTCTGACTTTGAAAATCCGCAAGATAATTCAAACATTTGCTAAAATAAGCTTTGATATTTCATTAAATTGTCGCTGCAATGCTTATTTCCATAGACTTCCCACAATATGACCGCAACGTTACCCCATAACGTTAACGTTCCCGTTTAAATTCCCCATAAGAAGAATAAGAAGGGAAACAAAATTACGAAAAGAAGGGACAATATCAAACCTAGACCCTTGTCTGTATGGAAGCTGCTCGACTGAGCTCCAATTTCTAGTTCATCCTTGTTAGTCATTCACAGCAAGAACGCATCTAACAACCACAACTGCAAAGAACTTTCCTTTCTTCCATTGTGTACCTAATCTCCGAACGGAATTTCCATGAACAGAGTTTCTTTCGAAGAACTTTCCATTTGTAGAACACACAATGCTATGGCGCTCCTTCCCTATGGGATACAACACGGTCATCTTCAAATTCCATGCCATCCTCATAAGTAATCAAATTTTGTTCATTCTATTTTCAATCCTCTCATAATATTCTTCATCATTCAACTGATAATCTATCCATTTCATTAATCCTTATCCTCGACAGGCTTTCTTTTATGGAAATCGCTCCAGACAAGGCATGAAGCCACTTGATGTAAGGAACTAAAAAAATACTACTTCAAGGTCAAAAAATAGCCAACGTGTTAGATGGATAGAAAGTGTTAGATGGATAGATTGCGACGCAGAAAACAGCAATTCTTTCCCCTTTGCCAGAACCATCGCCCATGGAATGTGAGGACTAAAGGACAAAATAAGATAAGCAAATGTTACGAGGCTGCCGAAAGTAAACCCACCAGTCACTTTCTACTCTTGTTTAACCTTGATATGTGCTGCCTCCAAGAATGAGTAAACATTTTTCGTATGCGCTTTTCCATTTTGCGTTTTTCACCATGAAATTTACAAGTTGAATTCCCTTCGTGCTCACATCGAAACGTTGGGGTCTTTTTTCGACAGGGAAAATGGTTTCATGAAGATTTGCATCATCAGCAAATATTTTGATCAAATTAGTTGTGTTTATTCAATCACTGACAGCAAGAAGACACCAGATATGCCCAGAGCAGATCGTTTGGGGGCCAGCAGACATTTTGAATTGTCTGGGTCATTTTCAAGAACAGTTAATATTGGTAGAAATGTTCAGATCTTTATTCACAAGGAGGAATCAGTTGAGCACCTTCAATAGAAATAACGATAGAGTAGAGAAAGACTAGCAACGTCTCCTCTCTGATATACGGGGCTGTAGAAAAACAGAAGAAATTATCCAACACTGGATTGCAAAATTGAATTTGTATTCTGCGAAGGCACGAAGGAGTTCATTGAGCGGCACCTCTCCCAGATGTGAAAGCGGGAATGATCGAACTCTTGTACAGGTAGACATACGAATCATTTCTATTTAAGGTTGATTTATCGAATATGAATTTTTTGTAGAATTTGGTATATTCGGACTACTGTTCTCATCTTGGGTGTTTTATCACAACGTTTCGGCCGATGTAATCTCCGACCTTCTTCAGATGCTACCCCCATGGATTTAATAAAGGGTTCCATTCGAAATTCCGTCCAGATTCCCGAGTTTGACAGAAAGACTCCCGAGTTCGACAAGGTACACCTGAAGATGGTTGAAGGTTACATCGGCCGAAACGTTGTGATAAAAACACCCAAGATGAGAACAGTAGTCCGAATATACCAAATTCTACAAATTATGAACCCTCATCTCAAAAATTCCGAAACATTAATTTTTTTCTTTTAATTATTTGCATCATGGCAGCAACATGATACCATTTTTGATGAAAACTAAAATTTATTAAGGCAGTAGTTCTCGGGCATATCTGATTCTTATAGAGGTAGAGGATTGCATGAGGAGTTAGATACTTTCTGGAGCAGTAGAATGATCCTGCCATTTTTTTAGCGACCTTAGAAACAGATTGAATATAAGTCTTGCATTTTAAATTTGGAGTGAAATTCAGTCCTAGGAGCTGGGAGGTGACAGTGGTTAAGTGGATAACGACACGGACTGAAGACCTGGGTGTTCCAAGTTCGAATCCAGTCGGTTCCACAGTACCACTTTCACTTAGAGATGTTGGCAACCTTCTCGTGGTCCTTCCCGTAAGTACCCGATGTAAGTTCTAGAAAGATTTCTAACTAGCAAAACATCGGGGGGAAACTCATGCCAACACCAGAATCATCTGATTCACACGAAAGAAGAAGAAAGAAGAAGATCAAAACAAGGGGTTTCCTCGGGGAGTCGAAGCCATTCATTTCAACTTGAACAAAACAAGGATCCGAGCTTTTAAAGGTGTTAAAAGTAACAACCCACTTTATTCCTGCAGAAAACAGAGAATAAGCAAGAACTTCATCACCAATGCTCTTCGAAGTGCTGCCATAGCATAAATGTCAACAAATGATCTGAGAAAATAATGTGGAAGATCATTAATGAAGAGCGGAAAGAGAGTTGGGTTCAGAATATATCCTCGAGGCACACGCGCATTGCTACTGTGTGCTGCAGACTTCTGCCCATCAACAACTACTTGTAAAGACTTATCAGAGAGGAGCAATTTCGTGGCTGCGAAGACATTGCTAGATATTCCATAGCTAGCAAGTCTGTGAAGCAACCCTTTGTAGCAGAACCTATCATCGGCATTTGATATGTCGAGAGCTATAAACAAAGGCCCATCGAGACATTCACTGATCCTCTGCAATGTTACAGTCAGCATGTCAGCAAAAGACGAAATTCATATTGCTTGGTACTAAGTAGACTGCTTTTACTGACGTGATCTTAAGGAAGACACACCTGTTTATTCATTAGTGAACTCGAAAGTGATTGAAGAGTTTGATTTGTAAAGATGAAAGCAAACAGAATGT
>OY744534.1:101697049-101714549 GCA_963556195.1 Sepiola atlantica | reverse complement strand
CTGGAACAACATCCTACGGAAACTGATCAACTCCAAGTGAGGAGCCACAGCACACACACTATGCTATTCCTCTACGGAGTATGCTTGTCCTGTTTAGGAGAGATCAACACATGCCACAAAATTAGACTCAGCACTGAACAACACCTGGCTGCCTGAAGCCTATCAATCTGAACAACCTGCATCTCCTCACTGGTATTGCCCCTGCATATGTGAGACGTGAAGTTGGTATTTATCTACCCACAGAGTAAAATGTGACACAAGGTCGGAAAGTGGGATCAGATAAGTCAGCACTCTAGAGGAAGAGCACTTATGACCGTTAAAAATTGCCTGGGCAGCCCCGTCGGCATTCCCCGGTAAGGGCGCCTGAGGCGATTAGCAATAAACAAACCCCTTTTCAAAGGGTGAGAAGGCAAAGCCTGGGAGGGTGTACCTCCTAGAACTGCACAGGACAAACCCATAGACTGGCGGAAATCAAGCTCCGAAGGCCAAGACAATACCGGTCTATGGGCTGTAGTATCTATCGGAACAGATACTACACTTTGATCTCAGCCAAAAGGCCGAGAAAGTACGACAAGACGAGAAGTTGCCAGCCATATAGAGATCACAAAAGCTATCAATGATGAACGCCATCTCTTTTATGGACATGGACACACGGTTCAACGACTGACTCAAGGAGAAGCTTCCTCAGCCAGGTCAAACCTCTAACAACATCTCAGGAAGAGACCAGACTACTATAACTGTGGACCAGACCATTAGAAGAATCTCCCCCCCCCCACCTACTGACATGAAAATCCCCCTTTTGGGGCCCTCCCTCCCGGCTCAGAAGTACCCTGGCTTCAGTGGAAAACACTCAACTGGCTGAGAACGAAAATGAGGCGATCAAAAGTTGCTATGAGTAAATAGGGCTACAAAACCGACCCAACCATCTGCGAAGGGGGAAACCATACGATGCAACACTGCCTTTTCTACCCTCGACTGCCCAACGAGTGCAGCTTGAAAGATCTTGCAGAGTACAACAAAGGCAAAGGAGTGCGTAAAACAGTGGACAACTGTCGTATGACCACATGACACTTTAAAGACACGCAAAGAAGAAGACCAGTACCGAAATCCTCCCTCCAACTCGGTTGATTGCAACCTCATGGACTATTATGTGTGGGGACAATTGAGAAAGACACCAACCGTACCACCTGCAACATGAAGGATAAGCTAATTGTCAATATCAAACTGGTATCCAGGCGTCTCACGAAGGACACAATGTAGGCCGTGTGCTCCAGGTTCAGGAATCGCTTGGAGGCCGTGGTTGAGGCTCTGGGCGGCTTCTTCCAGCGAGATGTCTCCGCTAAAAGATTCTCTAAAAGATGCACTTTGGATTTTAAAAATGCAGCAATTATTGGCCAAGATATGACTTTTTTTTTTCTTATCTTTCCAAAGCAGTGTCAAATTTTTCTCGAATACCCTGTATTTCTCTGTACCTCTCCAATTGTGGAGAGTAGAACATAAATCAGCAGCCTCGTAACTCTCGCTTCTCTTATTTTGTCCTTTAGTCCTCACATTCCACAAGAGATGTTTCTGACAAAGGGGGAAGAATTGCTGTTTTCTGGGTCAGAATCTATTCATCTAACAAAGGAGAGTAAAAAGTAGACATGTGGTTTACTTTCGACAGCCTCGTAACTCTTGCTTCCCTTATTTTGTCCTTTGGTCCTCACATTCATGAGAGATGTTTCTGACAAAGGGGGAAGAATTGCTGTTTTATAGGTCGGAATCTATCGATATAACACTTATCGTTTGCTAGTTTTTTTTTTTACCTTGAAGTGGTATTTTATTAGCTACTTACATCAAGTGGCTTCCTGCCTTGTCTGGAGCGATTTCCATTAAAAAAAACAAAACAAAAAAAAATTACAATTTAAATATGGTGATAGCCCCTTCTTATTTATAATGGACTATTCCATCCTTTTTAACCTTTGACGGTTAATAAACAGAGATAGAGAAAGAGGGGAGTGAGTGACAGAAACAGTATAAAACAAGGGAGATCAAGCAAGAAAAATTGAGAGAGGAAGAGAGTTTGGCTAAGATCAAAGTGTAGTATCTGTTCCGATGGATACTTCACCTCATAGACTGGTATTGTCTTGGCTTTCGGGGTTTGATTTATGCCGGTCTATGGGTCTGTCCTGTGCAGTTCTGAGAGGTCCACCCTCCCAGGCTTCGCCTCCCCTCTTTGGGGAGGAGTAAGTTTATTGCTTACTGCCTGAGGCGCCCCTACCGGGGAATGCCGATGGGGCTGCCCAGGCAATTTTTAAACCCCACTTTCCCGACCCGACCTTGGGTCACATCTTACTTGTGGGAGTAAGATAAAAACTGGCTTTGTGCCTAACTCCTGGAGAGGAGTAAATCAATACTCGGTGAGTTAATTGAAAATCGCAATTAATTAGAAGAATTTAAATTGAATTTTTTTTCAACTATAACTCAATCCCAGAACTAAAGAATATTTTAGCATGTATTTTGTGTGATTAAAATATATAGGAAGAATAAAAAAGCTATAGGGAAACAAACGTTTATTAACTCAACTTTGATATGATAATAGATTTCTATTTACTTGCCTCCCCACGAGGTCGGCTTTTAATGGAGTGTTTGTGGGGGGGGGGGGGGATTCAGCTCCCCAAGAAGGAGCAATGTGGGTTAGGAACAAAAGTAAAAGTTGCCCCAGGCTAGGAGAATAACAGATACTACGCCTTGATCCCAGCCCGAAGGGAGCTGCTAACGTGTCTGTCTGTGTGTCTGTCAACCTATATGTATCGTTCTTTGATGTGACAGTGGCGCACGCCTTTCGTCCAGGGGTTATACGTGATTCTATATTTTTGTCGCCAGAGACTTTAATTCAAACCAGAAATGACTTTCTAATCGGCAGTTTAAAGGTTTCGAAATTATTTTCAAATGACGAAATTGGACGATGGTTTGTTTACGTCCAGCGCCAAAGTTTGACGCAACGAATCCAGACACCGCTCCTAAAAATAGAGCACTCTGGACGGATGGAAAATTAGCCATGATCAGTCCCGTTAGTGTTCCCCAGTCAGAGCACCTCAGGCGATCGACAATACCCTCTCCCTTCTTGCAGGAGGAGGTAATGCTTGGGGCAATGTCAACCTGAAACCGACACAAAACATAGTGATACAATTTTAACAAAGTAGGCACAAGGCCACCAAAAGTGTGAGAGTAAGATGGGGGAGGCTCATTGGTCATCGCTTGTCTATCCTACTCTTAACTAGACGTATTTTGACCCATTCGTCCAAGCACTGTTCCCGTCTCTTTCGCCATTTGTCAATCAGTTTCCCTTCAAGTCACCAAAATCCCACATTTACTCTGTAGACTACCCTAGTTAAGATCGTTTGAATTTAATTTTGTTTATATATATATATATATATATATATATATATATATATATATATATATATATATATATTTGTGTTATATTTGTCTATATGTATGATATCGCCAAGTCGTAAGTGTCATAATTTTGACACGGCCATTATTTGATTAACTTAAAGACCCCCCCCCTTCGATCGCCATAGTTAAATATAAGTTTTAAATTCCCCCTCTCTCTAAAAGATGTATCAAATTGGTTGCTACCACCACTCTCTCTGGTTGTGTTTGAATTGTTGTAGTGTAATTCAATTTTCTCTCAGTCTCAAAAATGTAATTATCTGAGGTATGCTTGAAAAAACCGCAAGGTTGAAATAAATTATTGCATCGACAATTATGTAATTTCGTGTTATTATATTTTATGTTATATATATATATATATATATATATAATTTCATTGGAAAAAATAGGGAATGGGACAAACAACAACGAAACCCTCCCAACCCTTTCTAAAAATAGACTTCCACTGTTTTCCGGTGTGTTTATAACCGAAAACAAGTGAGGCAATCTCTAAATGGGAGTGTGACTTAAGTGGAAGGAAATAACATAAGGGTCGAGTTTGCAAGTGGATGGTGTCCTTCCAAGATAAGGAGCAATTGGAAAGGCCAAGGTCAGATATGTCACTTTGATCCTAGCTCAAAGGTCAAAGGTTATAGATTCAAGTTTGATAATAGTTAACACAAGTCAGCCATGTTAATTCGTTTATTAATAAATAAAAAATGGCTGACATGGGTTTTACAAGTGTGACCCTTCGATATTTGGACGAAACATTTTGAATTAAATTTTTTTTTTTTTAACATAGTTCACCCCAAACAAGGCAGGCCGCCACTGTAGACGTAAGGGGCTACTGAGAAAAAGGGTCGAGAGTTGTTTTTTTTTTTGGGGGGGGGGGTCAACCTAAATTGGGAGCTGTGCAGTGAGATGTTTGTTTACATTAGTTTTAAATTTCTGCATGTTAGTACCGTCAGGAAAACAGGGAGCAGGGAAGGAGTTCCAGAGTCCAGCAGCACGAGGAAAGAAGCTTTTGGAGTAGAAAGCTCTTCGGCATCTGGGGACCTCCACAGTGGATGGAGGGGATTTGGCAGATTGTCGGGTTGGTCTAGTGAATTTGCTTCGTTGGGGCACCAGAGCATCAAGTTCATCAGAGCACAATCCATTGAAGTATTTGTAAAACAGGAACAAGAATGTAACATTGCGGCGATGGGACAGGGACTGGAGCTTGGTGGATAGTGAGGGACCTATTAAGATGGCGACTCTTTTTTGGGCCTTGTCTAAGAGAATGAAAGTAATTTCTGACTTGAATTAAAACTTAAAAACGAAAGTCAATTATTACGGTTCATTTGTGCTCCTCAACTAAACTATCCCCCCCCCCCCCATTTTCTTACGCTCCACAGTCCTGAACTATCTATCTCTGATGAGAGAATCAATTAATTCCTCACATCGGAACATAAACCGACCCAAAGGAAACATCACGGCGAGATGGGGGGGGGGGAGTGGCGGGAAGATGGCGCCCTACTAAAATCAATGCACGCGTTGTTCGCATTTTTTCCGGGTTGAGCCGGTGGGGTCGGAATGAGGTTGGGGTCGCCCCGGCACATGAAACGCGCGTGCGCGTAGATTCGTTAAAGAAAACTTACTCCCTCTTCCCTGCCCCTTCATCCACGTTGATTATCCGTCCAAGCTTAAAAAGAAGCAAAGGGGGGGGGGTGTAAAGAGTTTAAACTATGGTAGGCCCCTCCCCCCATCCCGGGGGGGGGGGGGGGGCACTATTCCTTGGTGCTGTTGTCCCTTTTCCTGTTTGCAGTCGGAAAATAGTATGTATAACTAGCTGTTCTTACCCGACGTTGCCCGGGAATCGTTTGATTTTCATTCATTTAATGATTGTTTTGTGTAGCATACCGTTTTTGTTATACAAAAAAAAAAAAAATATATATATATATATATTAAATTAAATTTTTAAATGACGGTATCATTCGGTCATTAAATTATTAATTGAAACAAATTGTTGAAAAACTATAACTAATTTTTTTCGGTTTTGTTGTTTTCATTTTTATTTATAAACTTATTGGATGTAAATAGCTTCCAAAACGTAAATCTTGTTTTATTTCATGAGTATTTGCAAAAAATAGCTTTCTATTCGGTAGTTTAAATGCTTCCAAATTCCATTCAAATTTCGAAGGGTCACGATGTAATTTATTCTACGTCTGACTTGTTTACGAAATAACCCGAAATGCATTGCAGTGAATTTAATTAATTTATTAAAACAAAAATGATTTAAAAAAGAAGAAGGTCGTTTTACGCTATTGAATCATTTTTAATTCCAATAACTTACGGAAATTACAACTTTTCTTCGGATTTCTTTTTAAACACATTCTTTTTTTTTTTAAAGGGAATGCAAATCTGGATTTTCGCCACTTATTATTTATAAAATACCATCAGAATTATCTTAACACCGACTTGGATAATGCTTACAAAAATGATTTTTTTCATAAAAGACAAAACCACAATGAAACCACGTTTGTTAATATCTAATCTCCATTTATATAAAGTTAGTTATGGGTATATATATATATATATATATATATATATATATATATATATATATATATATATATATATGGGAAATGAAAAAGGAAAAACCTAGAGATACTTTTTATATATTCATCAACTGACTGACTTTTCGCAGCCTGGACCCTCGTCCAGCGCTCTTAGTAGCCACGGCTACCACTTTTCCTTATCAACCCATCATGTCAACCCAATATTTCGATGTACTTGCATGACATTTTTCTTAAAGTCATCATCCTGAGGAAGTCTTACAATAAAGACGAAACGTTGATGAATATATAAAAAAATATCTCTTGGTTTTTCCTTTTCCATTTCCCATTATGTCGGATTACTCTCATCCTTCCTTTCTCATAAACCTAACCCTAACTGTAAACCTAACCCTAACCCTAACCTTCAACCCCAAACTCTAACCCTAACCCTAACCTTAAAACTAAACATAATCCTACCTTCAACCCCAAACTCTAACCTTAAACCTAAACCTAACCCTAACCTTCAACCCCAAACTCTAACCCTAACCCTAAACCTAACCCTAACCTTCAACCCCAAACTCTAACCCTAACCCTAACCCTAACCTTAAACCTAAACCTAACCTTCAACCCCAAACTCTAACCCTAAACTAAACCCTAACCCTAAACCTAACCCTAACCTTCAACTCCAAACTCTAACCTAACCCTAACTCTAACCTTAAACCTAACCCTAACCTTCAACCCCAAACCTAACCCTAACCTTACTCCCGCCTCCATAGATGTTAGAAGGCGGTGGCTGAGTTTCAACCGTACCAAGGAAAAAAAGACGTGATCACTGCTTCATGTGACTAAATATTAGTTTTTAGGTACTCATTCTGAAATTAACAGCGACTCAAAATTGTACTTGATGCGAATATACTAGTTGGGCATCACTGTCTCACCCAAGGTGATTGGAATTTCTACTTGCAAAGAGAGTCGGGTGCAATTCAATTTTTTGTGGTACTTATAAACATTGGGTACATAAGAAGTACAGTGATATTACTGGTAGGTTGAGAGATGATCTGGATGGAAGTTGTTCAGAAGTTTTCTTACCTTGGTGATATCATTGGAGGAGCAAGTTTGGACTGACAAATCAAAGTTCAATATCTTTAGGTCGATTACAAGGATTGAAGTACGTAGTACATTGTCATTAAAAAAGAAGAAATTTCCCCTGCTCAGTTTGTGGAAAAGAGGGCGGGTGTAATTCAATCTTTTGTGGTACTTATAACCATTGGGTACACAAGAAATAGAGTGACATTACTGGTAGGTTGAGAAATGATAACCAGTTTGTGTGAAAGTAGTGAAAGACAATGGAGACGGATGAGAACTCAGATGCGGAGAAAGTATATTTGGATGGTGAGGCTATTGAGGTCGTTTAGAAGTTTTGTTAGTTTGGTGATACCATTGGAGGACAGGAGGGAGCAGGTGCTAGTGTGATTGAAAAAGTAAGGAGCAGGTGGAGTAAGTTCAGGAAACTTCTGTCATTACTAACAAGCAGAGTGTTACCACTGTCGACGAAGAGAAGAGTCTATCAGACATGTGTATTCAGTGCGATGATGTATCGAAGTGACACCAGTTGAGGACATGCGTTGCATGGAGAGAAATAGTATGAGAATGATACGATGGATGTGAAATGTGAGTCTTAAAGACAGACTTAGATGTGAGAGGAGGATTAAATCTAGACAGTATTGGGAAATGTGAGCAGAACAGAAAACTCTGATGGTTTGGTCACATTGAAAGAATGGCTGTAAGAATGGCTTGCGTTAGTAGATGTTAAACATTTGAGGCAGAAGGGTCAGTTGGCAGGTGAAATACAATGATAACATTGGAGGAAGTGATAAGGATTGATTTGAGAAGAAAGAGGGATAACTAAAGACTTGGCCAGAGATAGGTTGGTTTGGAAGTAAATTTCTAAAAGCCGTCCAACACATGTCAGCATGATGATGTTGATGATGATGATGATGATGATGTTGCTGCTGCTGCTGATGATGATGTTGCTGCTGCTGCTGCTGATGATGATGATGCTGGTGATGGTGATTATAATGATGATGATGGTGGTGGTGTTGATGATGCTGATGGTGATGATGATGTTGATGATGCTGCTTCTGCTGTTGATGATGTTTATGCTGCTGCTGCTGTTGATGATGATGATGCTGGTGATGCTGGTGATGATGTTTATGCTGCTGCTGCTGCTGGTGATGATGATGATGCTGGTGATGCTGCTGCTGCTAGTGATGATGATGATGCTGGTGATGCTGGTGATGATGTTTATGCTGCTGCTGCTGTTGATGATGATGATGCTGGTGATGCTGGTGATGATGTTTATGCTGCTGCTGCTGTTGATGATGATGATGCTGGTGATGCTGGTGATGATGTTTATGCTGCTGCTGCTGCTGGTGATGATGATGATGCTGGTGATGCTGCTGCTGCTAGTGATGATGATGATGCTGGTGATGCTGCTGCTGCTGCTGCTGCTGATGATGATGATGATGATGATGATGATGATGATGATGCTGCTGGTGATGATGCTGGTGATGGTGATTATAATGATGATGATGGTGGTGATGTTGATGATGCTGCTGCTGATGGTGATGCTGATGGTGATGATGATGCTGATGATGATGTTGATGATGCTGCTGCTGTTGATGATGATGATGCTGCTTCTGCTGTTGATGATGTTTATGCTGCTGCTGCTGTTGATGATGATGATGCTGGTGATGCTGGTGATGATGTTTATGCTGCTGCTGCTGCTGGTGATGATGATGATGCTGGTGATGCTGCTGCTGCTAGTGATGATGATGATGCTGGTGATGCTGCTGCTGCTGCTGCTGCTGCTGATGATGATGATGATGATGATGATGATGATGATGCTGCTGGTGATGATGCTGGTGATGGTGATTATAATGATGATGATGGTGGTGATGTTGATGATGCTGCTGCTGATGGTGATGCTGATGGTGATGATGATGCTGATGATGATGTTGATGATGCTGCTTCTGCTAGTGATGTTTATGCTGCTGCTGCTGCTGCTGATGATGATGAGTTTAAAATTTCCGATCATTTTTGTAGCTCAACACTTTTTAGCAAATGATAAATAGTTTTAATTGTCTTCATCTTTTTTAAGCTAAATTGCCGGAATTTGAACATGAAAAACCATTTGTTATTGCAACTCAAAAACAATCAATAATAATAATTAAAAAATGGCTTCTTTTTTATTCATTTTATTCATTTTTATTATCAGTCACTGGAGATTCAACAACCCGACTGAATCTGTCATCTCGGATTTTATCTTCTGGGGGGAATAAGTTCAGCTTCAAATTCAAAATTCCGCCATATTTTATTGCATTTTCATCCATTTTCACTCGTTTTCGCATTTCAAAAGCTTCTTTTTTCTTTTTCTTTGTTGTCTTTTTTGTTTTTACGAAGTTCAGATATTATTTCATTTCCTTTCATTTCCCCGATTCCCGTGAGCAACTTCAATGGTTTTCAGGCATACTTAAAAAAACGCACAAATTGGAAAGGAAACAAAAATGTTTCAAACATCAATTGATAATAATTTGATGTATACAATCTATATTATGTTTGACCTGTATCTGTTAATAATATTCTTTTTTTTACGATAACAATAACGTGGGGTCTGCGTATGTGCGCATCAAAGACTATTCTATTTAACTAGTGTGGATGTTCAGTCAAAAACTATGAAGGAAAAAACATCATGTTTCGCCAGTGTTCGCACTAATATTCATTATCAAAAAATATCGTCTCAATCTGTGAAGTTACAAGACAAAAATAAGATCGAAAGAAAAAGTCTGAAACCAGAAAGTAAAAGAAAAAAGAATAAGGTTTTAAAATTGTTTCGGAATTGTTGAGATGAGGGTTGATAATTTGTAGAATTTGGAATATTCGGACTACTGTTCTCATCTTGGGTGTTTTTATCACAACGTTTCGGCCGGTGTAACCTCCGACCTTCTTCAGGTGTACCTTGTCGAACTCGGGAATCTTTCTGTCGAACTCGGGAATCTGGACGGAATTTCGAACGGAAACCTTTATTAAATCCACGGGGGTTGCATGCTCTCGTTCCCTCTGCCAAGACTGGAAGAAGTCTTCAGTAATTCGCAATTCTTCGTATCGCCCACACTGAGGATTGAACCTTCAACCTTCAGATGACTGTCACTTAGAACTGAATTTTACTTAGTACTATAACCACTCGCCACGGGTCGTTCAATCCTCAGTGTGGGCGATACGAAGAATTGCGAATTACTGAAGACTTCTTCCCAGTCATAGCAGATGCAACGAGAGCATGCTACCCCCGTGGATTTAATAAAGGGTTCCGTTCGAAATTCCGTCCAGATTCCCGAGTTCGACAAAAAGATTCTCGAGTTTGACAAAGTACAACCGAAGAAGGCCGGATTTTACATCGGCTGAAACGTTGTGATAAAAACACCCAAGATGAGAACAGTAGTCCGAATATACAACATTCTACAAGGTTTTAAAAGTCTATACGAATATGCATAATGTTTATCCCATAATTTTTGACGGACGACGTACATTCGTATATTACGTAAATATCTTTTCCCGTATTTACCCCCACCGTGCTCACTGCGTGGGTAGAGCATAGTAGAGCAATTAACCTGATGATTTCCCCCGGGAATGAAACAATCTACTTTTTATTTTATTGCCCGCTTAGAAAAATAACGAAATTCTGCAAGATCAGAGACACGCTGGAGAACACGTTCAGAGACTTGTGATAATTGTGGGCGTGGCAGGCGTTTACTATCTGAAATGCTACTGACATTTCCTAGTGTCTGTTATGGATAGCGCAAACAAAAACGTTAGCGACATAGCAGCCTGTACAAACGTTTTGGTGTAGCTTATTTGCTATAAGTATATTTTCATACTAATATATATATATATATATATATATATATATATATATATATATATATATATATATATATATATATCTCACTCTCTCTCTCTCTCTCTCTCTCTCTCTCTATATATATATATATATATATATATATATATATATATATATATTAGTACGAAAATGTACGAAAATATATAGACAATACGATCTGAGGGAAGGATCAGATTCTAATTCTGTCTGATGAGATCTCAGCTTTTAACAGCTGTAGATCAATAGCATCGACATGCTAGTGTCGCAGATTTTGTACATGTCTGTATGAATAAAAATAATCATGTATATATATATATATATTCATATATATGTATATATATTAATATATATGTAAAATATGAAACTAAAAGTATACTTTTAGTAGATAGAACCTATAGTGAAATGGTTTAAGCTCAACATACGAGATAGAGCAATTATAAAGATAAATGAAAGAAGAGGGATAAACATGTACGAATGACAAATCTATTTCACCAACTGGACAGACCTCATATTTTTTTACATGCATACTCTTACTCTCCATTACGTAATATTTTTTTAAAATTTTAATTTTGGCTTTTCCACTGCCAACTTATCCATCTATGTAATTCCTCTGATGATAAGATTTTAATCTTTGAAAAGTCTTGGCTTAAGGAAAGAATAATAAACATGTTTTTACCGAGTACACCGTGTATTGAACAAGCGAAGTTGAAATAGATTTGTCATTCGTACATGTTTATCCATCTTCTTTCATTTATTTATATATATATATATATATATATATATATATATATATATATATATATATATATATATATATATATACTAGACCACCTGTGACCCGTTGGGTCAGTTTGTTATATTAGCTATGGAATTCATGTATGTGCGTGACACTTGTGGCATAAAGAAAATAGGGGTTTTTTACATAACAGAAGCATTTCTATGAAAGTATATTAAAATGGAAGAAGAATATAGATAGATTTCTATGCGTCGTTCTGTTTATTATAATTGTTTTTTTTTTTAATTATAGTTACTGAATTATAAGTGGTTGGCCATACTTATAGGTAAATATGCACTGAACAGGTACCATAATACTTATTATAGTTAAATTCAAATTTTTATATATCATCTTTTAAATGAAATTGTTAGTTGAAAGTACAGAAAAATAAAAGGGCGATTTGAGAAAGGAAGGGGGTACAGCAAGCTGTCTCGCGTACGTAACGAAAACAGAGGGAGTAGGAGTGGTGAAATCTATGAGAGGGAAAGTGGGAGGTGGTTTCGTTCACCGCCGCTATTATGGTTGATATTAATAATGATTGTTGTTGTTTTGTTTGTTTGTTTTTGTTTTTTAAAAGGGAGGAGGTTTTTTGAAACTGCGACAGACTTTACGAAGTCCTGCCGTTGAATGTTTTTAGCCGTGGAGAAAACAAAAAAACTATTTGATGAAATTAAATGTAATTGTTTTATATTAAAAGCGATATAAACATTTCCAGAATGAAAAATTTCATGCGTTCGTTAATCATAAGAGATTAACGGAATTGGAATAACAGATTGAAGACGATGCTATTTACGCATGCGCAACCGGATGTTGAAAACCGGAAAGCTGATTGCAAACATACAAGACCAATAGAGTTTTAGTATTATATAGATATATGGATATATATATATATCCCGTACCTCATACCCCCCCCTCCTAACCCTCAAATCTTTAACTTTTTAACTTTTTGTCTCATTTAAACCTTGAATGAGATTCTTCTGTTTTACTTGGCCCGGAAGTAAATTAAAAAAATGACCTGTCTTCCTCTTCTCAACCTCCTTTAAGTGCATCCGGACTCACCTACATTTTGAGCACTTTCTCCAATCTGCTCCCACGCAAAAAGTTTTTCTTCACATTCTACAATTTCACCGGACTTCTTTTCAACGGAAATTTACCACCCGGACAATTTTGCATATCTTTTTCACGGAACTTTTCTTTTCATTCAATACGTTTTTTTAACAAAAATTATTTTAATAATTTTTAATAATAATTTTCATATTTTTCAAATATTTGAACTTTGTTTTTTTCGAAAGCCAACTTATCCATCTGTATTTCTCCTCTGATGATAAGATTTCGATCTTTTATAAGCCTTGGCTTAAAGAAAAGAATAATAAACACTAGTTTATTACTGAATGCACCTTGCATTGAACAATTGAAATTTGAAATAAATTTGGACAATCGTCGCATATTTATCACTCTTTTTTCTTCTATCTCTCTCTCTCTCTCTCTCTCTCTCTCTCTCTCTATATATATATATATATATATATATATATATATATATATATATATATATATATATATATATATATATATGCCTCTCATGAGATTTCAGTTTCTAACAACTGTTGATCGATAACATCGACATGTTAGTGTCACAGATTTTGTACATCTCTGTATTAATAAAAATAATCATTCATATATATATATATATATATACGAGGCTTGTCTAAAATGCATCCGACCTGAGGCCAGAAAAAATATTTCAAATACGTGACGGGTTGGGACCCTAATCCCCTTCAAAGTAGACCCCTTGTACTTCCACACACTTAGCCCACCGATCCATCCACTGCCGGAAACACCTCTGGAAGTCTTCTTTTGGGATGGTGTTCATCTCCGCCGTTGCGTTCCGTATTATCTCTTTTTTCGCACCGTCTCAACAATAGCTGCACTCTGAGCAGTTCTGGGGCCTGCCAGAACGCTGGTCACTCTCCGCTAATGAATCGGTTGAACCACTCCTTAATTTGTGTTACACATCGCATCTTCTCGAAACACCTGCTGAATCTAACACGACGTTCTTATATTCTTTACTAACCCGACAGGTATTGTTGTTCGTCTCATCGCAAGCGCGAAGATGACCAAATGGTTTCAACAACAATGACAGAAGATCGAATACGTCATGGTGTCTGTTCGGCTTTGCGCTTCATTCTCTTCTCACGAGCCCTTATTGCTCGAGACACTTCCGCGAGCGCAGCGCCTCTTTTGATCACTGTCCTCCAACCAGTTCAACTTGAGGCAGTCTCTTCCCATGTTCAGTGGTTTATTTCGAAGCTAGTTAGCGTTTCCTTCAGACGATCCTTGTACCTCTTTTTAGGTCGACCAACGTTTTGTTTGCCACGGCTGAGCTCACCGAACATGATTTGTTTCGGGATTCTCTCCTCGCTCATGCAAGAAACGTTGCCTGACCAGCGCAGTATGGCTTCGCACAGGAGGGTTTGTGTGCTGAACATTCCTCAATATCAGGGATCTTGTCCTTCCATCGGATATGGAGGATTTTCCGAAGACATTTTGTGTGGAATCGCTCATGTCTGCAGTAACGAGTCCACATCTCACAACCATAGGTCAGGACGAGGACGACAGCCGCTCTGTCGAACATCTATGTATCTCATATAGGGGTCAAGTGTTTGCTCCAGAAAGTGGCCTCTTGATTTCTGACAACTTCGACTGAAATAAAATGAAACAAAAAAAGTGGAGAGAACTTGAATGCCTACTAGACACTGTCCTCGAGTGTCTAAGGTCTCTCTGTTTAAGACAACCTAGCATGAAGATACTTCCTCCTACAAGTAAACCCTGACCAACTATTTAAAATAACATAGTATTCGAAGATCCGCTCTGTATGGCTACCCCACACTAGCTTATACAAGAGATGATGCACCTTCTCCAAGTGATTTTGCCTCTAGTAAGATCACTAAGCTGGATACTCCACCAGACTAGATGAATTCTTGTCCTGGAATCCGGTAAGACCAAGAGACCATAATAAAGATATACTATAACATAGTTAACCAGTCATTTGGGGAGACGAAAAATTGATGTTCTTAACTTCTTTACTGGTTCGGCGTTTTAGAGGTGAAGGAGAACTTTAACGGAACATTCAAATATCTATGAATCTCATATGGAGATCAATTGTTAGCCCCAGGATTTCTGAGAACTTCGACTGAAGTAAAATGAAACAAAAGCGAAATGTGTGTGTGTGTATGTGTTCCATTATTTTGTCAATTTAGCATTCATAATGTTTATCTTCACTTGACTTGATTGCTTCAAGATATTTTGATGATTTTCCTTTCATTTGAATGGCGTTCACCTCCCACCAAATATTTCTGTCTAGACAGCCTTTATGCCTATCGCCATTTTCCATCATTTCTTTTCTTTTCGAAAAGAAATGAATGTGAGTCTCCGATTTAAACTCCATGCATATTATACAACATAAAAGCCAACACCGGCCGATGTCAGACATTGCACTTGATTCGACAAGCGAGCGAGCGCGGGTGGGGGGGGGGGGGGGACTTAATGATATGTTTAATGGAAAAGACGGTTGCTAAGATCACCTTGGTTTCGTACAAGGCGACAAAGTAGAACAGATTCAAACAATCTAATCTGATCTGACTGGGTGACCCAACGGGGCACAATCTTCTATTATCATATACGAAAAGAATGATGAGAGTTTTTGGCTTAATAAGTGTAGAACAGTTAAGGTAGCAGGGTCAGTTCACATGGGGATGCCAAGGAAAACATGGGAGGAAGTGATAAGAATGAACTTGAGAGAAAGAGGGATAAATAAAAACCTGGCCAGAGATAGGTTAGTTTGGAAGTGAATTTCTAAAAGCCGTCAACCACATGCCAGCTTGTAAAACGGACATGAAATCGAATATGATGATGAAAGAATGGATGAGTTCTGTGGTTAGTAGATGTAGAACAGTTGAAGTAGCAGGGTTAGTTGGAAGGGGAAGGCCAAGGAATACATGAGAGTAAGTGATAAAGATGGACTTGAGAGGAAGAGAGACAAATAAAGACTCGACCAATAATAATCGACTTTACGACTTTACGAGAAGCAGAAAAAGCAATGGATGTAATGTATGAACTCCAAGAAAGATTTGATGAGAGAGAAAGACCGAGAAATTTCGGAGTCGATTTCTCCTCAAGAGCATGAGAATCTCAGGAAGATTCACAAAAGTACCAAGACCTAAAAAAGGACCGAAACGCAACTTGAAAGAAAATCTAGTGAGCGGAGAATCGTAAAAATGTACAGGTTTGGCGAGCCGTACACTTATCAAGCCCTGAAGATACCTTTAGCACTTCAGTATAATTGCTGTTTAGGCAGAGTTTTGTTGTCAAGCATATGGCGAATCTCTCTGGAGTATGCACCTGGATGGGCGGATAAATGAACGGACGGGTTACACATATTTCTGATTATCAGCCAAATGATTTTCAGTATCCGCTAGCATCAATGGTAAACAGCTGTTGCAAAAACGCAAAATGATTTTCAATGGTTATAAAAAAAAATGGAGAATACTCGAAACCTGGAGAGACTTGTTGTCACTCAGACTCCAGGGAACACCACCTGTTCTAGCCAGTGATCGATCACTGTTAATGACTTGTGTGAGAAGAACTTCTAGTGAGTATATAAAAATAATAATATGTAAACGTTCACTTTTGAAGGGGTGTAGAGCACCTGAGCACTGTACATAATGATTTCGTTATTATGTTTAACGAATATACCAGATTATCTGAGAAAAGAATCAAGATAACATCTTCACCTTCCCCCCCCCCCGATGAAAGACAGACAATCATAGACATAGAATCCTTCATTAAATTATCTATCTAAAAATCTACATCTGATATATAAAATTAAGTCAGTCGGATTTTGCAAGTTAGACCTAAACAGCAATGCATCTGCCAAATCGATGTTTGATTCTGACTAGTCAGTTTAAAAAAGAATATCATTTTCTATTCTTTGCCAGAAAAAAATGACATTTCAATCGATTTCGTCCTTTGAGGAGAAAGCAAATAATTTCATTGAATTGCAATTCTAGAAAAAGACAGGAATCAGAAAGATATTGATTGTTCCAAGACAAAAAGGAAACAGGAAGGAAGTGTCCAAGACTGACAGGAAACAAGAGACTAATGTTGATTTTTGGGGGCTTTCTTTTATCTCTTTTTTTATTTATCCAACTTTTCCGGCATTGTCATCTAACATATAAAGTTATTTTGTCGGATTTTCAAAGTCAGACCAAAATAACATTCAAGCTGATAAATCAAACTTTTATTCTGACTAGCCAATTTTCATTTGTTATTGTTGTATCATGTTATTGGCAATATAATAAGGTACTTAACCTATCTCTGCCCAGGACTTTATTCATGTTCTTTCTCTCAAGTCCATTCTTATTACTTCCTCCAATGTTTTCCTTGGCCTTCCCCCTTGTGAACTGAACCTGCTACCGCAACTGTTCTACATCTATTCACCCAAGAACTCTCATCCATTCTTTCAATGTGGCCATACCATCGAAGTCTCCTGTTCTGCACACATCTCCCTAAACTGTCCAGATTTAATCTTCTTCTGAGCTCATCAGGTCTAAGCCTGTCTTTAAGACTCACATTACACATCCATTGGATCATTCGCATAATCATTTCTCTCCATGCAACACATGTCCTCAACCCATGATGGGCATTGTTTTACTTGCATACATCATCCCACTGCATACACATACCTGATAGATTCTTCCCTTGGTCGACAGTAGTAATGCTCTGCTGGTTAGTAATGACAGAAGTTTCCTGAACTTACTCCATCACCTCCTTATTCTTGCA
>OY744534.1:101667049-101689549 GCA_963556195.1 Sepiola atlantica | reverse complement strand
TAGGGTTAGTTAGTACTGGGTAAAGGTTAGGGGTTAGGGATAGGGTTAGTGAGTACTGGGTAAGGGTTAGGGGTTAGGGTTAGTGAGTGCTGGGTACCCGTCTTCAGCATAATGACAGAGCAATGATCAGATGAATTCGGACAATTCGAACCCCGGATCCAAGTATTATGAACCCTGGTCTTGTAACCATTCGGCCAACGCGACGATCACACTTTGAAATGTGAGAGAAATACGCCTTGTATTCTTTCAATGTAAACACAAGTACTGTGATTCTCAAGAGAGAAAAAAACATACAACGTGACTAATTTATGAATCATCAATTTATTATCTCTCGTAAGAGCTCAACTTTAGAGGAGCTTAATAATAATTATTAATAATTAAATATTTTTATATCCATAGACATATATATGTTTGGCGTTTATTTTTACGTTCGGAATATTATGCTATTTCGAACGGAAGCATGACAGACCAATGAAAATACTATTGCAAACTGAAGCATGACAGACCAATGAAAATACTATTGCGAACTGAAGTATGACAGACACATGTAAATACTATTGCGAACTGAAGCATGACAGACCAATGAAAATGACTTCTTCAGAATGATTCTACAGAGAAAGCTTCATTAAAATTCATTGTCCTATCCCATTCGGAATATCTAGCACCTCGAGCGAGTTCAGAGGCTTGCGACGTGGATGTTCAATGGGCCCCATACACAGTGTCCTGCAGACAACGACTAGAGACGACTTTGGCTGAATCAACAGAAAACTTCTAAGTCGTCGGGAGACGTGGTCAGACCACAGACGTCTAAACAGTTCAATGCGGTGCTGGCCGCATTGTGGACATTGATCTTTGGACAATTACTCTTGTACATAACCCATCTCTCTTTTATAATTCGCTATGATGATGATGATGATGACGATGATGACGATGGTGATGATGATGACGATGATGACGATGACGATGAAGATAATGACGATGATGACGACGATGACGATGATGACGATGGTGATGATGATGACGATGATGACGATGATGATAACGATGATGATGATGACGATGATGACGATGACGATGATGACGATGACGATGATGACGATGATGACGATGATGACGATGATGATGATAACGATGATGATGATGACGATGATGACGATGACGATGATGACGATGACGATGACGATGATGACGATGATGACGATGATAACGATGATGACGATGATGACGATGATGACGATAATGATGATAACGATGATGACGATGACGATGATGATGATGAAAGAAGGACATGCCCTTTTGAGTAAAATGTTTTATTCAAGAAGTAATTCTTTAAATGTTAGATGACAAATATAGTTTAATAGGTTTTCCTTTTCTCTCACATAATAGTGACGACGTTCTCTTATTAAACTGGTCAAGTGGCTGTTAAGTTGACCACTTAAAGGCCTTATTGCCTAAGCAGGAAACCGGCACCAAGTGGGTGTGTATGGGGTGCGGAGGGATGATCAGAGCAAATGGCAGTTGGTTCTGAGTGTGAAAAGGCAATTGTCGCAGAATAAGCGTCAGAAATGCAAATCTGAACAACGATGTTTCCTGACTGACTCAAGTTTCATTCTCATTCAGTATGAAAAGATCAACTCATGTTCCGGCTCAGTGGGATAAGACGTGACATAAAGGGATTGAGACGAGAAAAACGAGGAGTTAACATTCTAACCAATTAGAAATTAATTATCATTTCAATTTAGTTGGGCGGGAACATCAAATATAAGAGTAAAATATGAAAGAATGAAAGCAGAAAATCTACAATTAATATAATTATATTAATTGTAGATTTTCTTAAATTAAATTATAGAATTAATGAATTATTTTACTGTTTCACTGACTTTTTTTAAAACTTTGAAAGCACAAAGTCTGCTTTCATTCTTTCATATTTTACAAATAAATATTGAACAAATACAATATATAAATAAAATTATAAAAAATCAAATAATATTAGACGCTCTGCCATTATTATCTATAGTGAGGATTTAAAAAAAATGTTATAATTTATATTATAAGAGAGGGAAAAAGAACCACGAGAAGGGGAACAAAGATTAATCACTTCGTAACTTTCTTTCTTTTTCTCTATGAGAATGTTTTTTTTAAAACGAGTATTGAGAAAAAAAGGAGGTAAAAAAAAAATTACCGAGACGTCTTTCAATCGACACTTTTCAAGGTAATCGTCGACTACGAGGGGTAATCACATTAAAAACGTGGTCAAAAGACCATAAATAATTATCGAGGGTATTAAAAAGAAAATTATGAAAAAGAAAAATGGGAAGAGACATTCTTAACGTACACCCATTAGTTCTAAGTTATGGGTGTACTCTTTTTGCTTGCACAGAGACGGTTGGCGTAAATTGATAGCAACCGCTTCGAGAATCTTTAAATGCGATTTCGAACGAGCTCTGTGCAAAATAGAGAATGCCTCATCCGAGTACCCTCCAGTGCAAACTTGGCACTGTAATAAATGTTCACCAATGGCCGACTCGTGGGCTTGTGAACGGCCGGATGTCGGCAACTGCCTGTGACTGCGTATCTTGTGGTTCTTTATTCTTCTCTTATGATATAAATTATATTTTAAAAAATCCTCACTATAGATAATAATGGCCGTGCGTCTAATATTATTTGATTCTTAATAAAAACTTTGAACCTACAAAAATCTATTCAAGTAAAATTATATTGTTACAACAAACAGTTGATTACTGACCATATAAATTATAGAAACCATTTCGTTGTTTGATGGTGTTGGAGTTTGTGATGGGTGCTGCTTTAATTCAAATTAGTAAACTTATCATGGTGGAACAAATTTAACATCAGAACCTGGCTAACCATCCAATACCACATCTTCTATTAATGCAAAAATAACTAAAAAATCGGAATAAATAAAGACTCACACAAATAAATACACTAGTTAGATTTCATTTCCATCTCTTCTCACACTTATATATACATATTGCATATGCATACACTTTTTATCCTCATAATTATTTTAATGATGGTTAATTAATAATACACTAATAATTAAACAAATTGGAATAAATTAATACATTCACACATACATTAAGAAACTAATGAACAATACTGTCTTGCTTTTTTACTTATATTCACATATTACATATATACATACACTTATATAATCATAAATACTTTTAATAATTATTGATCATATATATCTAATATAAGGAACGTTTTTGTTCTTGTGTTTTTTAAGGGAAGTATAGTCTGATCAACTCTGCTGGGAAGCCATGAGATAAAATCCTATTTTGTTTTTAAATTCCCGAAACAGTCTTTAATGGTAAACAACTGATGATCCCATAAATAATGTTAAGACTAGCGTAAATTCTTGGAAGCAAACTAATATAGTGACTGTAAAAGCAAAGTAATTTTCCAACGAAGAACTTGGGACTAAAAGTGTTTTTTTTTCATATAGTTTTAATGGTTGAAAAACTTCCAAGACTAATATATATATATATATATATATATATATATATATATATATATATATATATATATATATGGTCGCCAGACGGTAGATGTCATTTTCCAAATGGCAGGGGCAGGGTGAGAACTGGTGACTTTTAACACAACCTGATTTCTTGAGAGACATTGAATACCCCCCCCCCCCATGCCTACTTTTACAATTTCTATTTATATATATGGCCTCCTCTTCCCTCTCTGTAATAAATTATGTAATTCCCCCTCCCTACATAATTATAGATTAAATATGCTTCAAATATCCCCCTCTCTCTAAATATGTATTAAATAGGTTGTCACTCCCTCTCTATCTAATTATATTTGAATTTTCGAGTGTGAATCTCCTCTTTTTTCAGTTTCAAACATGTAATCATCTGAATTGGATGCTTGACAATACCACAAGGTTGAAATAAATTATTGCATCGATGATTATGTAATTTCGTGTTACTACATTTTATTATATATATATATATATATATATATATATATATATATATATATATATATATATATATATATATATATATATATATATATATAGTAGTAAGTTTTTGAAAGGCTGTGGGCAATGCAAATTCCGGGTAAGATGCAAGTTGTAAGGAACAAAAAACAATAACAATAAATCGAATACGAAATATGACTTACTATTTATTTTTCCTTTTTTTCTAAAATCTTACATAACAGCAAGAGTGTTTTTAGCTGTTCGTGTGATGTCCGGGTGATTAAAAATCACTATATTTCGGGAAAAGAGACTTCGCTTTGTCAAAAATAATTAAACCAGAAGAAAATTTTTTCTCCGACTGTGTAGAGAATCCTACAAAACAAAATGGCTGCCAGATGTAGACCGCAGCGAAAACGAAAACAGTCTCGCAGGGAATGTAAATTAATTTTTTTTTTTTAAAGGTTATGTTACATATATGATTTGGTGTTCAAAAATATTTGTGTAATGTTGGTTAAGTGTATGGTGCTCGACAAACTGTTAGTTTTAATAATATATATATATATATTTTTTTTTTTAATAATTTTTTTTTTATTAAGTTTATATTTGATTATTTACTTTTATTTCAGAGTGTTTTATCTTCATATTTTTTATTTTTTTATCTTTCTTTCGTATTTTAAGAATTTTATATATATATATATATATATATATATATATATATATATATATATATATATATATATATATATATATATATATATATATATATATATATAAATATTTGTTATTGTTTATTATCTATGTACGTATACGTTTCGTCCTTTTTCAATCTGGACTCATCAGCATAGAGATATGACTATTCACTACCGGTCATGCGATTCGAAACCCCGGACCTCAAGTATTTTTCAACTCCAGTCTGACGTCGCTAATCGCTGGGCCAATTGTAAACAGCGAATAAACTATGATAATTTTAACACTTTAACGGCGGCTTAGACGTCGAGGCATTCTACTTCTATTAAGGGAAGGAATGATGCATTATAAGCAAGTGACGTCATGCTGTGTTAATACTACCAATTACAGTGCTCTACTTTCAAGGAGCGACAAATAATATATATATATATATATATATATATATATATATATATATATATATATATATATATATATATATATATATATATATATATATATATATATATATATATATATATATATATATATATATATATATATATATATATATATATATATAGGTGCATGTAGGTGCATGAACGTGTAGCATTCGCCCACCGGAGTCTTTAATAGAATGACCTGTCTCACTTAATAGCTGAGCGAACGCAATCAAATTAAGCCTGCAAACGAGAATATCCAAATCGTCGCGGATTCAGTTACATTGAATTATTTTTTACTTGTAGTTTTGGCACGAAAGAAAAATCAATAAATCGATCATGGGTGGCCAAAAGGTCGATAATCAATAATTTCATGTCAGGAAAGGTCATAGTAAATAACAAATTAAATCAAGCTATTCAGAGCTCAGCATTTTTTTTTCATGTTGAATGATTTTATGGCGGGAAAACAAAACGATAAATCTTTTCATTTCCTAAACAGAAAATTAGAACAATTTAATTATTTCTGTCAATCATTCAGGTTTCCGTGTACTTTATATTATTTGGATTATTCAAACTATTTTCATTTTATTTTTATTTTTATAACGTTTCGGCCGATGTAACCTCCGACCTTCTTCAGGTGGATCTTTTCAAACGCGAGAGTCTTTATGTTGGATTTGGGAATAGTGCCATTTTAATAGTGCCATTTTAATAGTGCCATTTTAATAGTGCCATTTCCAGGCATCCGTCTCGTCGTGTTCATTTGTTGCTAACACTCCATTGTTATTTCAAACGCACTTCTCTCCAACAATATCCCTATTTTCCTTCGACATCTGTTTAGCTATCCTGAACACTTCATTCTTTTGGTCATTCCTTGGTACGGGAGAGCGATTTTACAGGTGCACTCAATAATATTGGCAATTATGTGTTCAGAGCATCGTATTAGGTACGCATTATACAATAGTGCTAATGTAAGTCATATACAAAGAATGGAAGGGGGCGATCGCATAGAAGACAAATAATTCTAATACATACAGCGAATTGATTAATTAATAAATAAAAGAATTAAAAAAAACATTCAAAACATACAAAGGTTCCCAATACAGTTTGAATCGAGGGGGGACGGCAGTTACTTAGGTGTAAAACGCATGTAAAAATTCTTCAATCAAAAACAAATACAGATTTAAACAATGGTTGCATTGAATACTATTAAGAGAATTGTTTATCTGGAAAGATGGCCTCCTCACCCTCCTTGGCTTTGTATATTGCTTTTATGGCTTCCCTCTTGGTCTCCCAATACGCATCCTTATTCACTAAACCTTTTATCAACCGACTCTTATGCTTCCCCCTTTTCTTTGATACACTTCTCAACTTCTTCATTCCACCACCATGTCACCCTATGTCTTGGAGGCTCTTCTATCCAGCCACAAGTCTGGTCGGTTACTTTAAACAGTTGTACCATTCACCGTCTTCCATTGTTCTTCCACACTTCCGGTAGCGGATCTGGTAGCCGAATATTCGATCACTTGATCTCTAAACTCACGTTTCACATGTTCTTTATTCGACCTCCACATTTCTCCTAGGAATAATTTTTCATTTTGTGGAATTTCCACAAACACCACTAGGAATAATTGTGGCATTTCTACAGACACCACTAGGAATAATTGTGGAATTTCCACAGACAACACTAGGAATAATTCCTTGCGATTAAAGTTATAATCTCTGATGCAGTGTTCATTGATGTTTCAAAAGTTTAACAAAATATCGATTGTTTGAACCTATTTACAAACAGAACAATTTACTCGACAATTGTTTTAACTACTACTACTACTAATACTACTACTAATACTACTACTATTATTAATAATAATGATAAAAATAACGTTATCTGCCTAAGGAAGTTCGTTTGTCTTTATTTGTTACAAACGCATTAGCTATGAACTTTCTCTTACTGAATGGTATATGGCCGGATATAGTATGGTAATTGATGATATAGATTAGAATTATTTTTTCATTAAGTGAATAAAAAAAATTCAAAAAATTCATAATTCATTGGCTAGGCAGAGTCAAATATCGATTTGGAAGATGAAATGCTATTTAAGTCGTGTGTTGAGAATCCGGCCGCCGTTCTTTATAGATTCGAAGAAGATGAGAGGATGTTATGGAAATGGCAGACACTTCTTTCTGTTATCTTGCCTTTAAAGTTTTTGAGCAAATGCTTTAACTGCTGTTGCACACAAGAAATGTTCTAGCAGGTGTTGCGTGCAACGACGCCGCAGGCTGATCTGCGAAGTAAAAGAAGTTAACTTTTTTCAACGGGTACAGAATTTCACTTCTTATATAACTGAAAGGGACTTAAAATAATAAAAACATTTGAGCACGAGATGAGTATTGATTTACTCCTCTCCAGGAGTTAGGCACAAGGCCAGTTTTTATCTTACTCCCACAAGTAAGATGTGACCCAAGGTCGGGTCGGGAAAGTGGGGTTTAAAAATTGCCTGGGCAGCCCCGTCGGCATTCCCCGGTAGAGGTGCCTCAGGCAGTAAGCAATAAACTTACTCCTCCCCAAAGAGGGGAGGCAAAGCTTGGACTGCACAGGACAGACCCATTGACCGGCGTAAATCAAGACACGAAGGCCAAGACAACCCCAGTATGGGGTGCAGTATCCATCGGAACAGATACTACACTTTGATCTTAGCCAAAAGGCCAAAACGTCACGAGATGAGTAGAAAAGTTTCATATGAACATAGATAACAATTTATAGTGTTTTTTTTTTAAATCTTTATTCGTCCCAAATAAGTAATATTGCTACTTTGATAGGGGTCAGATTTATAGGAGTCAACTGAGTGGGGAGTTGGGCAGCAATATATTTGTTCAAATTCCATTTAAATTTCTGCCTGTTTGTATGGTCGGGGGAAAACAAGGAGCAGGGAGGGAATTCCAAAAGCAAGCAATGCAAGGAAAGAAGCTATCAGAGTTGAAAATCTTCTGACAAATGCAGCAAGTTCATCGGAGCACATATCTTAAAAAAAATTTTTTTTTACTTAAACTAATCAATAAGATAAGGGTCATAAATTGATGGTAACATTTAACACTGCTAAGACAAAACTCCTTTTCAAAAATACATAACATTTAACACTGCTAAGACAAAACTCCTTTTCAAAAATACATAACATTTAACACTGCTAAGACAAAACTCCTTTCCTTCAACAATTACCAGAAACCTCTTCAACCACCGATAGCCATGGCAAATAAAACCCTACCTGAGAAACCAACGTTCAAACTCCTCGGCCTCACATTCATAGGTAACATAAATTGAAACAAATACATAGAAGACATTGCAAAGGCTGCTTCAAAGAAGGTGGGCTCCCTCTACTGTGCTAGAAAACTTCTCACACCTGATAGTATCCTACAAAGCCACCATCCGCCCATGTATGCATGGAGTATTGTTGTCAAATCTAGGCTGGTGCACCATCCACTAGTCTCTCCCTCTGAGACAAGGTCCAAAAAAGAGTCTCTAATCTAATAGGTCCCTCACTATCCATCAAGCTTCAGCCCATGTCCCATCGCCGCAATGTTGCATCAGTGTGCTTGTTTACAAGTACTTGAATGGAATGTGCTCCGATGAACTTGCTGCTCCTGTGCCCCCTCGATGTAAATACACTCGACCAACCCGACAATCAGCTAAATCCCATCCAATCATTGTGGAAGTTCCCAGATGCCGAAGAGCCTTCTACTCCAATCGCTTCTTTCCTCAAGCTGCTGGCCTTTGGAACTCCCTCCTTGCTCCCTGCTTCCCCGACTGTACCGACATGCAGATATTTAAAACTAATGTGAACAAGCATCTCACTGCACAGCTCTCAACTTAGTATGATCCCCTAAAATTACACCCTAATTCTCAGTGGCCCCAACTTGCCTTGTTTGGGATTAACTCAGTAAAACAAAAAGAACAAAAAAGAAAAAGAAGACCAAACTAATCGATAAGAAGACAAGACTAAGCGATAAGAAAAAGAGGACAAAACTAATCTTTACTCATCAAAATTTAATTCGCATACCCGATTATTATTTCTTTTCTTTCTTCATTATTGTCAGTTATTTTTAAGATTAAGCGTCCTCTTCTTTGCTCATAAAATTAAATTTCGATACTTGATTATTCATATCATGAAGCGAGCCAGACACACATATGTACACTTTTACAATAATAATGATATTAAAAAAAAAAATAATAATAATAATAAAAATAATAATAATAATAATAATAATGATATTAAAAAAAAAAAAAATAATAATAATAATAATAAAAATAATGATAATAATAATAATAATAAAAATAATAATGTTAATAATAATGATAATAATAATAATAATAATAATAATAATAATAATAATAATAATAATAATAAAAATAATATTGTTAATAATAATAATAAAAATAATAATGTTAATAATAATAAAAATCATTTTCCAAGGAGACTCCCTATCACCACTACTATTTATCATAGCTATGGTGCCACTCAACTAGATACTCAGGAAATGTAATGCCGGATACAAGTTTATGAACACAGAACAAAGAATAAACCACCTCATGTACGTGGACGACCTGAAGTTATTTGCAAAGAGCAAAATGGAACTGGAAAATCTGATAAGCACGACCAGAATCTTCAGCCAGGACATTCAAATGGAACGGAATGGAAAAGTGTGCACTACTAGAGATGAAAAGCAGAAAACTGGAGACAATGGAGGGCAGTGAACTGCCCAACCGAGAGGAGATGATGGCGTTAGGCGAACATAATAGCTATAAATATTTGGGAGTTCTGGAAGCAGACGCAATCAAATCTACAGAAATTAAAGAGAAGATTGGAAAAGAATACCTGAGAAGAACAAGGAAACTCTTAGAAACGAAATTATATAGCCGAAACCTAGTAAAAGGAATTAACACCTGGGCAGTATCACTAATAAGATACTCTGGACCATTCATAGGCTTGACTAAACAAGATCTCAAGCACCTTGACCAGTAGACTAGAAAATTAATGACCATGCACAACACACTACATCCAAAAGACGATACGAACAAACTATACGTGAAAAGAAACGAAGCAGGAAGAAGACTGGTAAGTATATGAGACCGTGTGGAAGACACAAAAAGAGCTGGAGAAATACATACCCCAGAACACAGAAAACCGCAGCAAGAGACGCCATCCCAATGAACAACCCAGGAAGCACCGAAACCAGAAACAAAAAGACAACAAAAGAAAAGTGGGAAGAAAAACAGCTACATGGACACTTCAGAAAAATGATCAGAGAAAAGACCAACCAATATTCCTGGACATGGCTAAGAAAAGGACACTTGAATCGAGAAACGGAAATCTATACTGACAGCTGCACAGAACAATGCGATTTGAACTAACTACATTAAAGCTAAAATAGATAAAACCCAGGAAAATAGTAAATGTAGATTATGTGGACAAAGAGACAAAACAGTAAATCACATAATAAGTGAATGCAGCAAACTAGCCTAAAAAGAATACAAGAACAGACACGACTGCATGGGGAAAGCAGTACACTGGAAACTATGCAAACAACTGCATTTCGAACATGTGGACAAATTGTACAAACATAAACCAGAGACAGTATTGGAAAATGAAAATCACAAAATCCTCTGGGACATGTATGTGCAAACAGATAAACTTATACAAGCAAGGAGACGAGACGTCATAATAGTCAACGATCAGGAAAAATCGTGCCAAATCGTAGATTTTTCCGTTTCAGCAGACCCCAGAGGGAAGATCAAGGAAACGGAAAAACAAAGCAAATACATGGAACTTGTCAGAGAATTGAAAGGGATAGGGAGTATGAAGAAAGTCAATATAATACCAATAATCGTAGGAGCACTTGGAACGATCCCAAAAGACATGTAAAAAGACTGGGAGAAATTGGAATTGGAGGGATCACTGAGACCATACAAAGGACGGCAATGATTAAAACAGCCACAATTTTAAGGAAAATCCTCGAATGCAGAAACCAACCAGTATGAGCTATGAACGGTAACCAGTCACATTGAAGTTACAATAGGAAGAAAACAAAACCATAGCAAGAACACCACCGCATGAACCCAAGGAACAGAAACTGCAAGAAATTTCATAAACTGCCCCCCCCCCCAAAAAAAGTGATGTCACCAGCCTCGGCTGATACCACACAAAATAGTCGTGAAGGGTCAAGGAGGATGGAAAGATCGAGGAGTTAGAGCACTGACCAGACCTCCACTGGAAGGGTGCAGAGAGTACTGGGATCTTGGGGAGGCTTATTGCCACCCAGATCCCAGAGAAGACCAATTGTTATTGCCAGCGAGAAATCAATGGTAAGCGGCTGTTGCGATACTGCAAGGTCATTTACAATGGTTATCGAAAAGAGGTGAAGAGTACTGGAAATCTGGGGAGGCTTGTTGTCACTCAGACTCCAGGGAACACCACCGGTTATTATCAGTGAGCAATCACTGACGATGACTTGTGTGAGAAATCCTCGTGAGTACAAATAATAATAATGATGATGATGATGATGATGATGATGATGATGATGATGATGAAACACTCACACACACACACACACACACACACACACACATACACACACAGTGGTGACACCAGCCTCTGCTGGCATGACACAAAATGGTCACAAAGTGTCAGTGAGGACGGAAAGATCCTCACTGGAATCTTTGGATGGCTTATTGTCAATTTTCAGAGAAGACAAGCGGTTATTGTCTGCAAGAAATCAATGGTAAACTTCTGTTGTGATAATGCCAAATGATTTGCAGAGGTAGCGGTTACTGGGAATCTAGGGAGACTTGTTGTCAGTCAGACTCCATGGAACATCACTCGTTATTGTTGTAATCAATCACTGAGGATGAGTTGTGTGAAAACTCCAAGTAAATAATAAAAGGAATTGAAATGTTTAAAAAAATGATATGATTTGATCCAATTTTCAATTAAAAGAAAAAAAATACTTGTTTTAATTTTCTTGAATCGTTTTGCATTTTGCTAAAATTGCTCAAACAGGAAAAATACAACAATTTTCTTTGCCAATTTTTAAAAATTAAAAAAAAAGAAGATAAGAAACACAGGGAATAAAAACAACAAGAAAAAAAAAACAGAAATAAAAAATGGAAAATAAATTGTTTGGGTTTGAAAGTAAAAATAGTTTTAGAAATTTGTAACTCATTAACTTTGATGAATTGTTCGGCTTTTCTTGGAGTAACAAAAACAACCCCAACAATTCCAGAATTATCTTCACTTCATTCGATGTTAACCATCATAATAATCAATTGCCCAATTTATGTGAAAGAATCGCATAAAATGTCTGCTTTTAGAAAAGGGAAGGATTTTTCTTCAGTGCAGACATGAGTCAAAATGGAAAAGTTTTCAGCCGGTGAAAAGATGAAAGGAGGATGAGCATTAGGATGAGAGATCAGAGTTAGGAAATGGGTGAGAGAGACGAATTAAATGTTAATAAGATATATATATATATATATATATATATATATATATATATATATATATTCAAAATGATTTGCTCTTTTCTTTGTTTTTGTTAGGTTTCACCCAAAAATGAACCACTGTACAGTGTAGATTTTTTCACACTTTAATCCAAGAACTTTTTACTCTTTGTGAATTTTTTCGGATGATTTTGTAATGTTGCAGAGACGATATTGACATAAAAATGTTGTTTGGCACAAGACAAATGAAACGCACCGAAAAAATATATCTCACAAAAATGTTATGTTTTTTGAAAATGTGAAAAAATAAAAATAATGGTTATTGGAATATAATATGAACCTGACTTTATATATATATATATATATATATATATATATATATATATATATATATATATATATACTATTTCATGTATCCACATAAAATTTTATAAGGAGATAACATTTTTATGTATCAATTTTCAGTATTTACTTCAACAGTGCTCGATACGTAAGTAGAGCACTGTTGAAGATTCCCCCGGGATGAAACGCGGGAGCCTCTGTGTAGCTTAATTGCCATAAATATATTTTCATAGCTTACTATATATATATATATATATATATATATATATATATATAGCAGTAGATAAAGTGAAAGAATAAAATGAGGTAAGAATCAAATTTTATTACAATTCAATGTTCAGGCAAAGTTCCTTTAAGTCCTTAACTCATGAGTTTACAAAGAAAATCTTCTCCTCAGAGGACCATTACCGCAATGACATTACTGCAGGTAATAAAAATTAAACTTTGAAAATATATAAAAAAATATATATAGAAAAATACATAAAGGTATATAAAACATCAAATATATCGGCCCAAAACATACTATTTCGTAAAACTATCCAAGTCAACAAGTCTAAAATAGCTCAAGGCAAGACATCCAAGATGTTGATTAAAGAATAATCCAAGTGATGAATGGTGGTCGAAAAGCGAAAAAAGTTATCCAGGCGGGAAGTTCGTTTGCTATCGATGCAGTAGACATCAGTGAAAATTGTATTCAAGGTGTATGCAAATTAATAAAACGATAAACAAACGATAGAGAAGACAAATCATATGAAAAGTTCAGAAAACTCACTTGGTTTTGAATATTATAATGTCCAAATTCAGAGTAATGCAAACCATAAAATGCAATTCGAATAAAATTAAACTGGCGTGATGTATTCGGCCATTTTTTCTTCCGGGTCCGATAAAAATACTCAAAAGAAAAAGATTACATTCAAAAGCAATAAAGCTCGCGCAATCCCCGCAGACAGCAAGAAATCCGAAAACAGAACACTTCTCCTTGCTAAGACAACAGCGCGTACCTCATTTTATTCTTTCACTTGATCTATTGCTATTAATGCTCTATCCAGTATATTGAGCTTTATTCTTATCCGGATGTTCACTAATTAAGGATATTAGTTGCCTCTTATACCTTTTGTTGTATTAACCTTATATATATATATATATATATATATATATATATATATATATATATATATATATATATATATATATATATATTTCGACTCTTTCTCTGAAATAGAATGTTTTATCATTCGAAATTAATAAGAAAAAAGTTTTTAAAAAATTAAAAAAACATTTAAATGATTTAATAAAATATTGCATCTCAAAACGTGGTCTCCAGTGGCATTTGTTTGTCTATTTTCAATTACCTTAACTTCTAAGGTGCTTTCAAGAACTTTACTTTTTTATTTCATTTTATATATATATATATATATATATATATATATATATATATATATATATATAGCCAGTATAAACTCCTACTTGTGAGACATCGGCATGGGTTCTTAGTAGTTGGATGACTACACCCCTTGTTGAGAAGAGTAGGTTCATTCCATGGTCGGCCTTCGCCGCGGTTTGCTTAATCTGTGTAAGTTAAAACTTTTTTGCTAGTGGCTCAGTGGCTCAGTGGCTCAGTGGCTCAGTGGCAGAGTACTCGTCTTGCATGCTAGTGACTCAAGTTTCAAATCCTGAGTTCGGATATGTTCTACTGATGAGCGAAACTCGAGTCTAGGACTTCCAGTTTGTGGCTTTCATGGTTTGTGTGGGTTGCGTCGTCGTTTGATTGTGGAAATAATTATATATATATATATATATATATATATATATATATATATATATATATATATATATATATATATATATGGAAAATGAAAACGGAAAGCCAAAAACTATATTATTTATGTATTCATCAACGCTTCGACTTTATTGAAAGACTTCCTCAGGATGAAGAAACAATGTAGAAAAATCATACAGATATTAATTTTGACTTGCCAGAAAATTGTCCAACTTTCGGCATTGCTGTGGATGTGAAACAAGCGAAAAATGCAAATCACGATTTTGGTTAGTCCGCTGTCATCAGCAGCAGTCCGTATCTTTGAAGGGACGCGAGAAAAGAATGGGAAGCCGTCAGTCACCCGATTCATTTCATGAGAATGAGAGCGATTTAAATGTGATAAAAAGTGCTAATCACGAAAGCATAAAAAATCATGAGATTTGAAGAAAGAGAAATGGTGAGAAAAAAACAAACCAAAAAACCATAAAAAAACAAAAAGGTCTTCCACAAACATACAAACACACAAACACACAGACGCACACATGGATAAACTTGTCAAATAATGAAAAATAAACAAAAGTAAAAAAAAAAAACCCAAAAAACACATTTCGATGCAAATCAGAAATTTCAATGACCAGATTTAATGAGAATGTTGTGGCGGCTTATTGCGCCTTGGGAATAATTCGATTTTAACAAACAATTTCAACATTCAATGTAACATCAAACATTTCAAAAAACGAAACATTTTACTTGTGCCGTAGACTGTGTTTATGCTTTTCTATCTGATTGTGTAGTTGCACGCACACACACACACACACACACACACACACACACACACACACACACACACACATATATATATATATATATATATATATATATATATATATATATATATATAACTATTGGATTTTTACAGTTAGACCACAATAGCATTTAAGCTGACAATATGATTACATATGTGCATATGTAAGGGTGTACCGACGGGACTGGCCAGGATATTTGGGGCCAAAATTGACATTTAATCGTCCCTTAGACCAGGGTTTCTCAACCTTTTCTTCGTTAAATACCCCCTAAGTTATAAAACCATCTTTCCGAACCCCCAATAATGTGACACAATTGTAATTTATTGACTAACTCATTATACTACAATAATTCTGCAAAAGATATTATAAAATTATTCAAATTTTGATGACTTTATTCCGAAGAAACATCAGTATCACAAATATTTTGCAATGATGCTACACAAGCAGGAGTGAAACAATATTTTCTGAAGTATCAATCAATCATGAACTTAAGTGTGAGGGCTGTGCCTTTTTGTTACAAGCAAGTTCCTCAATTTGAGGAGCAGTATTAGACAAACACACTCGTAAGTTATGCTCGACATTCAGTCATGATCGATGTTTAGTTTTCATATTCGACCGCGTTAAAAATCCTTGCTCGCACAGGTAAGTACTAGGGAACATCAGTAAAAGAGTTCAAAACTCTTTCAGATACAACAGGTAAATTTCATTCATTTTAGACCAAAACTTGGTGAGGGAAAAAGTTTGAAATGCAACTTTTGCAACAGAGTCGTTTACCAATTCTTCTTGCATTCTATCTGGAAGAAGGTGCACATTAACAATGAATGGCTTTCTAATCAATTTTGATTCCATTTCACTCAATTCGGGAAAGTTAAACTGTAACTCCATCTGCATACAATTTAAAACATATTCAGGTATTTTTATATATATTTTTATATATTTTTTTATATTTTTATATATTTTTTTATATATTTTTTTATATTTTTATATATTTTTATATTTTTTTATATATTTTTATATTTTTTTATATATTTTTGTATATATTTTTATATATTTTCAAAGTTTAATTTTATTACCTGCAGTAACGTCACTGCGGTAATGGTCCTCTGATGAGAAGAATTATCTTTGAAAACTCATGAGTTAAGGACTTTAAGATACTTTGCCTGAATTTTGAATTCTAATAAAATTTGATTTGCACCTTATTTTATTATTTCAGTTTATATTATGCTATTAATGCTCTATCCAGTATATTGAGCTTCAGTTTTTATCCGGATGTTTCACTAATTAAAAGATATTAGTTGCCTCTTATATCTTTTGTTGGATTAACTTTATATATATATATATATATATATATATATATATATATATATATATATATATATATATATATATATATATATGTGTGTTATCGATCAACAGCTATTATAAACTGAGATCTCATCAGGAAGAGTTAGAATCCGATCTTAACCTTAGATCCTATTTGAGAAGAAAGGTTCTTTCCAAATATGATCTAAGGTTAAAATCGGATTATATAACTCTGCCTGATGAGATCTCAGTTTATAACAGCTGTTGATCGATAACATCGACATGCCAGTGTCGCAGATTTGGTACATGTTGTAAATAAAAATAATCATATATAAAATCTCTATTTGATATTGAGCACTTTTTATAAACCCGGTTGAAATTCTTTGGATTACTACCCTGTGGATGTTTTACCTGGATTATTATATATATATATATATATATATATATATATATATATATATATATATATATATATATATATATATATATAAATATGTATTTCTCCTCTGATGATAAGATCTCGATTTTTGAAAAGCCTTGGCTTAAGGAAAGAATAATACACACTAGTTTATTTCTGAATACACCTTGCATTGAACAATTGAAATTTGAAATAAATTTGGACAATCGTCGCATATTTATCACTCTTTTTTCTTCTCTCTCTCTCTCTCTCTCTCTCTCTCTCTCTAAATATATATATATATATAAATTTCTTTAATACAACGATTTATTAAGTAGCTCAATAGTGAACGACTAGAGCTCTTAATTTGACATCATATAAACCTTAGTTATTAAGAGAAACATTCCATATTTGCTTCAAAAACACTTTTATATACAAAAAATTGTTTCTGCTCATTTCAAGGACATATTTTACTGATATACAAAAAATCACCGATGTTCATGAGGAGGCTTCATCAGTGTATAAAAATGTTACAGTCAGATTGAAAAAATCAAAATGCATCCAACATTCATTTAATTTATACATATTTGCTTTTCACTCAAACCTTATTTAACTTCACTGTTTTGTATACATAATAAGTACCTACACGCATAACATGAATGTTTATATGGCAAAAAAAAAAAAAAAAATAATAATCACAATCAAGGTTCAACTTTCTGCACAATTGGTAAGAATAGCAACGAAATGTCGAGAAGAGAAAAATGTATCACGTGACAAGACGAATCCAAGTGAGTGGTGGGCCAAAACAAACAAATTATTAATAATACCGGCCGAGGTCGCAATAAATCTACCCAAAACGTGGCAAAGTCCAAAATGGTGGGTAAACATTTCTTTGACATGTACAAATAACTTACAGAAAGAATCTGACAAAAAAAAAAGTACAAACACGTTTGATTAATGTCGACAGAAAATAAATCCCATAAATACTTTCGCTTTCTTGATTGGCCTTACACATAAACAGGCGAGACAGACAACAACGAAAAAAACAAACAAACAGAAAAAAAAACAAAAAAAAACAAACAACCAAACAACTTACTTATAAAAATAGAACTAGATTTATTTTGTGCTCGCAAATAATACAATAAAACACACACGCACATGTTAACCTTCTTAGTATGTGGATATAATGACAGACGTGACTTACTTTACTTGTACTATGTGAATACTCCGGAGAGCTTCACTGCATGATTGAGAACAAAATTCTGCCACTTATCATGGTTTTAGAACAGTCTTTCAGCTGTTAGGAGCGGTATTAGATCCATCAGAATGCATTTCGGTTTCTTAAAAAAATAGTCAGCCATTTAATTTTTTTAGCAATAGTTGAAAAGAAAGAAAGAATGAATTATTTTGTGCCGTGTGTCATTGGCATACACACTTCTTGTTTTTGTGTTAGATAGTGAGGAGGTGCCAGGAGGAGGAAGAGTGAAAGTGGAAGTCGGAAATTACGTCACTGCCGTTCGTGGCTGATTTTGCCAGTCGGCCGCTAACCAACAGATAGATCGGACGAGAAGAATTGAAGTCGTCGCCAGCCCAAAGGGAGGGGGGGGGGCGGGGACGGTGGACACAGATGGCTAAAAGTGAAAAGCTATCTTTCAAAGTGTTACACCGGCCGTTCTTACACAGGAGAAACTACACCGGTTGTCACTATAAATAGTGCGAGTCACCAGAGACACTGAAGACAAAGCACAGTCTTGTAACTGTCTAGCCAAGTGCTAGTCACTTTCTTACTTTGTTAATACACTTGTTAAACCAACCCTCGACTTGACTTCCTTTATTTATTATTTACTGTTGGACAACTTCACAACACAAAGTAAAAGTGCTCCATTCTCTCTCCCCATTCAATCTCTAGTTAAGTCACTCCTGAATACTGCCACTACTCTTTCAACGAGGAAAAAATATACTACGGTGAGACATACCACCTACTAAAAGTTAAGCTAGAAGAACACAGGAACGCTGTAATACGCGGAGATATTAAAGGAAAAGGGATACCATCTGCCCTTGTGAGCTAAAGTACCAATTATAGACAGAAAAGAACGGTGGAGAGTATTGATTTACTCCTCTCCAGGAGTTAGGCACAAGGCCAGTTTTTATCTTACTCCCACAAGTAATATATGACCCAAGGTCGGGAAAGTGGGGTTTAAAAATTGCCTGGGCAGCCCCGTTGGCATTCCCCGGTAGAGGCGCCTCAGGCAGTAAGCAATAAACTTATTCCTCTCCAAAGAGGGGAGGCGAAGCCTGGGAGGGTGGACCTCCTAGAACTGCACAGGACAGACCCATAGACCGGCGTAAATCAAGCCCTGAAGGCCAAGACAATACCAGTCTATGGGGTGCACTATCCATCGGAACAGATACTACACTTTGATCTTAGCCAAAAGGCCAAGAGCACGGTGGAGAGTAAGACAACTCAAAGCAGCACATGTGTCGGGCGACAATGACCTCCTAAGTGATTACTTATAAATTTAATACTTACCTATGGATGTTAATTGTAGTTTTTTTGTTGTATGTAAAAAATCGAGTAAAAATACATATGGGGGGGGGGGGTCGACGCTGGGAGCATGAGTTTCTTGCATGTTTTCCGAAAAAGAAAATAAGGCACAAAATATTACGATTTATCATTTTTATCTTTGCGGCCCATAATTTGGAGGAGTCAGTTGATTGATGCAATCTTTGGTAAATATGCCAGAAGAGTTCAACAGCTGAGACATAGATTTGCAATGTAAAAATACGAAATTCTACACTTTATCGTTCTCTCTCTCTCTCTCTCTCTCTCTCTCTCTCTCTCTCTCTCTCTCTCTCTTTCTCTCTCTCTCTCTCTCTTTCGTTCCCACTTCATGTATATATATATATATATATATATATATATATATATATATATATATATATATATATATATAAAATTGATAATGAATATTGACTGTAATTTAGGTTATAATC
Source organism: Sepiola atlantica (assembly GCA_963556195.1). Taxonomy (NCBI): domain Eukaryota; kingdom Metazoa; phylum Mollusca; class Cephalopoda; order Sepiida; family Sepiolidae; genus Sepiola; species Sepiola atlantica. The sequence continues at coordinate 101,669,402 of OY744534.1, read as the reverse complement.
GCCAAATTTAAAAAAAGTTTTTTGAATTTGTGTTTGTACAATTTGCACTGAGGATAGCCACACCAAAAATAAATGAATGCATAGAAGCATTTTACAAATATCTTGATGTTAGCCGAAACAATTGTCTGCGAAATAAAAAATAAGTTGGAAAAAATGATGTGAATCTGTCCTCTGTGATATTGATGTGGTATTGAATTACATAAAAATCCTATATATATATATATATATATATATATATATATATATATATATATATATATATATATATGGAGAGTTTACCACGATATTTATTTCCTGCTTGCTAGGCAGTTCATCAGGGGGGATACAAGTACATTGCTAGGTAGTGAAACACGTGTAGGAAACAATAACTTTACAAAATAAATAAATAATAAAATAAAAGATTTTTTCGTTGTGATGAATCCACTCTTAAAAAAAATTCTTTGTAAACTCTTTAAATATACATATAAATGCTCTGTACCCTATAATCGGGGCTCATCGAGCTTGTTTTTATTGGCATTGTTTCCGACTATACTGAATATACACTATTCTTAGTTAAACATTATAATCTCTCTCTCTCTCTCTCTCTCTCTCTCTCTCTCTACATATATATATATATATATATATATATATATATATATGATGGACTCTCCCGTCGATATTTCGACGTATGAGTGCCCCACCAGGGGCTGCCCACGCATGAATTTGAAATTGCAAGGGTTGCGCAATCCCTAACAACCGCTCTCCTGAGTCGGCATTGCTTAAATCCAATGGCAAGTATAGTACAAGGCGACTAGAAACAATGCCGAGATAAGCAGAGAGCACATACAGCACCTGATGGTACGTCAATGAAAATTAATAAGACCTGCAAATGGAAGCAAATCTATATCTTCAGTTGTTCAAAACATTTGATTTTTTAATTTTTTTAAATTTTTAAATTTTTAAGAAAAACTCTTTCAAATTTGGAACTTTGACAGTCCTATCCTGTCAACTTATCAATCATAATTTTTCCTCTGATGATAAGATTTTAATCTTTGAAAAGCCTGGTTTAAGGAAAGAAAGAGAAGAAAAATAAATGTTTTTATTAACTAAACTGCTCCTTGTTTTGAACAACTGAAGATATCGATTTGCTTCCATTTGCAGGTCTTATTAATTTTCATTGACGTACCATATTTTTGCTCTATCCAGTATATTGAGCTTTCCTTATTTCACAATAGGTCCAACTCTCTAAAAGTTTACCTTTTAGTTATAATTTACATATATATATATATATATATATATATATATATATATATATATATATATATATATATATATATATATATTCATTCCTGCTCTGTTAATAAATATATTGAGCCCCTTACTCGGATTCCCATCGAAACCATTCAACTCTGCACACACACACACACACACACACACACACACACACACACACACACACACACACACACATATATATAGATAGTACATGTGTTATATTTGTTTCTATATGTGTTAATCCGTTGAAACTCCAGTGTTTATAAAAAGTGCCCAATAATAAGCAGAGCTGTTTTAGTATAAATTTTTATTTATACAAACATTATTGGTTACATATGTGCATACATGTTTCAGTTGTCTACTCCAATAGAGAGTCAACATCCTCAGACCTGAAGGAAATTCAAATGAGAAAATGTGAAATTGGAATATGGCAATTATGTAGTGTAAGGAATTATAATCGAGTCCAGTTCAGGAAAAAATCCAAGAGCCGGAGTTATGGTGCTGTATCTCCAAAATCCTAAGAGGATTTCGGTAACAAATTGACAGGAACCATAATGCAATGTACCTACCCGGCGTTTTCCCGGATTAATTTGATGGATATTTTAAAAATTAATTTAGCTTAAAAAGTAAAGTTTAAAAAATAGGTGAGAAACAAAGTAAAATGAAATAATAATGATAATGAAAGAGTTACGTATAGGCGAGAAACACACACACACACAGGAATATGCGAAGTGGTCTCAAAACTTATTAATATAGAGTAGAGATAGAGATAGAATAATGTAAGAGAGATTAGTCATATTTTAAGCTGCAAGGGTTTATCTCCCTTACAGGGTCTGAGTTAGTATTTAAAACTGTCGCCATCCTAACAATCTTCCTAACCGGAATTACTTTTCTAAACAAATTAAAAAAACCCTAAAAAACATGCTGAAAAGGAAAGAAAAAAGACAAAATGGTTACACATAATCCAATAATGATGTGTCAAATGCGATGCTATTTAGGTGTAAATTTTAAAATCCGACAAGATAACTTTATATACTAGATTAGATTATAGGATGAAAGGAAACAGAATTGTAGCGTAAACAAATGAATACCGATTTGA
>OY744534.1:101652049-101659549 GCA_963556195.1 Sepiola atlantica | reverse complement strand
CTCTTTGTAAACAAAGAGAAAATCTTCTCGGACTTAATGTAGTTTCTATTTGATTCAATTTTTGTCCCCTCGCTACAATACCCATAGCATTTTATTTCTCTTAATCTTAACTTCGGTCTATCTGTGTTGAGCGAGGTTCGAAACCGGTCAGCTTGCCCTTTCATTCTCTTATCTTTTAATTTCATTATGTCTAAAAATAAATATGGTCTGTACATAGCAATAATAAAGTTTTGTACCATAAAGAATATATATATATATATATATATATATATATATGTTTTAGTATGATTTTTTTGATTTATACAAACATTATTGGCTACATATATGCATACATGTTTCAGCTGCGAATTTATTCCAAGTGGAATAAAGTTGCAGCTGAAACATGTATGCATATATGTAGCCAATAATGTTTTTAGAAATAAAAATTTATACTAAAACACTGTGTCGGACTGATTGTTGATGACGTATCCTCAACGGGTACGAACTGTCATCGTATCTTGTCTTTTAAAACGGGTCAGTGTCTACGCATGCAAATCGTCTGCAAGCCCTCACAACTCTGAGCATGCTCCTTTTTGCCGTTGCAAATGGCCGCGTGACAAGCCAAACATTGTAGTCACTTTGAACTCAGTAAGTTCTCATCTCTATCATCACGCAATGGTGATTAGAAATATTTCTTTTAGAAAAGAGATGGCCACTGCCAACTAAATTTGGAGAGATTCCACAAATGGAAAGGTCTTTGGAAAAAAAATGATGAATGTTATGAGAGGATTGAAACTTATGAATGAAATGAAAATGAAATTTATTACGGTTCATACAAGAATTTGCTGACGACCATGTTGTAATATGGAGGGAAGCAATCCAATGATAATGTGCTACACAGACAGTAAGCCCTTGCAAAGAAACTCTGAAAAGGAAAGTTTTTTCCATTGTGGTAAAAAGACATTCATTTCGACTGGGTCAAAAGAAGGATCCAAGCGTTGGTGGTGAAAGGAGAGAAGATTTGTTTTAAAGGTGTTAAAGGTATTTGCCCTTCCCCCTACACCACATGCTCCAAATCAGAAAAGAATCATCAGTGCTCTTCTGGGGTCTGTTACAGACAGTTTTGTTGTCTACACAGATGCCAACAAATGATCACCGAATATGATCAGTAATGAAAATCACGAAGAGAGTTGGTCCCAAAATGGATTCTAGAAGTTCAGACTTTTGTTCATCAACAACTACCTTCAAAGACCGATCAGAGAAAGGATGGTTGCAAAGACCTCGCCAGAGATTCCATAGCAAGTTTTACTTATGAAATAGGCAAGGGAGTTAACTCAAATTTTGTTTATTGGTTAAAAAAAGCCAGTTTTATTTTGACCAAGACTGGAAAATTCTACTGAATTTTGTAATCAGTGCTCAACTGTCTGACCAGTTGAACTACAAATAAATAAACTGAAAACAACATTAGAAAGCCGGTTTATAAGAAGGCGGGAATTCCTTCCTGCCCCCTGTTTCCCGACGCTACTGGCATACAGAAATTTAAAACTAATGTAAACAGACATCTCGCTGCGCAGATCCTAATTTAGGTTGACCCCCCCCCCCACCGTCTCCCTTTTTTTTTCTCAGTAGCCCCTTATGTCTACAGCGGCGGCCTGCCTTGTTTGGGGTGAACTATGTTATAAAAAAGAATGTTTCATTATGCTCAGATAGGCAAGTCGATTCTCTTAATTGTGATTGGCTGTTAGTCCGTGAATAGATAATCTCCTTCTAAAATTTTTTCTTGAATTAAGCAGTTAATTGGGGTGCTTCTGCTGTTTCGCCCCAACATTAAAATATTTAAAGAAATGTATAAACTTTTTACGCAAATTCATTCAGTATTTATTAAATTATAAGAAAAAGAAAAGAAAAACGATCTTACGTATCGTTAGACATTTTCACTTATGAAATAGCCAAGGGAGATAACTCAAATTTTGTTTACTGGTTTAAAAAAAAAAAAGTGACTACCGAAAGATAAAATCGTTTTTCTATTTTTAATTTAATACATACAGGGAGGGCCCGTGGATGAGTGGTTATAGCACTTGTCTTTGGGCTGGACGTCCCGGGTTCGATCCCACTCACGGCATGCAAATTTTCGGGTCTGAAAACTCCCTCTGTCCACCCAGCAGTAAATGGGTACCTGACTAAAACTCAGGGAAGGTTCAAGGCAGCGGAATATGCTGTGCCCTAGACACGGTGGTTCTTAACAAATCACCGCCGCTACGGCCATGGGCAGTGTGCGATGTCGGCAATGACACTCGTGCGCGTCCAGGCTATGCGACCTTTACCTTTATACTGGATAGATTTGCGTAATTTATGGTGTACAGTGTTTTTTTTCAGCTACCACGTAAGTACATAACAAAGTTCATACATTTCTTTAGCTATTTTGTTTTTCAAAGAGAGGCCTAAGATGTCGGGCGAAACAGCATAATTGTATATCAACTATGCCGGTAACTGTTAATTTGATTCTACCTGTATCGGCCAATCAGAGAAAGGAAAGGATTTTGATGGTTGCAAAAACATTGCCAGAGATTCCAAGTTTTATTTTGACCAGAACTGTAGTATTACAAAGGCATCAATGTCTACCCTAACTAAATCGCCCGAGGGTTGATGTGCCACAAAAGCAAAATGATTTCTTTGCATAAGTCAGAAAGTTGAAATGATTTCTTGGAGTTGATTTTTTTTTTTCTGGTTTCAAAGAGAAATGAGATCAAAGATGAAAGTTGGACTTACATACCGCTCCCCCCCACCCCGCCAACCCCCAAGAAAATCAATAAAATTTTATTTTCAACAAGATCAAAAGATTTTTTAAAAATATTGCAGCTTCTAAATTGGAAGTTTTATCAAAAAAAAAAAAAAATTAGCAAACATATTTTTGTCTCAGTTATTTCGCAGAGATTAAACTTTCTGTCTTTCACTTGAAATACGAACACCGCAAACCATTTGGTTGTACTAATGGGTCATCACTTATGAAGGCCAAAAGCTACTCGAAGATAATGGAGTGGATGGATTGTTAGTTGAATGATGAAGAATATTATGAGAGGATTAGAAATGATGAATGGAATGGACAAAATTTAATTACTTATGAGGACGGTTTATGACAAGACGACCATGTTGTAGTCTGCAGGAAAGCAGCCCTGTGGTAATGTGTTCCACAGATGGGAAGTTATTGGGAAGGAACTCTGTTCATGGAAATCCGTTCTATGTTAGTCACCTGAAGGAAGAAATGTTAGGCACACGGAGGAAGGAAAGCTCTTTGCAATTGTGATCAGAAGACGAGTTCTTGCTGTGAATTTCTTACCAGGAGGAACCAGAGAATGAAGCTCAGCGAGCACCTTAATGCACAAAATATGAATAGAATCCAATAATAATAATAATAATTATTATTTTTATTTATTTATTTTTTTAAAATTAATTTTCAAAAAATTTTATTTTATTTATTCATTTATTTATTTATTTTTTTTAAAAATTAATTTTAAAAAAAATATTATTTTATTTATTCATTTATTTATTTATTTATTTTTTTTTTTTAAATTAATTTAAAAATTTTTTAATTTTATTTATTCATTTATTTATTTATTTTTTTTTTTTTTTAATTAATTTAAAAAAAATATTATTTTATTTATTCATTTATTTATTTATTTATTTTTTAAAATTAATTTTAAAAAAATATTATTTTATTTATTCATTTATTTATTTATTTTTTTATTTTAACTGGTGCCGGCCTAGGCTGACACCAGACAAAATATTTGTAGAGGGTCGAGGATGATGAGAAGACCGAGGAGGGACAGCACAAACCAGACCTCCACTGGAAAAGTGCAGAGAATGCTGGGACTTTGGGGAGGCTTATTGCCACCCAAATCCCAGTGAAGACCAATTGTCCTTACCAGCGAGAAATCAATGGTAAGAGGCTGTTGTGATACCGCATCGTTATCGAAAAGACGTGAAGAATACTGGAAATCTAGGGGAGAATTGTTGTCACTCAGACTCCAGGAAATACCACTGGTTGTTGTCGGTGAGCAATCACTGACGATGATCTGTGTGAGAACTCCTAGTGAGTACAAATAATAATAATAATAATAATAATAATAATAATAATAACACGAAGAAAGCAAAACTACTGGAAGAACACTCCCGCGCGAACCAAGGTACAGAAACTTCAAGAAACATCATAAGCTGCCCCCCCCCCCCCAAAAAAAAATGATGGCGTCGGCCTCGGCTGACACCACACAAAATAGTTGTAGAGGGTCAAGGAGGATGAGAAGACGGAGGAGACCAGCACTAACCAGACCTCCACTGGAAGAGTGCGGAAAGTGCTGGGACCTTGGGGATGTCTTATTGCCACCCAAATCCCAGTGGAGACCAATCTTATTAAGAAAACAATGGCAACATGGAGATAGGAACTGACAGCTGGAGGACAACACTTAACTGAGATAAGAATACAGAACACCATCTTCCAAGGAGGCTCTATCACCACTCAACTGCATACTAATGAAATGTGATACTGGATACAAGTTTACAGACACAGAACAAAGAATGGACCACCTCATGTATATGGACGACTTGAAGCTATTTTAAAAAAGTAAAAAGAAACTAGAAAAGCTGATCAGTGGGAAGAGAAACAGCTACATGAACAATTCATAAGAATGAACAGAGAAAAGGTATACAAAAACACCTGGACATGGCTAAGGAAAGAACACTTGAACAGAGAAACGGAATCGCTACTGACAGCTGCACTGAACAATGCGATTTGAACTAACTACAATTAAGCTAAAATAGATAAAACCCAAGAAAACAGTAAATATAGACTCTGTGGACGTAGAGATGAAACGGTAAATTACATAATAAGTGAATGCAGCAAATTAGTTCAATAAAGAATACAATGAAATTACATGATTGCGCGTGGAAATCAGTAAGCTGAGAACGATGCAAACGACTGCATTTTGAACACACAGTCGAATGGTACAGACACAAACTGGAGACAGTAATGGAAAATGAGGATCACAAGATCCTTTTGGATATAGAGGTAGAAACAGATAAATTCATCCAAGTAAGGAGACCAGACGTCATAGTAGCTTACAAGAGGGAAAGAAACTGCAAAATTGTAGATTTTGCCGTCCCAGCAGTTCACACGGTGAAGATCAAGAAGATGTAAATACGAAGCAAATACACGGAGAACTGACAAGAATATGGAGCATGAAGAAAGTTAATATAATATCAATGATCGTAGGAGCACTAGGAACAGTCCCGAAAAATATGGAAAAAGACTAGGAGAAATTGGAATCAAAGGGAAGGCTGAGACTATACAACAGACGGCAATGATGAAAAGAGCTGAAACATTAAGGAAAATCCTCGAATGCGGAAACCAACCCACATAAACTACGAACACTAATCAGCCACATGGAGGTTGCAACAGAAAAACGATCGAAATGAAACTGCAAGGAATCTTATAAACTACTCCCCCCCCCCCGTTGCAACATGTTCTTTACACTAATAAAAAGTGTAATTCACTCCAGTTTCTTTTCAGAAAGAATAATTCTGGCAAGGAAGATTATTACAATGGAGATAATTTTAAATACTGACCTAAAAGGCTCAAAAGGTAAGGGAGAGACCTATTTTTTTAAAAAACTGAGATGTGATTAGGAACAAGATTTAGAGTGGGCATCTTAAGTGGAAAGTTGTGTAGCAAAATGTTTATTAACATTACATTTAAATTTTTGTATGTTAGTACAATCGGGGAAACAGGGAGAGGGAGTCAATTCCAAAGGAAAGTGGTTTAAGGAAAGAATAGAAAGTTTTTAAGCATCTTGGGACTTGTACAGTTATTTTGTTGCTATTCGGGTTGGTTGGGGGTTAGGGTTAGGGTTAGGGTTGGTTGGGGGTTAGGGTTAGGGTTGGTTGGGGGTATTTACATTGGGGGGGGGGGGTGTACAAGTGCACTAAGTTCGTCGGAGCACATTCTATGGAAGTACCTGTAAAGCAAACGCAGGGATGCAACATTGCGGCGATGGGACAGGGGCTGGAGCTGGGTTTTATTTAAAGGTAAGAATATCAATTATCTCCGTGTATATTTTAAGCATTTTCCCATCTCTTTGTGACTTACACAATATTTTCTTTTAATTTAAACATTTAAATTAAAATGACATTAATAAAAATCCCGGACTACGCCGGGTAGATACTGCTAGTTCACTGGAAATCAAACAGCGAATGTTGTTAGCACATTGTGTAAAAGTGTTGAGAATATTCTGCCCAATGAGATTGGTATGAATAAATGTTTCTGTTCAGTGGCTGCCACTTGGGACACCCAATCAAGAGGGCGTCTGACTGATCACATCATGGGAAAATCCGTGGAAGATTTTCTTGAACGTTTCCTAATCTCGGAAGAGTAATTGCCTCATCAGTTTGAGCCAAAGAAACATGAGCCGTGGAACATGCACCCCCGCTCGCCTTTCCCCTCTAAGGTCGTTGCATCTGCAGAAAAGGTGATGGCCTCAGGTTTTGGGGATTCAAAAAGTGGTGTGTTTATTGCCATATTTTTAAAAGAGCTACACATTCAATTGAGACCACAATGTCGACTTGCGGATGCAGTTAGGAAAGAATATAAAAACTGAGCAGCCAGGAAAACTAACAAAAAGGAGCTAACGAGGACAATGCTTCAGCAGATAAGTTCTTCGTTTCAATGGTTACCGTGCACGACTGCCATTTTGAACGGGTTGATCACCTGCCATATTCTCCGAATTTGGCCCCAACTGACTATCACCATTGCCTTAATATGAAAAACACTTTACTGGGAACCAATATCATAAGGATGCTGTTGTTGACATTTTGACTAGTGGGTACTTCATCAATTGGATTCAAGCACGTCAACTTCGATGCAAGAAATGTGTGGACCACAAAATATTTTTATTTTGTCACAATCTATGTGAGTATTTTTGACAGACGATGAACTTTGACACGTTTGTGACAAAAAGGTATTTGATCTTTTCACAAATGTTCTTACATTTATTTTAAATGTATGCGATTAATCTCTATAAATAAAGTTACGTATGTGTATATGTTTCTGCATTTGTATGTACAGGATTCACTCCTAAACTAATTTAATCGATCTTTTTTGTATTAAAATCAAAAAAATTAATAACTGTTCCATAGGTTTCACGAACGTTTGCGATTTTGTTCTGTGATGCCATCCAGCGTTGCTGAATTTAAATCGTCAACGACTTCCTGGAACAATGCGATAAAACGTTCTATGCGTGTTTCGCCATCATCTTTTTAAAATTCACTTCTTTCTCCAGCTTTTTTGTTCATTTCTTTTGACACCTGAGGATGATTCGACGAAGACCATTAAAAAAATTCAAAAAATTCAAAAAAGTATAATTAAACAGACGAATTCTGTTATTTTTAACAATGTTGGCATATATATATGTAAGATAATGAAGATTGGCAAAAATTAATCGTGGACGAGTCCATTGTGGGTGGGACGTCGAG
>OY744534.1:101602049-101647049 GCA_963556195.1 Sepiola atlantica | reverse complement strand
TTTGATAAAATAAAAAAATGCTTAATAGCAGATGTTTACCTATGTTTCGTTTTGTGTCTTCTTCATCCGATTTATTTTTGAACAGGTCTTTGATTAGCCTCTATAAGAGGCTGAGGCCTGCTTGTCAGTCTTGATCGAAGTCTTCCACTCCAGGCTCAGCGGTCGCGAGGATCTAAGTTTGTAATCCCCAGGGCTGCACGATCACGTTTACACAGCTCATCCCAAGAAACCTTCGATCTTCCAGTCTGCCGATTTGATGCGATGGACATGTTCCTGACCCGGGAGATCCAGCTGGAGTTTCGCTCGACATGGCCAAGCCATCTCATCCTGCCCAGCTTAAGGACATCAGTTATTTCCCGTATACGAAGCCTAGAGAGAAGAGTCTCGAAGAGAGTGTCGTCTTCCGGCCTGACATGACAGACCCATCTAATGATTACGCTGCGGTTTCTTGATAGTGCTCGCCGATGCAGCTCATGTTTCAGAGTATATATATATAAAAAGTTAAAACAAAAAAAACAGACTTTTGACCAGTTGAATAAAAAATTAAAGGCCCGAGAGCAAAGGCCCCTTCTTAGGGGCCTTTGACGTTAAAGGCCCCTAAGAAGGGGCCTTTGCTCTCGGGCCTTTAATTTTTTATGAAAGGTTTAGAATAGAATAGAATAGAGGTGTCAGTTGCTGTCAAATGATGCAAGAGGTGCCCCCTCTAATATTACCTTACCTTTTAATATACTTACTTTATTGCGTGTGTGCGCGCGCTCGAGCGTCAGAATATTTATATTCTTCAAAGGCAGGCAGGTCGAAAGAAAATAATGTTCTGTACTGGGAAGGAAGAACATTCTAAAAATAGATTCTCCAGGAAAAAGTATTTACAAGCAAAGGCAGTTCATGCAAATAAGACAAACACAATTTTAAATTTAATGTATGTTTATTTATAAATCAAGTATGAAGGATTCAATATCCTCCGAACAGTACAGAAGATTGGATTTTTTCAAATGCCCTTTAAGAGTTCTGGAAGTTAAATGTATGAATACATTATAAGTAAAATGAATGTTATTATTATGTATATTAATGTTCTCTATTCTTTTTTTTTTTTAAAAGATTTCTTTGAAACTTTTCTAAAAAATTAATATTATTAATAACACTTGTTTACGTTTCGTTCTGTGCATATAACATTTTTTTTTTTTTTTAAATAGACTTTTTTCCAATTGACTATGTTTATTGGCAAGTGGAAAAAAAATCATTTTTGAAAACTTTCATTGAAAAAACAAATTTTGATTATTAACAGTTGGTTAGCTATGTTTTGTTCGTTATATATATATATATATATATATATATATATATATATATATATATATATATATATATATATTTATATTTACATTTAAAATTCCTCTGTATTTACTAACTAATTGGCTATGGCCGATGGATAAGATCCTCGACTACGAATCAGTGGCGATTTGTGATCGGGGTTCGCGCCCACCGACCGTTGAGAATAAATTCCTTTACTGAAGATTGCGTTAGCATGAAACATCGATGTCTGTAGGTAATTAAAATAATTAATTAATATTTATTTATAAATATTATTGTTTTTATATATATATATATATATATATATATATATATATATATATATAGTTTTCAGGTTCGATTATTTTCGATAGGATTCCGAATCAGAGAGCTCTATGTCCGTTCAAACAGAGCATGAATACGTTATGAGGTCTAAAAAGACTAAATATACATTCGGATTGTACACATTATAAGTTATTTCGACCTTAACTAGGTCTCCTCGGATGTGTATATATATATGTAAGAAAAAACTTTGACCATTTGTTTATTTTAGTTTTCTTCGTCTAAAAAAAATTTTTTTTGAAAAAGACAAAAAACGATGACTCAGCAGGGTATTTGTTTTAGCGTCTTTCACTCTTCGCGCCGGCTTTTGCCGGCGGCTTACATAAACTGCCGGAAGATGCCGACGCAAAGTTGGCGAAAATTGAGTCCGATTCTGTATCAGTACCCCAAATTCATAGTCGAATTGCAGAGAATAATCGAAATGCTACAAATTCTCAATCCTCATCTAAAAAAATTCCGAGACGCAGTAATTACACACTGGTATCTAAAATGGCTGGCGGAAGTTCCCCAGCTTGAGTGCCTCTTGAGGGGCACGTGTAACTACCCTTATCTTGCAGACCGCTGCTCGACAATTTGTGCCCCCCTGGAATTAATTACCATTGGGATCTGATGCCAAACGAAATTAAGCTTAGGTAGCAGTTGTAATATTAGTAATTTGGTAGCAGTTGTAATATTAGACAAGTTGATGGGGCTTCATTTAACTTCTAACGATACGTGCTTGGCTCGCATTCAAACGCCGTGCGTACTGCATGTTTTTAGTGCCCCTATGTATCATGTAAAGGCATCCCTTCCATAGACTCATATATATAATATGTCATGCATAATTAACTTGGAAATCAAATCGAACGCATTTTCTCAGGTTACATCTAATATATAAAGTAAAGTCAGCCTCTGTATCGTTTTTTGTTGTTGTCATCGATAGCTTTCTTTCTACAAAATCAATATCTGATTTTCGTTCGTCAGTTCTTTTGGTTGATAATTGTGGCACGTTGTTAAGTAAAATAAGATGTGATTCGATTTAATTCCTTTTAGAAAATACCTTTGACCGGTAGGAATTATTTTTATGCATATGCCCTCGTAAACAAAAGGGGTGCAATTCTGTATTCAGTTTGTTTGGAACAAAAAAGTTGATATCTTTGGGGGAAAATGCATAGACCCCCGCCCCTAAAATGGAGAGTAAAAACACCACCGGGAAACGCTGGGTTGATACAGGTTCCTTCCAGATAATACTAGGTAGGAATTATATTCAAACATATACCATCGTAAACAAATGGTATCTAATTCTGTATTCATCTATACAGACTTACTTCCCCTTGTTTGGAACAAAAAAATGTCTAACTTGACAAAATGAACAATGAATAAACAAAACGTTGCTGTTTTGTTTTATTTATGGCAAAACTGTTTATTCATACCCAAGAGAGCTTCGCCATAAGCTTGAGATCAAAGTTCCGCCACTATCATTGCCAGGAGTGGCATTAAATCAACCAGAATTAATTTCAGTTTCTTCAAAAATAAGTCGGCCATTTAATTTTTTTAATTTAATATTTGAAAACAAAAGAAGAATTAATTATTTTGTGACCCGTGGCATTTAAAATAGGCCTTTATCTGTCCCCGACACTTGGGAGAGAAAGACGGCTATTTTCCCACCTTAAGTGAATGCAAACAATCGATTAGATGTCTGCAGAGAGTGAGAGAGAGAAGCTGTAAGGTAAACAATCTTCTGAATCCAGGTGTGAATGTAACGATGAAGGAAACGCTAAAGCATGCTTAACAATACTGACATAACTCATCTGCATACGCCAGAGAGCTTCGCCACATGCTTGAGGACAAAATTCTGCCACTTACAAAGGTTTTAGGTCAACTGTCAGTAGCGCCATCCCAATATCCCGTCATTTGGTCAGCCATCTCTTTAGCAGTCATCCTCTGCATCTTTCTTCAATTAAATCTTCTTTATATGATTTCTTTACATAGCTGGAGTCTGGTAGCCGGGAAACATGTCCAAACCACATTATTCTCTTTTTCAAACAACATCGTTGATGGATCTGTTAATATCAAGCATCTTTCTGATATCTGCATTTTTTCGTCTATCTCTCACAGTTATTCCAAGGATAGTTCTTAAGCATTTAATTTCAAAGACATTCCACTTCCTCTCATGCTCTGCCAATATAGTCCATGTTTCACTTCATATACAGCAAAGGGAACTATGAATGGATTAATTTCAGAGGTGTTGATATGTCCTCCGTGTTCCATATCTTTTCTTTTAGTCATCCAAATGCAAAAGTTACCATTTCTATTCTTCTGCTAATGTCAGATAAGCATTCTTGAAACACTGAACTAAGAAACACAAAATCTTCAGGATTTTTTTTCAACTTTTTATTTCACCCCCCCCCCCAAAAAAAAAAACATAGTGGCAGAATCTGTATTCTCTTTTCTATATTAATAACATTTTGTGACCACTTTACGTGTTTCTGCGTATGTGTGTGTTTTTCGCCTCTACGTGACTTACACGTTATTGGTCCTCCGATTTATAAAATCGGGGGACCTATGTTTTGAGGCATTTCCGTCCGTCCGTCCGTCCGTCCGTCCGTCCGTCCGGATTTTTCTCCGCAACCATCCATTGAATTTCTCTGGAATTTTGCATGAAGTTGTAACTTTGGTCAGGCTAGAAAGTGACATTCTCCGATTTTTGAAAAAAAATCTCGTTAGCCCCCCAGGGTGTCAAAAGGCCCCGAAATGGCAAAAAATGACATTTTTCGCCCCATAACTTTTCATCCATCTATTCAATTTCTCTTAAACTTGGCCAAAATGTGGAGGCAATTGTTCCTAATAGAAAATAAGTATAGCTGACCTTGGAAAAAATCTGGTTCGCCCCCCAGGGGGTCAAAAGCCCCCTAAAATGGCAAAAAATGATCCTTTTCTCCCATAACGTTTGATCCATCCATTCAATTTTTCTGAGACTTGGCCAAAATGTAGAGGCAATTGTTCTGGATATAAAATGAGCATCCTTGACCTCAGAAAAATTCTGGTTCGCGCCCCCATTTTACACTCGCCACATCGAGTCACATACATAGGGGGACCACGCACGAGCGGCTTGTTATTTTTTACTTTTTACTTCTAATCTTAATTAATTCAAGGATAGTTCTTAAGCATTTAATTTCAAAGATCTTGACCTTCCTCTCATGTTCCGCCAGTCTAGTCCATGTTTCACTTGCATATACAACAATAAGAATTATCAATGCATTGTAAAGTCTTAACTTCAGAGATGTTGCTATGTCCTTCCTTCTCCATATTTCCTCATCTGTCCTGTAGATGTCTGAATGACTGTTGGGACACCAAAGATGACCTGACAACCATTTTTCTCTAGCTCTCCCGATTTTCTGTTTTTCTGAGCATGTTACTTAGCGTCAGCCCTGCCCACTCTCGGATGTTGTTTTCCCACCTCTTTGTCCGCCTTCTTTCTCCCTGTTCCGTTCCATAAAATCATACACCGTAAATCTTCACTCGCACTTCCCCAGGCTCTGTATGGCGTAAATACAGTCTTTTTTTTTTTTTTCGAAAATCCAACATTGCCAGTTGTAGTAATGGTTATGTTGTATCCGACATAAGTCCAAGTTCTCGTTGCCAGTGTTGTGTGCAAAATAGGTCCGGGTTATGCTGTGATCTTGAAGAGTCGATAATAAATAAGATAACACGGTGGTATATCTACAAGTGTGTATTTACGGAAGTACATAATAGTATGTCACGTAAAGACTGCCCCGAGACTGTTTCGACACTTCGCGATAAGCTCCTCTATACATAATGTCTAGAATAGTCCATATAGTCACGAAATAGGGTAGACCACCATAACACTATGTAAGGGAGTGATAGCAGTTTCGGGTGTTTCCATCCCACAGCTAGTAGCTGAAGTGTGTTGCATCCTCGTTTTTCACCGGCTTCTGCCTGACTGGCATTTCGTCCCTGCGTCGAATTCCTTTTATCTGAAGCAACAGGCGCCAATGAGCATGTTTGCTTTTGTTGGGTAAACTAATTTTAGTCTACGGACGTAATTGTAAATAAGTCACATGACTTGTTCTTTTGATAATTTCGTCCTAATCTCCTTGGAGTCTCTTTTTATACAACGATGTAGCGTAAACAGAAGGTTATATACAAGAAAGAGAACGAGAACGAGAGAGAGAGAGAGAGAGAGAGAGAGAGAGGGGGAGGGGGGGAGAGGGGGGATGGGCGAGATAGATTGTTTATTCTCACGCTATTGGTTCATAAATATAGGATTTCTAGACATGCTAATCATATAAAATAAAATACATGCCCCCCCCCCTTCCGGGCTGAAAACCAAAATAGTTCAAATGACTAAAAAAATAAAAATCTTTTAGCTTTTTAAAAAATGCTCCTCGTTAAACCGAAAAGTACCAAAATACTGAACTACATTTTCTGTCAACTATTATATAAAGTTACCATGTGGATTTTTTAAAGTCGGACCTAAATAGCAATCCTCCTGACATATTGATGAGTGATGCGAACTAATCGATTTTTTCATTCCTCTTTTCGACTTATATATATATATATATATATATATATATATATATATATATATATAGTAAGCTATGAAAATATATTTATTGCCATAAATATATTTTCATAGCTTACTACCTAGCTCTACTTACGCATCGAGCACTGTTGAAGTAAATACTGAAAATTGATACATAAAAAGTTATATCTCCTTATAAAATTTTATGTGGATACAATTCCGGTTTAACCCCTCAGCGCTCCTGACATTTTCTCGGAATCCGGGATTTTTCTTTTATTTATTTTTGACAAGGAGAGGAAAAAAATCTCTCGAAATATATCAAATTGATCCCTGATCATCCGGACTATTACAAACTAACACTCTTGCTGTCTTGTAAGTTCGTCTAGAAAAATAAACAAACCTTTTCGATCTATATCCGACTTATTTCGGGTTTGTTTTGTTTTTGTTCTTCGCAGCTTCCAGTGATCCGGAACTTCGCATTGCCTCCAACCTTTTTAAAACTTTTATTATTACTCCCAGCAATGCTTCCAGCAAACTACCAATTTCTACTATATATATATATATATATATATATATATATATATATATATATATATATATATATATATATATATATTATTTCGCGTCAATCTATCTAAAAATACTTATTCCGGATGAGAAAACATTTTTTTCCTTCGTTCGTTGTCCCTGTCCCATCGCCGCAATGTAGCATCGTTTTGCTTGTTTTACTAATACTTCAATGGATTATGCTCCGATGAACTGGCAACTTTGGTGCCCCCTCGACGTAAATTCACTAGACCAACTCGACAATCAACTAAATCCCATCCATTCACTGTGGAGGTCCCCAGATGCCGGAGAGCTTTCTACTCAAATAGCTTCTTTCCTCGTGCTGCTGGCTTCTGGAACTCCCTCCCTGCCCTCTGTTTCCCCAACAGTACTGACATGCAGAAATTTAAAACTAATGTAAACAGACATCTCGCTGCGCAGATCCCAATTTAGGTTGATCCCCTCCCCCGCCCCGCAAACTTTCACCCTTTTTTCTCAGTAGCCTCGTTACGTCTACAGTGGCGGCCTGCCTTGTTTGGGGGTGAACTATATTAAAAAAATAAATACAAATAATGAAAGGAAGGTGATAACATTTGTTTTCTGAGGAGTAGCTTCCCTTGGAAACATTTCATTTCTTTGCAAACGCTCATCTATTAAAAGATTGAAAGTTTTGGAAACTGGAATGATTTTATAAATAGAGATTAAAACATTACCGTAACAAAATTAGTCATAGTTTTATGACAATTTGGTCGGTTAATAATTTAATGATCAAACAATAAAAAGCATTTTTTTTTAAATTTTGGTTCACCTAAAACAAGATACATTGTCATAATTTTTTGCCACTGAGACGTAAGGGCTACTGTGAATTAGGGGCCAGATTTATAGGGGCCATCGTAAGTAGAAAGTTGTGCAGCGAGATGTTTGTTCACATTACATTTAAATTGCTGCATGTCGGTATAGTCGGAGGGACAGGGGACAGGGAGGGAATTCCAAAGTCAAGCGCTTTGAGAACTTTCAAAATAAAAATATATTTTGTTAACAATAAAAAAAGCATAGGTTCAAAAGAATGCGAAACAGAAATAAAAGTACAATGACTCCCGGACAGCACCGGTTCGGTACAGCTTGTATTCTGTATCACTCTTCAGACAACCCCAACACAATTGGTGTAATAATACCGCAGTGACGTTTGGAGAATGAAGTACAATTAGGTAAAAATAATGAAACGGTCGCATATGGCGATAACTTACGAATCAAACGAGAAAGACTTCGCGCGTGTGCGAACAGGAAAACACTGGGGAAGTGTTAGGGGAGGGGAGGGTACGGAGGAGGGAGAGAGGGTATTTCTTGGGGATTTGGAAATGCGTGTCGTCTGATTTTTCTCCCAATTTCAACTTTAACTGAACGTTACCCCAAACTGAAAGACATGTGAGTCCTTCTCGCTCTGGGTGGGGGTTGGGCCTCCTGGGTGGGTGGAGATGGTGGCTCATCCTCTTCTTTCTCCTCCCAACTGACTTTCTGTCTTCCGTTGTTCCCGGAAAAGGGCGGGAGAGGGAGGAAAAAAGAAATAACCAAAACAGAATCATATAACAGAGAGAGAGAGAGAGAGAGAGAGAGAGAGAGAGAGAGAGAGAGAGAGAGAGAGAGAGAGAGAGAGAGAGAGAGAGCGAAGGGGAGAGAAGCAGTTTTGGGAGAAAGTGTGTTCAAATAGTAATTAGAATTTGCGGATGTGTGGAGAGAGAGACTTAAAGAGAAAGACAGATACAGAGAGAGAGAGAAAGAGAGAGAGAAAGAAAGAGAGAAAGACAGAGGGGGAAAAAGAGATAGAGGGAAAGAGAGAGAGAGAGGGAAAGAGAGAGAGAGAAAGAGAGAGAATAAGAGAGGGGGGGAAAGAGAGAGAGGGAGAGAGAGAGTGAAAGAGAGAGAGAAAGAGAGAGAAAGAGAAAGAGAGAGAGAGAAAGAGAAAGCGAGAGAGAGTGAAAGAGAGAGATAGAAAGAGAGAGAAAGAGAGAGAGGGAAAGAGAGAGAGAGAAAGAAAGAGAAAGAGAAAGAGAGAGAAAGAGAGAGAGAGAGAGAGAGAGGGGAGAGAAGCAGTCTGGGGAGAAAGTGTGTTCAAATAGTAATGAGAGTTTGCGGATGTGTGGAGAGAGAGAGACTAAAAAATAAAGACAAATACAGAGAGATGTGGGGAGAGAGAGAGAGAGGCAAATGTTAATACATTACTTATTATGTTAAACGTTACTATTAGCGACATACATTATTTTAAAAGAAATAGTTAGAAAATTAGTTAAAAACAATTTATATTGGTTTACGTGCTTATTTGTGACGTATTTGCGTTAAGAATTTAATTAATAGAAAATATAAGCACGTTAAGTTATCGATAATATTGGTTGTGAGTAAAGTAATCCGTATCTAACATCTCAATTCAGGACAAGAAAGAACTAAAATAAATACAATTAAAAGTGTGTTCTTTCATATGACATGTATTTTTTTGTTCCTTCCGATCCGGTCAGGTACATACATCCTGAAATAACAAGATTTTATATTCAATATTAAATATTGGATTTTTTCAACGTAATTTCCTCACAACTGAGTATTGATCTACTCCTATCCAGGAGTTAGGCACAAGGCCAGTTTTTATCTTACTCCCACAAGTAAGATGTGACCCAAGGTCGGGTCGGGAAAGTGGGGTTTAAAAATTGTCTGGGCAGCCCCGTCGGCATTCCCCGGTAGGGCGCCTCAGGCAGTAAGCAATAAACTTACTCCTCCCCAAAGTGGGGAGGCGAATCCTCGGAGGGTGGACCTCCTAGAACTGCACAGGACAGACCCATAGACCGGCGTTAATCAAGCCCCGAAGGCCAAGACAATACCAGTCTATGGGGTGCAGTATCCATCGGAACAGATACTACACTTTGATCTTAAACTAATTATTTTTGACTAATTTCCCAACTGTATTTTCTTTTAAAATAATATATGTCGCCAATAGTAGCGTTTATCATTATTATTTATTTTTAATAGACATAATATAATCATTATTTATTTTTAATAGACATAATATAATTATAATTTATTATAAAGATTGTAATACGGACATCGCCCCAAACTTCACTTTTGCAAGTTTTTTTTTTAAATTCCGCATACGAAAGTGTTCTATACATACAGAGAGAGAGAGAGAGAGAGAGAGAGAGAGAGAGAGAGAGAGAGAGAGAGAGGGGGGGGAGGGGGGCAGGGTTGCGTATGGAATACTATAGTCCGGTTCTACGAACACAGCGAACGACAAGTGCCTTTGAGGGGAGAAGAGGAGGAAAAGGAAAGACCGCCTCCGCACTTGAAACAGCTCGCCACCCTGACCTCCTCCCCCAAAAAGCTTGAAAAGTGCTTATTCCTTATTAGTTTCCCACACCCACCCACTCACCCGTGTTTCCACCCCTCCCATCCACCCCAACACCCAGCAAAAGAAAGAAAGAAAGAAAGAAGGCTCGTGTACCGCTACTTGCTATGCAGAGTACCGACATACTAGATCAGTCATTGTAACTGTTTTATGATCAAGAGGCGGGAAAGCGGGGTTAGCGCTTTGGACTCGACAAATAAAACGCATTATTGGAATGAGAAAAAGGAAACAAATTGGAATGTGAAGTCTTTCCGGGAAAGTTGGAACCTCGGAGACCATTTAACCAAAGATTAGTGGAATAAAGGAACATAAAATTCCTCTTTTAGATTTTGGGGAAAATTTTACGACAAAATTTGGATAAAGTACAGAATAGTTAACTAAAGCGATTACGTGTGGTTTTACGAGTGGTTTTCTTTTTGGAGGAGTGGCGCTTGCCACTCGGATTTAGGGTTGGTGGTAGAGTAGATATTTTTTTCTATTATTTTAGCATCAAGTTAATCAAGTTAATAATTTTAGCATCAAGTTAATCAAGTTAATAATTTTAGCATCAAGTTAATAAAGTTAATAAAAGTTAATCAAAGTTAAGCGTTCATCTCGGCCGCCATTTTTGTTTCTTGTGTCAGCAGCTTTCATCGAAATAAAATTCTGAAATAAAAACAAATCTTACAAACAGTTTCCACACGTAAAAAAGTATACGAGTCGGTAGAAAATTTAATTCTACTTTTCAAGGTCAAAGGTCGCGGGATTTTATTGGCTCCAATAAGAGCAAACTAGCGAGTCTCTATAATAATTAAAAAAAAACCCGAAGTTATCGCCCAAAAAGGTGACTTTCACCTTTTCCGTGACCGTGACCATAACCTTTGACCCAGATATTCCCAAACAAAACCAGTTCTAAGTTTGACCATAGCCGATATTTTGACCAAGTTTGGTAACGATTGGTCAAGCGATGTGGACGCAAGTCTGTACACAAACATTCTGAATAAAGAAAATCCGTTTTTACGTCATGTTGTCTGAAGCAGGCATGTCAAACATGCAGACCACAGGCCGCATACGGCTCTTTACTGGCATACTTGCGGCCCGCATAAATATGCTATATCTAGTCATTTAACGGCCAAAAATTGTAGTTTTTATAAGTTTAACGACACACGTTGATCAAGTTTAAATTATAATAAAAAAAACAAAACCTGCCATTTTGGTTTATAAATCACGAAGTTAAAGTATCTTTAATGCGGGACGCAAGTTTGCTTGCAAAGGGTCGCATGCTGCCCGTGGGCTGCAGGTTTGCCATGCCCGACTTTGAGTAAATCCCGAATCCTAAACTGTACAAAAGTTGGACTTTTATTGCAGTTAAGTTAATTTGCTCGAATGTCAAATTTACGTGCAGTTGTTCGTTCAAAGATAATTTCCCAAATAAGAAAACGCCCATTTTCAGATAAAGAAAGATAATTCGATTATTTTAACTTTAATTTTAAAGACTGTTGAACAAGCGCAAGAACGAATCCTACACGGAATTCGGATAAAGTGAAAGATTATGTAAAAAAATGTTTTAAAAAAGAGGTTTTTCTACACCCCTTCTCCTTTTTTTTTTGTTTTAAACAAAAAATGAAAAAGAAAGAAAAAAAGAGATTTTAGCGAAAAGATGTCAGAGGCAACTGCGAGTTGGGCTTCCGGTCATAAATTTCTCACACTGGTTTTCAAAGGAAGACCACTGAAGAGGAAAAGGGAAGAACAAACTATAATGTGGGCGGTTTTGTAAAAGGGAGTGCACTCCCTTATGTTGACTTCGAATCACTTCCGGTGGAGTTTGCCTATGCAAATAACAACCAAATGATGTCTGTATCGAGAGCTGACGAAAGCCGATTGCTAAAACACTAAAACCAAACATTTTTTTTGCGTACAATGAATCAGTAAAACACGTGCTATTCTGATAAGTAGAAAGTGGACCTTGGGTTTACTTTCGGCAGCCTCGTAACTCTCGCTTCCCTTATTTTGTCCTTTAGTCCTCACATTCCATGAGCGATGTTTCTGACAAAGAGGGAAGAATTGCTGTTTTCTGGATCGGAATCTACTTATCGTTGGCTCGTTTTTGACTTTTGAAGTAGTATTTTTTTTAGCCCATTACATCAAGTGGCTTCATGCCTTGTCTGGAGCGATTTCCATAGTAAGAAGAGTGATTTGTCCCTATTTGCCCCCCCCCCACGAGGTTAGGGTTATACACAAGGTCGGTTTAATGTGGGGACAAACCAGCTCCCCAAAGATGGGTACTCTGGATTGGCTCGATTTCTCTTTCATTAACCGAGGACGTGTTGTATCAGAACAGATACTACATTTTTACTTTTAATCAACAGACCTTTATTGAGGCTTGGTCTTTGCATAGACTGTAAGATGAACATTAACCCTAACCCTAACCCTAACCCCTATAATATTTTGTGATAAAAGAATCGTCAAATGAAAGCAAAACAAAGCCAAATAGTAAATTATATATTTATTTGAGTGACCTACACTGTCGGGTGTAGGTTGCCGAAAATTAAACAGTGACGTCACATTGAATGAAGTAATGAAGTAAGTTCGGCTGCCGTTCTATTTTTTTTTTAATGGGAATCGCTCCAGACAAGGCATGAAGCCACTTGATATAAGGAGCTAAAACGAATACTACTTCAAGGTTAAGAACTAGCCAACGATAAGTGTTATAAGGATAAATTCTGACCCGGAAAACAGCAATTATTCCCCCTTTGTCAGAAAAATCACTCATGGAATGTGAATACTAAAGGACAAAATAAAGGAAGCGAGAGTTACGAGGCTTCCAAAAGCTCAACTTTCTACTCTCAATTACGCAATAATAACGTGTATGGAAGTATGAACCCCGATATCCCCCATCCGAGTAAAATAAGCTTAATTAAAGTATTTTTTAATGTATCAAGTTGACCGAAGCGAGAGAGAAGACGTCTTTTTTGGTTGGTGTCGGGAAGCTCTCTGTTGACTCTCTGTAATTTCCATACGGGCCTTGAAGTAGCCGTTTAAGGGTCGGTTAATAGGCCCACGAGTCTGATTGATCCTCGTGTGACCAAATCACCTCACAGGGACTTCTCTTCACGAAGAAGAAAATTTAATGTTTCGGGCGCTACAAGCAAAGGAAAAAGAGTGGTTTTATTTACTTCTTCGCCAGGAGGTTAGACACATTGTAAGGTGGGGGTTGAAAAGCCAGTTCACTACAGGAAGTGCACCCTGGTCTACAAAAATGCCTGAGCAACCCGTCAGCATTCGTGGTAAGTGGGAAGGTATTGGAATTTATTAACGTCCCCCTCACTGATTGGCTGCAGCCTTGCCCCTTAAGGGTCTCACTGATTGGCTGTCAGGCATCCCAACTCCTACTCCCTTAGGGGTCACATAAAAACGCTTGCACGCTGCGCCCGGCCTCTTTTCGACCCACCTTTTGAACCTGGTAGCACCGCGGCTGGATCCTTCTGGACAAAGCCCTCGACGGCAGTCTCAGAGAGTCCCTACTCCTTCCTGTTACCAACCATCTTGGACTGAAGTGACTACATCTCGACAAGAGCCAGAATTGGAGGCGGACGCACGTGCAACCTGTTACCAGAACTCCCACAAGATAAGTTCGCGAAGCACGTTTTCGCAAACCCAAATTAACTTCCTCCTTTCTGAACTTCGAACTCACCATTTGTTGTATATATTTGCCCTCGTGTTTTCTCACAAGCAAAACGATTGTTGTTGTGTTCCTTCTCACAAAAGCTGTTGCCCTGTTTCTATTTTGCACTTATCTACATAATTGTTACTGCATTCTCACGTGCGAGAATTGAACTTTCTTCCAGGGATATTTAATCCCGACAAAGGTAAAGCTTGGAAGGGTGGACATCTTAGGACTGAACAGAACCCTAATCCTAACCCTAATCCTAACCTTAACCCTAACCCAACCCTAACCCTAACCTCAGCTCGACAGATGCGAGGCCACTGGGCTTTTCTGATTTTCACGTTTTTCTTGTACATTGTCGTCTTCAAGTGATCAACTCCGATAGTTCTAGAAGAAAAAAACACTGAGCAGCCGGTTAACCTCATGTCTGAACCGGCAATGTCGGCGCTTGTTCGTAAATTGTCCACAATCCGTTTTTCCCAATTCTTTTTTCTCTTTTCGGTGTACCTATAATATCGCTAGAGAATTCCGTGTTTTTTTTTTTAATTCTTTTTTGCATATTTTAGATTTTAGAAGGGGGATCGGTTTCCTATATACATTTAATGTAAACTGATCCCCCACTTTTTGACCATCACAAATTTCAAAAATTATTTTCTGTGTACAATTACCGATCATGTCGCTAGAGAATTCCGTGTTTTTTAGAATTTCTTTTGAAATATTTTAAATTTTAAAGGGGGATCAGTTTCCTATATAAATTTAACGTAAACTGATCCCCCACTTTTTGATCATCAACCATTTTTCCAAAAATTCCCAAACAACCCGGAATTCTCTAGCGGCATGATAAGTAAATTATACACAGAAAATAAGAAAGAAAATTAGTCCGTAAAAAAAGTGAAACAAGAAATGGCTCAATAAACAACAACATGACACATGGTCAAAAAGTGGTTGTTACCGGATTTTACCGAATCAATATCGTTCGCCATGAAGGTTGTTCAATTTCTGATCATTTTATAACAGAAACAGATTCAAGGCAATTATACAAAATGAAAACCAGGTTCCAGAAATGTAACCCTTCCTCCCCAAACAATGAATAATAATAAAGAAATAAAATAAAAAAAACACACAAAAAAAAAACACTTACTTAAATTTTTACTTTTTTTTTGTTGAGACGATTATCAACATCGGAATCGGGAATCAGAAACATCAAAACTTTTTTTGGGGTATCGGAATCAGAAACATTTCAGTCTAATTTCTGATTCCCAAAAACGATTCTTTAAGTTTTTTTGTTCAAAACTTAATTTCCCATTTCTGGTACCAATGATGAAGTGATAAATATTTATTGATTTTCAATCTATCAGTAAAACTAAAATGTATAGATCAGAATAACGAATTTAGGTAAAAAATTGGCACCGGAAATAATGTCACAGGAAAAAATGGCACCGGGGAAAAATGGCACAGGTAGTCGGAGTTGTGACAGGTTAAGGATATTGCAGTGTCTTCATTCTTTTTACTAATGACTCACCACTTATCGAGGCTAAAAGCCACTCGAGGATAAGGGTTAATGAGATGGATGGATTGTCAGTTGAATGATGAAGAATATTATGAGAGGATTAAAAATAATGAATCGAATGAACAAAATGTAATTACTTATGAGGACGGTTTATGACAACTATTTATTGACATTAGGGTTGAAGCCTGCAAGGAAGCAGTCCCGTTGTAATGTCTTCCACAGCTGTGAAGATTTTAGAGGAGGTAATGCCTAGGCGGATGCATTTCCTAAAACCGAGCCAAATCATATTTCTTTCGGACAAGAAAGGTGACTGCAACTGCGCAGACCAGAGCCCTAAATGCCAGAATGATGTCAAAACGAAGCTCGGGTGATATGAACACCCAACGGAAGTTCCCGCCTGCGCAGTGCGCATGTCCGGTTTATGTTAAAAGAAGAAGCTAAAGTCTTTGCCACCCAAAAGCTTGTTACAAATTTCCGTCTTTTTCATTTGCTGAGAAAGAAAGAAAGAAAGAAAAAAAACAAACAAAAAAAAAAAAACAGGGACGTTTATTACTACTGGTCGTTTTTTTTTTTTTTTTTTACACCTTGCATCTGGAGCCTCGGTTGAAGAAAGCATTTTTGTTGCTTTTTTATAGGATATCCTGTTTCGAGATAAAGTTGTGTCTGGAAAATTTGCATCTGGAAAAGTTACATCTGGAAAAAAATAACAAAAATGAGGAGTAAAAAAAAATGACAAACAAATTACGTTCCGTTTACAACTGTTTAAGATGTCAGAAAGTAGCCATTTCTGTAACTGTGATAGTTATAGCGTTCAATTTAAGTGGGTGACTGACACGAAAGAGTCTTGAGTTCAATTCCTGGTCTAAGCATTCGTATTTATATATTATTTTGTGTTATTCTTTAACGATTAAACTAATAATTTTCAGATTCTCATAAAGAAAGTTTCAACAACAAAAAAAAAAAAAATAAAAAAATGAATACAAATTTGTGTTCGGAATAATTATAAAAGTGACAACATCTTCAAATTAAACTAGTCGGGTTTTGAGGTTAGAATCTGTTGCTGGATTTAACGGGGCCTCTCTTGAAACACCTCGCTGGACATGTCTTTATACAGAAGACATTTTTGGTCAAAAGATAAATTAAATGAAAAAGTTTTAGTCTAACGTTTTATCGCCGGCGGTGGACAAGGCTCAATCGCCTCGGGACCGGTGTCGGCCATTTCGCGGACTCCATGAAAGGATGGAGACTCAAGGACTATCCTGTCTGCAACTGTGGACACCTTGAACAGACAGTCGAGTCATGTCTAAAACGTCGACCACCCAACGGCAAAGCCGGCATAGCTGCACTAGACGACAAAACGTTAGCATGGCTTTGCTGAACTGAACTGGTGATCTGACAACGGGACGCCGAAGCAAACGAAAGAAGATCAGCTTTATTTCTAATATTCGTTGAAGAAATAAAAGAGAGGTGGTAGTAAAGAAGTTATTTGATATTCATGTGTCTTCGCAGAGGAAGTTTTATGATGGAAGTGTGATGATGGAAGTGTTATGATGGAAGTGTTATGATGGAAGCGTTATGATTAAAGTGTTATGATGGCAGTGTTATGATAGAAGCGTTATGCTTAAATTGTTATGATGGAAGTGTTATGCTGGAAGTGTTATGATAGAAGCGTTATGATGGAAGTGTTATGATGGAAGTGTTATGATGGAAGTGTTATGAGGGAAGTGTTATGATAGAAGCGTTATGATTAAAGTGTTATGATGGAAGTGTTATGATAGAAGCGTTATGATTAAAGTGTTATGATGGAAGTGTAATGATGGAAGTGTTATGATGGAAGTGTTATGATTAAAGTGTTATGATAGAAGTGTTATGATGGAAGTGTTATGAGGGAAGTGTTATGATGGAAGCGTTATGATTAAAGTGTTATGATGGAAGTGGTATGATAGAAGCGTTATGATTAAAGTGTTATGATGGAAGTGTAATGATGGAAGTGTTATGATGGAAGTGTTATGAGAGAAGTGTTATCATAGAAGCGTTATGATTAAAGTGTTATGATGGAAATGTTATGCTGTAAGTGTTATGATGGAAGCGTTATGATTAAAGTGTTATGATGGAAGTATTATGATGGAAGTGTTATGATTAAAGTGCTATGATGGAAGTATTATGATGGAAGTGTTATAATTAAAGTGCTATGATGGAAGTGCTATGATGGAAGTGTTATGATGAAAGCGTTATGATGAAAGTTGAAACGTCAAGACGAAGAAGATGTTATCTTCAGCCCATAAGTCTAGACGAAGAAAATGATATCATAAATCCTTAAGAGTAGAATACGGCAGAATCACGTTGACCCACCGGTTCCCGTTAGATCACCAAATGTTAAGAAACGTTGAGCCTGGCCAGTGCTAAAATGGGTGCTGTATGTGGCCTGGAGAGGATATGGGCACTACCAGGTTCTATCATGCCCACAGAAATAATTAGGACAGATAGAGTATCTGTCTGACTCCCCGAGGACGTCCCCGGACGTTATGGGAAAACAACAAAATGTTAGGATAACCGTACATATGCAGGTAGGAGTATTCAGAGCTCATGAGACTGCCAGAGTTCATATTATTATTATTAGGAAACAAGTCCATGTTCACAGATATCACTATCTTACGATGCCAATAGCCAGAGGCTAAAGGCGGGTTTCGTTTGTACGTCAATAAAGACGTTACTAGTTGTTCAAAGTGAGGTAGGTTCGTTAAGCAACTTGGCTCTCTCATCGGCTAACTGCTAGAAAGCGCGGATGCGATTCTTTAAATAAGATGCTCTTCTCACACGGAAACTGTTTTCTGATTGGCCAAAGTCTGATACAGGGAACCAATCGAAATTGAGTATTTGCTCCAATCAGTACCAAGGATTTAAGTCAAGCAAATATCGAATGATTTTAGACATCGTTATTCTACTGTTGTCGCCGTTGTTGTTGTTGTTGTTGTTGTTATTACATAATAACCCATCTTCACCTCCTCATCTCATCAACTCCTAACCCTAACCCTAACCCTGCCCAAACCCTAACCCTAACCCTAACCCTAACCTCTTCAAAGGACACTTACGTATCCTTTATTGTTCTTCCCTTTTGATCATACCTGTGTTGAATTATGTCACAGGTAGCATGAATTGGAACAAATACATTGAAGACATTGCCAAGGCTGCTGCAAAGAATGTAGGCTCTCTCTACTGTGCTAGAAAAATTCTCACACCTGACAGTATCCTGTATCTCTACAAAGCAACCATCCGCCCATGCATGGAGTATTGTTGTCACATCTGGGCTGGTGCACCATCTACTAGTCTCTCCCTCTTAGACAAGGTCCAAAAAAGAGTATTTAATCTAATAGACCCTTCACTATCCACCAAGCTTCAGCCCCTGTCCCATCACTGCAATGTTGCATCCTTGTGCCTGTTTTACAAGTACTTCAATGGAATGCACTTTGATAAACTTGCTGCACTGGTGCCCCATGACGTAAATACTAACCCGACAATCAGCTAAATCCCATCCATTCACTGTGGAGGTCCCCCGATTCTGGAGAGCCTTTTACTCCAATAGCTTCTTTCCTAGTGCTGCCGGCCTCTGGAACTCCCTCTCTGCTCCTTGTTTCCCAGACTGTATCGACATGCAGAAATTTAAAACTAATGCGAATGTGCACAGCTCTCAAACTAGGATGACCCCCAAAACTTTCACCCTAACTCTCAGTAGCCCTTACGTCTACAGTGTCAGCTTGCCTAGTTTGGGGTGAACTATGTTAAAAAACAAAACAAAAAAAGCGACTACTAAATAATTTTCGAAATGTATTGAGCAAATTACTTTATTGTATTGTTAATAACATGGTACAACAATAACAAGTAAAAATTGGCAAGTCAGAACCAAAATTTGATTTGTCAGCTTAAATGCTATTTAGGTAAAACTTTTAAAATCCGACAAGATAACTTTATATGTTATATTCTTAACGATATAGCAACTAATTCTTGACTAATTATTTTTATTCAATAATAAAGTCAATAAATCATTGACGTCAATAAATCATTGACGTCAATAAATCATTGACGTCAATAAATCATTGACGTCAATGAATGAAACAATTTCTTTGATGTTTCTGACTTTTTTAGAGGAGGATTGATAATTTGTATCATTTGGGATATTCGGACTACTATTCTCATATTGTTTCTGACTTTTTTTAGAGGAGGATTGATAATTTGTATCATTTGGGATATTCGGACTACTATTCTCATATTGTTTCTGACTTTTTTTAGAGGAGGATTGATAATTTGTATCATTTGAGATATTCGGACTACTATTCGCATATTGTTTCTGACTTTTTTAGAGGAGGATTTATAATTTGTATCATTTGGGATATTCGGACTATTATTCTCATATTGTTTCTGACTTTTTTTAGAGGAGGATTGATAATTTGTATCATTTGGGATATTCGGACTACTATTCGCATATTGTTTCTGACTTTTTTTAGAGGAGGATTGATAATTTGTATCATTTGAGATATTCGGACTACTATTCGCATATTGTTTCTGACTATTTTTAGAGGAGGATTTATAATTTGTATCATTTGGGATATTCGGACTACTATTCGCATATTGTTTCTGACTTTTTTAGTAGAGGATTTATAATTTGTATCATTTGAGATATTCGAACTACTATTCGCATATTGTTTCTGACTTTTTTTAGAGGAGGATTGATAATTTGTATCATTTGAGATATTCGAACTACTATTCGCATATTGTTTCTGACTTTTTTTAGAGGAGGATTGATAATTTGTATCATTTGAGATATTCGGACTACTATTCGCATATTGTTTCTGACTATTTTTAGAGGAGGATTTATAATTTGTATCATTTGGGATATTCGGACTACTATTCGCATATTGTTTCTGACTTTTTTAGTAGAGGATTTATAATTTGTATCATTTGAGATATTCGAACTACTATTCGCATATTGTTTCTGACTTTTTTTAGAGGAGGATTGATAATTTGTATCATTTGGGATATTCGGACTACTATTCGCATATTGTTTCTGACTTTTTTAGAGACGGATTGATAATTTGTATCATTTGGGATATTCGGACTACTATTCGCATATTGTTTCTGACTTTTTTAGAGGAGGATTGATAATTTGTATCATTTGGGATATTCGGACTACTATTCGCATATTGTTTCTGACTTTTTATAGAGGAGGATTTATAATTTGTATCATTTGGGATATTCGGACTACTATTCTCATATTGTTTCTGACTTTTTTTTAGAGGAGGATTGATAATTTGTATCATTTGGGATATTCGGACTACTATTCTCATATTGTTTCTGACTTTTTTTAGAGGAGGATTGATAATTTGTATCATTTGGGATATTCGGACTACTATTCGCATATTGTTTCTGAATTTTTTAGATGAGGATTTATAATTTGTATCATTTGAGATATTCGGACTACTATTCTCATCTTGGATGTTATTTTCACAACGTTTTGGCAGATGTAACCTCCAACTTTCTTCGGTGCGTCTTTTCGAACTCATGACCCGTGGCACAACGGATAAAGGCATAGAGTAACAATCAGTTTTAAGTAACAGTCTGCTGGAGGTTGAAGATTCAACCCTTACTACGAGAACAATCGACCCCTGTGGATTTAATAATAATAAATGGTTCAGTTAGAAATTCTGTATAGGTTCCTGAGTTTAACGTAAAGATTCCTGATGCATCTGAAGAAGGGCGGAGGATACGTCGGCCGAAACATAGTGAAAATAACAACCAAAATGAGGATAGTAGTCCGAATACAAATGATACAAACCCTTCATAGTTACGATTGTTTCTGTTTGGATCTTGCAAAACAGAAGAGAACTCAATCGGCTACCATCTACTCCCCCCCCCCCCCCGGATACCTCCATTCTACCATCCTGCACAACAGTGTGTACTAATTTTGTGACGCCTCCACATGTTGGCGATCTAGGCAATTGACGTGTTCGCCAAGCGTTCCGTGCCGGACCTAAACATAACTTGTAGCTATTTTCAGTTTTTCACCAAAAGACTTTCGGTGTGTGTCGGTTCCAACTCGCTGGAATTCATAGACGAAAATAATCGATAATATTTATTAATTTCCTCTGCAACGACAAAAGCGACCGCGTTTATTGCGGCGTCTGCGAGTGTCTGCGAGTGTCTGCGAGTAATCTACACTGATCGAAAAAGTCGGATTTCTATAAAATACTTCATTTTGATTGGTTGAAATCCGATGTCAGTGACCAATCAGAACTTCAGAATAATTAACTCACACTTATTTCAAAAGCCAATCAGAGTGAGTCTAAACCTTCTATCATGAACCCTTGTTAGTCGTTACCATAGCAACACTGTGCAACCAATTACTACTAAACTTCTTGCGGGCAAACCCAAATCTACCCTTGGCCGCTAGGCTGAAGGCCCTTGGCACATGCAACAAAGAAACATTCACAAACTCACTCACACACAAGTTCACACATACACTGACAAAACAGAGGGCAAGCATGTATATGCACAAAAAAATCCCAGCTCCTTTACGGTGAGTTAGCCAAAGGCAAAAGAATCATAGAGGGGCAGCGTTTTGTTTCGAATATGACACATTCCAATAAAATGTCTATTTAATATAATATTCAACGAAAATGGGTCAAACTGCAACTAGTTGGCAAGTGTGAGTAGGTATTAGTATGATGTTGTATAAGCACACCCGCTAAATAGGTAATCAGTATCTTCGATGTCACAGGCGAATGTCATCGGTGTATCATCTGCCTAATTCAAGAGTCTAAACTTTTAAATATGGTCATTATAATGGGAAGTAAAATCTATTTTATGATTCTCTAGGGTATTATGATTATTTAGATGCATATATTGTAGTGGTTTTTTATACATGTAAAATGCCGTGTTAAGGGGAGGTGACGGTGATTAAGTGGATAACGATGCGGACTGATGACCTGAATGTGCCAAGTTCAAATCTAGATGATTCCACTTTCAGTTAGGGATGTTGGCAACCTTCACGTTGGTCCTTCCTGCAAGAATGCTGGCATTATCTGATTCACACGAAATGACTGATTGAATGAGTCCTCACATTCTATGAGCAATGTTTCTGACAAAGGGGGAAGAATTACTGTTTTCTAGGTCGGAATATATGCATCTAAAACTCTACGTTGAAGCAGTATTTTTTAGCTCCTTACATCAAGTGGCTTCATGCCTTGTCTGGAGCGATTTTCATTTTAAAAAAAATCGAGGGGCAAGTGTTACGTTTTTTTTACTTAGAGTTCTAACAAACAAGGAGTTTATAATCCTTTTTGGTAATTGACTCCTGACAGAGTTGGGGATCACGATGTGTCGCTCACAGAACTCTTTCTTGCCTTGACTAGACTCAGTACAAAATCGACTTCCCAATTTTGTCGCAGATGACCTCTTCTCTTTCTGGTAACCCCTTTCTCACAGGAGTATCTCCTGTGAGAAAGGGGTTGCTAGTCTTTCTCTACTCTATCCTCATTTCCAATGAAGGTGCTCAACTGAGATCCAATCTCTAGTTCCCTCTCCACCGTAAAAACTCGTCTTCTTCCAACACTGCAAAAAAATTTCCTTTATTCTACAATCAAACGTAACCTCCATGAACAGAGTTTCTTTCCAAGAACACGTTACCGCAGGAATGTTTCCCTACAAATTACAACATGGTCGTTTTCAAGTCCAATGTCAACAAATATCTGTCAAGTCGTCCTGTTATTTAATCAAACTTCTAAATCCTTTCATAGTACTGTTCAATCATCCAATTGAAAATCTCACAAAGCTTTATCCTCGAGTGGCTTTTGGCCTTAGTCAGTGGTGAACCATTAGAATAACAACGAAATCACTATTTCGCAATTTTTCACTCCTGACCCAACTCCGACGTTCAACTAGCCCTTGGCGTCGATTCTTCTTCTTCTTCTTTTTCTTCTTCTTTTTTTTCTCCTTTTTCTTCTTCGTCTTCTTCTTTTTCTTCTTCTTTTTCTTCTTTTTTTCTTCTTCTCCTTCTTCTTCTTTACATTCTTACGTATTATCTTATCTCTGTTTCTAAAGTTGAGTCGTTTAACGAAATGACAGCGCCATTAAAACAAAAACCCATAGACGCAACTGGAAGAATACCCGTCCCAGGATAGGTAAAATCAATTAAGTTTTGCACCACTTGTATGTCCCCTTCGGAAGATTAAAATCAAGATATAATGCTCCCTAAACCTTATATCTAGAATCCTTTTTCTAATTTTTTTCAAAATCCATTGCATGAAAGTTTTTTAAAATGTAAATCTTAAGCTTAAGGGGTCTTAAGAAGAATTTCAAATTCAGGGAATCTTCCTTAATTGGTGACTTCTTCTTCTTCTTCTTCTTCTTCTTCTTCTTCTTCTTCTTCTTCTTCTTCTTCTTCTTCTTCTTCTTCTTCTTCTTCTTCTTCTAGCCGTAGTAGTAGTAGTGGTGGTAGTAGTAGTAATAGTAGTAGTAGTAAATAATAATAATAATAATAATAATAATAATAATAATAATAATAATAATAATAATAATAATACTACTACTACTACTTGGTCTAAATTTAACAAGTAGACCGAAACTTAACAAAGAAAGTAATTGTTTTCCTGGGCAACGTCGGAACATAGGTTCCGCCAATATTGTGGTCTCTCGGGCTTGGTCACTGTCGAACCTGAACCCCTGGCACAAATGGCGCCCCCCCCCCATCCCACCCGCACACACGTTTTCTCTCTGCTGAAATTCAAAAAGTTCAACAACAAGAAATAAGGATTCCCAAATTTCCTGTTTTTCTTTCTTTCTCACTGAGTTTTCTGTTTATTTGCGATGGCCAAGTCGTTCAGCCGAGAGGAAGCGAAAGTGACGATACTTTGGGTTGGGCGGAAGGTGGCAGAGGGATGGTGGCAGAGGGGTGGCGGGAGAATGGGTGAAACAGAGATCGTGTTCAAACATTAATTTCCCCACTCACTTCCGCAATAACAAGGCAAATGTACCCGAATTCAATCAAGATGATACCCGTTAGATTCAGTTCGGTCAGGTGGCCACTCGTAAAGGCGAGCTCATTTCACCGGCGGCCATTACTGATTTGCTTTAAACACCGTTTTAATTCTGTTTATGGCAGAAAGAAGACGACAGAAAAAAAAAAAGCTTTTCGTAATCAGTTTTAATAAATAAAACAAAAATAGGTGTTTTTACAGATTAAGGGAGACATTCGATCCCCTCCCCCCAAAATCCCCCCAAAACTGAGAAATATATGTTTGATACAAACATTCACGTAAATTAATCAAGTAGTTTTTATTTTATAAAACAAAATTATATTTTACCGATAAACGAATGAATGTACACGCTCTGGTCATGCCTTTGCCCCAACACCGCGAGAAACGATGCCCAAATCAACCCCGTATGCAATAGATATCCCTTGAATATGTTTTAATAGAGGCCGTATTTTCCCATCATTCGTGCATCGATAAAATATAAATATAAAAATATAAATTTACGTGATTTTCATATTCATTCCGTGACAGGTACGTACACCAAACAGATATTCCTCAGTTTTTTTTGTTTTTTTTTCGAATGTCTCCCTTAATCTGGATAAGCGCCCAAAAATATTTACTCAAAAAAGGTCTTCTAAATTTTTTAGCTATTCTTAATGCAAACTTGATGCATGCAAATGCCACACTTTAACCAAATGCGCCCCTGTCATATCAATGAACCCACTTTTAGTTTAATGGCTTGAATTAAAGTAATGCACGACCTTTATTTTTCGGTCCGGTCTGCTACGATTACTTCTTGAAAAAGCAAGATGGCTGCCGCTTTATTTGCAAATTTTCTCCGATTTTTGTGAAATTTAAAAAATAGACTATAATTATTCTCCAAATTTCAATTTTTTTGGATTATTTTAAAGAGTTTTTTACGGGGTCATAATATGGACACATCCTCCCATTTGAAAATTCAAATATTTCAGATTTACATTAAATTTGATTCATAGTCATTAGACATCATTCAAGCAAGATTCCCTGAATTTCATTCTCTTCTTAAGACCTCTTAAGCTTCAGCCTTAAATTTGAGACATTTTCTAAAATTAAAATTATGAAATGGATTTTGATCAAAACTGAAAACAAGATTTTAAACATAAGGTTTAGTATTACTATATCTTGATTTTAATCTTTTTAAGGAGACATAAAAGTGGTGCAAAACTGTTCTGCTCGGAGAATTAATTTTACCCGTCATGGGGTGGGTATACTTCGAGTACATTTAGTATTAAAATAAAACTGAAGCGAAATAAAATAGATTCGTTCCAATAATATATTGGAAGAGAAAAAAACAGGCTAGTTCGAATCAAATACCAATATGTCAGACGGATTGCTATTTGGGTCTAACATAAAAAATCTGGCAATATAACTTTATATACTAGATTTTCCTTACTCTATAATAAAAACCAGTATATATATATATATATATATATATATATATATATATATATATATATATATATATATATATATATTCTTTTTCACCTCCTCCTTTTTCTTCTTCTTCTTCTTCTTCTTCTTCTTCTTCTTCTTCTTCTTCTTCTTCTTCTTCTTCTTCTTCTTCTTCTTATATATATATATATATATATATATATATATATATATATATATATATATATATATTCATTTTTTATTTTCCAGTCCCTATGTTTAACAATTGTTTTTTGATCGGATTTTACTGCATATTTCTACTCCATCACATTTTTCTATACGTCAGACCAGGAAGTTATGGTTTGCACAACTCCTATCAGCTCATAAGAACCCTTAATTGGACATTATAATATTCAACACCGAGTGAGTCTTCTGAACTTTTTATATAATTTTGTTTTTCTATCGTTTTATTAATTTGCATACACCTTCAATACACTTTTCACTGTCATCTACTGCATCGATAGCAAACAAATTTCCTGCCTGGATAACTTTTTTTCGTTTTTGGACTACCATTAACTACTTGGATTGTTTTTTAATCGACTTCTTTGACATCTTTCTTGAAATTGTTTTAAACTTTATGACTTGGATAAACTGTATAAGTTTAACAAAAAAGTGTGTTTTGGCCAATATATTTGATGTGTTATATACTTTTATGTATTTTTATATATTTTTATATATTTTCAAAGCTTAATTTTATTACTTGCAGTAATGTCATTGATGTAATGGTCCTCTGAGAAGATTTTCTTTAAAAACTCATGAGTTAAGGACGCAATATAACTCCTTGTTTTTGAACTTTAATAAAATCTGATTAATGTTTTATCTTATTATGTCATTCAATTAATATTATTGCTCTATACACTATATTGAGCTTTGTTTTTATCCTGATAGTCTACTGGCTAAAGATATTATTTATATCTTTAAAGTATTATCTCTCTCTCTCTCTCTCTCTCTCTCTCTCTCTCTCTCTCTCTCTATATATATATATATATATATATATATATATATATATATATAATTTATTTTTAATTTTAAAAGTCAGCCCATTCAGATGAAACCGCGGTACGACTCTGAAATATGTAACGCATAGTTTTTAAATAAATTATTTGTATTTAGTTCTCACTCCTCTGCAACCGAGCACTTTATTGATTACTTTTCAACATAGCCTGACACACACACACACTATATATATATATATATATATATATATATATATATATATATATATATATCATGGACGGCGACATCGGGGGGGGGGGGCTGGGGGCTCAAGCCCCCCACTTTTTGACTTGCCCCCCCCCCCCACTTTACGGTCATCAATAATGAAGTTATATATGCATGTGTTAAACCGGGTCCCCCACTTTTTAGGAGAGCCCCCCCCACCTTTATAACTGTCCCGCCGATCCTGTATATATATATATATATATATATATATATATATATATATATATATATATATATATATATATATATATATATATATATATAAAGCGTCGTGAATTGCCCTTTAAAGTAACTAATTCCTTCAGTCAACAAACGAAAATTCTTCTCTGTCTATAAACTAGTTATCCATATTCAAGACTCCCACATCGAAGTTCAGACGTGTTTTGTGTGTATTCAGTTTTATAATCCATTTTGTTTCTTTCTGTTTTCATTGCATGTATGGACGGAAATTTAGAGTCTATTAAAATACATTAAAGGTGTTGGAGTGTATTGTCTGTTTGGTTGAATTGTTCGGCTATTTTGGGAGTCTGGTGTGTTTTGTCCAATAACTAGTTTGTGGTTGTTCAATCTATATCTGAAAGGTGATTTTGTCTCACCTTTGTATCCGTTATTTGGACATTTCGTACAAAAAATGTAACACATGACAATACTATTACATTGGGACTATCACAGGAAAGGTGTGGCGATTGTGTTAGTATGCTTGTATTTGGAACTGTAAAGGGAGAAACTGCTTACAAATGAGATATCTATGTTCATTGTTTGTATAGTTACTGTGTTGTGTGGTGTTGGGTAAGTGTTTTTTGATGTGGTTAGCTTCGTTAATAAATTAGATGGTTGTCATTTAGCATTAATTGGTGGTTCCTTGAAAATGGAATTATTTCTGGGTGTAATTCAAGAGTTGTAAACATCTCTAGTTAGATAACGCATAAGTTTATGTGTATTTTGGCCATGAGTGAAGGCCATGATAATGCAGTTTTGTGCGTTTTTTCTTCTTATAGCTGAGGCGCTGTTGTCAAATGTATTTTCATAGACACTAAATTCCCGTCAACATATGTACGCACATAAGAAAGAAACAACATGGATTATAACACTGAATAAACATAAAACAGGTCTGAACGTTGGAGTCTTGAATATGGTTAAATATTTAAAATTTTGTATTTTTATCTACGGATCCTTCACACAATAATTTGACCAAAATACCCGATGGACTATCCGAAAAATCGAAAAAAAGAAAAAGGAAAAAAA
Organism: Sepiola atlantica; assembly: GCA_963556195.1. NCBI lineage: Eukaryota > Metazoa > Mollusca > Cephalopoda > Sepiida > Sepiolidae > Sepiola > Sepiola atlantica. The sequence continues at coordinate 101,618,843 of OY744534.1, read as the reverse complement.
AGACTTATTAAGCAGAAACATTCCGTGTTTTTCAATAACGTTCGTCTTAATGAAAGTATGCTGGCTAAATACACACACACACACACGCAATATATATATATATATATATATATATATATATATATATATATATATATATATATATATATATATATATATATATATTAATGGTTAATAGAGCTATGGGTGAGAAAGATGTGTAATCCATTGCACAAGGGTTAGGGTTAGGGTTAGGGTTATACTATTAAATCTTAAAAGCGCATTAACTATAAATGTTATTTTAAGAATATTAAAGTGTTTTTATACCTACAGACGACGTCGTTTCGGGGTTTCTACCTTCATCAGTGCAGGAGTAGCGGTTGCCGGCGGTCGCATACGCTCGAACGCAGTTTGTAGATTCAGGCTAGAATCATGAGTCTAACGCCTATGCCCACGCGGCATTATATATATATATATATATATATATATATATATATATATATATATATATATATATATATATATATATATATAATGCTTAATCGAGTTATGGGTGCGAAAGGTGTGTACTCCATTGCACAAGGGCAGGTAACTCAGATTATTCTGCACGATGATCATCAGATATTTATATCAGTGTTGTTCCTATTTACTTGCCTCCCCACGAGGGCAGAGTTAGACACAAGGAGGTCGGTTTTTAATGTGGGGCAAGTGAAGCTCCCCGAAAACAGCGAAAAGAAATAAAATTGCCTCAATCTAGAAGGACTCCCCATTCACTGACCGAGAAAAGAATAGTCCTCAGAACAGATACTACACTTTCTTATTTATCGTCCTTCCACAGCGGTAAAATATGACACAAGGTCGGGAAAGTGGGATTTGAAAAGCCAGCGCCTGAGAAAGTGAGTACTCTGGCAGCCCTGTCGGCATTCCCCGGTAGGGGCACCTCAGGTAGTAAGCGATAAACTTACTCCACGCCAAAGGTGAACCTCCTAGAACTGCACAGAGCAAACCCACAGACCGGGGGAAATCAAGACCCGAATGCCAAGACGATACCGGTCTTTAGGGTGTAGTGTCCATCGGACAGATACTACACTTTGATCCTAGGCCAACATTCATATATCAACAGATAGACATTGACTGCTGGCTGGCAATTATCATTTTTCTTATTTGGGGCAAAAAATTCTCCTCCTCCTCTCCCTCCTCCTCCTCCTTTTTTTTCTTCTTCTTCTTCTTCTTCTTCTTCTTCTTCTTCTTCTTCTTCTTCTTCTTCTTCTTCTTCTCCCATTCTTCTTCTTCTTCTTCTTCTTCTTCTTCTTCTTCTTCTTCTTCTTCTTCTTCTTCTTCTTCTTCTTCTTCTTCTTCTCCCATTCTTTTTCTTCTTCTCCTCCCCTTTCTCCCATTCTTCTTCTTCTTCTTCTTCTTCTTCTTCTTCTTCTTCTTCTTCTTCTTCTTCTTCTTCTTCTTCTTCTTCTTCTTCTTCTCTTTCTCCCATTCTTTTTCTTCTTCTCCTCCTCTTTCTCCCATTCTTCTTCTTCTTTTTCTTCTTCTTCTTTTTCTTGTTCTTCACCCACACGCACTAGAAAACGATACATGTTTTAATCCTGTACGTTGAATGCAAATGAAACCGGCCTTTCCAAATTAAAGTATTTCCCATACATAATTTATATGCAAATTTTACAAATTGGTTTCTCACAAATGCAAATGAGGCAAAGAAGCCATATTATACATCACGTGACATGGATAACGACATCAACCAATATGTAACCCAGGCCGAGCATTAAACTCCGCATTCGTTTAATTGGACACTTTTAAAGAATTACTAGAAAACACGTGACCCGTTGGGTTATCCATTGTGCTTGGATTCGATTGTTTGAATCAGATTAAGAACGGAGGACTTATATCCAATCTGTTGTTAAAGTTGCAGGAAAACTAGTTGGATCATTCTATCGCTCCAGAAAATACATGACTCGTGACATCTATGGAGCGAGAACAATTTACCTCAGGGAATTAAATAAAAGGTTCAGTTCGAAATTCATTGTGGGTTCTCAATTACGATATAAATATTCCCAAGTTCGAAAAGATACACGTGAAGAAGGTCGGAGGTTACATCGGCCGAAACGTTGCGAGAATAAGAGCCAAGATGAGAATAGTAGTTCGAATAATCCAAACAATCTAAACTTTTCGATCCTCATCTCAAAAATTCTGAAAAAAGAAATTTTGTTCATTTTTAACAATATATATTTCCACTTCTCCTTCCTCGTCTCCCTCCTCCCAACTTCCTCCCCACTTCCTCCCCACTCCCCCCCCCCACTTCCTCTGAATCTCAGTCTAAAAATATTACTTTTTAATTATTCTTGATCATCAATGGACAATTTACATTCAAAGTGACCTCCTGACCTCGGTGAACATTTGACCTTTCTGACAATATCAGCAGATCTTTTGTTTTAGCTCCATTGCTTTTGTAACAATTCCACAATGCCACAATGCCACAATGCCACAATGCCACAATGCCACAATGCCTCAATGCCACAATGCCACAATGCCACAATGCCACAATGCCTCAATGCCACAATGCCACAATGCCACAATGCCACAATGCCACAATGCCATAATGCCTCAATGCCACAATGCCACAATGCCACAATGCCACAATGCCACAATGCCATAATGCCTCAATGCCACAATGCCACAATGCCACAATGCCTCAATGCCACAATGCCACAATGCCTCAATGCCTCAATGCCACAATGCCACAATGCCACAATGCCACAATGCCTCAATGCCACAATGCCTCAATGCCACAATGCCACAATGCCTCAATGCCTCAATGCCACAATGCCACAATGCCACAATGCCTCAATGCCTCAATGCCGCTATGCCACAATGCCACAATGCCACAATGCCTCAATGCCACAATGCCACAATGCCTCAATGCCTCAATGCCTCAATGCCACAATGCCACAATGGCACAATGCCACAATGCCACAATGCCACAATGCCTCAATGCCACAATGCCACAATGTCACATTAGACGTGACGAGGAGACTGTCAGACGTTTTTTTTATAAGAGAATAGTCTGAACTTTATTTCAAACTAGTGGGACCTGTGTCCTGCCGTTGCCCAGGGAAAGAAATGAGGATCTCAAGAAACTCTTGTTTCCATACCTGCACCCCATATAAACATTATTACGAAAAAAATAAATTTAAATCGCATAAATACTTTAGAATTTGTTCTTTTAAAGTCATAAATTTATAAATAATAAGAGGCTCAGAAACAATAGTTCTGTTAATGTAATTTTTGTAAGAATATAGGTAATAGTATTATTATGATTATTATTATTATTATTATTATTATTATTATTATTATTATTATTATTATTATTATTATTACTACTAGGAAAAATATGCGACTAGAGAGTATATATGAAGAACAAAGATATACTACACTGCTCCCACATAGTAGGAGGTAATTACTGGGAGGATGGTCTCATGAGAACAGAACAGATACTACACCCCCCTCCCCTCAGTAAAAGAAAAAGGTAATGCCTGGAAGGATGGTATAATAAACAACAGATACTACACTACACCCTAAAATAAGAATGTAATGCCTGAGAGAATGGTATCATAACGTGTGAACTTATACTACACAGTATAGTTTCGATTTCAGACGAACAGATATAAAAATATTTTTTTGCACAGTGGTAGTTTGAACTCCTAACCTCTGTGCCCGCAAGCAGCGGTGTTACTGCTAAGCAACAGGTGTTATCTCTTATTCTAATTTAAGTCTAAAAGTAAAACCTCTATAACGGTGTGACTGACTTAATTAAAGTAATCGTCGAAACTGATTCTCTATATATTTTTGCGTTTCTCTCTTTCTCTCGCGCGCACACTTTACTAAAGAGCGAGTATTATTTGCGCACACTATTTTAAGTGGTCTAAGTCTTATTGCGAAACAAATCAAACGCCACTGATATTTTTCTGCAGCGAAAGAATGCATCGAGTGTGAGACGGTGCAAAGCGAAAGTTTATCTGATGAATTTAGGGAGGTGTAACAATGAGGAGAGTCAGAGCAGACAGGATGCAAAAATACACCCAGCTTCCTCTGCAAATGCGTAAGCAAAGAGGAAAATTATGGAAGGACTGAATCTGAGAATCGGTGAATGTGATTCAAAATAATTCTTCTTTTGTTCCTGACACGCAGCAAGTTGGAGCAAAAAAGAATTACGAAGTAGTTTTTTATATGTTTTTTGGTTATGAAGAGTGATACCCTTCCTTGCGCTGCCCAGCAAAGCGTAAACAAAGAAACTGCTGCTCCTAGCCTTGAACCCCATATTACCATTTTGATCTTGTAATTTCTGTATCAGAAGTAAAAAAGAAATTTCAGACTAAACCACTAAATGCAAGGAAGATAACTATGAGAATCATTTCCTTTGTGATGAGTAAATATATTTTTTGATCATTTGTATTTACCCCAAACAAGGGGGCACATTGCCACTGTGATGTAAGTAAAGGGATACCGTGAATTAGGGGTCAGATTTATACGAACATCCTAATTGAGGAGTTGTTCAGTGAGATGTTTGTTCACATTACATTTAAATGTCTGTGTACAGTCGGGGTGGAGCAACCATCATGCAGGTCCACAGGGAAAACGAGTGAGGGTTGCGCCGTGTATTGTCCATCGGGGATTGAACTCAGAATGTTCTGGTTACAAAATGGAAACTTGTAACTTTTGTCACGCGACGAGAGTTCACGTATGCAAATGAACCTTGTTTTGCATGGCTTATTCTCGTTGTCATAAAAAAACAGACACCTTGCTCCGGTAAGCGGCAGAGAAAGGTTGACGTTGTGACTATAGAGTCGATGCTTAGGACTCAACTGTACGACCAGTTGAGCAGCAAGATAAGTCAGACTGCCAAGCACATCAAAATGCTGGTTTATAATAAGGCTAGAATGTTCCATTATGCTCAGAAGGGAAAGTCCATTCTCTGTGTTCTGATTGGCTGAGATTCATAAGTGGCCATTCTAGTGTATAAATGTTCATTCATTCGAATAAGTATTCTTCTATGAGATGGATGCCAATTGAGGCCTTTATACCGCTAAGTGTTGGTTTGACCACGTCGAGTGCTGTGAGAGAGAGAGAGAGAGAGAGAGAGAGAGAGAGAGAGAGAGAGAGAGAAAGAGAGAGAGAGAGAGAGGAAGGAGAATTCAAATTCGACTAAAAGTTTGGTTGTGAACTGTTGTTGGTGAGAAGAACAGAAAGAATAATTCGGTGTCCCGTTTGAACTCAGTGGTAGAGCATTCTTTCAACTCTGAGTAGTGAACCAAATACATTTCATTTCGGGTTATTTACTCTCATTTACACGAGGAAACATGCAGCAGGGAAGGAATTCCAGAGGCAAGTAGTTCGAGGAAAGAAGCTATTAAAATCTGGGATCCGCTACAGTGAACAGGTGAACTTTTTTTTGGTTGTTGCGTTGGTCAGTGTATTTAGATTGAGAGAGGAACGGGCACATAAAGTTCATCGGAGCACATTCCATTGAAATACTTGCAAAACAAGCACAGAGATGCAACATTGCAGCGATGGGACATGGACTGGAGCTTGGTGGATAGTGTGCGACCTATTAGATTAGAGGCTCTTTTTTAGACGCTAAGAGGAAGAGGCTAATGGTTGGTGCACCAGCCCATTTGTGGCAACAATACTCAATGCATGGGCGAATGGTGGCTTTGTAGAGATATAGGATACTGGCAGGTGTAAGAAGTTTTCTAGCCTGGTAGAGGGAGCCCACCTTCTTTGCAGCAGACTTGGCAGTATCTTCTATGTATTTAATTCAATTCAACAATGCACGTTTATTAATTTAATAGTAATATGGGGTTCAAGGCTAGGAGCAGCAGTTTATTGATTTATGTGTTACTTAAAATGGAAAGTGTTATTTGTATGGGAACGAATTTTTGTTTTATTTATATCGGAGGGAGGTTATTTAAGAATATTTTTTTATTAATAACTTAAGCATTATTTTAGGGCAAAAGCAAACAAATGTCTCCATTGTACTAATTTCTGAACCGGAAAATGTATTTTTTGAAGGAGACAGAAGACAAATACATATGGTTCGAAAGGAAAAAATCGCTATTCAGAATCAGATATCGATTTATCAGGTGCAATGCTATTAAAGTCTAAAATCGAAAATCCGACTGACTTAATTTTATTTGTTAGGTAGATAACGGCCAATCAAATAGGGGACTATCTCACTCTACCATATATATAAGAAGAATGAGAAGCCTTAGTCGCAATTTTGCACCCCTGTGCTTGTTTTAGTCGTACTTTAATGGAAGGCGCTCCAACGAAGGTGCTGAACTGGTGCCCCCTCTACGTAAATACCCCGATCAACCCGTCAGTCACTGTTGAAGCCCCCAAATGCTGGAGAGCTTTCTACTCTAATAGCTTCTTTCCTCGTACTGCTTGTCTTTGGAATTCCCTTCCTGCTTCCTGTTTCCCTGACCCTACTAACATGCAGACATTTAAATGTAATGTGAACACGCGTCTCACTCCAAAACTCCCCATATAGGATTCCCCTAATTCACAGCCCCACCACGGCTCGGTGGCCTTGTGCCTTGTTTGGGATGAACTTAAGTAAAAAAGATGAAGTTTGACTAAGAGCAAAGTGTAGCATCTGTTCTGATGATACTACACTTCTACTTTTTTGTCCTCAGTCAATGAAGGAGAAATCCTTCTAGATTGAGGTCATTTTTATTTTTGTTCCAACTAAGAGTGCCCCTTTTGGGGAGCTGGATATCCCCACTTTAAAAATTGACCTTGTGTCTGACTCTGCCCTCGTGGGGAGGCAAGTAAATAGGAACTTAAGTAAAACAAAAAAAAGTGTTGTTTCTATTTATCTTCCTCCCACAAGGTAAGATGTGACACAAGGTCGGGAAAGTGGGAAAGAACCAGCGCTCGAGAATTTGAGCACTCTGGCTGTTTAAAAATTGCCTGGGCAGCCCTGTCGGCATTCCCCGGTAGGGGTGCCTCAGACAGTAAGCAATAAACTTACTCCTCCCCAAAGAGGGGAGGCAAAGCCTTGGAGGGTGCACCTCCTAGAACTGCACAGGACCAGACAACCCCCAATAGACCGGCGTAAATCCAGACCCAAAGGCCCGGACGATACTGGTTTATTAGGTGGGGTAAAAATACCCCTAAAAGTGTTGTTGGTCGAATTATTTTAGTCTGGATACAGATGGCTTCCTTGGCTGGGGACCATCGTTGGGTTTGGCCTCCAGCTTTAGCTGATCGACTTGCGGGGAGATCGGGAAGATATTGTCTTAAGGTTATATCTAGTGACTGTCATGATATCCCGGGGGGCAGATGTTCACAGCTAACCTAAAGATCCAGATATCAATCAAAGAGAGAGAGAGAGAGAGAGAGAAAGGGAGAGAAAAAGAAAGAGAGAGAGAAAGAGAGAGAGAAAGAGAGAGAAAAAAGAGAAAGAGAGAGAAAGAGAGAGAAAGAGAGAGAGAAAGAGAAAGAGAGAGATAAAGAAAGAGAGAAAGAGATAGATAGATAGATAGATAGATAGAAAGAGAGAGAGAGAAAGAGAGAGAGAGAGAGAGAGAGAGAGAGAGAGAGAGAGAGCAGTTTTCTACCGCCGGCACTCTATAGAGATGATAATGTGTAAGATGTGGGGGATGGGGGGCTTGAAAATTAACGGTGCTGGAAGTCCATTCCCAGAAAATGAAATAAGCTTGTCACTGGCCGTCCTTATTGGCACAACCCAACACCACCCGCACTGTTTTTTTTTTCTCCAAAAATAATTACCACAAAGCCCTAAAAGGTCAATAGGTCAAATTTGGGATATTCCCAGCCAGCTCAATCGAGCACGGACAAGGCAAAAAAGAGTGTTGGTGTCCGGAGTGCGTGTGTAGGTGGGGGTGGGGGTGGGGGCAAATAGTTGGTAAGTAACTTTCTCTTTTGGCAGATGGGTGATAAAGGAAGGAAATAGAATGGGACGGAGAAGGGTGGGCGTGAGGGTGGGGTTATGATGAGGACGGAGGATGTGTGGGGGTGGCAGTGGGGAATAGACTGAGGGTTAATTTGAAAAGTGTATGTTGATTTTAGAAGAGGGGGTTAGGTTTAGGGTTAGGGAGTGACTTTCATCAGTGGTTTGGAGAAAGACCCCTCCCCCGCCCCTTTTCAGGGAGGGGAGACACAGGGTGGTTAATATAAGGTGGCAGTTGATACACCGGGAAGGGAACAAGAAAAGGGGCCCAGACATCATCCGGTATAAAACATTACAAATGGATAGAGTTATTAAGAGGCAAAGAATGCAAGGTTGTTGCGGTGTATTGGTAGCCATTATCTCATAGATCCCCAAGTAGGTAGTAGAATGATTTCGGAGGGACGGAAGGTGGCGGGGAGCGGTCAATTATTTTTTAGAATTCAATTTGATAAGCTGGGAACGCAACAATACTTACACATCATATGTATAGACACACTGGAATGTTCTGGGCAGTAAGTTCTTACAGGATTGACATCCTCGAATATTTTATCAACAAACGGCGTAAGCAGAAAAACAGAAACCACCCCAAAACTGGGGCCATAAAAATCGGCTCACAGGGACCAGTCTCACAAAAAGGCGCAAATAAGCCAAATATCTTGATCACGTGATAGTGCGTGCAAATACGTCCGCACGACCAATATAAAACGCATCACACAGCGCCAAACTCTCTTTTTCTCTCCTTCGACGCTTAACAGAAAGGACGCGCCCGGCTACTCCTCGCCTTTGAGCGAGGGACGCCTCGGCTGACTACTAAACACACACACACACACACACACACACACACACACACACACACAAAGGCCTACACTCTTATCATTCTTCAATGCACGCAACCACACACTGCTGACAAAGGCACACATACAATTGCCTAAACGACGTATACACTAATCGCTCGCACACTGTTACACACATATTGTCCCACGCAACGGACACAGAGCGACACACACACCTTATCTATCGCACGCAACCACACACTCACGCACGCACACACACTGTTGACAAAGGCGCACATACAAATGCCTACACAACATATCAAATCTCAACTCACGTGCGCGCATTCGTACAACTACGCACACAAATACGCACTCATAAATTACAGGCATAAACATTTATCGCTACTCTAACTAAACATTTCAAATGAACAATCAGTTCCTGTATTGTGTACATATATAAATAATGTTTGTTTGAATATTCTTTCTTCTTTCATTCATCTTTTATTCATGCATGTTTTTCCTGTTTTTTTCATCTATTTTTTTTTACCGTTTTTAACATTCAATAATTAATAAATAGTCCCTACATTCTTCACGGTCGTCACATACGAAAGTCTGTAGACATATTTTGGGCGACAATGTGTAACGTGATGGCGTCTATATTCTTTGAGGGAGAGGGATACTTACGAAAGTCTGTTAGCATATGTTGAGCGACAATTTGTAACGTGATAATCCCTATTTTCTATGGTTAAGATGTATTTACGAAATTCTGCAAGCATATGTTGGACGACAATGTGTAACGCGATGACCCCTATTTTCTTTGTGGAAGAGGGGTATGTACGAATATCTATAAGGTCTCATCAATGGTTATATGGGTCGTCTCTTCTTATGGCTACGTGTTCCGCCCCCCCCCCATTATCTTCTGTTGGGATGCCACGTTACATAACACTGAAAAGTAGTATTTGTTTTTCTTTGGCCGGCGAATTCGTCTCGCATTTTGAGTAAGTACTCTTTTCAGCAGGTTCCCAAATGAAGACTCGAAACACCGAAAAGGATTTTCCATGATTCACTTTTACTGCTGAAGCGTAAACGCTGCTGTAGCGAATTTGAACGGGAGAACCCCCAGACTGATGACGATCAAAGAGGATGCGAGTATTGATTTACTCCTCTCCAGGAGTTAGGCACAAGGCCAGTTTTTATCTTACTCCCACAAGTAAGATGTGACCCAAGGTCGGGTCGGGAAAGTGGGGTTTAAAAATTGCCTGGGCAGCCCCGTCGGCATTCCCCGGTAGGGGCGCCTCAGGCAGTAAGCAATAAACTTACTCCTCCCCAAAGAGGGGAGGCAAAGCCTGGGAAGGTGGACCTCCTAGAACTGCACAGGACAGACCCATTGACCGGCGTAAATCAAGACCCGAAAGCCAAGACAACACCAGTATGGGGTGCAGTATCCATCGGAACAGATACTACACTTTGATCTTAGCCAAAAGGCCAAGTAGCCCTGATAAGGGCTGTTTCAAAGAGGATGCGAGTAACGAGTTGTGTTTGTGTGGTGACGGCGTTGCGAGGAAACAGTGGCGGCACACGAGCGCGAACCCGAGTCGATGATATCACGAGGCGCTGTTGACGGTCAAAAAGACGGCGCCAGTTTGGTTTTGAACACCTCGTCGTTCACATGCGTGTTGGTCTGTTGTTGGTGAAAAGAACAAAAAGAATAATTCGGTGTTCCGTTTGAACTCAGTGGTTGAGCATTCTTTCAACTCTGAGTAGTGAACCAAATACATTTCATTTTCTGTTTATTAACTCTCCATTTCAGTGGCCAACTGAAGACATTGATTAAAACGGTGAAGACAGACATGGAGCTGGTAACTGGCACCTTCGCGTTTGTTTGTTTTTTTTTTGTTTTTTTTTTTGGTATTCATCTCTGGAACTGAGAATGGCTGAAGTATACCGACTGACGTGGGTGGACCGCCTTGACGCGGTACGCGATGAACTCATTTGGAGCCGACCCCCTACCCCTACCCCCTATCCCCCCCCCATCCGGCTGAATGCCGTTACACGTACAAGTAATTCGCGTTCAGATGCGTTTCGTTAAATCTGTTACAAAGCGAATCTCTTTACTTTCTGAACACACAGATTTTTTTTTAATCTTAAAAGGTTGTTTTTTTCTTCTGATGTACCACAGTGAGCCCACCCCGTTTGCTTTAGTTCAATGATCAAAGATCTTGTGATTATTTTATTTCCTTTTAGCATGGTCACCCGGCGTTGCCCGGGGTTGTGGACCACAAAATAGAAGAGTTCAAAAATGCGTGTAACAGTTTTTGGTGCCGCTTTATCTACAAGTAATGAATCTACTTTGCTATTATACCTACACTTTGGTATGCGATCTACACTTTGGTATGCGATCTACACCTTATGTTACAATCAACACGGTACAAGAGCAAGGGAAACGCTTCTAATTGTTTTTAAAATAATGTGTGGTTAGAGAGATTGGAACCCTAACCCCTAACCCCTAACCCCTAACCCTAATCCTAACTCCTAACCCTAATCCCTAATCCCTAACCCGTAACCCTAACTCTAATGCTCAAAGAAGAGATCGTGCGACACTTCAGCCAATTATTCAACGAGAAGTCGCTGAAGACTCAGTAATCTATTCTAACGAATGGGCAGCTTATCCTAACCCTAATCTTAACCCTAACCCTAACCAACTCAAATTTCGTCATTTTTCCGTAAATAATCAGCAAAGTTTCGTCAATCCCAACACCGGAACACATACACAAAGAAATTGAAAAATCATAAATTGACGCGAAGATTGGTATATTGAAAAACAAATGAGAAACGTATGGTGTAAATATGTTTTCCTTATAGACAATAAGCCAACGCGGTACCCATCTTTCTTTTAAAACTTCTCTCTCTCTCTCTCTCTCTCTCTCTCTCTCTCTCTCTCTCTCTCTCTCTCTCTATCTATCTATCTTTCTATCCCCTCTCTATTTCTCTCTCTTCCTCTCTCGTCTCCTCTCTATCCTCCTCCCCATCCTACTCCTACTCCTCTTCCTCCTCCTCCTCTCTCTCTCTTACCTCTTCTCTTGCTTTCTCTGGCAACTAGAAAAAATTGTTGACGAATTACTACATAATAACATTAAAAAAAGTCGCTCTAAATGTCGACCCCCTGACTAATTTTGTTCCTGTTGACCCCAAAAGAATTAAAATTAAAAAATATATACGCCTACGTTTTGCCCGAGACAATGGTGACAAAGAACATATCAGCTTTGTGGATGTGTCTTGTGTGTGTGTTTTTTTTTAAAACTTTTAGCTGGACACACAGTCGGACGCACACACAATCGATTAGCCGGTATCATCGGACGTTGCCCGGGAGTGTAATGTTTGGGGGATAGGGGAAAAAAAAATGCTAGTAGTGATGGGACGATTCCAATATTTTTTCCCGATTCCGATACAATTACCGATTCTGTTCTAAATTTCCGATTCCGATACAATTACCAGATTGATCGCATGACGATAGGAATCAGAGGTTGTTCGAACTGGCGGTGAGTAGTTATTTCGTTAGACTTGTATGAAATGTAGCTAAGAATGTTGTTCTTCCTTCATAGTCGCCATTTTGATGGCATCTGTCATACGAAGGTCGATGGCTTCATCTGGATCTTGCCACACCTTTTAGGTGCAGCTTCTCGACGAATTTCATTATTCGGACAAAATCAGAACGCCTACTATGATCCTTCCGGCTAGTCACTAATTCCACATCACCGTTGCGATTCTCCAGCCCACACCTCACCGCCTTCAGGTGAACTGAGAAGCAGCTATTTCCATTTTTTTACTCTGACGTGAATCATAATGATGCATGTCACTCTTTTCCAATATCCCGGTGCTTTCCAGTCGTCCATGGCCTCTAGCTTTCAAGCCTTCCAATAGTACACAGAAACAGCTATCCGTTGCACTTTACCGCTATTAACTATTTCATATAGTTCTGAAATAAAAGACTATCAAATTTGTCTCGAACATTCCATATATACTTCCATATACTTGAAGTGCCAAATATACTTTACCAAAAGAATATCGAGTTACACCGCCTCGTTTTACTAAGTGGAATGACCACCATTTTTTGGTTTCGTCATAAGTTTCGTCTCTGCTTTCAATTCGATGGCTTTTTCCCATCAACGTTGCAGCCAGCCATGTGGTTGGTGTGATTTCTATTTATTCAAGCGCAGTTAGACATTCGAAAGTTTATCTCGGTTTGGTTTGAAAATAAATAATACAACGTTTAGACAGTTTATGTCTCCATTGGAAATGACTGGTGAAAAGACGGGGTTTTTTTTTGGGGGGGGGGCATAAAACAGGAAGTGGAATTGGTCATGTGATGCGCTTACTACAATTTGTCCAAAGAAAACTACTTGAAAACATTTTCTCCTTTTTCATCATAGAATTAGTTAAGTGCGTATCATATATATATATATATATATATATATATATATATATATATATATATATATATATATATATATATATATATATATAAAGTGGTGAACTAAAAGCGAACTTTTAGGAAAGGTAAAACCTATTGTGAAAAGTATACAACTCAATATCCAGGATAGAGCAGATAGATATGTAGAAGGATGAACAGTAATTAGAAAAGCAAAAGTCAAATCTTTTTTCAATTCAGTTGCTCATAGCAAGGTATATTCCGCAAAAAGGCAATTTATTCAAGTTAAATTTTTCCTTAAGCCAACTTGAATAAATTGCCTTTTTGCGGAATATACCTTGAAAAAAGATTTGACTTTTGCTTTTCTAATTCCTTTTCATCTTTCTACATATATATATATATATATATATATATATAGTGTGTGTGGTAGAGTGAAATAAATTCTAGAAGGAAATCCGAGTATGAGTGCTCAATGTAATAAACAGAGCAAGAATAAAATAAAAATAAAGTAACACGGAATCACATAATCACCGGTGCGATAATTTATTTCGACCCTTCGGCTATTTCAAGCACCCAAAAGAGGAGATTACATGTTTGAAAAAAAAATGTAATCTTCTCGTTTGGATGCTTGAAAAGGCCGGAGGGGCGAAATAAATTATCGTACCGGTGATTATGTGATTCCGTGTTACTTTATTATATATATATATATATATATATATATATATATATATATATATATATATATATATATATATATATATATATAAAACTTCTTTGTAATATGGCAGGAAAAATCCCAGCAAAGTGCTCGATTAATTGAGAATTAAAATAAAAAATAAAAAATTAAGAGCGTAATATTTATTTACTTTAGCACAGAAAAATTAGTACAACATTCGTACCGGCGGTTTCAAGCACAGAAGGACTTAGCCATCCGGGTCTCTTCAGCTTCTGTTGTCATCTGTTTCGGAAATGTGAAGTCACGTGTCACTCTCGTTTGGACGCGTTATTTGCTTAGAGGGTTATGTATGTTTGTTAGTGTAAATAAGGTTTAATAAGGTTTTAAAAAAGGGGGGTGTTGAAAAGTAACAGTTGAGGTTTAAACCGGAGAAGATTTAAAAGATAAAAAAGTATATATATATATATATATATATATATATATATATATATATATATATATATATATAGTCTAAAGAAGCTTTGAGTCATTAAAAAAAAAATGCAGTTTAAATTCCCAGAGAAACTTACTAAATCCAAGATATTGCAGACTTAACATTCGTTGGAAAATTAATTAAAAAATAATTAAAAAAATAAGTAAATAAAAAAATAAAAGCCCCCCCCCCCTTATTTTTTTTATTTACTTAAGTATCTAAGAGTGAAACAAAAATAGGAGACCTTAAGCGTCTAATATTAACACGGGGATCATCAGTTGTTTACCATGTAACTGTTTCGGAGATTTAAAAACAGGACAGTTATAATATTCATGGCTCTCCAATGGTACTGATAAACTACCATTTCCCCAATAATCAAGTGTCGAAATAATTCAGCTTAAAATTTCACTAATATATACATTAATAAATAATAATAATAAAATAATAATAATAATAATAATAATAAAAATAATAATAATAATAATAATAATAATAATATATTACCCTTAAGACTACCGTATGATATGATAATTTGCATATCAAATAACATTAATTATAACAATAATAATAATACTAATAAAAAAATAAAAATAATACTATCTAAACACTGCACCCAAGAACCATTCTGCAATATGGTAGCTAGCAATAAAATTATATAGGAATTAAAGTTGCATTAAAAAAATATATATATATGAAAAATGAAACAACACTCTTTCAAATCGAAATACATTTCTCCAAATGGATTTACATATCTGATGAGAGCCGACCACTGCTTGAAACGCATTATATATAAAATGATAAAATAACAAAATAATAAATGAATGTTGAAAAAAACTTTTTACAAATGTTGGTAGTCTTACTCCTTAACATATATACTTTTCTTTCGTTGGAACTGCACTAATACTGCACTACCCTCTTCTCTCTCTCTCTCTCTCTCTCTCTCTCTCTCTCTCTCTCTCTCATATATATATATATATATATATATATTTCAGAGAAAACATTCTTTTAATCAATGAACAAGCGGATGGGGTAAAAAAAGAAAATTGCTAAATTTTTGTAAGGCCTTATCGTCTGACCCTCTAAGAGGAAACGTCAGAATGTCAGCAACTACCAGCTGACTATTCATCCTATTTCCGATCTTCCACACTTTCTAAAGTGGATCTAATAACCGAACACTCATTAATTCGGTCTTTAAATTCGTGTTTCACATTTTCTTCATTCAATCTCCGCACCTTCCTTTTTATTTTATAAACTTTCCTCAACTTAAAGTCAAATTTTCTTCACCAGGTATTACTTTCACATCACCCAAGAGTTTTCTGTCGCTTTTCCTTACCGACATGTTAATCTACTAGAGTCTTTGCTGTTCTATATTCATACAGAATCAAATCGCTTTTCCCATTCGTTAAAAGCGAAAACAGTATTTACAACCAAAATCAAATTTACAACCAAGACCAAATTCTTCGATTCTTTCTCCTTCTATATTAACATTATCATATCCCTTTCTTTCATGAACACCCTCACAACCACTAACATGGCTATTCAAATCTCCTGTCACATCAAGTACATATTTCTCATCAAACTTGGCTTTGTAGATGTTTTTTTTTTGCTGTCGTCTTTGCTACCAGATACACATCCTTATTAAAGAAGAATGAAAGTAAAAATACTCCCGGGCAACGCCAGGTAGTGTAAGCTAGTTTTACATAAATAGTTGTATACAGTTTTCCATTTGACCATTGGTCATCTAAATTAAACGGTTTCATCTAAATTAAACGGTTTCATTTACATAAATAAAGAATCGAAGTAAAACCAATGGTTTTGTAGTCGGAATAAAATACATTTTTAGTCGCAATTTCCCCGACAGCCATTTTTGCCAGCAAAAATCAATTAATTCCAATTCTATTCATCGTTTGATCTTTCGATCAATTTCTTTCGGAAGAATGTAAGTCCTTGGCGGAGGCGGGGGAGGCGAGGAAGGGGAATCATTTCTTAACGGAGGCACGTCTACTATAAGCTTTTCTTGTTTCTCTCGCAGACTGCAGACCCCCTCCCCTTCCTCCCCCGCCAAGCTCTTCAAACTTCTGTCAGTCAAAAAGACTGCAATGGCGAACAGACAATTCTTTCTGCTGCTCTAAGAAGCAAAATGAGAACAAAATCGCGATCTTTCTTCTCATTCCGTTCAACACCTAAAAAAAAAGGCACTTGAAAAACTCATGGTATTTGCCGTTTTAATTTATTAAATTCTTCCATCGAAATGAGTCATCACGAGATCTGAGTTGAACATTTCTTCAATTTCTCATTTTAAACACCATAAAAGACGATCGTTACTCCCTTGGCGTCATATATATATATATATATATATATATATATATATATATATATATGATAATTTTATTTACACAGACATGTACAAAATCTGCGACACTGGCATGTCGATGTTATCGATCAACAGTTACTATAAACTGAGATCTCATCAGACAGAGT
>OY744534.1:101567049-101599549 GCA_963556195.1 Sepiola atlantica | reverse complement strand
ATTCGGACTATTGAAAGGATCTACCAAAGGATATCTAGACATGAGTTGTCTCTTATATTCAACAATACTTGCTTGCAAGAGAAGATGCTGCCTATATATATATATATATATATATATATATATATATATATATATATATATATATATATATATATATATATATATAACGTGACCTAGCATTTTTTTCGCCAGCATTTAGTACAACGATATTGCCAGAGTACCAAAAAAAAAAGAAACACTATAAAAACTGACTGATTCTGTTAAACACCAACAAAACAGACTTGCAACAAAACTTCAGATGTGGAGTGAAAGTCAGTCCTGGGAGCTTATCAAAACAAGGATCTTCCTCAAGGAGTCAGAGCCATTCATTTCGACTTGAACGTGATATAAGACTTCATAAGGAACGAGTGAAGATGACAAGCAACGTCGTAGACATTATACATAAAGCGGGAAAGGTAGAAGGCAGACAGAAAAGGGGTATTTCAATTTTCTTTTAAAATGTATTATAAGTCTCTAAGAAAAGAAGGAGAGAGCAATTTGAAATGCCCCCTTTTCTTCTCCGCTTCCTCCCTTTTCTTTGCCCCCTTCATGTCTATGCCAACGCCTGTAAATTTAAAAGTTGTGCCCGCGCATATGAAATCGAATCGAAGAAAGCCATTTTCAAACAGGTTTTTCTCTGCACATCAGAATAAATTCTTTGTGTTCAAAAGTTTCGTTCCTAAGCCGGGTTAGGGCTAAACCAGTTTTTCACACATTTGTGGGGGTTTGTTGATCATTCGAATAATAATAAAAATAAAAAAGGGGCCCCGAGTGGAAATGAAAATAATGTCAATAAAATGAAGAAGAAGAAGAAGAAGAAGAAAACGGGGTGGAGGGGAAGAGTGCAGAATGCAACATCTGCCATGAAAAGAGTGAAACTTGTTTAGTATTTCTTTTAATGAATATTTCGAACGCATTACAGGTATCTTGCACACACACACACAGACACACACACAGACACACACACACACCCCCCACACACACACACACCCTCTCCACACAGAAACACGCACGCGCTCACCCCCCTCCACCCAGACTCACCGACGACACCTAAACTATATTACATTTCTGTGTTTTTCTTACTGTTGATTCACGTCTTTGTTTAAGTGTCACAGACTGTAAATTACCTTTTGCCAATTGAGGATCTCTTGAATTGAAGGAAAGACACACGTATGGAATTACCAGATGTCCACCTTGATAGGAGGTTTAGAAATTCTACAGGAAAATTGAACTCATATTATCTACAGATACCTGTATACAGAATATATATATATATATATATATATATATATATATATATATATATATATATATATATATATATATATATATATATATATATATATAAACTGTGTTTCTCGCTTTATTGCAGATCATAATATTGTTAATAACTTCAATAATATAAATCGCACAAGTTTGAAATTTTGCACACTGAAAGTGTGCTCCTAAGTAGGTAGGATACCAAAATATTTTGCAAATCTATACTATATTTCTAAAGTTATAGACATTTATGCATTTGTTAGCCATTTTTACAGTTTCTCGCTTTATTGCAGGTTTGTTAAAATACAGTCCATAGGTGATAAAAAAAATTGACTTAGCAGGGTTCATTATTTTAATCATTTAAATCATAATTAACAATATGAATGAAATGTAAGGAAGAAATCACCAGATATGCACCACAAAATTGAATCATTTATCAACAAATCTCCCATTTCTTGAAATTACCCTCTGCAGTTTCCCATCAACAGATGAAGTCAATCTGTTGATTTGGGAAGGTGTTATGCTACTAGCAACATCAACAATTTTATTCCAGAGGGAATCTTTTGATGTAAATTGTTGTCCTCCTTCATAAACCTTCCTCTTTAAAAATTGACCAGAGCTGCTCAATCGGGTTTTAGTCAGGAGAACAAGGCGGCCAAGTCATGAGACTCTCTCCCTTTAAAATTGACCAGAGCTGCTCAAAGGCGACCAAGTCATGAGACTCTCTCCCTTGATGCCCAGAGATGCGAGGAAGGTAGTCGTAGCCTTTGCTGCATGAGATAGAGCATTGTCGTGCATAAAAATCAGTTGACGTAGACGAAGTAAAGGCAGGTCGTCCAGCCAAGGTGACAAATGCTCATCTAAGAACGATATGTATGCTTGGCTTGTGAGTTTCACACCCTCTGGCACTTGGAAAGATCCAATTAATTTATCACCTATGATACCCGCCCAAAACACAACTCCCCCGCCACCTTGTTGGCGACGAACGCGATGTGAGATAGCAGCTCCGGTAGGACTCCAAACTTTAGCCCATCCATCCGGACCATCAAGTGTGGCTCTAGCTTCATCTGTGAATAGAACCCGTTGGAAGTCCGTTTTCATGTATTTTTCTGCCCACGCAATGCGTTTTCCCTTATGGGTTTTATTCAAGGGAGGCCTGGAAATGGGCTTCACGTTCCTGGCCATCTCATTCAAGACACTGCATCTGGCCTTACTGGACATCGGAACAACGCCAGCTTTATTCAATGGACTCGTCAGCGTACTGAAATAAGGTCAAAACACAATGAGAAAATTTTTCAGAAATTTCAGTATGTAACATATAGTCTTCAAATAAATGATATATATATATATATATATATATATATATATATATATATATATATATATATATATAATTTATTTGAAGACTATATGTTACATACTGAAATTTCTGAAAAATTTTCTCATTGTGTTTTGACCTCATTTCAGTACGCTGACGAGTCCATTGGGTAAAGACTTTTTTAAAAAATGTAATAAGTCAACCCATCTGGATGACGCTTCTTAAATATGTAGCATATAATTTTCAAATTTGTATTAGCTTTCACTCTTCTGCGATCGAGCACTATATTGATTTCTTCTCAATATAACTTTAACTAGTCTGAGTAAGTATTCTTCATAGCAGTCAAAGACACGTCCTCGACAATCAGTCCGAGAGTGGCCTTGCTTCTGCCAAGCCGAGGTATGGTTATGCTCAGTGCTAATAAGTCCAACCTCCCAGGCCTTATCTTCTCTCTTTGAGGAGTTAGTTTGTTAATCGCCTGAGGCGCCCTTACCGGAAAATGCCGACAGGGCTACTACAGTATTTTTTTGTAGGTCAGAGTGTGTTTTTACTAGTGGGCTGGTTTTTCAGAACCAACCCCGGCCTTGTGCCTAACCCCTGAAGAGGAGGTAAATACACTCAACTTTAGCTGTCAGTTTCCCAGGGGTAGAACCCTCACTCCCCTCTCTTAAGAACGAATCTATTTAGTTCAGCATTGAGGGACTGGTAATTTGTGATGGTGGACCCAAAGTGATTTGTGATGGTGGACCCAAAGTAATTTGTGATGGTGGACCCAAAGTAGCTTGTGATGGTGGACCCAAAGTAGTTTGTGATGGTGGACCCAAAGTAATTTGTGATGGTGGACCCAAAGTAATTTGTGATGGTGGACCCAAAGTAGTTTGTGATGGTGGACCCAAAGTAGTTTGTGTTGGTGGACCCAAAGTAATTTGTGATGGTGGACCCAAAGTAGTTTGTGATGGTGGACCCAAAGTAGTTTGTGATGGTGGACCCAAAGTAGTTTGTGATGGTGGACCCAAAGTAATTTGTGATGGTGGACCCAAAGTAGTTTGTGATGGTGGACCCAAAGTAGGTAAACGTGTTTATTTCTTCTAGTATGTAATTGTCGATATTGATTATGCAAGGAATGTCAGTGCCATGACCCATCGTATTTGTTTCGTTCAGGTTGGTCGTCAAGGGGAAGTCCGTTGTACGCTTGAATGAAACTCTCCACGAGTGTTTACAGGTGTTTCCTAGGCGTGCGCTGTCATTGTTGCATCGTCAGCAAACACCATTTCTCGGATAACAAGTCCTCTCACATCTGTTTTGCCGGCATACAATTTCTAAACAGACCTCTCTTCTTCTGAAACCTGAACGAAATTGACAAATTTCATGAGAAGTTTCAACGTAAAAAAAAAAATTATTTAAAAGAAACTCATCTTATTACCGCAGCTGCAAAGATCTTTCCTTTCTTGTTGTGTGTGTCAAACATCCAATGGGGTTTCCATGAACAGAGTTTCTTTCATGCACATGACCGAACCAATGTAATCTTCTACTTCGACGCCCCCCCCTCTACCTCCACACTCAACTCTTCCATTGACGCAGAAGCCATCCTCCTAGGAATCACCTTCTCCTTCGGGAGCGGCGTTGGTTTATTGCTGGTCGCGTTTTTCCTGAGTCAAACAATCAAACCCGAACTCAATGGGTGATTTTTTTCCCTAGTTTGTATCTACAAATGCATTTTTTTTTTACTTACATTCACCCCAAACAAAGCATGTTGCTACTAAGACGGAAGGGGCTACTGTGAATTAGGGGTCATACCTACAGAGACATTCTAAGTGGGGAGTTGTGCAACAAGATATATGTTCACATTGCATTTAAATTTCTGCATGTTCGTGCAGTAGAGAAAACAGGGAGCAGGGAGGAAATTCCAGAGGCTAGAAATTCGAGAAAAGAAGCTATTAGAGTAGAAAGCCTTTTGACATCTGTAGACATCTACAGTGAAGGGGTGGGATTTTGCTGATTGTCGGATTCTGTCCAAGAGGGAGAGACTAGTTGTTAGTGCACTAGTCCAGATGTGACAACAATACTCTATGCATGGACGAACGGTGGCTTTGTAGCGATATAGAATACTGGCAGGTTTGAGAAGTTTTCTAGCACGGTAGAGGGAACCCACCTTAGTTGCAGCAGCCTTGGTAATGTCTTCTATGTATCTGTTTCAATTCATGTTACTTTTGAACATTAGGCCGGGGAGCGCATTTTTATATATCAGTACAGCCTGGGAAACAGGAGGCAGGGAGGGAGTTCCAGAGGCCAGCAGCACGAGGAAAGAAGCTATTGGAATAGAAACCTCTCCGGCATATGGGGACCTCCACAGTGAATGGATGAGATTTAGTTGATTGTTGAGTTGTTTTGGTGAATTTACGTCGAGGGGGCACCAAAGCAGTCAGTTCATCGGAGCATAATCCATTGAAGTATTTGTAAAACAAGCACAAGGATGCTACATTGCGGGGATGGGACAGGGACTGGAGCTTGGTTGACGACTCTTTTTTGGACCTTGTCAAGGAGGGAGAGACTAGTAGATGACGCACCAGCCCAGATGTGACAGCAATACTCTATTCGTGGACGAACGGTGGCTTTGTAGAGATATAGAATACTGGCAGGTTTGAGAAGTTTTCTAGCCCGGTAGAGGGAGCCCACCTTAGTTGCAGCAGCCTTGGCAATGTCTGTTTCAATTCATGTTACCTTTGAACATTAGGCCGGGGAATGCAATTTTATATATCTTTTTCTCTCAGTAAAAGTTGATTTAAATAAAAAAGACAATAGATAAATTATTTAAAGTGAATGATTGATTTCTTCCGTTGATTGCATCGCAGTGATTTACCAGTTTCTCAAGTATTTTGAAAAAAAAAATTCTTTGAAAGAAAACTTTAACAATTGTCTCAGAATATTAGATTTACTCTGCATCGTTTATTTAATCCAATAAATAACGAATGATAGGTTTTCGCCATGACAGGCAGCAGACGTGTAGATTTCTGAAGACCTATGAAAATGTCAAAGTAAAATGTCTGTACAGAATTAGTTTTTGTTTATTGTTAAAAAATCAGGTGTGAAAATATAATTATTCAGTCTGTGTCAGAGACCGAACACATCTTTAAAAATATGTGACAGGAAAAAAATAGAGGAATATTTTTGCTAGGATAGTGATATATTATACATATATATATATATTTTTTTTTGGGGGGGGGGGGGAGGACAGCGTTTTATTTGTATCTTTTTTAAGAAGAGCTAGATAGGGGGAGACAACTATGTCTGGTAAAATCAAATATGGCGTCAGGTATTTGTGCAAAAAATCTAACTAAAAGAATGCTTTAAAATTTTTAAAAATCATAGTTCACCCCAAACAAGACAGGCCGCCATTGTAGAGCTACTGAGAATTAGGGTGTAAAGTTTGGGGGGCATCTTAACTTGGGAGCTGTGCAGCGAGATGTCTATTTACATTAGTGTTAAATTTCTGCATGTCGGTACAGTTGGGAAAACAGGGAGCAGGGAGGGAGTTCCAGAGGCCGACAGCACGAGGAAAGAAGATATTGAAGTAGAAGGCTCTCCGGCATCTGGGGACCCCCACACTGAATGGATGGGACTTAGCTGATTGTCGGGGGGGGGGCACCAGAGCAGCAAGTTCATCGGAGCACATTCCATTGAAACAGGCACAAGGATGCAACATTGCGGCGATGGGACAGGGGCTGAAGCTTGGTGGATAGTGAGGGACCTATTAGATTAGCAACTCTTTTTTTTTACCTTGTCTAAGAGGGAGAGACTAGTGGATGGTGCACCAGCCCAGATGTCACAACAATACTCCATGCATGGGCGGATCGTGGCTTTGTAGAGATATAGGATACTGTCAGGTCGGGGAAACAGGGAACAGAGAGCAGAGAACAGGAAGCAGGAAGCAGGGAGCAGGGAGGGAGTTCCAAAGGCCGACAACTCGAGGAAAGAAGCTATTGTAGTAGAAGGCTGTCCGGCATCTGGGTACCTCCACAGTGAATGGATGGATGTAAAAGTAATTATTAATTCATATTTGTAATTACGTTCTTTAGTATTCATAGAATTCTCATAAGCCAGCGGGTTTATTCCATTGTACAATTAAAAGAAAAGACTGAGCATTTAAATCAGCGAGCTTAGTAGGTATTCTGAACGGAAGACTAAGTTTTATTTCACAGACACGTTTTAAAAAGTTCAATTTTAAATGTATCGAATGAAATCGAGTTGTACCTCCTATTGTGATATGCAAGTAACATTAAGAAATTAATAGACTAATGTGTATTTAAAAAAAACTGTTGGGAAGAAGTTGTAAAGATACTTGATTATCACACCATTAAAATTAAAATTAGAAAAACGTCGGGAATTTAGTTGCCAACCCAACAGCTTATATAGATTATGTAGAATTACTTATTTATTAAACGAAAAGAATAACATTAAGAAATGAATAGGTTAATATGTATTAGAAAATGTAATTCTTTCTCTAAAGGTGAACAAAAATAAAGAATTTCTTTTTATCAATTTCTTTAGCGGCTGGTTTGGTCATAAAGGGAAAGTGCCCACAATCTAACAAAGTTCCTAGTTGGATTAAGTATTATCAGAAAGGAACTAAAAGGAACCAGATTAGAGTCGTGCTAATAACATAGTTGAAGAAAGAAAAGAAAAGAAAGACTAGTGAGAATAGAGTATTGATTTGTTAAATACATTGCTATTTGGGTCTAACTCCGATCGATTTAATTTTAGATATGATTATATAGATTATGTAGGTCATAAATTGTTTATTTATTTAACAAAACGAGAAAGCCAACGAAAAAAGTAAAGTATGAGAGATTAACGTCACTTTCGCTGAGGTGACACAGGAGCGAGGAAAAAGCTTTTGTCTTTCGGCAAACTTACATGGGAGTTGTACAGTTACCGATCGGGTAATGCAAGATAGTTAGACTTGAGTGATCGGGTAACAGACTTTCTCACTTCCCATGTGTCCTAAAACGAGACGGCCAACCCCACCACACACACAGACACACGAAAGGACATTACATTCACTCATGGGAGGAAGTCAGGTCAGAAAAGGTGAGCTACACAGCCCCTATACACAACGCATGAAAGTGCGTGTTCGTATGCAAGTTAAAAGGATCGCACAGGATGAAAACGAAAAAGATGAAAATAATGAATAAAAAAGAAATAATTGCAAAACAAAATTCGAATGTGAATGAATAATTTATGAAGCATAAGAAGAAAAAAAAAACATGAAAGAAATGCAAACATGGCCGCTCACAGACACATTATCATAACGAGCAAAGATATGTGACCGGACGGAGCATTTTTTTTGCTAGTCTGGAAGGATGGTATTATGATGAAGGAACATATACATCCACCCTCACACACCAAATAAGAAGGTAATGCCTGGGAAGGTGGTATTATGATGAAGGAATATATACATCTACCTCCACACACCAAATAAAGAGGTAATGCCTGGGAGGATGGTATTATGATAAAGGGACATATACATCCACCCTCACACACCAAATAAGAAGGTAATGCCTGGAAGGATGGTATTATGATGAACGAACATATACATCCACTCTCACACACCAAATAATAAGGCAATGCCTGGGAGAATGGTATTATGATGAAGGAACATATACATCCACCCTCACACACCAAATAAGAAGGTAATGCCTGGAAGGATGGTATTATGATGAAGGAACATATACCTCCACCCTCACACACCAAATAAGAAGGTAATGCCTGGGAGGATGGTATTATGATGAAGGAACATATACATCCACCCTCACACACCAAATAATAAGGTAATGGCTGGGAGGATGGTATTATGATGAAGGAACATATACAGCCACCCTCACACACCAAATAATAAGGCAATGCCTGGAAGGATGGTATTATGATGAAGGAACATATACCTCCACCCTCACACACCAAATAAGAAGGTAATGCCTGGGAGGATGGTATTATGATGAAGGAACATATACATCCACCCTCACACACCAAATAATAAGGTAATGGCTGGGAGGATGGTATTATGATGAAGGAACATATACATCCACCCTCACACACCAAATAATAAGGTAATGGCTGGGAGGATGGTATTATGATGAAGGAACATATACATCCACCCTCACACACCAAATAATAAGGCAATGCCTGGAAGGATGGTATTATGATGAAGGAACATATACCTCCACCCTCACACACCAAATAAGAAGGTAATGCCTGGAAGGATGGTATTATGATGAAGGAACATATACATCCACCCTCACACACCAAATAAGAAGGTAATGCCTGGAAGGATGGTATTATGATGAAGGAACATATACATCCACCCTCACACACCAAATAAAAGGTAATGCCTGGAAGGATGGTATTATGATGAAGGAACATATACAGCCACCCTCACACACCAAATAATAAGGTAATGCCTGGGAGGAAGGTATTATGATGAAGGAACATATACATCCACCCTCACACACCAAATAATAAGGTAATGCCTGGGAGGATGGTATTATGATGAAGGAACATATACATCCACCCTCACACACCAAATAATAAGGTAATGGCTGGGAGGATGGTATTATGATGAAGGAACATATACAGCCACCCTCACACACCAAATAATAAGGTAATGCCTGGGAGGAAGG
This sequence comes from Sepiola atlantica, assembly GCA_963556195.1. NCBI lineage: Eukaryota > Metazoa > Mollusca > Cephalopoda > Sepiida > Sepiolidae > Sepiola > Sepiola atlantica. The sequence continues at coordinate 101,590,258 of OY744534.1, read as the reverse complement.
TATTATGATGAAGGAACATATACAGCCACCCTCACACACCAAATAAGAAGGTAATGCCTGGAAGGATGGTATTATGATGACGGAACATATACATCCACTCTCACACACCAAATAATAAGGTAATGCCTGAGAAGATGGTATTATGATGAAGGAACATATACATCCACAATCACACACCAAATAATAAGGTAATGCCTGGAAGGATGGTATTATGATGAAGGAACATATACATCCACTCTCACACACCAAATAATAAGGTAATGCCTGAGAAGATGGTATTATGATAAAGGAACATATACATCCACCCTCACACACCAAATAATAAGGTAATGCCTGAGAGGATGGTATTATGATGAAGGAACATATACATCCACTCTCACACACCAAATAATAAGGTAATGCCTGAGAGGATGGTATTATGATGAAGGAACATATACATCCACCCTCACACACCAAATAATAAGGTAATGCCTGGAAGGATGGTATTATGATGAAGGAACATATACCTCCACCCTCACACACCAAATAAGAAGGTAATGCCTGGAAGGATGGTATTATGATGAAGGAACATATACCTCCACCCTCACACACCAAATAAGAAGGTAATGCCTGGAAGGATGGTATTATGATGAAGGAACATATACATCCACCCTCACACACCAAATAATAAGGTAATGCCTGGAAGGATGGTATTATGATGAAGGACCATATACATCCACCCTCACACACCAAATAATAAGGTAATGTCTGGAAGGATGGTATTATGATGAAGGAACATATACATCCACCCTCACACACCAAATAAGAAGGTAATGCCTGGAAGGATGGTATTATGATGAAGGAACATATACATCCCCCCTCACACACCAAATAAAAGGTAATGCCTGGAAGGATGGTATTATGATGAAGGAACATATACAGCCACCCTCACACACCAAATAATAAGGTAATGCCTGGGAGGAAGGTATTATGATGAAGGAACATATACATCCACCCTCACACACCAAATAATAAGGTAATGCCTGGGAGGATGGTATTATGATGAAGGAACATATACATCCACCCTCACACACCAAATAATAAGGTAATGGCTGGGAGGATGGTATTATGATGAAGGAACATATACAGCCACCCTCACACACCAAATAATAAGGTAATGCCTGGGAGGAAGGTATTATGATGAAGGAACATATACAGCCACCCTCACACACCAAATAAGAAGGTAATGCCTGGAAGGATGGTATTATGATGACGGAACATATACATCCACTCTCACACACCAAATAATAAGGTAATGCCTGAGAAGATGGTATTATGATGAAGGAACATATACCTCCACCCTCACACACCAAATAAGAAGGTAATGCCTGGAAGGATGGTATTATGATGAAGGAACATATACATCCACTCTCACACACCAAATAATAAGGTAATGTCTGGAAGGATGGTATTATGATAAAGGAACATATACAGCCACCCTCACACACCAAATAATAAGGCAATGCCTGGGAGGATGGTATTATGATGAAGGAACATATACATCCACCCTCACACACCAAATAAGAAGGTAATGCCTGGAAGGATGGTATTATGATGAAGGAACATATACATCCACTCTCACACACCAAATAATAAGGTAATGCCTGAGAGGATGGTATTATGATGAAGGAACATATACATCCACCCTCACACACCAAATAAGAAGGTAATGCCTGGAAGGATGGTATTATGATGAAGGAACATATACATCCACTCTCACACACCAAATAATAAGGTAATGCCTGAGAGGATGGTATTATGATGAAGGAACATATACATCCACCCTCACACACCAAATAATAAGGTAATGCCTGGAAGGATGGTATTATGATGAAGGAACATATACATCCACCCTCACACACCAAATAAGAAGGTAATGCCTGAGAGGATGGTATTATGATGAAGGAACATATACATCCACCCTCACACACCAAATAATAAGGTAATGTCTGGAAGGATGGTATTATGATGAAGGAACATATACATCCACTCTCACACACCAAATAATAAGGTAATGCCTGAGAGGATGGTATTATGATGAAAGAACATATACCTCCACCCTCACACACCAAATAAGAAGGTAATGCCTGGAAGGATGGTATTATGATGAAGGAACATATACATCCACCCTCACACACCAAATAATAAGGTAATGCCTGGAAGGATGGTATTATGATGAAGGACCATATACATCCACCCTCACACACCAAATAATAAGGTAATGCCTGGAAGGATGGTATTATGATGAAGGAACATATACATCCACCCTCACACACCAAATAATAAGGTAATGCCTGGGAGAATGGTATTATGATGAAGGAACATATACATCCACCCTCACACACCAAATAATAAGGTAATGCCTGGGAGGATGGTATTATGATGAAGGAACATATACATCCACCCTCACACACCAAATAAGAAGGTAATGCCTGGAAGGATGGTATTATGATGAAGGAACATATACATCCACTCTCACACACTAAATTATAAGGTAATGCCTGGGAGGATGGTATTATGATAAAGGAACATATACATCCACCCTCACACACCAAATAAGTAGGTAATGCCTGGGAGGATGGTATTATGATAAAGGAACATATACATCCACCCTCACACACCAAATAAGAAGGTAATGCCTGGAAGGATGGTATTATGATAAAGGAACATATACATCCACCCTCACACACCAAATAATAAGGTAATGTCTGGAAGGATGGTATTATGATGAACGAACATATACATCCACACACACACACCAAATAAGAAGGTAATGCCTGGAAGGATGGTATTATGATGAAGGAACATATACATCCACTCTCACACACCAAATAATAAGGTAATGCCTGAGAGGATGGTATTATGATGAAGGAACATATACCTCCACCCTCACACACCAAATAAGAAGGTAATGCCTGGAAGGATGGTATTATGATGAAGGAACATATACATCCACCCTCACACACCAAATAATAAGGTAATGCCTGGAAGGATGGTATTATGATGAAGGACCATATACATCCACCCTCACACACCAAATAATAAGGTAATGCCTGGAAGGATGGTATTATGATGAAGGAACATATACATCCACCCTCACACACCAAATAATAAGGTAATGCCTGGGAGAATGGTATTATGATGAAGGAACATATACATCCACCCTCACACACCAAATAATAAGGTAATGCCTGGGAGGATGGTATTATGATGAAGGAACATATACATCCACCCTCACACACCAAATAAGAAGGTAATGCCTGGAAGGATGGTATTATGATGAAGGAACATATACATCCACTCTCACACACTAAATTATAAGGTAATGCCTGGGAGGATGGTATTATGATAAAGGAACATATACATCCACCCTCACACACCAAATAAGTAGGTAATGCCTGGGAGGATGGTATTATGATGAAGGAACATATACATCCACCCTCACACACCAAATAAGAAGGTAATGCCTGGGAGGATTGTATCATGATGAACGAACATATATATCTCCCTCACACACCAAATAAGGAATAATGCCTGGGAGAATTGTATTATAATGAACGAACATATACATCCACCCTCACACACCAAATAAGGAGGTAATGCCTGGGATTATGGTGATATGATGAAGGAACATGTACACTCACTCCCACACACCAAATAATGAGGTAATGCCTGGAAAGATTGTATTATGATGAACGAACATATACATCCACCCTCACACACCAAATAAGGAGGTAATGCCTGGGAGGATTGTATTATGATGAACGAACATATACATCCACCCCCACACACCAAATAAGGAGATAATGCCTGGGAGGATGGTATTATGATGGACGAACATATACATCCACCATCACACACCAAATAATGGGGTAATGCCTGGGATTATGGTGATATGATGAAGGAACATATACACTCATTCCCACACACCAAATAACGAGGTAATGCCTGGGAGGATTGTATTATGATGAACGAACATATACATCCACCCTCACACACCAAACAAGGAGGTAATGCCTGGAAGGATGGTGATATGATGAAGGAACATATACACTCACTCCCACACACCAAATAACGAGGTAATGCCTGGGAGGATTGTATTATGATGAACGAACATATACATCCACCCCCCACACACCAAATTAGGAGGTAATGCCTGGGAGGATTGTATTATGATGAACGAACATATACATCCATCCTCACACACCAAATAAGGAGGTAATGCCTGGGAGGATTGTATCATGATGAACGAACATATACATCCACCCCCACACACCAAATAAAAAGGTAATGCCCGGGAGGATTGTATTACAATAAACGAACATATACACCAACCCCCACATACCAAATAAGGAGGTAATGCCTGGGATTATTGTATTATGATGAACGAACATATACATCCACCCCCACACACCAAATAAGGAGATAATGCCTGGGAGGATTGTATTATGATGAAGGAACATATACATCCACCCTCACACACCAAATAATAAGGTAATGCCTGGGAGGATGGTATTATGATGAAGGAACATATACATCCACCCTCACACACCAAATAAGAAGGTAATGCCTGGAAGGATGGTATTATGATGAAGGAACATATACATCCACTCTCACACACTAAATTATAAGGTAATGCCTGGGAGGATGGTATTATGATAAAGGAACATATACATCCACCCTCACACACCAAATAAGTAGGTAATGCCTGGGAGGATGGTATTATGATGAAGGAACATATACATCCACCCTCACACACCAAATAAGAAGGTAATGCCTGGGAGGATTGTATCATGATGAACGAACATATATATCTCCCTCACACACCAAATAAGGAATAATGCCTGGGAGAATTGTATTATAATGAACGAACATATACATCCACCCTCACACACCAAATAAGGAGGTAATGCCTGGGATTATGGTGATATGATGAAGGAACATGTACACTCACTCCCACACACCAAATAATGAGGTAATGCCTGGAAAGATTGTATTATGATGAACGAACATATACATCCACCCTCACACACCAAATAAGGAGGTAATGCCTGGGAGGATTGTATTATGATGAACGAACATATACATCCACCCCCACACACCAAATAAGGAGATAATGCCTGGGAGGATGGTATTATGATGGACGAACATATACATCCACCATCACACACCAAATAATGGGGTAATGCCTGGGATTATGGTGATATGATGAAGGAACATATACACTCATTCCCACACACCAAATAACGAGGTAATGCCTGGGAGGATTGTATTATGATGAACGAACATATACATCCACCCTCACACACCAAACAAGGAGGTAATGCCTGGAAGGATGGTGATATGATGAAGGAACATATACACTCACTCCCACACACCAAATAACGAGGTAATGCCTGGGAGGATTGTATTATGATGAACGAACATATACATCCACCCCCCACACACCAAATTAGGAGGTAATGCCTGGGAGGATTGTATTATGATGAACGAACATATACATCCATCCTCACACACCAAATAAGGAGGTAATGCCTGGGAGGATTGTATCATGATGAACGAACATATACATCCACCCCCACACACCAAATAAAAAGGTAATGCCCGGGAGGATTGTATTACAATAAACGAACATATACACCAACCCCCACATACCAAATAAGGAGGTAATGCCTGGGATTATTGTATTATGATGAACGAACATATACATCCACCCCCACACACCAAATAAGGAGATAATGCCTGGGAGGATTGTATTATGATGAACGAACATATACATCCACCCTCACACACCAAATAAGGAGGTAATGCCTGGGATTATGGTGATATGATGAAGGAACATATACACTCACTCCCACACACCAAATAATGAGGTAATGCCTGGGAGGATTGTATCATGATGAACGAACATATACATCCACCCCCCACACACCAAATTAGGAGGTAATGCCTGGGAGGATTGTATTATGATGAACGAACATATACATCCACCCTCACACACCAAATAAGGAGGTAATGCCTGGGAGGATTGTATCATGATGAACGAACATATACATCCACCCTCACACACCAAATAAGGAGGTAATGCCTGGGATGATTGTATCATGATGAACGAACATATACATCCACCCTAACACACCAAATAAGAAGGTAATGCCTGGGAGGATGGTATCATGATGAACGAACATATACATCCACCCCACCCCCACACACCAAATAACGAGGTAATGCCTGGGAGGATTGTATTATGATGAACGAACATATACATCCACCCCCCACACACCAAATTAGGAGGTAATGCCTGGGAGGATTGTATTATGATGAACGAACATATACATCCATCCTCACACACCAAATAAGGAGGTAATGCCTGGGAGGATTGTATCATGATGAACGAACATATACATCCACCCCCACACACCAAATAAAAAGGTAATGCCCGGGAGGATTGTATTACAATAAACGAACATATACACCAACCCCCACATACCAAATAAGGAGGTAATGCCTGGGATTATTGTATTATGATGAACGAACATATACATCCACCCCCACACACCAAATAAGGAGATAATGCCTGGGAGGATTGTATTATGATGAACGAACATATACATCTACCCTCACACACCAAATAAGGAGGTAATGCCTGGGATTATGGTGATATGATGAAGGAACATATACACTCACTCCCACACACCAAATAACGAGGTAATGCCTGGGAGGATTGTATCATGATGAACGAACATATACATCCACCCCCCACACACCAAATTAGGAGGTAATGCCTGGGAGGATTGTATTATGATGAACGAACATATACATCCACCCTCACACACCAAATAAGGAGGTAATGCCTGGGAGGATTGTATCATGATGAACGAACATATACATCCACCCTCACCCACCAAATAAGGAGCTAATGCCTGGGAGGATTGTATCATAATGAACGAACATATACATCCACCCCCACACACCAAATAAGGAGGTAATGCCTGGGAGGATTGTATATTGATAAACGAACATATACACCCACCCTCACACACCAAATAAAGAGGTAATGCCCGGGAGGATTGTATTATGATGAACGAACATATACATCCACCCCCACACACCAAATTAGGAGGTAATGCCCGGGAGGATTGTATTATGATGAACGAACATATACATCCACCCTCACACACCAAATAAGGAGGTAATGCCTGGGAAGATTGTATTATGATGAACGAACATATACATCCACCCTCACACACCAAATAAGGAGATAATGCCTGGGAAGATTGTATTATGATGAACGAACATATACATCCACCCTCACACACCAAATAAGGAGGTAATGCCTGGGATTATGGTATTATGATGAACGAACATATACATCCACCCTCACACACCAAATAAGGAGATAATGCCTGGGAAGATTGTATTATGATGAACGAACATATACATCCACCCCACACACACCAAATTAGGAGGTAATGCCTGGGAAGATTGTATTATGATGAACGAACATATACATCCACCCTCACACACCAAATAAGGAGGTAATGCCTCGGATTATGGTATTATGATGAACGAACATATACATCCACCCTCACACACCAAATAAGGAGGTAATGCCTGGGAGGATTGTATTATGATGAAGGAACATATACATGTACCCCCACACATTAAATAAGGAGGTAATGCCTGGGAGGATGGTAGTGAGTTTGCAAAGTCAGTTAAATATAACAAATAAATAAAATAAAATCCAAAATTAGAGAGAGAAACAGAAACGAGAGTAATAGACGACACATGGAATAAGGGCGAGGCAGGGTCAAGCGATACAATGAGGGAGGAAGAGAGTGATAGGCAGAAACTTAGAACGAGATGGGTCACATGGTGAGGTAATTTCAAATTGCGGCTTATTAGACCAAATCAATTAGATTTTTTCAAACATAACTCAATCCCAAAACCAAGGAATACTTTACCATGTATTTTGTGTGATTAAAATATGTATAAAGAGAAACACCTTAGAGAAACAAACGTTGATTAACTCAGCTTTAGTATAATAACTAAATATGGGTAAAATTAATTCCTCGAGCAGATTTACTTTTATGAAGATTAAATCAAGATATAATGCTACTAAACCTTATGGCTAGAATTCTTTTTAATTTGGATCAAAACGATTACATGATTTTGATTATAGAAAATGTTTAAATTTAAGGCTTAAGCTGAAAGTGTCTTAAGAAAAAATTGAAATTCAGGGAATCTTATGACTATGAAATAAATTTAATGCAAATCTGAAATATTTTAATTTTCAAATAGGAAATTGTGCTCATACTATGCCCCGTAAAACCCTTTAAAATACCCTGAAGAAACTGAAATTGAGAAATATTTTTTAATTGATGTCTAAAACCTAGTGTTAAAATTTCACAAAAATCGGAGGTATATGAATTTTTACAAAGAGCTTCTACCCCTTTTTTTAAACCTCTTTGCATAGAATTAAATGAAACTAAATGTAGCGCACATTACGACCCCTTACGCCCAGCAGCTGTGCTCCAAAATTCACAACGATCTATTAATTAGTTTAGGAGTGAATCCTGCGCTTACAAATATTTAAACATATACAGATACCTAACTTTATATATATATATATATATATATATATATATATATATATATATATATATATGATATTGATTTACACAGACATGTACAATATCTGCGACACTGGCATGTCGATGTTATCGATCAACAGTTACTATAAACTGAGATCTCATCACGCAGAGTTAGAATCCGATCTTACTTTCAAATCATATTTGGAGAGATTCTCTCCAAATATGATTCTCTCCAAATATGATCTGAGGTTAAGATCGGATTCTAACTCTGCCTGATAAGATCAAAAACTGTTGATCGATAACATCGACATGCCAGTGTCGCAGATTTTGTACATGTCTGTGTAAATAAAAAAAATATCATATATCAAGCTCTATTTTGATACTGAGCACTTTTTATAAACCCGGTTACAATTCTCTGGATTACCACCCTGTGGATATTTTTTACCTGGATTATTACCATTATATATATATATATATATATATATATATATATATATGATAGGCCCACAACCTGAAACCACACACACACACACACACACACACACACACACACACATATATATATATATATATATATAATAATGGTAATATATATATGTGTGTGTGTGTGCGCGTGTGTGTGTGTGTGTGTGTGTGTGTGTGTGTGTGTGTGTGTGTGTGTGTGTGTGCGGTTTCAGGTTGTGGGCCTATCATAGTTTATCACCTGCCATGAATATCTCTTTTGACGCTAAAAGTTCCGCTCAAGTGATCAAAATTCACCTTATAAACACATGTTGCATTTTCTTTCCCGTTTTACCTAAAATACAACAAAAAAAGTACAAAAAACAAAACAATGACATAACATCGCCCCCCTCCCCCTCCCCCCTTCCGAATCTTTTCACAAAAAATTCGTGTCTTTCATTTCAACAATGAAATCATCAAACAGAAACATCAGATTTAGAGTCAATCGATGTTTCTTTGTAACGACATTACACACTTGGAAAAATTAGGGCTGAAATGCTTTGATATTTATTGTCGAACTATAAGAGTAAAAAAATTCAATATTATAATTTTATAAGAGTAAAAAAATTCAATATTATAATTTTATAAGAGTAAAGTATAAAAAGGCTTTGTCTGTCCGTTGGTCTGTCACGTTTCAATGCGAAACAAACATTTTCATTGCTAATCGCACAGAGCGAATGGACGAATCTTATCTGACATCGTCTTTATTCAATCACGTCAGCGGATCTATTCATCCGTTGGTCTGTCATCAAAAAGCTTGGAAAAGTATTTTCATTGGTCTGTCATGCTTCAGTTGAGAATAGCATTTTGATTGGTCTGTAATACATACGTTTGAAAAAGCTTTTTCACAGGTCTGACATGCATTCATTTTAAATAGCATTTTCATTGGTCTGTCATGCATACGTTTAAAAAACGCTTTCATTTATCTACTTTGTATATGTTTGTATTGGTCTGTCATGCATACGTTTAAAAAACGCTTTCATTTATCCACTTTGTATATGTTTGTATTGGTCTGTCATGCATACGTTTAAAAACGCTTTCATTTATCTACTTTGTATATGTTTGTATTGGTCTGTCATGCACACGTTTAAAACCGCTTTCATTTATCTACTTTGTATATGTTTGTATTGGTCTGTCATGCATACGTTAAAAACGCTTTCATTTATCTACTTTGTATATGTTTGTATTTGTCTGTCATGCACACGTTTAAAAAACGCTTTTATTTATCTACTTTGTATATGTTTGTATTGGTCTGTCATGCACACGTTTAAAATAACCTATTCATAGGTCTGTAATGCAATCCGTTTTTAATAGCATTTTCATTGAACTGCATTGCATAAATTAAAAATAGCCTGTCTACGTTTTAAAGGGCATTTTCATTGCTCAGCCATGCATACGTTTGAAATTGCATCAATTGGTCTGTCATACATACGCTTGAACTAGCATTTTCAGTGGTGTGTCATGCATATGTTTGAAATAGCATTTTCAGTGGTCTGTCATGCATATGTTTGAAATAGCATTGTCAGTGGTCTGTCATGCATATGTTTGAAATAGCATTTTCAGTGGTCTGTCATGCATATGTTTGAAATAGCATTTTCAGTGGTCTGTCATGCATATGTTTGAAATAGCATTTTCAGTGGTGTGTCATGCATATGTTTGAAATAGCATTTACAGTGATCTATCATGCATATGTTTTAAATAGCATTTTCAGTGGTCTGTCATGCATATGTTTGAAATAGCATTTCTAGTGGTCTGTCATGCATATGTTTTAAATAGCATTTTCAGTGGTCTATCATGCATATGTTTGAAATAGCATTTCTAGTGGTCTGTCATGCATATGTTTGAAATAGCATTTCTAGTGGTCTGTCATGCATATGTTTGAAATAGCATTTTCAGTGGTCTGTCATGCATATGTTTGAAATAGCATTTTCAGTGGTCTGTCATGCATATGTTTGAAATAGCATTTTCAGTGGTCTGTCATGCATATGTTTGAAATAGCATTTTCAGTGGTCTGTCATGCATATGTTTGAAATAGCATTTTCAGTGGTCTGTCATGCATATGTTTAACATTGCATTTCTATTTGTTTGTCATGCAGAGATTCCAAATAGCCTTTTCTTAGGTTTGTCATGAATACGTTTTAAATATCATTTTCATTGAATGTTTTATTTGTTCAATTTAATTGTCGAAGATATACTTCTTCATCAGAATTTCAAATAAAGAAAAGAAAGGTATTTTAATATATCTTTATTTGAAATTCTCATGATTAAATATATCTTCGAAAATTAAATTGAAAAAAAAAGTTAATAAAACTAAAATGTATTGTATGGCGTTCTAATTGCTCATTATTATTTTTAATAATTCATATTATATATATATATATATATATATATATATATATATATATATATATATATATATATATATATATATAGGGCTTTACGCGCTCCACTACTTTTGGAGCTGCTCCCGCTCTTCTCATGCTCCTCATTTTCAAAAAGGAGCCGCTCCGGCTCCAACTCCTATAAAAAAGGACCGGCTCTTTTTCAGCGCTCCATAATGAAAATGTACCTTCTTTCATAAACGTTCTATTCTGCCAATGAGTGGTTGAAGGATAGGGGTGGGTGTTAAAGGATCTCGTCAATATGGATGGGGATGTCACTTTAAGTGTAAGACCGTAAGATAATATTTCACAAAATCTCGCTAATATTTTGAGATGTGTTAAGGGTTATAGGAGAACATGTCGGACGAAGCATACGTAAATTTTCGTTTCCTGAGATATAAAATAAAAATAGAAAAATCCATGAAGTATTTTAAAACAATTTTAATTTTCATTACATGAAAAACCTAGTTTTTTCCAAGGGAGGAAAATTTGACCCGTTATTTTTTCTATTTATTTTTGGAAGGGAATTCAGATTTGTTTTAAGTAAATAAAGTTTTACTTTTAAACATTATTAGTGCTTATTTTCTTTTTAAAGAAAACATTTCTTTGTGAGAGGAGAGACATCCAGGGCAACATCCATCGTCGTGTGGTTGTTTAATATTTGTTTGTTTTAAGAACGTAAACTATATTGCATAATGTATATTATTATTTACCACAGAGAAACGCGTAAGTACTTTCAAACAAATCGATTTATCTATTTTTTTTTTCAATAGTACAATTTGGATCGACAAAAAACAATGAAATTTATTTTTTTAAGATTGAATAAAAAAATATGTTTCATAAGTTGGCTAAAAATATAAATAAATGGTCAATAAACAATTCAGAGATCAATATAATATCTTAAAATTTCATACAAAATATCTGACCTAGACCTTGGGCGTTTAAAAAATATCGGGTCAAATTTTCCTCCTCCGAAAAATTAACTGGAGCAAGTTGTCCGAGGTCGGGCGAAAACATTTATTAAAATCAAAAATTAAAATAAAAAAGGTGAAAACGTCTATATTTTAAATCTATAATAAAAAAAAACTGTTTACAATTTTAATATTCGATAATAGATTTTCTAAGATAAAGAAATATATCTAATCTAATTTCGGTTCTAAAAAACAACAAATTAGTCAGAAAGTCTAATTATTTGCTTTTTTAAATTAAATTTTTTTCTTTAATTTAATTAAGTTTAAACATCGGTTTAATTGTAGAGACCGCTGTTTGTTTTTTTCGCTCATTTCGCTTGGTATTCGCCAACATTTTGGATGAAACTGATTGTTGGTCTTAATTGTATTTTTGGTCCTGAAATAAAATTCTCATTTACTTTTTAAAGTGTTGAGAATCTAACTTTAATTCCAGGTTTTAATCGTTGGCGGCCATATTGGTTTTTATTGTTTTTATTTTCCTTGGACTGAAGATATTTATTCCTTGGACTAAATATATTTTTTCCTTGGACTAAATATATTTTTTTCTTTGGACTAAAGATATTTTTTAATCTTTAACATTTTATTACACACAAAACACAAAATTTCAACATTCTATTTACAAACGGAATTAAACGAATTTAAAAGCAAACATGAAAAGGTTAAAACATACAAGTCGTGAATTTAAGAATAACAAAATGTTACCAAAAAGACGACGGTAAAAATGTGGCATAAAAGTTCAATTAAAAAGAAAAGAATAATTGGCTTCTTTATTCAATCAGCAATAAACATTCTTGTCATAAATACAAAAAAAGTTCAAAGACATCTATAGACTCACTGACGCATTTGGAGACATTTGTTGCCAAATTGTCTCCTGCCTTAAGAAAACTGTCTTATCAAAAAGTTAACATCTAGATGTTAAAAAACCCTGAGAAGTTCAGTGTTCTGTTTCCATGTGTAAATCTCTCGTTCTTTATCCCTCTCTCTCCCTTCCCCGCTCCCTTCCCCTCTCCCCCCTCTCACTTTCTCCGTATCTCATATACATTTACCAGAGATATAATTTAAAAAATAACTCAAAGAGTTTAGCTGAGACTTTTTCTTTTCCTTTGTACTGCTGAATAAAAAAACTGATGTTTAAAAAAAAATCAAATTATTTTGGAGCAAGGAGTGCGGAGCGATAAAAACACTGCTCTTTAGTCCCAAATGGAGTTGCTCCAGCTCCCGCTGAATATAAAATTAGCCCTCTTCTCCTTCGCTCCAACAAAAAGGAGCGTGCTCCTACAGTGCGCTCCTTTTTGGAGGGCTCCATGAAGCCCTGTATATATATATATATATATATATATATATATATATATATATATATATATATATATATATATATATGGGAAATGAAAAAGAAAAACCAAGAGATATTTTTTTATACATTCATCAACGTTTCGTTTTTATTGTAAGACTTCCTCAGGAAGATAAGTTTAAGAAAAATGTAATTCAAATAAATCGAAATATTGGGTTGACATGATGGGTTTTTCCCTCACAGCCATCCACATTCATTCCACTCTCTGCCACTGACTTCTCTCAGCCCGGACCTTGGTCAAGCGCTCTTAGTAGCCAATATTTCGATGTACTTGCATGACATTTTTCTTAAAATTATCATCCTGAGGAAGTCTTACAATAAAGACGAAACGTTGATGAATATATAAACATATCTCTTGGTTTTTCCTTTTTCATTTCCCATTACGTCGGATTACTCTCATCCTTCCTCATATATATATATATATATATATATATATATATATATATATATATATATATATATATATATATATATATATATATATATATATATATGAATTAAAAAGATAAAGCGGAAGACCTAAGACTCAACGTTTCGCCCAACTTTTGTGTGAGCTTTTTAAAATTTGTAGCTTTTCTTTCTTTTGGGCGAAACGTTGAGTTTTAGGTTTTCTGCTTTTCCATCTTAACTCTCATATATATATATATATATATATATATATATATATATATATATATATATATATATATATAAAGATAGGCGAAATAAGAGTGATAAATATGTACGAATGTCCAGATTTATTTCAAACTTCGATTGTTCAATGCAAGGTACATTCTGTAATAAACTAATGTTTATTATTCTTTCCTTAAGCCAAGGCTTTTCAAAGATCGAAATCTTATCAGAGGAGATATGCAGATAGATAAGTTGGCTGTGGAAAAGCCAAAGTTCAAACATTTGAAAAAATACTATTAAAAATGGAGTGAAAAGAGTTTTTGTAAAAACGTATATGGTTAGTCCAGATGGTAATTGTCCGTTGAAAGAATGTCCAATGAAAAGGAGATTTTGTAGAAAAACGAAAAGAATATTTTCATAGAGGCAGTATGGAGAAGGTGTTCAAAATGAAGTAAATCCAATGGTGGAATGTTGAGTTCAAAACGTAGATGGAGCGCACTTAAATGGAATTGAAATGAGAGGTCTGGCCATTTAAAAAGAAATTCCAGGGCCATTGCAGTAGAAATAAATGACGTTGGAGGTGGGATATTTCAGTTATAATGAGATATGAACTTTAAGCTGAGAAGCGAGGCCAAAATAAGGGGATGGTTTATATATATATAATATAAATATTTTTTTATCTACGTGCGTATACGTTGCATTCTTACGGGAATTGTCAGGGCTCGAACCCTAGAACGCGAGTTATATTTCAAACTCAAATGTTAACGTCTTTACCCGTCTTTATGCTCCCAAACCCTTTAAATAACTCCAAGTAAACTGAAATTTGGGGAATATTTATAAAGGTTTCCACCCCCTTTTTTACACCCTTTGCATGGAACTAAATTAAACAATATAACAATATAAACAATTCTTATTTTTAAAAAAACAAAAACAGTTTTGTTGTCTTTCATTTATTAGTTGGAAATGGTAATTTTTTTTTTTTGAAATTGGGATTACCTGTAGATTAAGAGACGATAACCAGTTTGTGTGTGAGAAGAGTAAGACAATGGAGATGGATGAGAAGTCAGATGTGGAGAAAGCGTATTTGGATGGCGAAGCGATTGGGGATGTTCAGAAGTTTTGTTAGTTTGGTGATACCATTGGAGGACAGGGGGAGCTGGTGTGATTGCAAGAAATAGAAATGAGTGAAGTAAGTTCAGGGAACTTCTACCATTACTAACCAGCAGAGTGTTACCACTGTCAACCAAGGGAAGAGTCTATCAGACATGAATGTGGTAGTGTGATGATGTATGGTAGTATAAACTGGCCAATGAAGATTGAGGATATGTGTTGCATGGACAGAAGTTATATGAAAATTATATGATGGATGTGTAATATGAGTTTTAATGACAGGCTTAGAACTGATGACCCCAGAGGGGAATTACATCTGGACAGTATAGGGAGATGTGTGCGGAGCAGGAGATTTTGAAAGAGTAGATGAGAGTTCTTGGGATGTAGAACAATTCGGGTAGCAGGGTCAATTCGCGAAGGAAGGCAAAGGAAAACATGGGAGAAAATGATAAAAATGGACTTGAGCGAAAGAGGGGTAAATAAATACCTGGACAGAGATAGGTTAGTTTGGAAGTCAATTTCTGAAAGCCATCCAACACATGCCAGCATGTAAAACAAAGGTTTAACCAAAGATGATGATGATGATGATGATGATGATGATGATGATGATGATGATGATTGTTACCACGGGGCCACAACAGACAGACAACATGGAATATATATATATATATATATATATATATATATATATATATATATATATATATATATATATATCCTAAATTACATAGGACATACTAAATTAAGAATACGCCGAGTGGTTTGCGTTTAACAGGGATCTGGTAGGAAGTAGAGACGTTTACTCTTCACTCGTCCAGATATCACTGCCGTCTTATATACGTACTTTCGTATATAGTCAATACCTGATTATTTCTCTTTATGTTAGTTTCGTATTTATGCCAATCATGACCTTTACAACAATATATATATATATATACTTAGGCAGCAAGTTATTATCCAAGCAAGCGTTGTTGAACGTCACGGAACTTTCTCGTTTGTAAATCTTCTTCGTGAGGTTCTCAAACCGTCGAGCTATCCTTCTGGTTTCAGGTCACAGTCCATAGAGTATTTCCACGATTGTTCTTGATTCGGCCATTTTTTTTCCTCGAGCGCTTTCGACTTTCTTAGCTGTCTTCAAGATTAAGTTGTTTTTTTTAAATAAGAAGACTACAGTTTATTTCATTCGCCCTTAACGATACCTATAAAACATTAACTCAAGTCTTCTTATCTAAAAAAAAAAACTAATCCTGAAGACGACTAAGAAAATCGAAAGCGCTCAAAAAAAATAAAAAATGGCCGAATTAAGAACAATCGGGGAAATACTCTACGGATTGCCACCTAAAAACCAGAAGGATAGCTCGACGGTTTGAGAACCTCACGAAGATTTACAAACGAGAAAGTTCCGTGACCTTCAACAACGCTTGCTTGGATATATATATATATATATATATATATATATATATATATATATATATATATATATATATATATATATATATATATATCAGTTGTACTTATTCACACATACACACACATACACACACACACACACACACACACACACACACACACACACACAAACACACACATTATAAAATCCTTTTCTTTCTCTATCCGAGTCTATTATGGTTCGACAAAGACCAGGTTACTATCAATTACCAACGGCAGAATGCGGGGGAGGAGGAGGGGTGTATTTTCATGTCCTTCTCAACATAAAAAAGGTGATACCTATGGCTGCTAAAAGTGGAAATTAGTTTTATTTTATTCTATAGATTTTATTTGCTGATTTACTGCGGCAATTTAAGGGGTGAGGAAGAAAAAGATTGAAAGCAGCCCCCCCCCCCCCCATCCCCTGAAAAAAAAAAGATTAAATTGTTCGGACCTATAAAAAAAAAAAGGGGCGCAGAAAAAAAAAAAGAAAAAAAGAGGCGTCCATATTTGACGATGCAAATAGCGGCTGTCTGGAGAGAAAAAGGGAAAACAACAAAAGGCAAAATGGCGAGAGAAAAAAAAAGTAAAGGCTAAACTAATCCATAAAAAAGGAAAGGCTAAACTAATCCATAAAAAAGGGGACGAGGGTGGGTTGGTGTAGAAATAAGATTAGGGGGTGGGGGAATGATATGCAGGGTAGACATTTTTGGATCAGGGGACAGATTGAAGTGAATGGTAAACATTCTTCCATGGATCGAGCTACAACAGAGAAAGAAGTGAAGCGAACAAACAATTAGGATGAATAATTCATGGCGGCGAGGTTTTCGATATAAAAATGATCGGCAATTGATTAGTCATAGAGAGGGGGAGGGGGTTGCACGTATATGTGTCAGTGTATAAACAGGGTGATTGAATGGAGAGAGAGAGAGAGAGAGAAAGAGAGAAAGAGAAGAGAGAGAGAGAGAAAGGGAGAGAGAGAGAAAGGGAAAAGGAAATATAGAGTTAGAGAAGGAGAAAGTGCGTGAGAGAGAGAGAGAGAGAGAGAAAGGGAAAGGAAGGAGAGAGAGAGAGAGAGAAAGGGAAAGGAAGGAGAGAGAGGGAGAGAGAGAGAGGGAGAAAGGGAAAGGAAAAATAGAGTTAGAGAAGGAGAAAGAGAGAGAGAGAAAGAGAGAGAGTGAGAGAGAGAGAAAGGGAAAGGAAATATAGAGTTAGAGAAGAAGAAAGTGAGAGAGAGGGAGAGATAGAGAGGGGGGAAGGAAAGATAGATAGATAGATAGATAGATAGATAGAGAGAGAGAGAGAGAGAGAGAGAGAGAGAAAGAGATAGAGAGAGAAAATGTAATCTCTATATTAATAAAATTGTGTGATAACTTCTTGTTATCTGTGCACGTGTATGTGTGTTTCTCGCCCCTACGCAACTAACACTCTACTTGTATTTACTATTGATTGATTTTTTTTTTTTAATATGCGATTGTGCAAAATAAAACGAAATTAAAATAAAATCTTAATTAAAAATAAATTAATTACGAAATTAAATCCAACAATATGTTATAAACAACAGGGAATATCACTACAACATTACCACTTTCTAAGTTCTTATAAAAGATATATATTATAAGGCATATACTCCTTATAATTTCTGAAATACTTTCAATTGCAAGCTTAATGAAATTGTATTACAAGATTCAGAGCATTTATACGTTATAGTTGCATTCCAGTGACCACAGGAAAAATCAATTTCTAATTTTCATTTAAATTTCATTTATCCAAGCTCTGATGATCAGCAAAGTTGTACTGGAGTATATATATATATTTTTCTTTGACCTTGTTGCGAAACGCGCGTAAGACAATGTTTTAATTTTGAAAAAAGAAGGAAAAGACTACTGAGAATTAGAGTGTAAGTTTTGGGGATCATACTAACTTGGGAGATGTGAAGCGAGATGTCTGTCTACATTAGTTTTAAATTTCTGCATGTCGGTACAGTCGGGGAAACAAGGAGCAGAGAGGAGTTCCAGAGGCCGGCAGTTAGAGGAAAGAAGCTATTGGAGTAGAAGGCTCTCTGGTATCAGGGTACCTCCACAGTTGATGGATGGGATTTAGCTGATTGTCGGGTTGGTCTAGTGAATTTACGTTGAGGGGGCACTAGAGCAGCAAGTTGATCGGAGCACAATCCATTGAAGTATTTATAAAACTGTCACAAGGATGCAACATTGCGACAATGTGACAAGGGCTGAAGCTTGTGGGATAGTGAGGGACCTATTAAGTTGGCGACTCTTTTTTGAATATTATTAATGTTGTGAAGTTGTCCAACAGTAAATAATAAATAAAGGAAGTCAAGTCGAGGGTTGGTTTAACAAGTGTATTAACAAAGTAAGAAAGTGACTAGCACTTGGCTAGACAGTTACAAGACTGTGCTTTGTCTTTTCTGTGTCTCTGGTGACTCGCACTATTTATAGTGACAACCGGTGTAGTTTCTCCTGTGTAAGAACGGCCGGTGTAACAATTAATAACAATAACCTTCAATCTACTAGTCTAGAATTTCTATACTACCTACTAGTATAGACGCCGTCGCCTTTCTATGCCTTCTTTCAACGTGTTATATATTCTATTGATTTTGCCGTACTGATGTGAGCATGTGTGAGCATGTGTGAGCATGTGTGAGCATGTATCTGTGTTTGTGTTTATACATTTCTGTATTTATAGATGTTTTCTGCAAAATCATCAAAATAATCGATTTTGTTTTGTTGTAAAGCTAAATTCTATGGTTGGTTTTCTGCCGGATAAAAACTGTGGATTTGTAGCACTCATATATTTCTGCATGTTGGGTTAGGGTTAGGGTTTAGGGTCAGAGTTAGGGTCAGGGTTTGTTAGGGTTAGAGTTAGGGTTAGAGTTAGGGTTAGGGTAAGGGTTAGGTCTAGAGTTAGGGTTTAAGTTAGGGTTAGGGTTAGGGTTAGAGTTAGGGTCAGGGTTTGTTAGGGTTAGAGTTAGGGTTAGGTTTAGAGTTAGGGTTAAAGTTAGGGTAAGGGTTAGGGTTAGGGTTAGAGTTAGAGTTAGGGTTAGGGTAAGGGTTAGGGTTAGAGTTAGGGTTAGAGTTAGGGTCAGAGTTAGGGTTAGAGTTAGGGTTAGGGTTAGGGTTAGAGTTAGGGTTAAAGTTAGGGTTAGTGTAAGGGTTAGGGTTAGGGTAAGGGTTAGGGTAAGGGTAAGGGTTAGAGTTAGGGTTAAAGTTAGGGTTAGGGTAAGGGTTAGGGTTAGAGTTAGGGTTAAAGTTAGGGTTAGGGTTAGAGTTAGGATTAGGGTTAGAGTTAAGGTTAGGGTAAGGGTTAGGGGTTATGGTTAGAGTAAGGGTTAGCGTTAGGGTTTATACACAGATTTGTGGAGTATTTTGTCGACTTTATGTTTGTGAATATAATGAAGTGGAAAGTGTAGTTTTCCGAATATTTTGATCTAAATTTCTTTTCAAAACTTTAATGTTTGTAAATCCGACGGAAATGTGTTTTAATCCAACTAAATACATCATGGCGTTTATTTTGATTCGCTTTTACACCAAACGACACATTTTAAAAAATTTTTATAAGCTTTCTCAGTTTCATTTTTTGGGGTTAACATTTCTGCAGTTTTTTATTCTTCAACAAATATCATTTTTTTTTGAATTTATTAATTTTTTAATTTTAATTTTTTTTTTTTAATTTTTAATTTTTTTTAAATTTGTTTAAAAATATTTTTTTTAATATTTAATTTTCTTTCATTTTTTATTTTTTATTCGCTTTCTCAGTTTGATTTTTTGGGGTTAATATTTCTGCAGTTTTTTATTCTTCAACAATTATCATTTTTTTTTAAATTTATTAATTTATTAATTTTATTTTTTATTTTTTATTTTTTTATTTTTTTTTAAATTTGTTTAAAAAATTTTTTTTTAATATTTAATTTTCTTTCATTTTTTATTTTTATTCGCTTTCTCAGTTTGATTTTTTGGGGTTAACATTTCTGCAGTTTTTTATTCTTCAACAATTATCATTTTTAAAAATTTTTAAATTTATTAATTTATTAATTTTAATTTATTTTTATTTTTTTATTTATTTATTTTGTTTTAATTTTTAATTTTTTTTAAATTTAAAAAAATATTTCTTAATATTTAATTTTTTAATTTTTTATTTTTTATTAGCTTTCTCAGTTTCATTTTGTTTGGTTAACATTTCTGCAGTTTTTTTATTCTTCAACAATTATCATTTTTTTTTAATTTTTAAATTTCTTAATTTCTTAATTTTAATTAATTTATTTATTTTTATTTATTTATTTATTTATTTTTTAATTTTTAATTTTTTTTTTAACTTAAAAATTTTTTTTTTTTAATATGTAATTTTTTGAATTTTTAATTTTTTATTAGTTTTCTCAGTTTCATTTTTTTTTTGGTTAACATTTCTGCAGTTTTTGATTCTTTAAACAATTATCAATTTTTTCTTTTTTCTCCCTTACTTCAACTCCTTTTTTCTTCCGTCTTTTATGAATCTAGATTTGTTACTCTTATATGTGTGTATTTTAATTCCATTGTATGTGTGCATCTAGTGCATCTAGTGCATCTAGTGTTGTGTGTTAGCGTTGTAAACCTTCATATAACTTTCAGGTGCTCTCACACATATGCTCTTATAGTGATTGTATGATTGTATGTGAATATATTGACCGATGTGTGTGTTATACTTAATGCGTCTAATGTCTTTCTTCAAAGGTGATGATTTGAATTTAGTCACGTGACCCTTGCCGATTGAAATGTTGCTCCATTCTTCAATATGAAAACATAGAGAACGGACTGACGAAATCGAGCTGAGCTACGATTAAAACATCCCGGATGTGTAGCCATGATATATTTGTATTTATTATGTATAAATAGTTCTAGTTTTTATTGAACACTTTTATATAAATACAGTCAAAATTTGCTGTATTTTATTTTTACACGAACACTGCAATCACCAATAAAAATAATTACATAAAAATACATTAAATATTTAGGTGATACAAATCGTACATATTTCTAGACAAGCGTCTTAGTTGAGAGGTAAAGACTCTGGACTATAGACATCAATATCGAAGGTTCGATCCTTGTCTAGTAAGCCAGAAACACTTTTATGTACGTATAAAATAATATATATACATATATAATATATAATGCAGCAACATTTTTGTAAGTAACGGATAAATTTTATTAGACAGACGAACAACACAGGTAAGGAGGATTTAAAAAAAAAAAAATTTTTAATAACTAATATAAGTTAGCAAAACATTTATACGGAACAAAACTTAGGTTTAGTATACGGAACGTTTATGTTTTTGTCTTTTAAGGGAAGTGGGGTCTGATCAACTCTGCCGGGAAGCCATAAAATTAAATACTGTCTTGTTTTTAAATTCCCGAAACAGTTTTTCATGGTAAACAACTGATGATCCCTTAAATAATGTTAGAAGTAAACTAATATAATAACTGTAAAAGTTAAATTGACTTACATGAGTGATTTTCCACTGAACGACTTGGGACTTGAGGTTTTTTTAAATTTTTAAATTTATTATTTTTTTATATAGTTTTAATGGTTGAGACACTTCCAAGACTATATATATATATATATATATATAGAGTGAGAGAGAGAGAGAGAGAGAGATGGGCAAGTCACCTTTCGAGATGTACAGACAACAGGTGGACATATAAAACGACAGAATTGACCTTGAGGCAATGGAAAAGACCTTAGAGGAAGGCCAAAAAAAAAACGGTGGGGGGATGACCTCGATAGTCAACTAGGTCCTACTTGACCACGCCTAGCCAGGGATAAAACAAGGTGGAAAGAAACCAAGGGAGAGGTACCTTCACCAGACGTGAAATGAAAAAAAAATGATTATGATGATGATGATGATGATATATATATATATATATATATATATATATATATATATATATATATATATATATATATATATTGGTACGAAAAAATCAGTACAACATTAGTACCGTCAGTTTCAAGCTCAGAAGGGCTTCAGCTTATGTTGTTACCTGTTTTAGAAATGTGAAGTCACGTGTCACTTTCGTTTGGTTGGACGCGTTATTTGCTTAGAGTGTTATGTATATTTGTTTACATTTAGTGTAAGAGAGGTTTAATAAGGTTTAAAAAAGTGGGTGGGTGAAATGTATATATATATATATATATATATATATATATGTATATATATATATATATATA
>OY744534.1:101539549-101562049 GCA_963556195.1 Sepiola atlantica | reverse complement strand
ACTTCACCTAGTGAGGAATCTTCGTAAACAAATGAACCACGAGTTGCAGTGCAGGATAGGAAAAGCCTCAGCAGCATTGCTATATGGAAGTGAAACTTGGTATCTCAAAATCAGACACGAGATGAAGTTAGACGCGTTTGATTCCAAATGTCTTAGAAATATTCTAGGGATCAAATGGAGCGATAGAATTACAAACCAAGAAGTCAGAGACCGCATTAACCTACAGTTGGCATCGTCAATAATCTGCAAACGACGTCTAGGCTGGCTCAGACATGCCCTAAGATTGGTCCCAGAGATATGACGGAAAAAGAAGAGGATAAAGATTTTAAAAAATGAACTGGAACAAAAAATCGAGAAAGATTTGACCGCAACAGTAAGAAGCTGGAGGGACGCTTGTATATATATATATATATATATATATATATATATATATATATATATATATATATAGGGTGATTCATAAGTCACTTAGTTATTTATTTTTGAAATTCTAAAGTTAAAAAATACGGTAATACAAAACAGAAAGTTTATTCAACAAATTCATTTATGGGAGTTTAAAATTACAGCAAATTTTCAAATTTTCCACCTTCGTTCTGCATGCATAGCTCCATTCTTTTTTGCAAGGAATTTACGACTCTTTTTAGCATATTTGATTGATTATGAAATAAATATATATATAAACAAATATATAAACGAACAAATTTAAAATAACAAATAGCAGTAATTAGAGAGTTAATAACAATTATCAAAAGTTCATAGTATGTTTGTGCTTCATATGGTAATCATTTTAAATAGCTAAGTGAAGTGACTTATGAATCACCCTGTATATATATATATATATATATATATATATATATATATATATATATATATATATATATATATATATATATATATATATATATATGTGCCAATAACATAGTGGAGAAAAGAAAATGAAAAAATGGGCTAGTCCGAATCAAGTATCGATATGTTAGATGGATTGCTATTTGGGTCTGACTTTGAAAATCTGACAAGATAACTTTATATGTTGGATTATCGTCGCTGTTATTTTTTTGCCGAAGAGTTGAAAAGCAAGTCGCAATTCATGTAGAAATTGCAAGCAAGGAAACATGGGATGGCAATGTTTCAGAAACAAAGCCGAAAGTCGATAGTCTAAATATGCAACGGCGTGTGTGTCTCCGCTTTCATTCACTTTTTTTGTGTTGTTTGTGTGTGTGTGTGTGTGGGGGGGTGATGTGGGAAAGGGGTAGACGATATGGGGGAGAGGGGGTGATATGTCGTCTGCATACTCTAAAAACATAACAAGGGAATAAATAAGGGAAAAGAAAAGACAGTAGCATGAATGAGGAATAAAAAAAATAAAAACATTTTTTTTATTTAAAGAAAAATTGTGTCGAATATTTTGAAGAAAATCCTTTTTTTTTAATTTTTAATTTTTATTTTTTATCATCTCCCTCCCACAGCGGTAAGATGTGACACAAGGTCAGAAAGTGCGATTGAAAAGGAAGAGCACTTTGGCCTAGAAAAAATGCTGATTTGCTATAAACTAACCCCTTCTCAAAGGATGAGAAGGCAAAGCCTGGGAGGGTGGACCCCCTAGGACTGCACAGAACAATCCCTGAGACTGGCGGAACTAAGGTCCGAAGGCCAAGACGGTATTAGTCTACGGGGTGTAGCATATATCGGAACAGATACTACACTTTGATCTTAGCCAGAGGGCTGAGAAATGTTTTTTCCTTTTTTTTTTTTTTTTTCTTTTTTTTCTTTTTTTCTCTTTTCTTTTTTATTTCTCTTAGATTTTTTCTCTTTTTCTCTTTTCTTCTACCTTTCTTCTCTTTTTTTACTCTTTTCTTTTTTTTTCTTTTTTACTCTTTTCTTTTTGTTTCTTTTTTTTTCTTTTTTCTTCTTTTTTTCTTCTTTCTTTTTTCTCTTTTCTTTTTTTTCTTCTTTTTTTCTTCTTTTTCTTTTCTTTTTTCTCTTTTCTTTTTTCTTCTTCTTCTTTTTTTCTTTCTTTTTTCTTTTTTTCTTTTTTTCTCTTTTCTTTTTTCTTATTTTCTTTTTTTCTCTTTTCTTTTTTATTCCTCCTAGATTTTTTCTTTTTTTTTCTTTTTTCCTTCCTTTATTCTCTTTTTTTTCTCTTTTCTTTTTTTTCTTTATTTTTTAAATATTTCTCTTAGACTTTTTTGTTCGTCCTCTTTTTGGTGAGAAGATGCAAAAAAGATGGAAAACATTTGAAACGCACAGAAATTGTTTTTTTTTTCGTTTTTTTCTTTTCGTTTTTTTTTCCGGATTATAAACAAAAGACACCAAAAAGTTTCATTCTTTTTATCCGATAGAAAAAAAACAACAACACGAATCATCGATTTATTGGGAAAAGATTTTAAATCTTCCGAAAAAAAATAATCTTAAAACGAAAATAAAAACGTATGATTTCTGATTGATTTTTTTTTCAATTTAAAAAAATAAAACATAAAAACGTATGATTTCTGATTTATTTTTTCAATTCAAAAAATAAAAAATAAAAACTTTTTTAAAAAGTAAAAAAAAAGGATAAAATAAATTTCATTTCTATTATTACAAATTAGTGTACCCCCTTCATAAAAATGGCGAGGAAAATAGATGTTTCTTCAGTGTTCGCACTAATATTCATGTAAAATCATAAAATTTTCATATATAAATCATTATTATCATTTCTGATGACCTAAAGAAAAAAAAACACTTACCGTTAACTTTTTATTTAGAGTGGAAAATTTCATTCCAATTTCATTTTAGACGTCAGGGGTTTTCTGACTTGCTATTTGCTTTCTAATTTAAATATTTCTAATACTTTTTTTTATTTCAATGAGATAATTAGAGATTAAACTTCCACGAATTGAAAAAAAAAATTCGAGTCATTTCTGATGACGCAAAGAACAGAATAAACACCAATCATTGACTTTGTTTTTTCTTCTTCTTTTGATTATTAGGAAGGAGGGGGGAAGCTAGCCATCAAAAAATGACGTCAGACTTTTTAACATCAAAGACAATGGCGGAAGTTTAACAAATATGTATACGAAAGAAAGAAAACGTCCCAAACTGGAAAGTTAAAAAAAAGAAATAAGGAAAGAAAAACGTATAAATCGGTATAGAAAGCAGAAGGAGAAAAAGAAAGAAAACATCTCATTATGGAAACAGATTTGCGTTCTCCCTTCCCTTAATCGTCGGACAGACTTTTGTGTGACGGGACGGATATATATTTACAAATAAATGCACATTGCTCTTCATTATAAGGTGAAAGGTGTAAGATTTATTTGATAAAGTTCATCACACAATTTAGAAGTTTAGTAACAGAAAATACTTTACGTACCCGTGACCCGTTGGGTCACAACCACTATCAGCAACCCTTCGGGGTCAGAATTCATACCAAATCAGATCGGCAGAGTTTCTGATGGCTTGTTCGCTGTCGGTCTGGGGTATGTTCCTGTGCAGTTCTAGGAGGTCCACCCTCCCAGGCTTTACCTTCTGACCCTTTAAGAAGGGGGGGGGGGTTAGTTTATTGCTAATCGCCTGAGGAGTCCCTCCCTGTTGGGGAGGGGGGGGATAACTACAATAACCGCTGCGATTCTATGTTCCATTTTGATTTCATTTGAAATATTTGTCTATCACTAAGGGAAATTCCGAAAGTTGATGGCTCTGATTGTAACGGGTGGAATTTGTAGCAGAGTTCTTTGCAAAACGTTTGGCCTCATCCGATTCTGCGATCATCCCAGAACCATTAATGATGGTTGCAATAGAGGTCTTACATCCATTCAGTACCCTGTTAATTATTTTCCTTAAACTCGTTAAAATCTCTATTCAACAATTGGCCATATGCCACTTCTGTGTTTCCTATGACCTATTTGCACCGGTTGCTGGCCGTTTTAGTTTTTCTCTCTCCCCTTTTCTCTCCGGCTTATATAAAAGTGCTTCAATTCCAACAGGTGTTCTGTGTCCTTTTTCTTCTCCCGTTGTCATCCCATATATTCCTAAAACTACATACTTAATTGGGCAAAACTTCAACAGTTTCTTGTCTCTTTTCTCCGGCTAGTGGCCGCGGAGGGTGCAGTCGCGTGTTTCTCTGGCTGCCGAGCTGATCTGAGAAAGACTGCTTTTCAAGTTGCCGCGTCTGTACACATGAATTTTACCGGCTCTCAGCAATTGGCACGAATAAATTGAAACGTCTTTTTTTTTAAATATTGCGGAGGCGTATTATTTCCGCGCTTCTGATTGTCTGAAATAAGATTTTTATATTAAGGTCTTATCCAATCCAGAGTCGATATTTTTTTTTAAAGAATATTCGCTTAGTTTTATTATCTGTTCATTGAACATATTGAACAAATTATAGCAACAAATATATATATATATATATATATATATATATATATATATATATATATATATATATATATATATATATATATATATATATATATATATATTTGTTGCTATAATTTGTTGGTTTTTCGAGCTTCCACTTTGGTATCTGGTATTTGTTTTGACGTAAACAGTTAACAATGGCGGGATTGTTCGGCATCGGTTTTGTGTCTTTATTCGATAAACATCTGGAGGATGCCGAGAATTATCGAAGGAAGGCGGGTGTCGTCGGAGGTGCTAAACCAAGTCTCGTTAATGAAACTGAATGACTGAAAGTTGTCGCAGAAAACGGTGCAGACGGTGACTAAGAACGGTAGGGGGGTATGGGGGACGGGGACGAGGAAGTGGGATAGTCTCACCCCCTATACAGACAAAGAAGGTGGGAGGAAGGGAGAGAGAGCGAGATAGTGAAAGAGGAAGGGAGATAGATAGATAGATAGATAGATAGATAGATAGAGGGAAGGAGAGGAAGAGGGAAGGAGGGAGTATTAGTGCCAGCCATGGCCCTAACTATACAGACAAGGGACAAAAAGCAGGGAAGGTGGGAGAGAGAACGGGAGAAGGCGAAGGAAAAGGAAGGAGAGGATATATATATATATAGTATGTTTAAGAAGGCTGAGGGCAATGCAGAGTGCCGGGTAGGTTGTAAGCTGGAAGGAACAAAAATAATAAATCAAAATGGGACTTACTATTTATAACACCAAAGGGAAAATCCACATAGGTATTATTCCTTTGGTGTTTATTATTTTTGACAACGAGAAGATTTTCCCGAAATATTAAATAAATGATTTTTAATAATCATCCGGACAACACCCAAACAGCCAACACCACACTTGCTGTTATGTAAGAATTAAAAAAAAAAAAAAATAGTAGGTAACTTTGATTTATTGTTTTTGTTCCTTCCAGCTTACAACCTACCCGGCACTCTGCATTGCCCTCAGCCTTCTTAAACATACTACTACTATTCCAAGCAATGCTTCAAGCAAACTACCATTCTTTATATATATATATATATATATATATATATATATATATATATATAGAGAGAGAGAGAGAGAGAGAGAGAGAGAGAGAGAAGGAGAGAGAGAAGGAGAGAGAAAGGGAGAGAGAGACAGACAGACAGACAGAAAGAGAGAGGGGTAGAGAGACAAAAGAGAGAGTGAGAGGGAGGGGGAAGGGGGGGGAGAGGGAGAACCTGGTCGTCTCATCTATTTTATTTTCTCCCGTCTTTTCCTCCCATTCACTTCAATTTGTAAAAAAAAAAACTAGGAGTCAGAGATTGGGAGGACACACACACACACACACACACACACACACACACACACACACACACACACCAACATACACATACCCCCCCCCCACACACACACACACATACTGAGACACGCAAACACATATTGACACAAATACCAAAAACCAAGGAACCTCGTGTGGAGAAACATTTTTATGGTTCGGCTCGCATTTCCGTCATAGGATTTGGAGTGAAACTATTTTTTTTTAGGTTCTTCCTTAAAACAAACAAATAATAATTCTAAAACCACACACACACACACATACACACACAAAATACAAAACACTAAAAAAAAAACTCACAAAAAACAGACACAAAAAACGCACCTTCTATAAATAAATAAAAAAGTTTTTCTCTGTACTACGTACTTTTAAAAATAATAAAAAATATATTTATATTCTTAAATGTAAAAACTAAAAGAAAAAAATTTAAATATTTTTTTTAAATTAAAAGATTTTGAACTGAAAATGCCGACGTTTCTTCTGTTCCTTGACTAGAACACACCAACTACAAGACCGGCGACACAGTTATAAAAGTGGGGGTGGGGGGGGGGCTCTCCTAAAAAGTGTGGGGGGGGCGGTTAAACACATGCATATATAACTTCATTATTGATGACCGTAAAGTGGAGGGGGGGGGGCTGTAGTCCCCTGCCCCCCCCCCGGTGCCGCCGTCCATGAACTACGCTTACAAACAAATAATCATGAATTCAAATTGAACGAAAGGGACGTGACATCGGCACAAGATCGACTGTCTTGCGCATTTGAGCTAAGATCAAAATTTGTATCCGACCTTAGACCAGAAACAATATTTCAAATACCTGATGGGGTTGGGACCCTGATCTCCTTCACACACTTTGCCCACTGATCCATCCACTACCGGAAACACCTCTGGAAGTCTTCTTTTGGAAAGGTGTTCATCTCCGTCGTCGCGTTCCGCATTATCTCTTCTCTCGTCTCAAAACGGGAACCTTTCAGTGGCGTCTTCAATTTTCAAAACAACCAGAAGTCGCAAGGAGCCATGTCTGGAGAGAGGGAGGTTGGCGAACGATTGGAATTCCATGTTTGGCCAAAAAATGTTGGATCAATTGGGATGAATGTGCAGATCTCTTGTCTTTTGCGTCGAACTGCGTCACGGAGATGCCGGAGAACATCTTGATAGTACTCTTCCGGTGCGTATTCGTGATGCACAATTCCACGGATATCAAAGAAGACAGTCAGCATCACCTTGATTTTGCTTCGCACCTGTCACGCTTTTTTTTTGGCGTTGGAGACTCGGGATGCTTCCATTGCGACGACTGTCTTTTTGTTTCTAGGTCGTACCCGTACACCCATGACTCATCTCCAGTTATCACGGTGTTCAGAAACCCAGGATCAGTGTTGGCGGTTTCTAGAAGGTTCTGTGCAACTTGAAAACGGAGGTCCTTTCGTTCTTGCGACAACAACTTGGACACACATTTCGCAGCCATTCTGTGCATGTTGAAATCATCACGCAAAATTGCATGTGCGGAATCTTTATTAACTCCGACCTCTTTGGCGATCTCCCGCACGGTTGAACGACGATCTTCCATCACCAAATTTCGCACTCTCTAAACAACAGCTGCACTCCGAGCAGTTTAGGGCCGGCCAGAACGCTGGTCACTCTCCGCTGATGTGCAGCCATTTTTGAATCGGTTGAACCACTCCTTAATTTGTGTTACACCCATCACATCTTCTCCAAACACCTGCTGAATCTTACGAATTGTTTTGCTTTGAGAATCACCAAGCTTTTGATGCAGTACCTTTGCTCAACACGTTCAGTCATCTTGGGAGAATCGGTAATCCGACGAACACGTTGTGTAGCACCTCACTCAGTGACCGACAGGCAGCGATTAACGCGCAGGAAGGCGGTGATAAAATTCACACATGCGCATGAACGTGTCTTCCTTCACTGTGTAGAGTGGTGCCGCCCTATCGTCTCTATTTCGCACGGAAAAAATAAAGATCAGATACTATTTATGAACGTTGTAATATGAGTTATGTAGTTTAATTCAGTTTTATGCAAAGGGGATAAAAGGAGGGGTGAAAGGCATTCGTGTAAATTCAGATACCTCCAATTTCTTTCCTCGGTCAGTGAAGAAATCCTTCTAGACTGAGGCAAGTTAAATTTTTTGTTCCAGTCCAGAGTGACCCTTTTTTGGGGGGACTGGATTTACCCACATTAAAAACTGACCTTGTGTCTAACTTTGTCTTCGTGTGGAGGCAAGTATTACACATCAATTAATAAATATTTGTCAAATTTCCGTTTCTTTAACGGTGCAATATCCCATTCGAAAATTGAAATATTTCAGATTTGCATTAAATTCGATTCAGAGTTATTAGTCACCAATTAAGGAAGATTCCCTGAATTTGATATTCTTCTTAAGACCCCCTTAAGCTAAAGATTTACATTGAAAAAAAAGCTTTCATGCAATGGATTTTGATAAAAAGTAGAAAAAGGATTCTAGATATAAGGTTTAGGGAGCATTATATCTTGATTTTAATCTTCCGAAGGGGACATAAAAGTGGTGCAAAACTTAATTGATTTTACCTATCCTGGGACGGGTATTCTTCCAGTTGCGTCTATGGGGTTTTGGTTTTAATGGCGCTGTCATTTCGTTAAACGACTCAAGTTTAGAAACAGAGATAAGATAATACGTAAGAATGTAAAGAAGAAGAAGAAAAAGAAGAAGAAAAAGAAGAAGAAACAGAAGAAAAGAATAAAAAGAAAAACAAGAAGGATATAAAGAAGAAGAAGAAGAAGAAGAAGAAAGAAAAAAAGAAGACTAAGAAGAAAAAGAAAAAAGAAGAAAAGAAGAAAAAGAAGAAAAGAAGAAAAAGACGAAGAAGAAGGATATAAAGAAGAAGAAGAAGAAGAAGAAGAAGAAAGAAAAAAGAAGACTAAAAAGAAAAAGAAAAAAGAAGAAAAGAAGAAAAAGAAGAAAAGAAGAAAAAGACGAAGAAGAAAAAGAAGAAAAAGACGAAGAAGAAAAAGAAGAAGAAAAAGACGAAGAAGAAGAAAAAAGAAGAAGAAGAAGAAGAAAAAAGAAGACTAAGAAGAAAAAGAAGAAGAAGAAAAAGAAGAAGAAGGTGAAGAAAAAGAAGAAAAAAGAAGAAACAGAAGAAAAACAAGAAGAAAAAGAAGAAAAAGACGAAGAAGAAAAAGAAGAAGAAAAAGACGAAGAAGAAAAAGAAGAAAAAAAAGAAGAAGAAAAAGAAAAGAAGAAGAAGATAACAAAGAGTGCAGTTAGTGTCTTGTGGTTTGTTGTTGCACGCATATCAGAAAAAGTAATTTCACAGAATAGAAGGGGTGGGGGCTGGGGGTGGAGAGGTTATGACCCCTGATCTGGCGGCGGCTGCTGCTGCTTTCTTGGAAACCTTAGATGATTCATTATGTGGCCAATCTCTGACGAAGTGAAGACATCGGTCGAAAAGTCTTCCCTATAACAACAAAGCAACAAAACAAAACATAAAAGTTATTATTATAGATTAACACGCTCAGCTAAATTACCCCCCCCCCAAAAAAAAATGAAATTCTACTTTTTTAGGCGATTACGTGTGGACACCCTGAAAGATTTGACAGAAAGAAAAACAACAACAAAACAACAAACACTCATTTTAGAATTTAGAGTGGGGATTAGTTTTGCATGGAAATTTAACGTAAAATGATCCCCATTTCCGGACCATTCTAGCGATTTCACAAAAGGCTTCCACGCCTTTTTACCCCTATTTGCGTAAAACTTAAACTAAATATAGCCCACATTACACCCCCTTACGCCTAGCAGCTTAGTTTAGGAGTTAACCATGTACATACAAATATATAAACATACACACATACCTAACTTTATGTAGAGACATGTCAAATGAAGTCAGACGGATTTTCTAAATTAGACCTAAATAGCAATTCATCTCGCAAATTGATATTTGATTTTGCATAGCCAATTTTTATTTATTGTTGCTGTACCATGTTATTTGCAGTAAAAAAAAGACGAATTTCGCTTTAGTTTTGTTCGAAAAATACTTATTCCCGTCTGGATTATTTGTAACTTGGAGAAATTTTCACTTACTGGCATAAAAATACACACATTTTTGCTTAAGCCTTTGATAAAAAAAAAATCCTTTGATATGAGAGGGGCACGTTCGAACATTTTAGCGGAAAAGGATCAAGGAGAACGAAAAGACCGAAGAGAAAGAGCACCAGTCAGACCACTAGTAGATGGGTACGGAGAGTACTCGAACCTTGGGGTGGGGGTGCGGCTTGTTGTCTCTCAAATTCCAAAAACACCAACGGTCGTTATAAGCAAGAAATCGATGGTAAAAGGTTATTGCGATGATGCAAAGTTATTCGCAGCAGTTATCAAAAGAGAGGGGGGGGAGTGCTGGAAGCCTGGGGAGACTTGCTGTCACTCAGGTTAGTGAGCATGACAATGACTCATGTGAAAACTCCTAGTGAGTAAACGACGCTGCTAATAATAATAATAATAATAATAATAATAATAATAATAATAATAATAATAATAATAATAATAATACAACGCGACTGCAATGACTATTTAAATCTTATCCCGCTTGTAGGGCGTGGGTTAGCGCCAACAGCAAGACTTATTCTTTTTTTCACCCCCTCTCTTCCTCTCTTCCTCTCTTCCCTCGCATCTCCATTTCTGCTCCCCCCTCCCACCGCCCGCTGTCTTTATTATCATTTTATGTCCCTTAGCCCTGCCTAGTTTGATGTGCCCATCTTTATTTTATGTCTCTGTTTATGTTGTCGAGGAAGTAAAAAAAAAACGGGGGGTGGGGGTGGGGAGGAGGGTGGAAGAAGGAATGAAAACAACGCACGTGCGTGCGCGCACACACACACACGTACGCGCACAGACACACGTACACGCACGTACGCGCGCTCACACATGCACATACACACATATGCACACGCACGCACACACACAAACACGCACGAACGCACACGCATACAGAGAATAAGAAATGCCAATAAAATATGGATTTAAAAAGAGGAAAGAAGACGAAACTTTCGCTCATCTGGCCAACACGCATCGCCATTAAATGTTCGTGTGTGAATTTGGTGCAAGGCCAATGAGTGTAAGCAAAAATAATGATCGTTTGCGGTACTAGTTTTAAACTGTTAGCATGTAAAACATGCGGCCCGTAGGCCGAATGCGTCCCTTTGCAAACACACTCGCGGCCCGCGTAAAAAGATTCTAGCGTTTCTTCAAAAATTGCAAAAAAAAATTTATATTTGAGTCTTAATAAGAATAAAAAAGAACATTTTATTAATCTATCTCCCACAGCGGTAAGATGTGACACAAGGTCGGAAAAGTGGGATTTGAAAAGCCAGCGCCCGAGAAGGTGAGCACTCTGGCCTACAAAAATGCCTGGGCAGCCCCGTCGGCATTCCCCGGTATGGGCGCCTCAGGCAGTAAGCAATAAACTTACTCCACCCCAAAGAGGGGAGGCAAAGCCTGGGAGGGTGAACCTCTTAGAACTGCACAGGACAAACCTACAAACCGGCGGAATCAAGACCCGAACGCCAAGACGACACCGGTCTATAGGGTGTAGTAGCCATCGGAACAGATACTACACTAACCTATTGTATTGAATTTCAGATTTCAGTATTAACTTTTGTTTTTCTTTAAAAGGAAGTCGCTCAAAAAAAAAAAAAGGTATGAGGTCACTTCATGTAAGGAGCTAAAAAGAATGCCTAGACCGTATACGTCTCTTTATAAGCACACTCGCGGCCCGCGTAAAAAGATTCTGACATTTCTTCAAAAATTGCAAAACAAAATTATATTTGAGTCTTAATAAGAGAAAAAAGAACATTTTGTATTGAATTTCAGATTAAGGAGCTAACAAGAATGAAAGATGATCAGCACAAGAAGATGCCTAGACCGGATACGTCCCTTTACAAGCACACTCGCGGCCCGCGTAAAAAGATTCTGGCATTTCTTCATTTAACGAGCAAAATTGCAAAAAAATAAATAAATATATAAATATATAAATATATATATATATAAGAATAAAAAGAAAATATTGTATTCGATTTCAGATTTTGTTTTTCTTTAAGGAAATCGCTAAAAAAAA
The DNA here is from genome assembly GCA_963556195.1 of Sepiola atlantica. Classification (NCBI taxonomy): domain Eukaryota; kingdom Metazoa; phylum Mollusca; class Cephalopoda; order Sepiida; family Sepiolidae; genus Sepiola; species Sepiola atlantica. Next base: position 101,550,256 of record OY744534.1, on the reverse strand, counting down.
AGGTATGAGGCCACTTGATGTAAGGAGCTAAAAAGAATGCCTAGACCGGATACGTCCTTTTATAAGCACACTCGCTGTCCGCGTAAAAAGATTCTGAAATTTTTCACTTAAGATGCAACATTGCAATTTTATCTAATCATTTAGCAACATAACACATCGTTTATCTATTTTTGTATTTTCATGTTCTTTCCATTCTATTCTCATGTGCTGCTACTATCAATAAAGTGTCTCTTGTTTTACCGGCTAAAAGCCTGAACAGGGGGTTATGTAGCAGTTACATGAGTTACCTATTTTTATTCATCTGCGTGACTGGCAGTGAGTTCTGATTCGGCTTGGCGATTATGTAACGATCTCCCGTTATTCACTGCACGAGATTCATACGCAATGAATCATCTTGATCACGTGATCACCAGATCACGTGATCAACATCAACCTTCAGTTCCAACCTGACTTTCAAACAGACAAGACGTACATTCCTACGCTCTCTACCAGCCCTGCGATAGGCGAGTCGATGAACTCCAGGATAAGATTATTTCGTCTTGTCTATCAACCCACTGTACAACCTTCATTTTGTTCCTGTGTTTCCTGTAGATAAATCTGCAAACCTCTTTAGTTGGGAAGCCATCGTTTATTTGGAATCTGAAAAAAGGGATCATTATTCGGTGATCCCTTTTTGCTTATTCTATTTCAGTCAGATTTGGCCAAACGAATTACTCTTAAAAGTAAGTTCGTCATACTGATTTTCTTCTCGAGAATACACCCCAAACTAATATTGGCTTTCTCACTTTTATGTTCCCTTACGAAGATTAAAATCAAGACATAATGCTACTGTACCTTATGTCTAGAATCCTTATTCCAATTTTGATCGAAATCTATTACATGATTCGGATTCTAGAAAATATCTAAGATTTGAGGCTTAAGCGTAAGGAGTCTTAAGAAGAAACGTAAATTCAGGAAATCTTGCTTAATTGGCGTTTCATTACTATGGAGAAAATTCAATGCAAATCTGAAATATTTGCATATTCAAATGGAAGGTTGTGCCCATAGTATACCCCCTAAACACCTTTTAAGGTAAATTCGTCGTTTCCCATCCCAAATGGCGGACAATGAATCGTCTGCATTACAAATGAGTAAGTAAACCCAAATAAAGTGTTTTGGACTAATTTCAAATTTACCTTAAATTACCTTAAATTTAAAGGAAATACAGTTGAGAAATTAGTCCAAAACAATTTATTTGGGTTTACTTACTCATTTGTGAGGTCGGAAAAAATCAGAAAATTGCACCCGATTCATTCTCCACCATGGCTGGGAAACGACGAATTTACCCCTTTTAAAATACTCCAAATAAACTGAAAATTGAGGAATATTTATTAATTGATGTCTAATACGTATTCTCAAAATTTCACAAAATTGAAGTTATCTGAATTTTCAGGAAGGGCTTCTGCCTTTTTTTTTGTCCCCTTTGAATAAAACTTACTATAACCCACATTACAACTCCTTACGCCTAGCTGCTGTGTTTCAAAATGTATAATGATCGGTTAATTAGTTTAGGAGTTTACATACAAATATATCAACATTTACCTAACTTTAGAGGTTAAGTAAAATGTCGTTTCAGCTGTTTCTGTTGTTTTTTTTATACTTCGGAAATGGATTGCTCGTGAAATGGATTGCTCGTGAAATGGATTGCTCGTGAAATGGATTGCTCGTGAAATGGATTGCTCGTGAAATGGATTGCTCGTGAAATGTTGCCCGAGAAAAGTTGCATCGCCGCTCAGAGAAACGGAACCACTCAGGGGTCTGGTGATGCTCGGGGCCAATTCCTCAATTGTAGACCCCAAACACTCAAGTATAAGTCCGAGTATTGAGAAATATTATGAGTCAAGGAAATAGTTTGAATATGGATGCCCCTACTCAAATTTGGATGCCAGAGGTCACCGTCTCGTCGCCCACTCCCCTCTAATTTGGATGGCCGGGGTCACCGTCCCATCGCCCCCTTCTAACTTGGATGGCCGGGGTTACCGTCCCATCGCCCCCTTCTAATTTGGATGCCCGGGGTCACCGTCCCATCGCCCCCTTCTAATTTGGATGCCCGGGGTCACCGTCCCATCGCCCCCTTCTAATTTGGATGCCCGGGGGTCACCGTCCCATCGCCCCCTTCAAACTTGGATGCCCGGGATCACCGTCTCGTCGCCCACTCCCTTCTAATTTGGATGCCCGGAGGTCACCGACTCGTCGCCCCTCCCCCGTCAGTACGTCACCGCTAAAAAACAAAGACTTTTATATTACATTTTTTGAAAGCAAATAATTTAAAATAAATCTATTTGTATTTTATCTATGAATTTGCCCCCCCCCCCCAAAAAAAAACACCGTCATTAGAAATGTGTATGCTTTACCGCAAAAACCGCGCTGCTTCGGTTTCTCTTGCACACTGGTAACCGCGCCGATTCTTTTATACAATACCGATACCGAAACCGATCGGTATATTGCTACCAAACGGTTTCCAAAGAAAACATGATGGAAACAGATTTCCAGATTTTTATCAAATTTAATTTAGAAACATTTGTACTTTGACCTTTTGGCTTCGAGCAACGTATAGTATCTGTTCTGATACCACACTTTATCTTTTTTGTCCTCAGTCATTGAAGGAGAAATCCTTCTAGACGGAGGTAATTTTAAGTTTTGTTCCAATCCAGAGTTCTCCTTTTTGGGGAGCTGGATATCCCCCACATCAAAACCGACCTTGTGTCTAACTCTGCCCTCGTGAGGAGGCAAGTCAATAGGAACATTTGTACCATATCGGAATTTTGGTGATGAGGGTTGATCATTTATTTGGATGGTTTGGAGTAAAGTCTGAGATTGGTTTATTTGCTGATGACACCACGTTTTACTCTCGTCATGTTGGCAAATCAGACGCAATGGCTGAATCCTTAGAAAATGACCTCCAGGCTGTAGTGGATTCGGGTCATAAATAGTTGGTAACTTTTAATGCAGCAAAGACAAAGCTCCTTTCCTTCAATAACTACAAGAAACCGCTCCAACCACCGATTGCCATGGCAAATAACACCCTACCTGAGAGTCCATCATTCAAACTCCTCGGCCTAACCTTCACGGGTAACATGAATTGGAACAAATACATTGCAGACATTGCCAAGGCTGCCGTAAAGAAGGTTGGCTCCCTCTACCGTGCTAGTAAACTCCTCACACCTGACATTATCCTGTATCTCTACAAAGCCACCATCCGTCCATGCATGGAGTATTGTTTCCACATCTGGGCTGGTGCATCATCTACTAGTCTCTCCCTCCTTGACAAGGTCCCCCCCCCCAAAAAAAGTCGCCAACCTAATAGGTCCCTCACTGTCAAACAAGTTTCAGTCCCTGTCCCATCGCCGCAATGTAGCATCCTTGTGCTTGTTTTACAAATACTTCAATGGATTATGCTCCGATGAATTGGTTACTCTGGTGCCCCCTCGATGTAAATTCACTAGACTAACTCGACAATCAACTAAATCCCATCCATTCACTGTGGAGGTTCCTAGATGCCGGAGAGCTTTCTACTCCAAAAGCTTCTTTCCTCGTGTTGCTGGCCTCTGGAACTCCCTCCCTGGCGCTGTTTCCCCGATGGTACTGTCATGCAGAAATTTAAAACTAATGTAAACAGACATCTCGCTGCGCAGCTCCCAATTTAGGTTGACCCCCCAAACCTTCTCTCCTTTTTCTCAGTAACCCATTACGTCTACAGTGGGGGCCTGCCTTGTTTGGGGTGAACTATGTTAAAAAAAGTTTTTAAAAAGTAAAGTATTACGACGGCCACGGAACTGTTCCCATCAAACCTTAGTACGCACGATACTAAGAATAGTTACGAATGACTTAAACCTCGGCCATGGTTGACGGAACGAGAACAATCTACCCCCGTGGATTAAATAAAGGGTTCCGTTTGAAATTCCGTACAGATTTCCGCGTTCGACATAAAAATCCCGGAGTTCGAAAAGACGCACCTGAAGAAGGTCTGAAATTATATCGGCCGAACCGTTTTGAGAATAACATCCAAAATGAGAAAAGTAGTCCGAATAATCCAAATTTGTTAGGAACAGGAAAGATTGAACCAAAAATGTGATATAAACATTTAATGACCCTTTTTTTTTTATTAGAACCGGAAACGGTAAATCTCGAAGATTTATTGGTTTGTATTTTAGCAGAGAATAAAAGCAAATAACGCATTTAGGAGGGAATGTATTTTTTTTTTATTCTTCAATTCAAAATTGTAAAAAAAAAAATTTGCAAAGATATTTCAGCTTGAACCGAATGCAGACACATTTTCGAAGAAAAGAGGCAGATGAAAAGAAATTTCCACAAATTTTACAAGTGTATTTCAACCTTGCAACCTTTATGACCACCAGAAAAAGACAGGGATATCACACACACACACACACACACACACACACACACACACACACACACACACGTTATATGTGTATTTAATTTTAAACAGAAATACTTAAATAGATCGGTCCCCTAAAAGAAGAAAGAAAAGGTCAGTGATCAGTTTTATGCTGTGTTTATATCGTAAAAAGTCAGGTGAAGCATTCTTTAGTCTTGAAAGACAATCACCTAGAGATGGTGTCTCGATAAAAGCAACTGGTCCCCATCACCACACTGGGTTGACATCAGGAACGCGTTGCTAGTCTCTCTCTACTCTATCGTTATTTCCATTGAAAGGTGCTCGACTGAGCTCCATCCGTTCTGGTAAGACATTCACACCAAGAACTCGTCTTCCTAACTTTCCTTTCTTCGCCCGTGTGTCTAACATCAAATGGAATTTCCACAAACAGAGTTTCTTTCCAATAACTTCTTATTCGTGGAACACATTACAACGGGACTGCTTCGCTGCAAGCTGCAACATGGTCGTCTTCAAATCCAATGTCAACAAATACTTATCATAAACAGTCTTCATAAGTAATTAAATTTGTTTCATTCCATTCATCATCTTCAATCCTCTCATAATATTCTTCATCACTTAACTGATAATCTATTCTTCTCGTTAACCCTTATCCTCGAGTGGCTTTTATCCTTCATAAATGGTGACTAAACATTTTTTTAAAACGTTAGAAATAAAAAAAAGCCGTTTTTTCAGTGAACGACGCACATTTATCCAGCTTAAATGATAAAAAAAAATGCAATTTTTGCTGTTCAATGAAGAAATACTGTTTTCTTTTATGCTGGTCGGATGCGACACACGGGCTGGATGTTTGACATCGTAGAGGAAGAGCCGTGCTATCAGCAAAAAAAAGAAACGGTAGATTAAAATAGTCTCCCCCACCCCCTTCCCCTCCTAATAACAAAGGAGAAGTGGCGGCCTAGCAATCAGTCATTGTTAGTCTATAAGCGGCCAATAAGGGCGGTCTGTCTGGAAGACGCCGTCGACTCGTAGCGAATACGTCAAGAATAATAAGAAGAAAAAGAAGAAAAAGAAGAAAAGGGAAGAAAACACTAACAACAAAAAAGGAATTAGCTTCGACTGTCCGCGGCCAAGCAAATCCAAGAAAAGCTGACAATAGAAGAGAGACTTAGCGGCTGCCAAAAATATCTCGACATTTTGATACCGATCATTGTTGTTGCTCTATTTTATAGTCTACGAACAAAAAACAAAAACAAAAACAAAAAATTAAAAACATGACCCGTCGGGTCATCTATTGAACTCGGGTTAAATTGTTTGAAACAGAAAAAGTAAGTTTGCAAAGCCTGTTAAATATAAAATTAATAAAAAGGTTAACTCCCAAATTAGCAATTGTAAATCTGATGTCTTGTCTTGGGTATTAATTATTATAAAATTATATAATAATAAATCTGGAAATATATATATATATATATATATATATATATATATATATATATATATATATATATATATATTAAAATAAACATAGTTGGAGTATCCGACAATCGTTTCAGAACCTGCTCGGCTCTTCTTCAGGGATGTACTGGTGAGCTAAGATAATATCCGCTAATACATAATCATAAAAAAAAAACAACAACAAAAAAAAACAAGCAGACAAATTTGTAATTTGCTTGTTTTTTTGTTTGTTTTTTCTTTTTCTTTCTTTCTTATGTTTATTTTACTCCTCTGCAGGAGTTAGGCACAAGGCCAGTTTTATCCTACTCCCACAAGTAAGATGTGACCACAGGTCGGGTCGAGTAAGTGGGGTTTGAAAAGCCAGCGCCCGAGAAAGTGAGCACTCTAGCCATTAAAAATTGCCTGGGCAGCCCCGTCGGCATTCCCCGGTAGGGGCGCCTCAGGCAGTAAGCAATAAACTTACTCCTCCCCAAAGAGGGGAGGCGAAGCCTGGGAGGGGGACCTCCTAGAACTGCACAGGCGTAAATCAAGCCCCAAAGGACAAGACAATACAAGTGTATGGGGTGCCTAGCAAAACTTGCCAGTACATTCCTGAAGAAGAGCCGAGCAGGTTCTGAAACGATTGTCGGATTCTCCAACTATGTTTATTTTAATATAAAAGCTCTAATATATATTGAGCACTTTTGAAAAGTAATGGTTTTGTTCATTTAGTTAATATTTGAACTTAATTATATATATATATATATATATATATATATATATATATATATATATATATATATATATATATATATATATATATATATATTATTAGGTACGTGCAAAAATGGCCGTCTCTTGTACGGACTATGCTTATTAAAAAGCGCTTATCATTAATTATTTAATTAGTTTCCGTGTAAACTTTGATTGTGTTTGAAAGATAAAAGCCTAAACTTAATCTCTAAACGAAAAAAACTGCATATTTACGTGTGAAAAATAAATTATAATAAAATATGTAATTACGACGGTCAAAAACCCCAAAAATTCAATGAATTTTGAACTTTGTAAAAATTACTTGTAAAACTCCTTTAAAAGATAAATATAAGTTTTTGGGAACTATTTCAAAGATAATTATTAAATTAAAGTCATAAGACACTGAATTAAAAAAAAATAAATCCCACGTTTGACTAAAAATTAGCAAAATTAGCCCTTCAAATGTGATAAATGAATAAAAGCCGCCATAACTTCATCGGAAAAGGACGTTGTTTACAAATTGACATTGCCAAGCAAAATATATGGAAGACAAAAAATGTCATAATTTATCATTTTTAACTTTATATATAAAAATGTAATAATAGTTTATAGAAGTTGAAAAATTATTATCCATTAATTTCTTTATTCTTTTTAAGGTTATAAACAAATTTAAGTACCCTTATTTTGTTATAATAAAAAAGGAAATGCTTATTTAATTATTTGTGAGTGTACGCAATTATTTTTAACTGAAAAGGTTCAGTTTTTAATTTAGTAATACTCTGAAATTATTGATGACGTCTGTTTACCAATGTTTTTCGATTTTTTAGAATTTGAAATAACACTATTTTTTAAATGTTAAAAATATTTTTACATTACGAACTGCGTCAATTTTATCAATTTGTTTTACATGATTTAAAACTTTAGTTACTCGATTTATTCTTAACGTGTCGTAACGATAAATTACATTGATTCTTTTAAAAATAAAGTGTTTTTATTTTTTATTTTAAGTGTGAAAAAGTAAATTACAGTCAATGACTACACTGACAATTTATTCATTGAAAAAAAAAGTTAAAACAGTTATTTATTGATAAACAGAATTCAATTTTGAAAGAAAATGTCATGTTTGAATTCTCTTTATTTATTAATAAATAATTGTTTTTAACTTAAATATTTATTAATGAAAAAAAGACAAAACAAATACAAATCTTTCCAAATAATTGACGATGAATTGCGAAATGAACGAAATTGTTGAATCTCTAAAAAAAAAAAAAAATTTGCGCTGTAAAAGTGAGTGATTGCTAATCCCACCTGGTTATTACAGAACGGGGCTACCATACTAATGAAAGTTCATCGTTAGTAGAAATTATTAAATTTTTTAAATTCTTTTTTTCGTTAAGTTCCTGGATCTCAAATTTGTCAATTTTTGGTTTATTTTCAAGATTCTAAAAAAAATTTCTTGCGCTGATGATGCCACGTTCCTCTATGAAAGAGAAATATAATTATGTCGCATTTTTTATTTTTCCAAAAACTCTAATCATTAAAATCACATGAAATATTTTTTGCAATTATATTATTTTTTTGGTGAAAATATTGATTAAACAATGCTTTATTCAATAATAATATCGCTAATTCAAAAAATTAATTTTTCTTCGAGTTATAGTGATTTTATTAACACGGTATTTACTGGCATTTTTCGTAATATATACGAAATATTTTGAAAAAAAAATTTAATTGTTAACATCTACGATCCTTTATTTACATAAGTAACAGTTAAAAAATCATGCATTTTTTTTTATTAATATATAAAAATATAACTTTAGTAAAGGTGTATTTTCTTTTTAAAAAATAATACATTTTCACTAAGATTTAAAAAAAAAAATGGTTTCATTATATTCCGTGATTGTTGATTAATAAATATTGAAAATTTCAGTAAAATTGGTTGATTTCCTGAATTTTAGTGTATTTTTAAGTGAAGGGGGGGGGGGGGGGTCAAAATGTTTTTTCATTTTTGGGAATCGACCATTGATTTGCACGTACCTAATATATATATATATATATATATATATATATATATATATATATATATATATATATATATATATATACAAGTATCATTAAAAATAACGGACATCTTGTGTCTGGATATTTTTTCTATAATCCTTTCCGTTTTTTTGATTAGGTTCTTAGTTTCAGACGGAAACTGGCTGATAAAATTGCCAAAGCTTCCCAAAGCGCTTTCGGGCCTTTCCAGGTCCATCGTGAGTGGAGTAATGTTAACCAGGCATAGACCTAGGAGTGAATATATATTCTATTTAGGCGGGAAAAATAAAGGACTGTGTTTAATTTAAATTTATATTTATAGGCATTTGAGTATATTAGTACTAATAGTATAATTAATCTTGTTAATAGCTGGTTTTTCTGTTTTAATGTATAGGGCTTCGAGTATGTGGAGTTTAAGTGTAGTAGTATTTTGTACGATGATTTTTGTGTTATCTACTAGAAGTTTACGGATATGCGAACGGGGGCAGAAATGCTTTTTATAGAGGTGCTGGGTTATGGCGGAGTCGTTAGATAAATGCATAGTTAATCTTCTGGATAGCGTCGTAACTGTTACGACGCTATATGTATATTTACTAACCAAAAACAAACAGCAACGGTTAAAATAGTAAATAATAAATTATAAAAAATAAATAAATAAATAAACCTCTGCGGACCTGCTACTAAAAACAAACCAGCATTTCCGGCCCAGGCTTTTGGCAAAAACACACTCCAACGAGTGGCTGTATTTATTTTATTTCTGAAGATGAGGGCTTTCCTCGAAAATTTTTAAAAAAATAATAATAAAAAGGACACACTCCAACCTTACACCACGGTCAACGATACACTGGTAAATAAAAAATTTTTTTTGAAAATTATTGACTTTTCAATATTGTCACTTTGTTTTTACGATTCCACATGTCGTATATGTGTCACTTTAACAACGCATTGTTATCGCCTCCAACCAATTATTCTTACACTATACACAATGCCCCAAGCAAACTACAACATTCTTCTCATATATATATATAAAATTATTAATACCTACAGACACTAGCGTTTCAAACTTATTGCTCATCAGTGCAGGAAAGTAACAATTTCAGACGGTCGGGAGGCGTGAACCCGGTTCACAGAGTCAGCCTAGAAACTGTAAGCAGTCGCCATATCCACTGTCACGGAAACTGTCACGTAATTAAGGGAAATTAAGATCTATGTGTACCTAGAATCGGGCACAGATAGAAGACTAGTCAAGAGTGTTCGACGAACGTATTCGGAACTTTGCCATATATATATATATATATATATATATATATATATATATATATATATAATATCTTGGATTTAGTTAGTTTGTCTGGGGATTTAAACTGCATTTTACATTTTTCTTTTTTTCTTTTTTTAATGACTCAAAGCTTCTTTAGACTATATATATATATATATATATATATATATATATATATATATATATATATATATATATATATATATATATATATAGGGTAGAAAACCCGAAACGCCGTCGTAAGTATAAAAACACATTAATATCAGGACCGGCGGGACAGTTATAAAAGTAGGGGAGAGGCTCTCCTAAAAAGTGTGTGTGTGTGTGTGGGGGGGGGTTAAACACATGCATATATAACTTCATTATGGATGACCGTAAAGTGGGGGGGGGCAAGTCAGAAAGTGGGGGGATTGAGACCCCCCTCCCTGCCGTCCATGAATTAAAAAAAAAATATTTATAGTTAATTTAATGCCCCTTTAAGATTTAATAGTCTTAATCGTAGAGCCCTGTTTAAAATTACAAGATTGTTGTTATCCTGCGATAAGCAAGTGCTGCTGGAACGTTGAACACTATCGACAACATAACATTGCCCCCGCCTCCCGGGTAAGTGTACATTGATTTCAATTACTGTCTGTAGTGATTTCTTGCGGCCGTTTCAGTCTGGGCGTCAGGCTCGTAATTCTAGGCTGAATCTACGAACTGCGTTCGTGCCCATGCGACCGCTCACACCCACTACTCCTGCACTGATGAGGTTAGAAAACCCGAAACGACGACGTCTGTAGGTATAAAAACCACTTTAATATTG
>OY744534.1:101509549-101537049 GCA_963556195.1 Sepiola atlantica | reverse complement strand
AGAGAGGGGGAGGAGATAAGTAAATGTAGGTCAATCCTTAAATTTCAGATAAGCTGATTAAAATAATTTTAAATCTTTCAAAACAAACGCCCATTTGATTAATCTCCCCGAAATCTTCTTCCGCAATTTTTCAACAAAATAAATTCATATTTGTCATTATCTCCGAAATTCCCATCCGATAGACAACGTTACCCTCGTAAAAAACAAACAGTGAATATTTTTATTTCACGCAATTTTTGAGATGGGGATTGATAATTGGTTTAATTTGTTTTATTTGGACTATCATTTTCGCCTTGGCTGTTATTCTCACGACGTTGCGGCCGATGTAACCTCCGTAAAAAATCACGTGACATATCATTTGTAAACGGTGTCTTAACTCAAACAATAGAAGGAGGATAACTCATTTTTATATTGAAGAACATAATAGAAGTTGTCTACTTTACAACTAACTTTTTTTTTTACTTGGGCCTAATACTTGATCTCTATATGAGATACATAAATATTCAAATATTAAAATATTCAATTTAAGTTCTTCTTTACCTCTGAAGCGTTGGGTTTGTAAAGAAGTTAAGAACATTAATTTTCCTCTTCCCAATTGACCTGTGAACTTTGTTATAGTTTATCTTTCTTGTGGTCTCTTGGTCTTACCGGATTCCAGGACAATAATTCATCTAGTCTGGTGGAGTATCCAGCGAAGTGCTGTTACTTGAGGTAACATTACTTGGAGAAGGTGCACCATTCCTTGTATGAGCCAGTGTATAGCGGTGTCGAGGGGATCTTATTTTAGCTTTGAATACTATGTTATTTTGAATATTTGGTCAGGGTTTATTTGTTGGGGAAGTATCCTCATGTCAGGTTGTCCTGACAAACCCTTGTACAGAGAGACCGAAGACACTGGAGGAAGTTTTCAAATGTGCAACCAGACAAGAATTGAAAACTAAAATGCATTTATTGCATCCCGGACAACGCCGGATAGGTGCAGCTAGTAAAACATGAATTAAATTGCACTCAGTTGCATTTGCAGTTGCATTTGCAGTTGCATTTGCATTCCATAACTGCAGTTTCATTCCATACCTTAACCCTAACCCTTACCCTAATCCTAACTGCAGTTTCATTCCATACCCTAACCCTAATTCTTACCCTAATCCTAACTGTAGTTTCATTCCATACCCTAACCCTAACCCTAATTCTTACCCTAATCCTAACTGCAGTTTCATTCCATACCCTAACCCTAACCCTAATTCTTACCCTAATCCTAACTGTAGTTTCATTCCATACCCTAACCCTAACCCTAATTCCTACCCTAATCCTAACTGCAGTTTCATTCCATACCCTAACCCTAACCCTAATTCCTACCCTAATCCTAACTGCAGTTTCATTCCATACCCTAACCCTAACCCTAATTCCTACCCTAATCCTAACTGCAGTTTCATTCCATACCCTAACCCTAACCCTAATTCCTACCCTAATCCTAACTGCAGTTTCATTCCATACCCTAACCCTAACCCTAATTCCTACCCTAATCCTAACTGCAGTTTCATTCCATACCCTAACCCTAACCCTAATTCCTACCCTAATCCTAACTGTAGTTTCATTCCATACCCTAACCCTAACCCTAATTCCTACCCTAATCCTAACTGCAGTTTCATTCCATACCCTAACCCTAACCCTAATTCCTACCCTAATCCTAACTGCAGTTTCATTCCATACCCTAACCCTAACCCTAATTCCTACCCTAATCCTAACTGCAGTTTCATTCCATACCCTAACCCTAACCCTAATTCCTACCCTAATCCTAACTGCAGTTTCATTCCATACCCTAACCCTAACCCTAATTCCTACCCTAATCCTAACTGCAGTTTCATTCCATACCCTAACCCTAACCCTAATTCCTACCCTAATCCTAACTGCAGTTTCATTCCATACCCTAACCCTAACCCTAATTCCTACCCTAATCCTAACTGCAGTTTCATTCCATACCCTAACCCTAACCCTAATTCCTACCCTAATCCTAACTGCAGTTTCATTCCATACCCTAACCCTAACCCTAATTCCTACCCTAATCCTAACTGCAGTTTCATTCCATACCCTAACCCTAACCCTAATTCTTACCCTAATCCTAACTGTAGTTTCATTCCATACCCTAACCCTAACCCTAATTCCTACCCTAATCCTAACTGTAGTTTCATTCCATACCCTAACCCTAACCCTAATTCCTACCCTAATCCTAACTGCAGTTTCATTCCATACCCTAACCCTAACCCTAATTCCTACCCTAATCCTAACTGTAGTTTCATTCCATACCCTAACCCTAACCCTAATTCCTACCCTAATCCTAACTGCAGTTTCATTCCATACCCTAACCCTAACCCTAATTCCTACCCTAATCCTAACTGCAGTTTCATTCCATACCCTAACCCTAACCCTAATTCCTACCCTAATCCTAACTGCAGTTTCATTCCATACCCTAACCCTAACCCTAATTCCTACCCTAATCCTAACTGCAGTTTCATTCCATACCCTAACCCTAACCCTAATTCCTACCCTAATCCTAACTGCAGTTTCATTCCATACCCTAACCCTAACCCTAATTCCTACCCTAATCCTAACTGCAGTTTCATTCCATACCCTAACCCTAACCCTAATTCTTACCCTAATCCTAACTGTAGTTTCATTCCATACCCTAACCCTAACCCTAATTCCTACCCTAATCCTAACTGCAGTTTCATTCCATACCCTAACCCTAACCCTAATTCCTACCCTAATCCTAACTGTAGTTTCATTCCATACCCTAACCCTAACCCTAATTCCTACCCTAATCCTAACTGTAGTTTCATTCCATACCCTAACCCTAACCCTAATTCCTACCCTAATCCTAACTGCAGTTTCATTCCATACCCTAACCCTAACCCTAATTCCTACCCTAATCCTAACTGTAGTTTCATTCCATACCCTAACCCTAACCCTAATTCCTACCCTAATCCTAACTGCAGTTTCATTCCATACCCTAACCCTAACCCTAATTCTTACCCTAACCCTAACTGCAGTTTCATTCCATATCTGCAGTTTCAATCATCAGTCGGCAATCATCTATCAGATAATGTTTCGCAATCGCTATCTGGCGTGAAACATTTCTATCTATCTCGAAAGGTTGAAATCAATAATCACACATTTACTCGCTGACAATTAATCATTTGGGTAAACGTTTCGTGATTTATTGGAATTCATATTGGCTCTCCATATTTTGATTTTTATACAAAAAAAAAATTGAGTCATTGAACCACCCATTGGTCTGGGGTGCGGAAGGTGACCAGCAATAAACCAACCCTCATTCCAAAGGAGAAGATAATGCCTGGAAGGATGGCCTCCTCAAACAGAACTGAACCTAATTCAGACAAAAGGGTCGGGACCCCTTGCGAAACAGACCCTAGAATCAGAATGTGCCAAAGATTCCCTGGCTCGTATGAAAAGAAGGGCCTGGAAAAAAAACTCTTTAATTGTGTGCCTTCCATGGCAGCAAGATGTGACACAAGGCCAGTTTAATATAGAGAAAACCAGCTTCCCCGAGTAGGGGGTGTGGGCTCTGTAAGGGTACAATTAGATTTTTTTTCAAACATAACTCAATCTCAAATTTAAGGAATATTTTAGCACGTATTTTGTGTGATGAAGATATATTAGAAGAAAATACTTTAGGGAAACAAACGTTGATTAACTCAGCTTTAGTATAATAATCGATTGATAACTTTGTAAACTGATCACTTTTTTGATATCTCTTATTTTTGAGTTCTCCATTCGTTTCGTTTTATTGCCATTGCGCACATAAATATGAGAATCCCGTCTATCACTTTCACCCTCTCTTAATGTATTTTGTGTGACGTTCTACTCTTATTCTATACATTGCCTATTACTCTCGTTTCCCCTCTCTCTCTCTCTCCTTATGTTTATTAACAGTTGAAGATAATAAAAAGGACAGAACAGATAATAATACTATTTCACTTGTAGTTGGAGAGGAATATATATATATATATATATATATATATATATATATATATATATATATATATATATATATGAAAATATATTTATGACAATTAAGCTACACAGAGGCTCCCGCGTTTCATCCCCGGGGGGTGAATCTTCAGGCAAAAATGTATGGAGTTATTTTTGCCGGATGTTTTTATATACACGGCTACCTAGTTAACCAATCAGATTCTTTGTTGTTCTGTCAGCCAATCCTTGGGCTTCCCACGAACAAAGGTGTGGTTAGCGTTACTTCCTATATCCTGTTCTATTGTTCTGTTTTCTATAGATTGGTCTATATCCTGTTTCCTTTGTTGTGTCAATATAATGGCTGAATTTATTTTTAACACGTGGTTCCTTGTATTTCTATTTTTAAATTGTTAGGTTTTTGTTTAGTTTAGTTTTTTTTTTACTTATTTGTTTATTTATTTATTTATTTATGTATCGTTAGCCTAAGGTAAATTTATTTTTGTGTAGGCAGCTGTTTGCTATCTCACTTCTACAGTGATTTCGGGGGTCTTTAAAGTTTAGGATTTCAAATTTTTCATTCAGACATAATCTACACGGGTCGTCTAAATTTCTGTCGTATTATTTTCCATCCAATCATTGGTGAGCGTCCATTTTCTTTGAGCTCCCAATAGTGGTTTGCTAGTGCTGTTTTAATTTGACGTTCTCTGTTTTTAAATGTGCTTTTGTGGTCATAATATCTGGTTTATATATATATATATATATATATATATATATATATATATATATATATATATATATATATATATATATATATGTGTGTGTGTGTGTAAAAATAAAAATGGAATAAAGGATAACAAATCAACAACTAGCAAAAATAAACTCAAAAACATATATTGAAAAGTTCTACCAAAATATTTCGATTGTTAAAATACAATCATCATCAATTGGTAGCAGAACTTTAATTAAAAACAGAAAAGTTTTCAAATTTATACAAAGAACACCTATATATATATATATATATATATATATATATATATATATATATATATATATATATATATATATAAATTAATTAATTAACTAAAAAGAAATCCATGTACAGGTGTTTCTGGCTATCAGCCGTTATCAGCATGCATACCCTGGGCAAGGATCGAACTTTCCATGTAAATGTCTATAGTCTGATGCTTTACCATCCGACTATGACGCCTTGTCCGATTTTTTTATCGCCTATTAAATAAAGTACATAGTTTTGTTATTGCTTTTACTGGCGATATGACAGTGTTGTTGTTCTTAGTATTTTTCCGCTTCCTAAGCAGAATATTGCATTCAGTTGCCCTTAATCGGACGTGTCATTATTTTTATTTTATATATATATACACATATATATATTAATTAATTTATGTACATAAAATAAATCTATGGACACGTGTTTCTGGCTATCAGCCGTCATCAGCATGGCTACCCTAGGCAAGGATCGAACCCTCGATGTAAATGTATCTAGCCTGTTATAGTTACCTATATAAGTGAAGTTGCGCACGAACGTTGAAAATTCTAGACAACAATAACGCTTCCCCTGCCTCCTCGGGTAAGTGTATCTTAATTTCAATTACTGTCTGTGCTGATTGCCAGTAGCCGTGTTGACCCTAGCCTGAATCTACGAACGTTCAATCTCATGCGATTGCCTGCAACCACCACTCCTGCACTGATGAGGGCAAAAAGCTTGAAACGATATCGTCAGTAGGTAAAAAAACACTTTAATATTTAATAATATATATATATATATATATATATATATATATATATATATATATATATATATATATATATATATATATATAGGGTGGGCAAAAATAAGGGTCCTATTTTTTAAAATTGATAACTTTTTTATTTATTTATTTATTTATTTTTTTTAGAATAAGTAAAGGACCCCTTCCGAAGCAAGCATGAGCCGTATTAACCCTAAGGAACGTACCCTCATTTAGAAAACATTATTTTTGCTTAAAAAACTCAAAACAGTGTAAAAACCAATACTTTAGTTTTTGTAAGTTTTAAGAAGTGTTTTTCGGTTAAAATTTGTTTTGTTTATTTCAAAAAATCTCGGAAGGGTCAGTCAACACACACATAAAGTTTGGTGAGTTTAACTTTTATTTTGTGGAAGTTATTCAAATTCAAGTTATTCAAATTTAAAGATAGGACCCTTATTTTGGCCCATCCTGTATATATATATATATATATATATATATATATATATATATACATACATATATATATATATATATATATATATATATATATACATATATATATATATATATATATATATATATATATATATATATATATATATATATATATATATAGAGAGAGAGAGAGAGAGAGAGAGAGAGAGAGAGAGAGGGAGGGGGAATAAAGAATCTAATTTTTTATTTTCTCATTATTTCATATTTAACTGGCTTTGCAAACTCACTTTTTTCCTGATTCAAACAATTTAACCCGATCTCAATGGATGGCCCAACAGGTCACGTTATTTGTCCTACTGATTCATATAACTATTAAAATTTGCTTTTCTGAATTGACAATATTTGGTGTAGCGTCTTTCCATCTTTCATGGAGAAGAACGTTGAGAAGAAACGTGTTTAACTGATCGCCGAAGAAGTCATCGTTGGTGGTGGATCCGGACACAAGTGATGGAGGCCAACACTTGTCGATTTGGCGAAGGCAGATGCCTCCTCACTGACGGAGGTCTTCAAGATGTGACGGTCGAACAGTTACAAATAAATAGCAGTGGATAAAGTGACATGGGATCACTCAGTGCTTTTTCTGCTAACATAATATTTTTGTTTGTACGAACTCAGAAACCGTCTTTTCTTTGACAGCCAAGAGTCAAGTTGAGATTTGTATGGAAACTCACTTCAAGCAAATATGGAACCCCTTAAGTTTATCACCACATTCAATGGGATATAACATTTGAAATCTAACATATAAAGTTATCTGGTTGATTTTTCAAACCCAGACTCAAATAGCAAACCCCCTGACATATCGATAGTTGATTCGAAGTAGCCTCTTTTTTCTTTCTTTTTTCATTTCCACTACGTTATTGGCAGAAATATCTTTTAGTCTGCATCAGTTTCTTCCTGAATATACTTATTCCGGCTAAGAAAACATTTACAGTGGATACTTTTTCCTTCGTTAATTATAATGAAAGAGAGGTAAGAAATATTTTTCTCTAAAGAGTAGCTTCCCTTGGAAGCATTTAAAATTCTTCCCAAATTTTTATGTATTAAAAGATTAGAAGTTTTGGAAGCGATTTGCATCTAATAATTTTATAAATAAGGATTAAAACATTATTGAAATAAACTTTTATAACAATATCGTGATAATTAAATTTAACTTTAAAAACTCAATTAAAAAAATAATACTTCGATAAAAGAGTGAGAGAGGGTGAGGGTAATAGATAGGAACTTTGTAAGAGATGGATCACTTGATGAGTTAACTGAACAATTAAAATGGAACTTATTTTTCAAACATAGCTCAATCTCAAAACTGAGGAATATTTTAGTATGTATTTTGTGTGATCAAAATCGTTGATTAACTTAATAAAAGATGAGCAGTTCTTGACGGAATTTGTTATAAATCCCAAAAATGAAAAAACTTATAAAAACAGCGAACTGGTCAACGAAATCAGAGTTCTTCTTTGCGATATCAACGTAGATGAGAACAACATCCAAGAAACGCGACTTCAGTGCCCAAACCTGAAATTTATTTAAACATGACTGCTTCCCTCCAGTAATAAGTTCACCCCAAGAAGATAAACACACACACACACACACACACACACACACACACACTCACACTCACACACACGTTATATGTGTATTTAATTTTAAACAGAAATACTTAAATAGATCGGTCCCCTAAAAGAAGAAAGAAAAGGTCAGTGATCAGTTTTATGCTGTGTTTATATCGTAAAAAGTCAGGTGAAGTATTCTTTAGTCTTGAAAGACAATCACCTAGAGATGGTGTCTCGATAAAAGCAACTGGTCCCCATCACCACACTGGGTTGACATCAGGAAGACGTTGCTAGTCTCTCTCTACTCTATCGTTATTTCCATCGAAAGGTGCTCGACTGAGCTCCAATCTATGGTTCCTCCTTTTCTAGCAGAAGAGACGTTGCTAGTCTCTCTCTACTCTATCGTTATTTCCATCGAAAGGTGCTCGACTGAGCTCCGATCTCTGGTTCCTTCTGGTAAGACATTCACACCAAGAAATCGTCTTCCTAACACAACAGCAAAGAACTTTCCTTTTTTCCTCCGTGTGTCTAACATCAAATGGAATTTCCACGAACAGTTTCTTCCCAAGGACTTCTTATTCGTAAAACACGTTACAATGGGTCTGCTTCCCTTCAGACTAGAACATGGTCGTCTTGAAAGCCAATGTCAACAAATACTTATCATAAAGCGTCCTCATAAGTAATTAAATTTTGTTCATTCCGTGGATCATTTTTAATCCTCTCATAATATTCTTAATCATTTAACTAACACACACACACACACACACACACACACACACACACACACACACACAAAGGAAGTTTTAAATGAACATTCTAACCCTCGTGTCTTTTTTTATACAAAAAACTTTAAATTTTATCAACTTATATTTTACATCTCTGTAAAATTGTCGATGTATAAATATAAAATTGTCGATATATAAATATAAAATTGTCGATATATAAATATAAAATTGTCGATGTATAAATATAAAATTGTCGATGTATAAATATGTTTTGTTCTTTAACTCATGTTTTCTTTTATTCTTTCACAAAACCCTGTTAAATTTAGCACTTGCTAAATGGTGACCCATTCATAAAATTCATGTTTTTACACATCTTTTTTATTCGCCAGTTTTAGCTGCATTTCTATTAATTTGTTAGCATGGTTGTTGGCAGTCCCCAAAGCAGCTAAAATTCTCCTCTAAAATACATTCTCCGAAGCCAGGAGCAACGCCACAAACTCTCTAAACCCTTCGTCGATACTCATCGACTTATTCCATACCTAACCCCTTTCGCTCTTTCACTTAATACCAATTACATTTTAACGAAGATGACCCAATAAAGTTGTTTTCTTTTCGAGTGCCGTTTTCTTGTTATAAATAATCAAGGGAGGCGCGAGAGCGCTCTATCCCTTAATAGACTTCACGAATGGCCTATGCTGGAAATCTCATTTCTTTGATCAATCATAACTCAAAAACCAATAAACCAAATTAGTTAAAACTTTGCACAAAAATTTTATTTGATAGGTTCTATAAGTGTGTAGAATTTCAGCATCATTAGTCAAGGCAACCCAGAGATCCAGAAAGTTCAATCATGAAATCATGTTATCTGTGTGTACGTACATACATACGTATGTACGTATGTGCCACCCTGTATCTCATCAACTATTTGATGGATTCAGCTGATTTTTGGCAGAGATAGAGGTTCTAGGGTCTAGTTGATGGCATTTTAATTTCAGTTTACCATATACCTTAGTTTTCCAGAAAATTCCAAAAAAACTTATGAGAAGGCATTGTATTGAGGCATAGCCTTTACAAAAGTAGTGACATTCCATGAAAAATGCCAGTATACTGAAATCATATGCCCTTAATAGGGTTAAGATGAAAATTCATATACACTAAATGTACAAAAGCAAGGAAATTCCCAAATTTTTACACTTTTATTGTCATTAATTAAGGGTATGACTACATATCAACCAAACCATTTCATTATCACATCACTACAGTATAAATCTCTATGCATGAGTGGATGAAGTGTGTGAGGTGCGCTGAAGAAAAATTCCTACAAGTAAAATACATAGCCCTGTTGTGCTCGCATACCCTTAATGACAATAAAAGTGTAAACATTTGGGAATTTCCTTGCTTTTGTACATTTAGTGTATATGAATTTTCATTTTAACCCTATTAAGGGCATATGATTTCAGTATACTGGCATTTTTCATGGAATATTATAAGAGTTGGCGTTAGGGTTAGGGTTAGGGTTAGGGTTAGGGTTAAGAGTTGATTTCAGCAGTCTATGCTTTTATTTATCTACCTCCCACAAGGTAAGATGTGACACAAGGTCGGGAAAGTGGGATTTGAAAAGCCAGCGCCTGAGAAGGTGAGCACTCTGGCTTACAAAAAATGCGTGGGCAGCCCCGTCGTCATTCCTCGGTAGGGGCGCCTCAGGCAGTAAGCAATAAACTTACTCCTCCCCAAAGAGGGGAGGCAAAGCCTGGGAGGTGAACCTCCTAGAACTGCACAGGACAAACCCACAGACCGGCGTCATCAAGCCCCGAAGGCCAAGACGGTACTGATCTATGGGGTGTAGTATCCATCAGAACAGATACTACACTTTGATCCTGGCCAAAAGGTCCCGCCCTCGGCTGACTCAATGCTGAGCTCAGCTTTTATAGACAAATTTGGTGAATGTTCTTAAAGGAATTTTGTGTCAAGATTTGGGCTTTTTTTAACATGCTTCATGTTTTATCACTTTGTATAAATCTTTTAGCATCTGTTTTGGACACATTTTGTTCGTACGATTTCTGATCAGGATCCAGGGGAGCGGTACATGTGTAGGCTTGTATTCACACGACTCTAGCCTTGTGTGCGTCTGTGTGTGCGAAACTCCGCCTCCAAGTAAACTCCTGGCTTCCGTCCAATTGACAAAGGAACGTTTATCGTAGATTCCACCATTAAGCGATTGTTCCCCTTTTCGTTCCATTTAAATCAGCCGCGGATTATTTTCGGAGATCTATTTAGAGTTGAACTGAAACGGATTATGTTCAAAAGAGCTTACAGGGAAAGAAAATCTTCCAAAGAAGGGGGAGGAAGGGTTCGGGGATTATTCTTTGTGTTCGTTTCGGCACCAAATTTCCAAGAGGGAAAAAGAAGAAAGGTACTATATGCCTGGCGCAAAGAGAAAGTACGTGGAAACTATCAAGCAATGAAATATCAGGCTTAGATGTCATACAATTAAACAACACCAAAATAATCAATATACTTATCATTAGTATTTACGTTGTGGGGGGGGGGCACTAGAGCAGCAAGTTCATCGGAACCCATTCCATTGAAGTACTTGTAAAACAAGCATAAGGATGCAACATTGCAGCGATGGGACAGGGGCTGGACCTTTTTTTTTTTTTTTTGAACATAGTTCACCCCAAACAAGGCAGGCCGACACTGTAGACGTAAGGGGCTACTGAGAAAAAGGGAGAAGGTTTTTTTTTTGGGGGGGGGGGGGGTCAACCTAAATTGGGAGCTGTGCAGCGAGATGTCTGTTTACATTTGTTTTAAATTTCTGCATGTCAGTACCGTCGGGGAAACAGGGGGCAGAGAGGGAGTTCCAGAGTCCAGCAGCACGAGGAAAGAAGCTATTTGAGTAGAAAGCTCTCCAGCATCTGGGGACCTCCACAGTGAATGGATGGGATTTAGTTGATTGTCGAGTTGGTCTAGTGAATTTATGTCGAGCTTGGTGGATAGTGAGGGGCCTATCAGATTAGAGACTCTTTTTTAGACCTTGTCTGAGAGGAAGAGACTGGTGGGTGGTGAAGGTTATTTAAAAATTTTTTTACTAAGGAGTCACCACTCGTTAAGGCTAAAAACCATTCAAGAACAAAAGCCAGTCGAGGACAAAGATTAATGAGATGGATGGATTCTCAGTTGAAATGATGAAGAATATTATGAGAGGATTGAAAATGATGAATAAAATTGGATTACTTATGAGGACGGTTTAAGTAAATTATTTGTTGATTTGAAGACGACCCTGTTATAGCCTGCAGGGAAGCAGCCCCACAGTAATGTGTTCCGCAAATGAGAAGTTCTTTGGAAGAAACTTTATTCATAGAAATTCCATTTGATGTTAGGCAGTGGTGGTAATAAGACGAGTTCTTGCTGTGAATGTCTTACGAGGGGGAACCAGATATTGGAGCTCAGTCGAGCACCTTCCATGGAAATAACGATAGAGTAGAGAAAGACTAACAACGTCTCTTCCGTGAGGAAGTTTTGATGCAATTCTCTACCTGCATAAAAGTCAAATACGTCCCAAGATGGGGAGGTACTGTTGCCACATCTGGGGAGGTGCCGCTCAGAGCAATCTTCGAAATCTAGACGACGATGTCCTGTTCTCTATCCTACAGCCTCTTTCTAACCCTAACCCTAACACTACAGCCTCTTTCTCACAAAAGAGAAGTTGCTAGTCTTTCTCTACTCAACTGTTATTTTCATAGTAGGTGCTCGACTGACCTTTCAATCTATGCCCCCCCCTTCCGCGTAAAAAACTTATCTAGCTACAACCACTGTCAATAAATTCGCTTTCTCCCACTGCGTGCCTAGAACTAAGTAGAATTTCCATGAACAAAGTTTCTTTCCGAGAACTACCCGTCTGTGGAACACAGTACTACATGGCTGCTTCCCAGCTGATTATAACGTTGCCGTTTTCATGCCGAATGCAAACAAGTTCTTGTTGCGCCGTCCACTTAAACAATCACTTTACTCGTCAAACTCAATAACCCTTATCCTCGAGTGGCCTGTGGGCCTTGATGAATGATGACTCGTTTGTACAAAAAAGCAAAACAATGGAGAAGAGAAGACGAGAGAAGAGATTGTCGCCCACTAGACTGCCAAGTCGATTGTACTTTGTCACAGCAAGAAAGGATTCTCTGAGCGGCTCGAGATGAAGACTCTTCGCTTCTGTAGGAAATATGACTCGAGCAGTTCTTCATGTGTGGCCGCCGCCTCCACTTCTTCTTCTGACAAAGAACAAAGCAAACATACCAATTCTCAAAGGAAAACCTAAACTCCTGGGCATTTCACTTTATGGACTTTTTTTCTTCTTCTCTTTGAATTTTCTAAAAGAAACCTTAAGAAAACAGCATAAAAGTATAAGCAACTAAGAGACGGGCACCTGGTAGCATTATTATCACTAGTATTATTATTATTATTATTAGTAGTAGTAGTAGTAGTATTAGTATTATTATTAATATTATTATTATTAGTAGTAGTAGTAGTAGTATTAGTTAGTATTATTATTAGTAGTAGTATTAATATCATTATTATTATTAGTAGTAGTAGTAGTATTAGTAGTATTATTATTAGTAGTAGTAATATTATTATTATTATTATTAGTAGTAGTAGTAGTAGTATTATTATTAGTAGTAGAAGTATTATTATTATTAGTAGTATTAGTATTAGTATTATTATTATTATTAGTAGTAGTATTAGTATTACTATTATTAATAGTAGTAGTAGTAGTATTATAATTATTATTAGTAGTAGTAGTAGTATTATTATTAGTATTATTATTATTATTAGTAGTAGTAGTAGTAGTAGAAGTATTATTATTATTAGTAGTAGTAGTAATAGTAGTAGTAGTAGTAGCATTAGTATTATTAGTATTATTTTTATTATTAATAGTAGTAGTAGTAGTAGTAGTAGTAGTAGTAGTAGTAGTATTAGCAGTAGTATCTATAACTCCCTCAGAGTTCTCAATTCGCTGTTTTGAAACTACATTGTAATACAGCTTCCTATTCCAGTAGCTTCTTTCCAAGAACTGCAGGCTTGTGGAACTCTCTTCCTGCTGACTGTTTTCTTCCTACCTACAAAGGCCAATAGAAATCTCCTGTCTTTGCGATAATCATATTTCGTTCTTGTTAGCTCCTTACATCAAGTGGCTTCATGCCTTGTCCGGAGCGATTTCCAATAAAAAAAAAAGTTATCGCTCACTTGTGAAAACACTCTGGTACCTCCTTGTGAGACGTATACAGCAAGAACTTTTTTTGTTCCTACCACAACTGCAAGGAACTTTTCTTTCTTTCCCTGGAAATGGAATTTCCATGAACAGAGTTTCTTTTCAAGAATTTTCCATCTCTGGAACACATTACTACGGAAATGCTTCCCTGTAGGCTACAACATGGTCATCTTCAAATCCAATATAAAAAAAAAATTATTGTCATCAACCGTCCCAATAAGTAAGTAATTAAACTTTGTTTATTTCATTCATCATTTTCAATCGTCTCATAATATTCTTCATCATTCAACTGACAATCTATTCATCTCATTAACCCTTATCCTTGAGTGGCTTCTCGCCTTGATGAGTGGTGAGTCATTAATAAAAAGAGGTGATTCTTTTTGTAGTTCGAGTGACAAATTTCCCCAAATTTCCAGTACTCTCTAGTTCTTTCGATCACCATTGAAAGGCACTTTGCATTATCACAACAGACGTTTACCATTGAGTTTTTGCTGATAACAGCTGATGGCTTTCTCCGGAATTTGAGTGACAATAAGTCTCCTCAGGATTTCAGTAATCTCAGTGTCTTTCCGGTCGAGGTCTGAATGGTGCTTTCCCTGCTTGGTGTTTCTATCCTTCTAAACTCTTTACTGTTATTTTCTGCAAAGCAGATTATATGATATCTCATAGATTATATGCTATCTCATAGATTATACGATATCTCATAGATTATACGATATCTCATAGATTATATGATATCTCATAGATTATATGATATCTCATAGATTATACGATATCTCATAGATTATATGATATCTCATAGATTATACGATATCTCATAGATTATACGATATCTCATAGATTATACGATATCTCATAGATTATATGATATCTCATAGATTATATGATATCTCATAGATTATACGATATCTCATAGATTATATGATATCTCATAGATTATACGATATCTCATAGATTATATGATATCTCATAGATTATACGATATCTCATAGATTATATGATATCTCATAGATTATACGATATCTCATAGATTATATGATATCTCATAGATTATATGATATCTCATAGATTATACGATATCTCATAGATTATATGATATCTCATAGATTATACGATATCTCATAGATTATATGATATCTCATAAATTATACGATATCTCATAGATTATATGATATCTCATAGATGATATCTCATAGATGATATCTCATAGATTATATGATATCTCATAGATTATATGATATCTCATAGATTATATGATATCTCATAAATTATACGATATCTCATAGATTATATGATATCTCATAGATTATATAATATCTCATAGATTATACGATATCTCATAGATTATATGATATCTCATAGATTATATGATATCTCATAAATTATACGATATCTCATAGATTATATGATATCACATAGATTATATGATATCTCATAGATTATATGATATCTCATATAGACAGTTTCAGTTCCCTTGGATTTATCTCAGTCTGTTTTATCTCATATTATTATTACTTGCTCCACACTTGGAGCGTTGAAGAAATAAGGAGAATATTTTGAACAAAAATATTTTGAAAACCTGGACAATGCCTTTCTTAATGTTTTTAAAAATAAATTATTTATTTATTTAAAAAAACTTGAGCACTTTTGGTGGTATACACCCTTGTCAAAAGTATAAGCATATATATATATATATATATATATATATATATATATATATATACCTAGGCAGTTGCTGTTCTAGGTTTTCCATAAAAATAAATTATCATTGTCCATGAAAAATTTGTTTTAAATAAATAAAAATAAATTTGTTATAAATAAATAACAAATTTGTTTTAAAAAAAATTTTTTTTAATAAATAAATAACAAATTTGTTATTTATTTAAAAAATGATTTTTAATAAATAAAAACAAATTTGTTATAAATAAATAACAAATTTGTTTTTATTTATTAAAAAAAAATTTTTCAATAAATAAATAACAAATTTTTATTTATTTATTTTTTTATTATTTTTTTTATTTATTTATTAAAAAAAATTAATTTATTTATTTTATTTATTCACCAGCTGTACCTTTTAGTTTAATTTTTTATTTTGTTTAAACTAAAGGTAGACAGCTCCTATTCGATTTAAAATGAGTTATCCCCCTTGCTGGTTTTTTATTTAAGGTAATTATTTAACAATGTTTCATATTAGCAGTCGTCTGGGCCAGACTAAGTAATTAAAAATAAAAAAATTGTATCTAATTTTTTATTTTTTGTATGAAAGTCGCTCCAAACAAGGCATCTTCTTCTTTCATGTGAATCAGATGATTCTGGTGTTGGCATTAGTTTCCCCGATGTTTTTCTAGTTAGAAATCTTTCTGGAAAGACATCGGGTACTTACGGGAAGGACCACGAGAAGGTTGCCAACACCCCTAAGTAAAAATGGTACTGTGGAACCGACTGGATTCGAACTTGGAACACCCAGGTCTTCAGTCCGTGTCGTTAACTACTGTCACCTCCCGGACAAGACATGAAGCCACTTGATGTAGGGAGCTAAAAAAAAACTACTTCAAGGTCTGAAACTAGCCAAATATTCCGACCCAGAAGACAGCAATTCTTCTACCTTTGTCAGAAACATCGCTCATGGAATGTGAGGACTAAAGGACAAAATAATGGAAGCGAGAGTTACGAAGCTGCCGAAAGTAAACCCAAGGTCTACTTTCTACTCTCCTTTGTTAGATGGATGATTCTGACCCAGAAAACAGCAATTCTTCTCCCTTTGTCAGAAAGATCGCCCATGGAATGTGAGGACTAAAGGACAAAATAAGGGAAGCGAGAGTTACGAGGCTGCCGAAAGTAAACCTAAGTTAGTCACTTTCTACTCTTTATAAACTTACCATTCGTCCAGGCATCTAAGCTGGTGCACCAACCACCAGTTTCTTACTCTTGGACGGAGTGTAAAAAAATCTCTAATAAGTTCCGCACTGTCTGCCGAGCTCCAGCTCCCTGTCGCATCACCGCAGAGTTGCATCCCTGTGCTTGTTTTATAAGTCCTTCCACGGAATGTGGTTGAGGGAACTTACTGTACTTGTGTCCTCTTAAACGAAAATACCCTTGCCCCATCCGACCAGCAGCAAAATCCCACCCCTTTACTTTAGAGGTCTCTAAATGCTAGAAGATTGTCTACTCTAATAGCTGTCTAAGAATATCTCGCCTTTGTTCCATTGTCGTAATGTTGCATTGCTGTGATTGCTTTGCAAGTACTTCAATGGAATGTGCTCCGATGAACTTGCTACTCTTGTCCCCCTCGACGTAAATACACCAGATCAACCAGACAATCATCTAAATCCCATCCATTCACTGTGGAGGTCCCCAGATGCCGAAAGACTTTATAGTCTAATAGCTTCTTTTGTTAAAATAGTCCTTTAATTACTCGTACCTTTTAATAGTCCTTTAATTACTCGTACCTTTTAATAGTCCTTTAATTACTCGTACCTTTTCTTCTTCGTCGTGGAGGGGTGTCGTCTCGATGTCGTCCAGTGGCTGAGTTCTCTCCTCGTTTCGGGACTGCTGTGGAACATCGCCGCCATCATCGCCACACGTCCAATATCATCATCGTTGTATTCATACACAGCAAAAAACAAGGCATACTCTCTCTTCTAAATGTGATTACTTTTATTTAGGCGTCAAGTTTCTGTCGTTCTTAGAGATGTTTTACTAATGAAGAGAGAAATCAATTCACTACTTTTATCGTAGTTAATTCCTAAGTATCTATGGTCCATTAATTCCTTAGCCAATCGAGGAGAGGGAAAGAAGGAATTTCATTACGCCTGTATTCTTTTAGGGAAAATAAATTCTCCTGTTCATTTGCAGACTACATGGAGAAAACACGTCCGTTCAGCTTGCTTCCAAAAACCAGACTCGCAAAACTCAGTTTCCCGCACAAGAACCCCTGACGTCACAGAACCCTTATGCGCAGGTGCATTCGTCAAAGCCTGACTCCCTAAAAGGTCTCATCAAAATGGTGGCCTGTCAACGTTTGTGAGCTCCAACTGTGAGAACCAGTTTTATTTTGCACTCGACTGTACGGGTCCACCTGCACTAAATCGCGTAAGCCAAACCAAACGACCCCCCACACATACGTCCACTTCAACATGCGTCCGGCCTCACAGGGCCATTATCCAACACTTTCCTCGAACTGCTAGTCTTTGTAATTCCCTTCCTGCTCTCTGTTTCCCCTAGAGTATAAACATGCAGAAAGTTAAATGTAATGTGAACAAACATCTTGCAGCCCAACTCCCCACCCATGTTAATGTCTATAAATCTGTGGAACATATTACCATGCAACTGGTTCCATGCAGGCTGCAACATGGTCGTTTTCTTCAAATCCAATTAACCATCCTCATAAGTCATCAAACTTTGTTCATTTCATTCATCATTTTCAATCCTCTCATAATATTCCTCATCATTGAACTAACAATCCATCCATCTCATTAATCTATGTCCTCGAGTGGCTTTTGGCCTTTTATAGAAATAACAATAGGGTGGAGAAAGACTAGAAGTGGACCTTTTTGGCTGAGAGCAAAGTGCGGTATCTGTTCTGGGAGCTGAATTTTCCTCACATTAAGAAAGCGGTAAGCCTGCATGACATCCCCCCCCCCTGGCTGTACGCATGCGCCAACAAACGGAAGCGCTAATAGAATTCCTCATCAATGGGAGTATATTTATTTGTGAATATTTGCTTAGAAAAGAAAAGATGTTTTTTTTAGTGCATTAGTAAATAAAATCCACAATTTGTATCCAGTTTTAATTTAGGTGTTTGTTTTATCGATTTAATTTTTGCGCTTCCGTTTGTTGGCGCATGCGCACAGCCAGGGGGCCAGTGTTATGCAGTTTTACCAAGAAAGCGACCTTGTGTCTGACTCTGTCCTCGTGGGGAGGCAAGTAAATAGGGAAGTAGCAACGTCTCTTCTGAAACTGACACTTGAGGGGGTGGGAGTGGGGGGGGAGTTTGAGGAGTGAGTGAAAGAGACAGAAAAACGGGAAATATTATTTTCGAACAATTCAAGTCTTTGAAAGCCCCCCCCCCCTCCCCAACAAAGAAACAAAATAAAAAATGAAATAAGTAACTGCACAATTGAATGGAAATGAAAAAGAAAAACATGTTCGACTTGATTCAATTGTGAACGTCGTCAGGCATCCACAGGTTCCCAATTAGTGAAGAGATTTCAACGTTCTTCTATTGGGGAGGGGGGTGGTGGGGTGGGGAGAGAAGAGGGCAGAAATAGAAGGAGCAAAGAAGGCGTATTTACTGCATGTTGCTGGGGTGTGTGAATATGGTGGTGGTGGTAGTGGTGGTGGTGGTGAGATTACTATTATAGGTTCTCTGTCGGATAGAACCAGCCAAAGAAAAGGTTAGAGCCCCCCCCCCCCACCGATCGTTTCGGAAGAAAAGAATCGAAGAAATTAACCTAAATTTCCAGCACGAACCATTCCCTACAAAAGAATATTTTTGTCTTCCAATGCCACCATTTTGATGCCTCAAGGTTTTAATAGTTTGCTGTCAAGTGGAATTCAAAACATTTCTCTTGTACAAACGAGACTATCTATCTATCTATTTATCTATCTATCTATCTATCTATTTATATATCTATCCATTCATATCTATCTATCTATCTATTTATCAATCTATCTATCTATCTATTCATACCTTATCTATCTATCTATCTATCTATCTAATATCTATCTATCTATCTGTCTATCTATCTATCTATCTATCTATCTATCTATCTATTCATACCTATCTATCTATCTATCTATCTATTCATACCTATCTATCTATCTATCTATCTATCTATCTATCTATCTCTCCATTCATATCTATCTATCTATCTATCTATCTATCTATCTATCTATCTATCTATCTATCTATCTATTCATCTATCTGTCTATCTATTAATCTATCTATTTATCTATCTATCTATCTATCTATCTATTCATACCTATCTATCTATTTATCTATCTAAGTATTCATATCTATCTATCTATCTATCTATCTATTCATATCTATCTATCTATCTATCTATCTATTAACATTAAAAGCTGAGTTAGTCAACGCTTGTTTTCATAACGCTTTTTCCCTTATATATTTTAATAAGTAGGAGAGTAGAAAGTGACTAACTTGGGTTTACTTTCGCTTCCCTTATTTTGTCCTTTAGTCCTGACATTCCACAAGCGATGTTTCTGGCAAATGGGGAAAAATTGCTGTTTTCTGGGTCAGAATCTATCCATCTAGCACTTAACGTTGGCTAGTTTTTTTGACGTTGAAGTAGTATTTTTCTTTTTAGCTCCTTACATCAAGTGGTTTCATGCCTTGTCTGGAGCGATTTCCATAAAGAAAAAACAAAAATGAAAACTAATGAAAAAAATAACCGGTAGCATCTTCCGGTCAATTCGCTCAATCCATTATTATACTCAAGCTGAGTTAATAAACGTTTGTTTCCCTAAGATTTTTTCCTATATGTTTCAATCACACTAAATACATACTAAAATATTCCTTGGTTTTGGGATTGAGTTATGTTTTAAATTCCACTGTATATGTAAATGCTGGTAGTGCAGTAATTAACAGAATGGACTCTGGACTCGTCATGGCAAGATCGAATTCTGTTAATTTATGAACCTGTAGGAAAAGGTATGAACCCATCTGTCCTCCCTGCATCTATAACTTAACTATCAATCTTTAGTAGGACAATTCATGAGGGAGGAGGATAACCCCAAAATCATACCTGCAATCCGAGAGGTCACGGTCACATGATAATACCTGCAATCCGACAGGTCACGGTCACATGATAATACCTGCAATCCGACAGGTCACTGTCACATGATAATACCTGCAATCCAGCAGGTCACGGTCACATGATAATACCTGCAATCCGACAAGTCACGGTCACATGATAATACCTGCAATCCGACAGGTCACGGTCACATGATAATACCTGCAATCCGACAGGTCACGGTCACATGATAATACCTGCAATCCGACAGGTCACGGTCTCATGATAATACCTGCAATCCAACAGGTCACGGTCACATGATAATACCTGCAATCCGACAGGTCACGGTCACATGATAATACCTGCAATCCGACAGGTCACGGTCACATGATAATACCTGCAATCCGACAGGTCACTGTCACATGATAATACCTGCAATCCGACAGGTCACGGTCACATGATAATACCTGCAATCCGACAGGTCACGGTCACATGATAATACCTGCAATCCGACAGGTCACGGTCACATGATAATACCTGCAATCCGACAGGTCACGGTCACATGATAATACCTGCAATCCGACAGGTCACGGTCTCATGATAATACCTGCAATCCGACAGGTCACGGTCTCATGATAATACCTGCAATCCGACAGGTCACGGTCTCATGATAATACCTGCAATCCGACAGGTCACGGTCTCATGATAATACCTGCAATCCGACAGGTCACGGTCACATGATAATACCTGCAATCCGAAAGGTCACGGTCACATGATAATACCTGCAATCCGACAGGTCACGGTCACATGATAATACCTGCAATCCGAAAGGTCACGGTCACATGATAATACCTGCAATCCGACAGGTCACGGTCACATGATAATACCTGCAATCCGACAGGTCACGGTCATATGTCACACTTAGTGCCTGTACATACATGACTTGCCTCGTAGAGAGAGTTGCATGATTTAATTAATATAAAATAAATGTTAAACTCAAGGGAGAGAACTGAGTATAATTGCACATGATAACTTTCTTTAATTTGTTTATTGCTGATCAATTAAAAGTGAAGAACAGATAATAATGTATAATTAATGTGGAAACGAAACACATACACACATAGACACACTTCAAGTTGCGTTTATTAATATATATATTGATTTTTTAAGAACTTATAGAAGAGTATAATTGCACACAATAACTTTTCTTTAATTAATTTCGGTGAGTATGACAAAATGCCTCTGCTCTAACAGTTTTCTTAGATGGGATAAGTATATCCAGAAAAAAGCTAAAGTTAAATAAAATATATTCATGCCAATAATATAGTGGGAAGAAATAATAGAGTAGTCTGAATCAAGTATCGATATGTAAAACAGATTGCTATTTTGGTCTGACTTTGAAAATCCGACAAGATAACTTTATATGTTATATATATATATAAGTACGGTAGATGTGTAAATCTCACTTTTGACCTGAGCTATGTCAGAAGATACCATGTTATGTAAGGAACGTTTGGGTTTAGTGGAGACATTAAAAAAAAAACAGTAAAAAGTTAGTATCCATCCACCAGTTGGGAGGTAGATTGCTGGCAACACCCGTGGGAGCAAACAACAGTGCGATTGGGTGGGGTGCATTCCACCTACCCATCCTATCTTTCCATCTTGATATGTTACCTTGCCTTTCAAACAAAAGATGAAAATGAAAACCTTGCAACATATATACTTCAGTGGTAATTCATTCATTATTATACTAAATGTGAGTCAATCAATGGTAAAATAAGAACGGTAACAAAGAGTGAGGGAGGATGAGAGTAATAGACAGCAACTTCGTAAGAAATGAGTGACCTGGTGAGTAAATTGCGAATTACGACTAATTAGAACAATTAAGATGGTATTTTTGTTCAAACTGAACTCAATCTCAAATCTAAGGAATATTTACCTCTGTCAAGGAGGTTATGTTTTCGGGCGAATTTGTTTATTCGTTTGTAATCATGTTTGTGTACAACCTGGCGTCCGCATCGCTTGACCAGTTATTTATGTTCCTCCCACAAGGTAAGATGTGACACAAGGTCGGGAAAGTGGGATTTGAAAAGCTAGCGGTCGAGAAGGTGAGCACTCTGGATCTGCACAGGAAAGACCCATAGACCGGCGTAAATCAAGCCCCGAAGGCCAAGGCAATACCGGTCTATGGTGTGCAGTATCCATCAGAACAGATACTACACTTTGATCTTAGCCAAAAGGCCGAGAAGGACTCAAAATATCGGTCATGGTCTAACCTATAGCTGATTTAATTTTGGGATATCTAGTTCAAGCGTCAAATGGAAAAGTTCATACTTATTTGTTCCATTTATCGTAGAGACTCACTACTTTGCCCATATTGTAGCCAATGAAGTCCCGCCTCTTATATGACCTTGACCTTTCACCTTGTACATAAAAGCGAACTGATTTTTCCAAATTTGATGTAAGGATCTGACGCTTTTTGATAACTAACTACCACGCAAAATTTCAGCCTGATTAGATAAATAGTTTTCGAGTTATCAACGTTTCAATGTTATAACTTTGGGAATACTTCATACAATATGGAGAAGTAAGGCCCAGATAAGACTTTGGCCCATCCTTATGTTGTCACGACTGACTTATATTCTTGTTTAGTATGCATTTTGTCTAATGAGAATATATGAAAAGAATGAGGAAAAAAGCGAAACACACGTTGATCAACTCACATTTGATATGGGGAAAAAATTTGACACAATTTTCTCTTGATCAAATTAATATAGAAAATCTGCAATACGAAATGGTGTTCATCTCCGCCGTCGCGTTCTGCATTATCTCTTTTTTCGCACCGTCTCAACAACAGCTGCACTCCGAGCAGTTTAGGACCTGCCAGAACGCTGGTCACTCTCTGCTTATGTGCGGCCATTTTTGAATCCTTAATTTGTGTTACACCCGTCGCATCTTCTCCAAACATCTGCTCACCCACCGATCCATCCACTGCCGGAAACACCTCTGGAAGTCTTCTTTTGGAATGGTGTTCATCTTCGCCATCATGTTAGATTCAGCAGGTGTTTGGAGAAGATGCGATGGGTGTAACACAAATTAAGGAGTGGTTCAACCGATTCAAAAATGGCCGCACATCAGCAGAGAGTGACCAGCGTTCTGGCAGACCCCCAAACTGTTCGTAGTGCTTGAGAGGGTGCGAAAAAAGAGATAAGTCGGAACGCGACGGCGGAGATGAACACCATTCTAAAAGAAGATTTCCAGAGGTGTTTCCGGCAGTGGATGGATCGGTGGGCTAAGTGTGTGCAAGTACAAGAGGCTTACTTTGAGGGGGATTAGGGTGCCAATCCCGTCATATATTTAAAATATTTTTTCTGGTCTAAGGTCGGATACCTTTTAGACAAACCTCGTACAATTTGAAACAATATTGGGAAGTTGGACAAAGGACCCCCCCCCCTAACCCCCCCCCCCTCCCCGAAAAAAACAAAATCAGAGGCAAGTTAGTAAGACCGACACTTTGATCTTGACGGTCAGCCGTGTAGCATAAGAATCTTCTCACAGCAGCAAGGTGTGGCATAAGGCCGGAGGGTTAGGAAGACCAGATTCCCCCAAGGGAGCACTATGGTCAAGTAGAAAAATAGCTGAGAATGGGCCCGTTAGTATTTGCTGGTAGAAGCGTCTGGCAATAACTGCTCCCCCCAAGGATAATGCCTGGGAGGGAGCACCTCTTAAAACCTAACTGAACCCTACCTCATTCTGACAAAGAAGGGTCTGTGGTACAGTCAAAGCAGTCCCTAGGTTGCCAGAAATATGACTATGAAGACTGACAAACAATGCCATGTCAATGTTTTCATAATGTTTATTTAATGTCGCAGCATCGTTTTGTTAGATGAGACATGATCACTGCGTGCGGATTCTTTGCTAATCCCAATTTTGTATGTTCATAGAATCGGACAGGCGAAGAGTTGTTCGTCGCTGTTGGTACCAGATAACTCAGTGCAATCTGTCATCCGAAGATTAATGTACTTTTCACTTCCACCCACACCCCGATATTATGAAATGGATACTTGTCAATTACATGTCAGGAGACTTGAAAAACGTAATCAGTAATGAAATCTGACCAACCGCACCCAGCAACGATTTGTTTTACAAGCTAATATTGTAATCTAGTCCCTTTGCAGAACAAGAGGGGATCTTCAAGGCACGTTCTTCAAGGGTGCACAGTTTGATGGTACATGTGTAACGTTGTTTATGTGTAACGTTGTTTATGTGTAACGTTAACGACACGGAATAACAACCCAAGGGTGCCATGTTCGAATCCAGTTCGTTCCACAGAAACACTTTCACTTAGGATGTTGGCAACCTTCATGTGGTCCCTCCTGTAAGTACCCGATTTCCTTATATAAACAATTGTGACTCGAAAGATATCGAGGAAACCAATGCCAGCAATAGAATCATCTGAATCCAGTTCGCTCCACAGAAACACTTTAATTTAGGATGTTGGCAACCTTCATGTGGTCCCTTCCGTAACCAATGCCAACAATGGAATCATCTGAATCATACGAAATGAATGAATTTCCTAGTGCATTTACTAGTCTTCATGCAATGAAATCTGACCAACGAAATATACATTTATGAATAAATGACCTCTCTCATGCAATCATGTCCGAGATGGGTATATGTGCTGATGACACCACCCTCTATTCTTGACATGCAGGCAAATCGAACAGACAAGGCATTGACCTTCTTTGAATACATTTCTCACAACTAGGAGATGGTTGATGTCACGTGTGTCAAACATTTGGTCGATAGAAAGACACGGACATTATTGTATTTTTTTTAATGGAAATCGCTCCAGACAAGGCATGAAGCCACTTGATGTAAGAAGCTAAAAAAAAAATATATATATATACCTGGTAATTCCCTGCAATGTTACTATGGATCTGAGGCAGAATTACAGACCAGCACTATGCAATTTAACAAAAATAGTTTATGTGACTATAGAATCTAATTAAAAAAAGTTCATGTAACCAAACATGTCAAACTCCTTCTTGTTATGTGGATCCATTTGCGTTGTTATGAAGGCTGTACACGACTAATTAAAGTCGTTTAACAAAAATTAATGCAAACTATTCTTGCTATTTCAACTTAGAAACATACAAAATGCAAACAAATGATTTTACTACATTCACGAATCTAAAGTAATGGAGTAGTTTAATAAATACAAAATAACGAAATTTTAAACGGCAAAGATTTGTATATGAGATTGCTACGGATCAATTCTGAAATCGATAAAATGGGATCAATATCGTGTTTAAGTGTAAAGAAATGTTTTTAAAAAAGAAATAAAGTATGTTTTATGCGAGCCACAATTGTGCTTGTAAACGGCCGCATGCAGCTTGAGGGCTGCATGTTTTACTTGCATGATTTTCACCAATTAATCATTTACTGCAGATCGTCTACGCATTCATTGGAATTGAGGCTTAAGAATGAACTGTACAAGTAGACAAAAAAAAAATCAGTGAATGGGAACAAAACTAATATATATATATATATATATATATATATATATATATATATATATATATATATATATATATGGGAAGAGAAGGATGAAGGTAATCCGACGTGATGGGAAAATGAAAAAGGAAAACCAAAAAATGGATGTTTTTTATGTGTACATCAACGTTTCGTCTTTATTTATAAGACTTCATCAGGATTATAATATAGAGAAAAATGTCATGCAAGTACAAACACATGTAGGGTTGACATATTGGTAAAAAGGAAGAAAATAATGGCCACTACTGGGTGGACGTCCGTACTTGGTGAGGAATGAAAAATGAATGTTGATGAAAATGAGTGGGGAAGAAGTGGAAAGATATATATATATATATATATATATTTGTATAATTGGGCAGCATTCCCTCCCTTATACATGTTTGATTAAACAGGAGTGCCAACTTCTGCTTATTCAGATTTTGATCCGTTTTTTCTAGTCTTCGAAAACGTTCGGACAAAATACGGAGATTTTTTACACTCCTTGGATTATAACATCAAATCCGTCGTACAAAGAAAAACTAGAAAAAACGGATCAGAAGCTGAATAAGCAGAAGCTGGCACTCCTGTTTAATAAAACATATATATATATATATATATATATATATATATGGTAAAATGAAAAAGGAAAACCAAAAACTGGATGTTTTTTATGTGTACATCAACGTTTCGTCTTTATTTATAAGACTTCATCAGGATGATGATGTAGGGAAAAGATATCATGCAAGCACGGATACATGTAGGGTAGACATGTTGGGAAGAAAAATAAAATAAAATGAAAAATAATGGCAGCGTCTAGCTGGACGTCCGTACTTGTTAGAGAATGAAAAATGAGTGGGAGAAAAAAGGGGAAGGGTGGAGGGAGCAAGGACTACTGTGGCTGGCGATGAGAGAAAGAGGTGGGGGATGAGCAGGGGTAAAATGGATGGCAGAGAGAGATTGGAGGAAGAGGGGGAGGGGGTGTTTGACCAGATGGCTGTGGTCGAGATGTATCCGTGCTTGCATGATATCTTTTCCCTATATCATCATCCTGATGAAGTCTTATAAATAAAGACGAAACGTTGATGTACACATAAAAAACATCCAGTTTTTGGTTTTCCTTTTTCATTTTACCATCACGTCGGATTACCTTCATCCTTCTCTTCCCATATATATATATATATATATATATATATATATATATATATATATATATAGTCTCAGAAGTTTCTCAACCATTAAAACTATATTAAAAAAAAACAAAAAAAAAACAAACTTATAGTCCCAAGTCTTTCAGCGGAAAATCACTCATGTAAGTCAATTTATTTTTTACAGTTATTATATTAGTTTGTTTCTAACACTATTTTAAGGGATCATCAGTTGTTTACCCATGAAAAACTGTTTCGGGAATTTATATATATATATATATATATATATATATATAT
>OY744534.1:101477049-101504549 GCA_963556195.1 Sepiola atlantica | reverse complement strand
ATTGATTTATCATTTGAAATGCTATTTAGGTCTAACTTCTAAAATACTGCTGACTTCATTTTATATATTAGATAATTTGTATTTGATGTAAAAATTGTTCCTAATTGATTTATCATTTGAAATGCTATTTAGGTCTAACTTCTAAAATCCTGCTGACTTAATTTTATATATTAGATAATTTGTATTTGATGCAAAAATTGTTCCTAATTGATTTATCATTTGAAATGCTATTTAGGTCTAACTTCTAAAATCCTGCTGACTTAATTTTATATATTAGATAATTTGTATTTGATGCAAAAATTGTTCCTAATTGATTTATCATTTGAAATGCTATTTAGGTCTAACTTCTAAAATCCTGCTGACTTAATTTTATATATTAGATAATTTGTATTTGATGCAAAAATTGTTCCTAATTGATTTATCATTTGAAATGCTATTTAGGTCTAACTTCTAAAATCCTGCTGACTTAATTTTATATATTAGATAATTTGTATTTGATGCAAAAATTGTTCCTAATTGATTTATCATTTGAAATGCTATTTAGGTCTAACTTCTAAAATCCTGCTGACTTCATTTTATATATTAGATAATTTGTATTTGATGCAAAAATTGTTCCTAATTGATTTATCATTTGAAATGCTATTTAGGTCTAACTTCTAAAATCCTGCTGACTTCATTTTATATATTAGATAATTTGTATTTGATGCAAAAATTGTTTCTAATGTAAAGTGAGCAGAAAGAGAACTGCATCATTCCCACGCGTCTCCAGCCATCATCTCTGTTCATGTTTCTTATAAAGCTCCCGCGTTTCATTGTAACAATTTGTTTATAAACGAGGGCATGTAATCTACTTAGCGGTCCCAAGGACATGTAACTATTTCAGTCATTTTTTCTTTCAAAAGGAAATTGATTGCGTATTCTGGCAATCCGAAAGCAAAGTGGAACCATTTTCGTCTTTCCCAACAGGAAATGCAACATTACGGAAATTTAATATTGGCTGAATGGGTTTTCGTTTTTTTTATACTTAATTGAAATGTATTTTTCGATAATCGAGCTCCAAATGTGTTAATCGACAATGTGTTAAAAACGTAATAATTTGATATTATTATTTA
This sequence comes from Sepiola atlantica, assembly GCA_963556195.1. Taxonomy (NCBI): domain Eukaryota; kingdom Metazoa; phylum Mollusca; class Cephalopoda; order Sepiida; family Sepiolidae; genus Sepiola; species Sepiola atlantica. The sequence goes on along the minus strand of OY744534.1, from coordinate 101,503,437 downwards.
AACTGACGGATTTTTATTTGTTTGACAATATTAATAGTTGGTTTGTAAGTATTCATTTCTTGCCTTATTTTTTTGTAATGATTTTTTGTAGTGATTTTTTGTAGTGATTTTTTTGTAGTGATTTTTTGTAGTGATTTTTTGTAGTGATTTTTTTGTAGTGATTTTTTGTAGTGATTTTTTGTAGTGATTTTTTGTAGTGATTTTTTTGTAGTGATTTTTTGTAGTGATTTTTTGTAGTGATTTTTTGGTAGCGATTTTTTTGTAGTGATTTTTGTAGTGATTTTCTTGTAGTGATTTTTTGTAATGATTTTTTTTGTAGTGATTTTTTTTGTAGTGATTTTTTGTAATGATTTTTTGGTAGTGATTTTTGTAGTGATTTTTTTGTAGTGATTTTTTGTGGTGATTTTTTTGTAGTGATTTTTTGTAGTGATTTTTTTGTAGTGATTTTTTAGTAGGGATTATTTTGTAGTGATTTTTTTTGTAGTGATTTTTTTGTAGTGATTTTTTGGTAGTGATTTTTGTAGTGATTATTTTGTGGTGAGTTTTGTAGTGATTTTTTTGTAGTGATTTTTTTGTAGTGTAAAAATTTGAACAACATGAACCCAAAGTAATAATCAGTTCTAAGTGATAGTCTTCTGGGGGTCGAAGGTTCAATCCTCAGTACAGGCGATACTAAAAATACAATTATGAATTACTTAAGACTTATTCCTGATCATTACTAACAGAATGAGAGCAAGCTATACCAGCTATACCCATAGATTAAATAAAAGGTTCTGTTCGAAATTCCATGAAGGTTACATCGACCGAAACGTTGTGAGAATAACATCCAAGCTGAGATAGAAAATCCTCTTATTGCTTCTTTTATGTGTTTGTCGACTTGTGTCAGTTTTTTTTATAAAATAAAGTTTTTTTTTATAAGAACTTGGATATTTCTTTCCCTGCCGTGTGAGTGTTTGTAATTTCCTCAGTTCTTGGCTTCCACTTTTTTCTGTCTCAGCTGAATCCCAGAGGGAATCGTGTGTAACTCGGCCTGCCTACCTCGTTTATGGGTTCGGCTGATCTAACACACCCTGAGAGGTGGCGGCATGGACACCTAATCTAACTTGATTAACACCTGGAACCATAATCAAAGGTATGCAACAACAACAACAACAACAACAACAAAAGGCCAGAGAAAGAAAGCTGAAGGTATCAGTCCCGTTGGATGGAAGCAAAGGATGAATGGGGGGGGGGCAAAGGAAACGGAAAGGCGACTAAAAAGGGCGAGGGGGGGGGGGGTTATAAGTATTCGGTGCCAACGTTGTAATGATTTCACAGTCTCTAGAAACGAGGAAGAGAAGTAAAAAAAAAATACTGAATTGAAAACTAAATTGAAACCGGCATCAAACAAATTACCTTTGCTTGTGGTCCTCGCATGCATTTACACGATACGTCTTCGACAATCACTCTGATAGTGGCTTTGCTTCTGTCAGGTATGCTTCTGGTATAGTCCTAATCGCCTGAGGCGCCCCTACTGGGGAATGTCGACGGGGCGGCTAAGACATTTTTCGTAGGCCAAATTGCACTTCACCTATTGCGTTGGCTTTTCAAAACCCCACATGACCTTTTGTCTAACCTCCTGCATGCGAGGTAAATAGATATACTGAAGAGGATGTGTATATCACTTCCACTGTGGAGGATGCGACGAGACTTGATTCTGACATACATCATTATCAACAGGAATTCTAATCTACCTTTCGAAGAGTTTTTCATCCCAGTGCAAAGTCGCAGTCTCCGTGGGCACCCGCAAAAAATTACCACTGTCACGTTTGGCTCCATAGAAAAAAGGCAGCATTCTTTGTTCGTGTTTATCCTCCGTGCAACATCCTGCCAGAGGAGGTTGTGACGATGACTACCATATCCAGGTTTAAAGAAGCCAAGGACGAATATTCAGACTGCATGTGGATGTAAATACCTTCTACCTCTTTACATGGCTTGTTGCACTTTACATGGCTTGTTGCACTTTACATGGCTTGTTGCACTTTACATGACTTGTTGCACTTTACATGACCTGTTGCACTTTACATGGCTTGTTGCACTTTACATGACTTGTTGCACTTTACATGGCTTGTTGCACTTTACATGACGTGTTGCACTTTACATGGCTTGTTGCACTTTACATGGCTTGTTGCACTTTACATGACTTGTTGCACTTTACATGACTTGTTGCACTTTACATGGCTTGTTGCACTTTACATGGCTTGTTGCACTTTACATGACTTGTTGCACTTTACATGGCTTGTTGCACTTTACATGGCTTGTTGCACTTTACATGACTTGTTGCACTTTACATGGTTTGTTGCACTTTACATGGCTTGTTGCACTTTATATGACTTGTTGCACTTTACATGGCTTGTTGCACTTTACATGGCTTGTTGCACTTTACATGACTTGTTGCACTTTACATGGCTTGTTGCACTTTACATGGCTTGTTGAACTTTACATGACTTGTTGCACTTTACATGACTTGTTGCACTTTACATGACTTGTTGCACTTTGCTAGTTTTGGGTTAAGTAAATTTGATTTTTATTTGATTTGATATCCACTAGAAAGAATGCGTCCTGTTGAATCACCTATTAAACTTAGGTTTGATTCAGTGAATCAGGAAAAAGTGAGTTTACAAAGCCAGTTAGAAAAATAAAGACAAAATCCAAAATTATTTTTCTGTCTGCTATATCCATCCTATTTATTCCTCTTTTCTCTTTAACTATGAGTTAAATAGTATAAATACCTGTGGTTATATTTCCCATTGTTTATAATGGACCATTCCAATCTATTCCTATATTGTTTGTTTACTGACAGTTTACTGTAATATTACTATAAAACAAAAGATTGGAATAGTCCATTATAAAAAAATAGTGAATATTACCACAGGTATTTATACTATTTAGCCCATAGCTGGAAAGAGAAAGGGATATGTGGGGAGAAAGAGAGGGGGAGACTGAAGGGGGAGTGATAAAGTAATCATAAGATACTAGAACAAAGATACTGAACTCAGATTAGATTGTTTCAACCAGGACAAAGTGAGTTTGCAAAGCCAGTTAAATATAAACAAATAAAAAGACAAAAAAAAATGAGTCTTTCTGTCTGCTATATACCCCTCTCTCTTTCTCTCGCACTCTCTCTTTTCTTTCTTTCCCTCTCGGCTATGGATTAAATAGTATTACTATTTGTGGTGTTATTCCCTTTTGTTTATAATAGACCATTTAGAACCAAAGTAAGAGAAAAAGAAAGCGGGAGTGAAACGAGAGTGGGAGAATAAGAACGGAGAGTGAGAGAGGAAGAGGGTGATATACAGAATCACTTTGTAAGAGATGGCTCACTTTGTAAGTAACTTGCAAACTGTGGCTAACTATAACAATTAAAATGGATTCTTTTTCAAACATAACTCAATCCTAAAACCAAGAAACATTTTTGCATTAAAATATACAGAAAAAAAAACCCTTAGTGAAACAAACGTTGATTAAGTTAGCTTTAGTATGTTAATAGGGAGGTGACGATGGTTAAGTGGATAACGATACGGACTGAAGATCTGGGTGTTCCAAGTTCGAATCCAGTCAATTCCACAATACCACTTTCACTTAGGGATGTTGGCAACCTTCTCGTGGTCCTTCCCGTAAGTATCCGATGTCTTTCCAGAAAGATTTCTAACTAGAAAACATTGGGGAAACTAATGCCAACACCAGAATCATCTGATTCACACGAAAGAAGAAGAAGTATGCTAATAGATGTTACTGAGCTTGGATCAGACTGAAGTATGTTTGTGATTTGTGTATGGCGGGCACATACAACAAGTGTAGTTCGAATAAATCTTTTGTCTTTCTAAGCTCCAATTGCCACCGTGTTGCATTCCCGTGCTTGTTTAACAAGTACTTCCATGGAATGTGCTCCAATGAACTTGTTACTCTGGTGCCTCCCTCAACGTAAATACACTCGACCAACCCGACAATCTGCCAAATCCCATCTATTCACTGTGGAGGTTCTCAGATGCCGGAGAGCCTTCTTATCTACTCCATTAGCTTCTTTTCTCGAGCTGCCACCCTTTGAAACTCCCTCCCTGCTCTCCGTTTCCCCGACTGTACCGATATGCAGAAATTTAAAACTAATGTGAACAAGCATCTCGCTGCACAGCTCCCAAGTTAGCATTACCCCTAAATTCTCAGTAGCCCCTTACGTCTACAGTGGCAACTTGCCTTGTTTGGTGGGTGGGGGGGGGGGGAACTATGTTAAAAAAAAAAAGTTCGCTTTGATGCAGTGCATAGTCAACAGGCAAAAAGTAATTTTGGAGTCATTTCGATAAAGGTCGAATTGTTAAGGCCAGAAGACAAGGTCAAACCGTTTCCCAAATAACAAAGTTTGTGGGATGTTCACATCTCGTCATTCGTTAATGAGTCGACAAGCAATAGAATTGAACGTTGAAACAACAAAAGAAGTTTGTCTAGTCTCACTTTCTCCGGGGAGCGGCGGGGAGCGGCGGGGAGTGGGGGAGCGGGGGAGCGTTTGGGGCAGGGTTTGTCGTTATTCCAGGAATGTAAGAGTACCAAATTGCGGCAACGGTGGGTTAGGGTGGAGCAATGTTCTGCCGGAAAACGCTGTTCCCAAAGCACTTCGCTATGCACTCTTCTACATGAATATGAGCTGCTGCCCTACATCTAACATATACAGTTATCTCGTCGGACTTTCAAAATCAGATTCTGATAGCATTTAAACTGATAAACCAAACTTTGCTTTAGACTTTCCAATTTTCATTTGTTATTGTTATACGATGTTATTGGCAATACAATAACGTACTTAATTCAATTGTAATTAAGTACGTTATTATATTGCCAATAACATCGTATAAATAAATTGTATTTAAAAAATGACTTAGCCCGGTCCAGACATCTGGTGATATGAAACATCTTTTAAATAATCGCCTAAAAATAATAATCAGCAAGAGAGATAACTCATATTTTTAATTGAAGAAAATATTAGGAGTTGTCTACCTTACAGCTAACGTTTTATTTCGCTTTTCTGTATAAATTTAAAAATGTGCAAACCTATAAAAAATTTAAAAACTAAAATAATTCACTGCATCCCAGGTAACGCCGGGTAAATACAGCTAAATTAAAGTGGATGTTTTTCCTATTTGATAAGCAAAAACAACTTATTGAAAACTGTTTTGTCAATCATTTATATATTTAGTCCATTCACTCGTTTCCGCTTTGCTTACTGATGCCAAAACAATAGTTGGAGGAGATAACTCTCTCTCTTTCAGTCAACACTACTCTTACCACAACCCATTACACCGTAAGAAAATACGGAAAGAAATCTAATTAGCATCATCTTTTCATATAACATAATGTGGTCACTAATTTCATATGTATCACCACCTTACAATAACCGACTAATAAATAATAATAATAATAATAATAATAATAATAATAATAATAATAACAAGCCGCGCGTGTGTGGTCCCCCTCTGTATGTGACTCGATGTGGCGAGTGTAAAATGCAATAAATTTGGGCAATTTGAGGCATTTTTGACCCCCCTTTGACCCCCTGGGGACGCGAACCAGAATTTTTCTGAGGTCAAGGATGCTCATTTTATATTCAGAACAATTGCCTCTACATTTTGGCCAAGTTTCAGAAAAATTGAATGGATGGATGGGAGAAAAGGGTAATTGTTTTTGCCATTTTGGGGGCTTTTGACCCCCTGGGGATGCGAACCAGATGTTTTCCAAGGTCAGCGATACTTATTTTCTATTAGGAACAATTGCCTCCACATTTTGGTCAAGTTTCAGAGAGATTGAATGGATGGATGAAAAGTTATGGATGAAAAGTTATGGGGGGCTAACCAGATTTTTTTTTTTAAATCAGAGAATGTCACTTTCTAACCTGACCAAAGTTACAACTTCATGCAAAATTTCAGAGAAATTCAATGGATGATTGCGGAGAAAAATCCGGACGGACGGACGGACGGATGGACGGACGGTCGGACGGTCGGACGGACGGAAATGCCTCAAAACATAGGTCCCCCGATTTTATAAATCAGGGGACCAATAATAATAGTATTTAATAAAAATAAGTATGGCATAAAGGACTTCTCCTGAAAATACGCTCATACGGTATTACTGGGCAATTACTAAATATAATTAGATCCTTCCTAGACAAAAGAAAAATCCAGGTTGTCCTCGATGGCCGTTCATCTAAGCAGCATGACATAAATGCTGGTGTACCCCAGGGATCTATCCTTGGACCCTTGTTGTTCCTGATCTATATAAACGATCTCTCTGATGACATAGAGTCTGAGATTGGTTTATTTGCTGATGACACCACCCTTTACTCTCGCCATGTTGGCAAAACCGACGCGATCATATCCGAGGCAATGGCTGAATCCTTAGAAAATGACCTCCAGGCTGTGGTGGATTGGGGTCATAAATGGTTGGTAACTTTTAATGCCGCAAAGACAAAGCTCCTTTCCTTCAATAACTACAGGGAAGCTTTTCAACCACCGATTGTCATGGCAAATAGCACCCAACCTGAAAGTTCACCATTCAAACTCCTCGGCCTGACCTTCACAGGTAACATGAGTTGGAACAAATACATTGAAGACATTGCCAAAGCTGCCGCAAAGAAGATTGGCTCCCTCTACCATGCTAGTAAACTCCTCACACCTGGCATTATCCTGTATCTCTACAAAGCCACCATCCGCCCATGCATGGAGTATTGTTGCCACATCTGGGCTGGCGCATCATCTACTAGTCTCTCCCTTCTTGACAAGGCCCAAAAAAGAATCGCCAACCTAATAGATCCCTCACTGTCAACCAAGCTTCAGCCCCTGTCCCATCGCCGCAATGTAGCATCCTTATGCTTGTTTTACAAATACTTCAATGGATTGTGCTCCGATGAGTTGGCTACTCTGGTGCCCCCTCGACGTAAATTCACTAGACCAACTCGGCAATCAACTAAATCTCATTCATTCACTGTGGAGGTCTCCAGATGTCGGAGAGCCTTCTACTCAAATAGCTTATTTCCTCGTGCTGCTGGCCTCTGGAACTCTCTCCCTGCCCCCTGTTTCCCCGACAGAACAGACATGCAGAAATTTAAAACTTATGTAAACAGACATCTCGCTGCGCAGATCACAAGTTAGGTTGACCCCCCCTTCCTTCTCCCCTTTTCCTTTCTCAGTAGCCCCTTACGTCTACAGTGGCGGCCTGCCTTGTTTTGAGTGAACTATGTTCAAAAAAAAAAAAAAAATACTCCTTTCTTTTATTAGCAATAGAAACAACCAAATATTTTTTTCTGAAAAAGTTTTTTTCCATTCGCTTGCAATAATTAAATAGGTAACATCTTTTTTATGCATTTACTTGTGAGCAGACAAAAGATGGCAGCCGCATTTCCTGTGAAAATGTTGGTGTACGGCTTCCGATAGTTATTTATATTGTTTTTTTCGGACTATTGTCCACAATATTGATATTTATATTTACTAGCGGGACCCGTAGAAATTCCACGGTTGCTTTCTGTATAATTTGGGCCAAGATTAATATATATTATTATACTAAAGCTGAGTTAATCAACCTTTGTTTCTCTGAAACTGTTTTTCTCTTCAACCATCACTCACTCATCATTATCAAAATATCAAACTAATCTCTCTCTCTCTCTCTCTCTCTCTCTCTCTCTCTATATATATATATATATATATATATATATATATATATATATATATATGGGAAAATGAAAAAGGAAAACCAAAAAGGGATGTTTTTCATGTGTACATCAACGTTTCGTCTTTATTTATAAGACTTCATCAGGATGATAATATAAAGAAAAATGTCATGCAAGTACGTGCACATATAGGGTTGACATTATGGGAAGAAGGGAGGAAAGTAGTAGCCACTCTCAAATCCCCTCATTTTCTCAAATCCTCTCTAAGACCGTGACGTTCACCCATCCACCAAAATCACAGGCCCCCCCTCCTTCTTTACCCACCCTCCATTTCTCTGAATACACCCCCACACATACATCCCCTTTCACCATGAACCCAAACTTTCCAATCTATTTTTTTCCTTCAGTCTTTGCCGCAGCCACCTGTTCAAATATTCCAGCCTCCCTCTTCCCCACCCCTCCACTCCCTCACTCACTGCCATCCACATTATTCCCGCTCATCCTCCACCTCTTTCTCTTACCACCAGCCACAGTATCCCTGCTCACCCCCACTTTTCCACTCTTCTCCACTCAGTTTCATAAACATTTACTTTCATTCCTCACTACTGACTCCACTAAGTTCGGACGTCAACCCTACTGTTTTCTCCAGTAGTGGCTACTACTTTCCTCCCTTCTTCCCATAATGTCAACCCTATATGTGCACGTACTTGCATGACATTTTTCTTTATATTATCATCCTGATGAAGTCTTATAAATAAAGACGAAACGTTGATGTACACATGAAAAACATCCCTTTTTGGTTTTCCCTTTTCATTTTCCCATTACGTCGGATTACCTTCATCCTTCTTTTCCCATATATATATATATATATATATATATATATATATATATATATATATATATATGAGAAAGGAAGGATGAGGGTAATCCGACGTAACGAGAAATAAAAAAGGAAAAACCAAAAGATGTTTTTTTATGTATTCATCAACGTTTCGTCTTTATTTGTAAGACTTCCTCAGGATGATAGTTTTAAGAAAAATGTCATACAATTACATGAAAATATTGGGTTGACATGATGAGTTAATGCGAAGAAGTAGTAGCCACTACTGGGAGCGCAGGACCAAGGTCCGGGCTGAGAGAAGTCGGTGGCAGGGAGTGAAATGAATGTGGATAGCTGTGAGTGAAAAAGGGGAGGGGTGGGAGTGTTAGTGAATTTGTCTCAGGGTGGGATAGAGGGGAGTGGTGTGCTGAGGTTTTTCCTTTTTCATATCCCATATATATATATGTATATATATGTATATGTGTGTATATGTATATATATATATATAAAATATATACATATGAATAAAATATTCCAAATCGTTTTTTTTTATAGAATTTTGAAAATAAACAAGAAATGTTATTTATGATAAATATATTAAAAAAATATCGTTTCTTGATTTGTTCTAAATTCTATAATACAATTCAAAATACGTTTTCTTAAGGATGTGTCCTCTTTTCTAATTCATATAACCCTAACCCTAACCCTAACCCCAACCCTAACCCTAACCCTAACCCTAACCCTAACCCCAACCCTAACCCTAACCCCAACCCCAACTCTAACCCTAACCCCAACCCCAACCCCAACCCCAACCCCAACCCCAACCCTAACCCTAACCCCAACCCCAACTCTAACCCTTATCCTAACCCCAACCCCAACCCTAACCCTAACCCTAACCCCAACACTAACCCTAACCCTAACCCCAACCCTAACCCTAACCCTAACCCTAACCCTAACCCCAACCCTAACCCCAACCCTAACCCTAACCCTAACCCCAACCCCAACACTAACCCTAACCTCAACCGTAACCCAATACACACATCTACAAAATCGTCAACGAGATCAGACGAAAATCATTCTTTTGGAACACACGTGTGGATTTAATTGCGATTTTAACATCAGTTAAATGAGGAACAAAAAAGAAAGTAAATAACTCTTCGTCAAGGCTGTTTTACGACGAAAGTCTCAGAGACATATATTTATGAAAACTGATTTTATTCATTTAATATATATATATATATATATATATATATATATATATATATATATATATATATAACGTTTCTTGTTTTTTTCAAAATTCTATAATATATATAGTCATCCACATACAGACTGTTTCGCTGTATCACATCTCTTTAGTGCAGCTAGACCAGCTAGTGCCTCAAGCGAGGATTGAAACGCAACCGTCCAGCTGACAGTCAGCACCTCTACCCTTGAGCTATCATACGACCCTGACTGAACGTAAGTGATATCTCAATGTAAACATTGTCAAGTGCCGGGAGCTCGAATTAGTTTTTACCCAATTAGAGATGCCTTAAAGGTAATGGCAGTTGTCGATATCATTGCAAATAAGCTCTACTCAAGAAAGGGAGCTTTATATAGCCATCCACATACTGACAGTTTCGCTGTATCACAGCTCTTCAGTGCGGGTAGACCAGTTAGTGCATCAAGCCGGGAGTGAAACTCAACCGTAAAATAAAATAAATAAAATGATAAAGGTAAAATAAAATAAAATATTATCTTTAAAATAATCCTATCAAGAAAAGTCAATGCTCAATATACGAGATAGAGCAATCATAAAAAGAAATGAATAATGAGAATAAAAATTGAAAAAAGAACAATATTTATTGAATCATCAAGTAGTTAAAACGAAGAATGTATAAATAAACTCTTTTTTCTTTCCTTAACCCATGGATTTTCAAAAATATAAAATTATATTACTGTAAAAAATTATATTACTCTTATCACAGTAAATTAATTATATATATATATATATATATATATATATATATATATATATAATATTTGTTATTGTTTATTATATATGTACGTATACGTTTCGTCCTTTTTAACAATCGGGACTCATCAGCATAGAGATATGCCTATTCACTAACGGTCATGCGATTCGAAACCCCGGATTACGAGTATTTTGCAACTCAAATCCGACGCCTTAACCACACGGCCAATTTTAAATAGCGAATAAACTGTGATAATTTTAACACTTTATCGGCGGCTTAACGTCTGAGAGCGTTCTACTTTTATATGGAAGGAACGATGCATTTAAAGCTAGTGACGTCATATATATATATATATATATATATATATATATATATATATATATATATATATATATATATATATATATAATTATGTCGGCATAATCTTAAAAGTCAGACCCAATTACCACTTAAGCTGACAAATCAAATTTTGATTTTGATTAGCCAATTTTCATTTGTTATTGTTGCACCATGTTATTGGCAATTAACAACATACTTCGCTACAAGTAATTAAAAAAGTTATTTAATCCGGTTCGCGAGTTTACTAATATGGAGACATGCTTTAAAAAACATATCTGCTTTTTTTTTATACCTTAGATACTGAACTTAACAAAAAGAAGGCGTAGTTATAGAACATAGAAATATTCACAAAATTCACAAAATAAATATGGACGTAATGGATCCCGAGCAACACCGGGTCGTTACAGCTAATAAAATAGATTGTAATGCGGTCTCACACCAAACTGAGCCCCGAAAAGAAGCATCATGCACTTCCAGCCCTCTCCCCCGAAAAGGGAGAGGGGAATAAAAAAAAGGGAATGTTGGAAAAAAAAAAAAGACGATGTTCGTTATCGAAATATTCTTGTGCCAAAACTCATTACTAAACAATTACCAAATGTTGATTCATCGTCGCTGATAATGGAATCATAGATTTCCTTTGTCGTAAAATCAGCAGAGTGTCAATGCTGGTTGGAAGCGGGAGCCAAATGTCTGCGGAACGATGATGCAGCTAAAGATAACGGTTGAGTGTTTCCGAGCTCTGCAGATAATGAGACATCAGAGCAGCCTGGGTAGACATTAATGTTAATAGCCATTGTCTGTCGAGCGAATTCCACGTTCACAAATGCCGATAACTCACTCATTATTCCGTGTGTCAATATGAACGACAGAAAAAGAAAAAAAAAACGGTTCGAATGTCAACCGTAAAGCATCAATAGCGCGACCGCGTTCAATAACATTTGACATTAGACACATTAGGAACTGTTTCACATGGGTTTCGTGCTAATCGACAACTTGTGCAATTCACCCAAGTCTTTTTAAGTCGGTAAATAAAAAAAAATTAAAAGTGTTGAGGTTTTAAAAAAAAATTTTTACATGTAAAGAATTCATTCTAAACAGACGTGTAACAGTTATAAACTGACCTATCTTCTCCCTCCGAAAAATGTCCCCATTTAGTGAGCTGGTCACACACTGACCAATCAGCCTGCAGGGCGCATGGATCCCTTCTGTCGGCTGAGGAACTACTTCAGCTCTTCTGGGAATCCCAGGCGATCTACAGGAAGAGACACCGACAAGAAACGAGAAAACACCCCATTCACTCTTTCTCCCGCCCTTGTCCACTGGACGCTCACAGCAAATACTATCTTCGCCTGAAGATAGTTGCTGACAGTCCCCAGGCAGATTTAAAAACTCTTAATGTCCTCCTTTCTTTCTCGGACACTGTCCAAGTTTCTTTCTACCTATACAAAACGCTATAGGTAACCTTTGTGAATAAACCCTTTTCGTGTCTGTAATCAACGATAGAGACAACAGAAGCTTATATAAATTTAAAAATTCAGATACAAGAATTTATATATCTAATATATAAAGTTATCTTGTTGAATTTTATAATTTAGACCTGTTGTGAAGTGAATTGTGTGAGCGTTAAGATACTAATATGTAGAAATAAATCGATTAAAACGATTCTATGTGGGTCAATAATAATAATTGATTGATTAAGAATTTACAACTGGGATAATTACTATGAAATGAGGTTTTAATTATCTGTCGCTGAGCTGATGTCAAATGCGTCCTCCATTAAAATCTATTTAAGTTGGTAAATCGCAAAAAAGGATATGAGTAATATATATATATATATATATATATAAGTTCAAATATTAACATAATGATCAAAACCAATACTTTTCAAAAGTGCTCAATATATATTAGAGCTTTTGGTTGTTATTTTTTTTTTACAATGTACCGGTTTTACGTGAAATATTAATAAATTGATTTGAGATTCCATTCTTGTTTTCTCTTCTCGTTTGTTTTTGTTCACCTTCTCCACCTTCCGGTACCTATATCACATTGCTCCAGCCTCGGATTACAAACCTACATTTATATTTACCAGCAATGCTTCAAGCAAACTACAATCTCCTTTTATATATATATATATATATATATATATATATATATATATATATATATATATATATATATATTTTGGTACAGAAAAATTAGTACAACATTCGTACCGTCGGTTTCAAGCACAGACGGACTTAGCCATCCGGCTCTCTTCAGTTTCAGCTTCTGTTGAGATGACAACAGAAGCTGAGGAGAGCTGGGTGGCTAAGTCCTTTTGTGCTTGAAACCGACGGTACGAATGTTGTATTAATTTTTCTGTACCAAAATAAATAAATATTACGCTCTTAATTTCTAATTTTTAACTTTAATTCTCAATTAATCGAGCACTCTGCTTGGATTTTTCCTGCTATATTACAAAGAAGTGTATATATATATATATATATATATATATATATATATATATATATATATATATATATATATATATATATATATATGCATTCTTGTTTCTGAATATTCCCAATTATTTAAGTTTCTCTCTGGAACTGATGCTTTACATGTAAAATAAATGTTACCCCTATCCATTTTTTGCGATTTACTAACTTGAAAATGTTTTAATGGAGGACGCTTTTGACATCAGCTCAGCGACAGATGATTAAAACCTTCAAAAATTTCATAGTAATTATCACAGTTGTAAATTGTAGGATTGGAAGTTCTTTTTTTTTTAATTTCTTTTTCTTTTTTCCTTTTTTCTGAAGTGGTCAACTTTTCTCGAGTGTTTACCATTTATATGCTTACGTTTTCCGAACATTTTATCAGAATTTCAATCTGGAATTTCACCGTATTTTCCCCTCTCTTTTTTTGTTATGACATGCTTGATTTTAATCTTCATACGGAGACATAAAAGTGGTGCAAAACTGTTCCGTTCGAATAATTAATTTACCCGATCTGGGACGGGTATTCTATTCTATTATATATATATATATATATATATATATATATATATATATATATATATATATATATTGAACTTCATTAAAATATCTAAATTATTTCCTCTAATTTTGTAAATGATTTTGTCCTTTTAGTTTCGTAAAATTATATGCAAAAGAAATATCTGTTTCAGTAATAAAACTAGATACACAGTTTGCCTAGATTTTCATAATTTTATCATTTGAAACGAAGACAACGAAATGAACTTGCTAAATGTAACCCAAGCCCACTACGCAGAAGAGGCGACCGCGTCTTATTGTATTAGTGTCAAGTAGGCAGAAACGATATGAACGCTGCATATAAGTTGGACGTATATATGAAATGATGCGATATGATTGGTCAATAAGTTTGGCTCAAATGTCAGGTGATCTGAAAGAGTTACTAAGATCTACATTATCTTAATATCTTTGTAATGTCCTCCTTCAGTCACTAGTTCCAACTGTGTTTCATGTCTGTCTCTTTGTCTCTGATTACACACTGGGACCGGCAATCTCATCCCATCCCACTTTTCTGGCCGCTAAACAAAAAATAGAAGAGCCAAATGGACTACAATAGACCTACAACCCTTTTTAATGAGTCAGAGTCTCCGTTTCTCAGTGGAGACGTCAGTGGGGAATCTTAATGTACTTCAGTTTTTGGCTCCATTTCTATCAAACTCGATGAATATTGACAAGTGACATTAAGCAGTCCCGTCTCTTCATACGTTCAGTATATATTGGTATTCTGCAGATAAAGATGGCAGCGAGGAAGGAGGGGGGGATGATCATCTTGAACATCAAGTCTCACATCTCAAGAATATTGAATCAGAAGATGTTTTGATGGCTTGAGGAATCTGAACAACATTTTCCAAGTTTCTGATTGATAATTAAATAAAAAATGATTTCATTGACAGCGGTTTATTTCATTTTTTATACTAATGAGTAAACATTTACCGAGGCCAAAAACAACTCGAGGATATCGTTATTCTGTAGATAAAAACTAGGGAAGGGGCGAAAGATCATCTTGAATGTCGGGCGTCACATCTCAAGAATATTGAATCACAAGATTGGCTGAAGGAATTTGAACAAAAAATTTTTTTATACTAAGGCCAAAAGCCACTCAAGGATAAGGGTTAATGAGATTGTCATCGGATAATGAACAATACTATGCGAAGCTTGAAAATGATGAATGAAATCAACAAAATTTGATTATTGGAAAGGACAACTTGATAAGAATTTGTTCACATTGGACTTGAAGACGACCATGCTGTAGTCTGCAAGGAAGCAGTCCTGTGGCATCTAGTCATTTAACGTGGCCATACCATCGAAGTCTCCTGTTCTGCAAGCATCTCCCTATACTATCCAAACTCAATCGTCCTCTGAGGTCATCAGATCTGAACCTTTCTTTAATGCTCACATTACACATCCATCGAATCGTTCTCATATCATTTCTCTCCATGCAACGTATATCCTCAACCCTGGCCAGGTTTCACTTTCATATATCATCTCACACTGCGTGCACATACCTGACATACTCTTCCCTTGATCGACAGTGGTAATGCTCTGCTGGTTCATAATGGCAAAAGTTCTCTGAACTTACTCCATCCATTTCTAACTATTGCTATCACACTAGCACCTGCTCCACCCTGTGCTCCAATGGTAGCACCAAGATAACAACATTTGTAAACAACCTCAAGAAATTCGCGATCCACGTATATTTTCTCCACATCAGGCACTTATTTCCAACAATATCCATATTTGTATTTGTCAGATGTTCAGCTATGCTGAATACTTTATCTTTTTGGTCATCCCTTTGTAGTATATCTGGAAACCTAGCTTGCTCAGACTCCATCTTGGATTTGTAGATTACTCTTCTTGCTGTCCTTCCTGGCACCAGATACATATCCTTATTCACTAAACCGTTTCTCCATTCGCTCCATCGTTTCCGTTTTTCTTTGACACACTTCTCAGCTTTCTCATTCTACCACCATGCCACCCTATGCGTTGGGGGCCCTTTCACCCATCCACAAATTTGTTCTGTTACCTCCAACAGTGTATCCTTCAACTTCTTCCACTGTTCTTCCATACTTCCTGAAGTGGATCTGGTAACCGAACGATCAATCCTTTGGTTTCTAAACTCCTGTTTCACATGTTCTTCATTTAACCTCCACACTTTTCTCCTGTTAATCTTGCGAGCTCTCTTTAACTTCAAGCCACAAATAACTGGTTTACTCTTGTGTCACAATTCCTCCACCAGGTATTCCTTTCACATAACTCAAGATCTTCCTGTCCGTTTTTTTTCTTATGAATAGATAATCTACTTAAGTATTTACGATTCCAGTTTCTTGGGGCATGTAATAAACTCGGAAAGTATTTCACTCCTTTTTGAAAAAGTCAAAGTTCTGCTCGATCTACATCCTTTATCTTCACTACGTCAGTTATAAAATTTTTAGGGGCTATTGAACTATTTAAGATGTTTCATTCCATATCGTGCTGACATGCTCACTCCTATGACGGATCCGTTGAAAAATAGAAAGATGAAGGATGAACCCATTTCACTTGATAACTGCCAGCTTAAAGCCTTTCATAAGGCGAGAAAAAAGCTTGCAGATACACCATTGCTATCACATCCAATACCTGATTCTGAATTATTGTTGCTGATGAGTCCAGTTCAGCTGTTGGCGCAGTCTTACAGCAAAATAATATTTTTCTCGAAGATTTACTCCCACTGAAAGTCGTTAAAGTACTTTCGGACGTGAAGTAATGAGATGATTTCCCTTTCCTTGAAAACAGTATTTGTAACAAACATGTCCATGGCAATACCAAATTATATGATTATTTCTCCTTCTGTATTCTTTCTTATCATCGTATCCATTCACTCCAATACGATGCACCGACCACTAGTCTCTCTCCCGCTTAGAAAGGGGCGAAAAACGAGCCTCTAATCTAATAGGTCCCACACTCTCTATAACAAGCTCCCGCCCCTGTCCCATCTCCGCAATGTTGCATCTCCGTGCTTGTTTTTAACAAGTACTTCAATGGAATGTTCTCTGGCAAGTTTGTTGTGCTTGTGCCCCCTAAAAGGGTTGCGCCCCCTCAAAGTAACTACCCCGAAAAACCCGACTAGCAGCAAAATTCCACCCCTTCAGTATAGAAATCCCCAGATGTTGGAAAGCTTTCTAATCTAATAGCTTCTTTTCCTGAACTGCTTGCCTATGGAATTCCCTTCCTGCTCCCTGTTTCCACGACTGTACAAACATGCAGAAATTTAAATGCAACGTTAACAGACATCCTTTTGCACAACTCCCCGCAAAGCATGCCCCTATAAATTTGACCCCCTTAATTCACAGTAGCCCCTTACGCCTCAGTGGCAATATACCTTGCTTTTTTGGAGTGAATATAAATAATTATTTAAAAAATCTACTTCACTGGAATAACTTTATTTCAAACAAACTGAAGCCAAAGACGTTTAGGTATTGTAAAAAAACATTCTGGAAGGAAAACAAAGACAAAATGGCTAGGCAGAATCAAATAACGATGTCTGAATTCTAATATTGTGAAACAAGATAACTTTATATATTAGATATGCATGATACGATAATGATTGTCGTCGTAAAAACCCGGATCACTAATTATAGTGATATTTTTTTGTTTTTGTTTTTATTTTGAATGTAAAATAAAAACAAAAAACTCAACGTTTCCTGAACTTTGTTTTGTCATGAATTTTTATGTATTTTTTTTTCTTCCATTTTTTCTTCCATTTTTTAAATTCATTTTTTTTCTGTCTATTTTAGCTGAGCTTATTGCGAATTCTTTGAAAGCGTTTGCGAATTGAGTGCAGAGTAAAAATCAATAGTGCTGGCCCGATGTTGGAATTGGCGAAGGTGATTTTTCCGCAGTGGATATGTTCGCGGAAGAACTCAGGTGAACATGACGATTGGAAGAGAAGCAGGAAAACCTTGTGGGTTTCTTTAATAAAGAATTCGCTTTTTCAGTTGGGTTCATTGTGAACCGTTTATGGCAAAATGAGAGAGAAACGGGGAGAGGGGGAAGGGAGAAAGAGAGGGCGAGGAGGAGGGAAGAGGTAAGGTGATGATGATGATGATGATGATGATGATGATGATGATGATGATGATGATGATGATGATGATGATGATGATGATGAGGAAATGGTTTGAATTTTGAATAAAGAAAAGTATAAGATAGAAAAAAGAAAAAGAGAACAGAGAGAGAGAGAGAGAGAATGAGAAAGAGAGAGAAGGGGGGGGGGTAGGGGAATAGGTAGGAGAAATCATTTGAAATAAAGAGGAGTAGAAGGCGGAGGATGAAAAAGAGATGGGAAAGAGGAAAAATAATCAGAAAAGAGGAAGAGGAAGGAGAAAGAAAGAGGATGTATGTCAAAATAAAAGAGAGGGAGAGAGAGAGAAGGTGATGATGATGATGATGATGATGATGATGATGATGATGATGATGATGATGAAAGGGGGAAATGATCTAACATATAAAGTTATCTTCTCAGATTTTAGAAATTCAGACCCAAATAGCATTTAAGCTGACAAATTAAACTTTGTTTCTAACTAAACAATGCTAATAACAAATTAATAATACTAATAGGAGGAATCAGAAAAAGGAAGGAGGAGGGGGAAAAAGAAGAGAGAGGAGGTGGAATGACAAAAAGGAAGGAGGAGGGGGGAAAATAAGAGAGAAGAGGAGGAATCAGAAAAAAGGAAGGAGGTGGGGGAAAAAGAAGAAAGAGGAGGAGGAATCGGAAAAAAGAAGGAGGAGGGGGAAAAAGAAGAAAGAGGAGGAGGAATCGGAAAAAAGAAGGAGGAGGAAGAAAAAGAAGAGAGAGGAGGAGGAATCAGAAAAAAGGAAGGAGGAGGGGGAAAAAGAAGAGGGAGGAGGAATCACAAAAAGGAAGGAGGAGGGGGAAAAAGAAAAGAGAGGAGGAATCACAAAAAGGAAGGAGGAGGAGGAAAAAGAAGCGAAAGGAGGAGGAATCACAAAAAGGAAGGAGGAGGAGGAAAAAGAAGCGAAAGGAGGAGGAATCACAAAAAGGAAGGAGGAGGGGAAAAAGAAGAGAGAGGAGGAGGAATCAGAAAAAAGGAAGGAAGAGGAGAAAGAAGGGGGTGGGTGAATGTAGAAATCAAGAAAAGAAAAGTGATACTAATTATGACTGATGGGGGGGGGGGGGGTATTTGTTGATATGTTTTTATTTTTTATTTTTTTCCACTAGAAAAGCAAATGGTTGAATTTTGAAATTTGAAATCAACTTCATAATCGGACTCTAAAAATAAATAAAAGATGGAGTACTGCGGCCACATCCGGGAAAGTGCCGCTCAAAATACCGTTTTTTTTTTTGCATTGACAAAGTACAAAATCGACTTCACAATCTAGTGGGGGATTATCTCTTCTGTTCTCTACAGTGTCTTTCTCACAGAAGAGATATTGCTAGTCTTTCTCTGCTCTATTGTCATTTCAATTGAAGATACTCGACTGAGCTCCAATCTCTGGTTCCTCCTTGTAAGAAATCAACAGCAAAGAAGTTTCCTTTCTTCCACCGTGTGCCTAACATCAAACAGGATTCCCATGAACAGCGTTTCTTTCCAAGAAGTTCCCATCGGACCCGGGAGTTCTTCTCTGCATGTTTGTCTTCAAATCCAATGTCAACAAATACTTGTCGTGAACCCTCCCCCATGACTAATCAAAGTTAGTTAATTTCATTAATCCTCTCGTAATATTCTTCTTCATTCACCTGACAATTTATCCATCTGATTGACCTTTATCCTCGCGTGGACTTTGCCCTTGATAAGTTATGACGCATTGGTAAATAAACAAACAAACAAACAAAACAAAAAAGGTAAGAAATATGTAATAAAACAAAGCTTTGCTAAACTTTCACATATTAAGTTAATGTTCCCGGGTAACGCCACATTTGAGATATTTTAGACTTGCTAATTCCGGATGTGTTTCGTCAGTTCCAGATGTGTTTAAAAACAAACAAGACGATCATTCCCGAATGATCGGTGTATAAAACTAACAAGACGATCATTCCCAAATGATCGGTGTATAAAACTAACGAGACGATCATTCCCGAATGATCGGTGTATAAAACTAACATGACGATCATTCCCAAATGATCGGTGTATAAAACTAACAAGACGATCATTCCCAAATGATCGGTGTATAAAACTAACAAGACGATCATTCCCGAATGATCGGTGTATAAAACTAACAAGACGATCATTCCTAAATGATCAGTGTATAAAACTAACAAGACGATCATTCCCAAATGATCGATGTATAAAACTAACAAGACGATCATTCCCGAATGATCGGTGTATAAAACTAACAAGACAATCATTCCCGAATGATCGGTGTATAAAATTAACAAGACGATCATTCCCAAATGATCGATGTATAAAACTAACAAGACGATCATTCCCGAATGATCGGTGTATAAAACTAACAAGACGAGCATTCCCGAATGATCGGTGTATAAAATTAACAAGACGATCATTCCCGAATTATCGGTGTATAAAGCTAACAAGACAATCATTCCTGAATGATCGATGTATAAAATTAACAAGACGATCATTCCCGAATGATCGGTGTATAAAATTAACAAGACGATCATTCCCGAATGATCGGTGTATAAAATTAACAAGACGATCATTCCCGAATGATCGGTGTATAAAACATCACATTTCTTGAAAATCATTCTTTTATCATTGAAAATTCAAATAACATTCACGTTTCTAACATATAAAGTTATCTTGTCGAATTTTCAAAGTCAAACCCAAATAGCAATCCGTCTGACATATCGACACTATAAATATGGCTTCTTGGTTGACTCAACTTTCCCGGGCAACACTGGAACACGGTTCCCACTAGTTTGAAAATGGAATGCAGTTCGATCGATTGATTTTTAATCTAGTGAAATAAATTAGTCTCATTGTCGTTGATTTGGGACTAAAATGTTTTTTTGTTTTTGTTTTTGTTTTTTTATATAGTTGAACATTTTTTTATATAGTTTTAATAGTTGAAAAACTTCCGAGACTATATGTTGGATATTTGGATATGCATGGTTAGGTTTCCTTCCTCTTGTTTAAATACCTTTCTGGTACTAAAGTTTAGTTCATCCTGATAAAACATAAAAAATAAATAGAAATAATAGTAATAACTATGATTACAAAAACAAGATCGCAAGTGAGTTTCCCTAGGGCTAATCACCCAAGGAAGTCGGGCAGATTTCGACAGGATAAAGCCGTTGTCATTAGAGACACTGAAGTAGGAGCTCCTTCTTTCGAAATGGCAAATGGGACTTGTCCGACCGAAAATAATTTTAAGATTGCTCCCTGTGGAGCTTCATTATGTAAAACATGTGAGATTCTAATAACATCTAAAGAATATCAATCGAATAGAATTTATCCGGTCCTAAAACATTCGGGGGAAGATTTGTCGTGTGAGTCACAAAATTTTGTTTACTTATTATCGTGTAGAAATAAATTGACTTACAATAATTTTCCACCGAAGGACTTAGGATGAAGATCTTTTTTTTAATTTTTATTTTTTTATATAGTTTTAATGGTTGAACAACTTCCGAGAATATATATATATATATATATATATATATATATATATATATATATATATATATATATATATACTTTTCCACTGCCAACTTATCCATCCATGTAATTCCTCTGCTGATAAAATGTTAATCTTTGAAAAGCCTTGGCTTAAGGAAAAAATAATAAACATGTTTTTACACATTGCATTGAACAATCGAAGTTAAAATAGATTTGTCATTCGTACATGTTTATCTCTCTCTCTCTCTCTCTCTCTCTCTCTCTCTCTCTCTCTATATATATATATATATATATATATATATATATATATATATATATATATATATAAAAATTTGGGAAAGTTCGTTTTTTAAGCATCTTTAGAATTTTAAACATAAAGATAGAGGCAAAATGCCTTCATAAAAACCATATGTTAGATGCATGTATTTTTGATTATAATCAAAATACCTTTTATTTGTCGAGGCTTGTTATATCAAGTGAAATATTAGATAAAAAATTTCAAGATGAAGAAGAACAAAAGAAAAATGTTTTCACACATGGTTTTTATGAAGGCATTTTGCCTCTATCTTTATGTTTAAAGTTCTAAAGATGCTTAAAAGAATGGACTTTCCCAAATTTATACCTACCAGCGACCATACCGTTAGTCCACACAACATCGGACGTGACTTCTAGAAGACCAGGAAGGATTATTACGAAAATAAAAGTTTAATACCTTTTATTTGTCCAAATCTCTGTCGAGGTGTGTAATATCAAGCGAAATATTAGATAAAAAGTCAGGATAAAGAAAAAAAAAAGTAAAATTGTTTTAATTTTTAAATTTTTGATTTTGATTTTAATAAAAATATCTGCATCTAACACATAGTTTTTATGAAGGCATTTTGCCTTTATCTTTATTTATTTATATATATATATATATATATATATACATATATATATATATATATATATATATATATATATATATATATATATATATATATATATATATATATATATATATATATATATACATCTTGAGTATATGAATAACATTCCGATTCTTGTTTCTTATATTCAACAAACTTATTTTCTGAAGAACAAATTGCAGAACATTTGTTCGGGTTTCATCTTGTTGTTCTGTAAAAGCCAAAAATCGATTCTTCGGAAATTGAATTAGTTTTGAATGGAACAGGGACATTTTTTTCCAGAGCCACTTTGGTGCCATTGTCATTGCAGAAGCATTGGACGTTGTAGAAATTATATATATATATATATATATATATATATATATATATATATATATATATATATAGTAAGCAATATATATATATAGTGTGTGTGTCAGGTTGTAGAAATTATATATATATATATATATATATATATATATATATATATATATATATATATATATATATATAATTTGTCTTTATAAACGAATCGTCTGTATGAAAAATTGATGAAACGGTCGTAATTCTTTGAGCTGAAAACCAATTTTGCTTTTTATAAGGTCTTATATTTTATTTATCGTAAAATATCTCAATTTATATATATATATATATATATATATATATATATAATTATTAAAGACAATATATGTACCATCATATATCATCAGATCCTTTTACTTTGTAGTCTCCTTTGAAGATTCAGCTCAATGTTTGTCAATTATTGATAACAGAGCAAAATATAAAACCGTTTTTATTATATTCCAATAACCATGGTTTGTTTTATTACTTTTATTTTTATTTTTTCACATTTCCAAAAATTTTTAATTTCTGTGAGATATATTTAACGGTCCGTTTCATTTGTTTTGTGCCAAACAACATTAGTATGTCAATATCGTCTCTGCAACATTACAAAATCATCAGAAAAAGTTCACAAATAATAAAAGAGTTCTTAGATTAGAGTGTCTTGAAAAACACCCACACAATACATCAGTTTCATTTTAGGGTGAAAATAAACAAAAAACAAACAAACATTTTTAGAGCAAACACTCACGCGTGTGAGATCAAACTAATCCGCCATTTTGATTTTTTTTTGTTCAAAGCTAGTATCTCCTAAAAAAATTAGTGCGAACAATTTAAAAACTTTAATTCGGTAATATTTGCTAAAATATTTAATATGTACTATAATTTATTTATAAAGTTCCAGTTTATTTGAAGATAATTTTTTTTTTTTATTAAAGTCACCTAAATGTTTATTTAAGTCGTTAGGGTGCGAAACTCATTTAAGCAGATTCTTTATAGAGCTAGTCTCATTGTGTCAAACCGTTCATTTAATCAACTATTAAAAAAGTTTCTTCTACATAAGTGCTTATATGGAATTTATATAGTATTTATTAATAAACCCTTTCTAACAATATTGAGATAAGCTTACCTTCCCAGAATTCATCACTCAAGTAGTAAGTTACTAATTAAAATGCGAAACTAAGGGGGGTTATACTCACGGCGAAATATATCCTCCATATTTAGCCAGACCACGATTTCGAAACACAGAATGGGCATTATATATTTATTTATTTATTTATTTAATTTCTTAAAGTATTCTAAGGATTCAAAAGTAGTTATACGGGGATCTGTACCTTAAACATTAATCTTTACTATGTTTTATTTCTAAATCGTACTATCAAGTGAATTGCTAAGACAAATATACGAATGTAAACAATTAGAGTTTTACTATATTGATCTTAGAACATATTTCCAAGGCCGTAGAATTGATATCGCTGAGGTCATTTACATTGGCTATTTTATAGTTTTTCAGTAGTTCCTTCATAATCAAATTATGATATGTTTCAAAGTTCATGCTATATAAGTTCATTGTTTTCTCTGCAGGTACTATTAGGTTAGGATTATTATTTATTTTTCTAAATGCTTGGTTTATTTTATTAATTGTAGGGTTGGAGTATTTACATCTCCTTTTAAACTTTAAGTTTCCTATCATGTTAAACATGTCTTGCTCAAAATTCTCCAGATTGTTCAGTGCTGATGGACATTTACGCGTCTTGATGTTATAAAATTTGATGTACGTTTCACATCAACTATAGTAAGTTCAAATAACACGAAAATCAAAAAGAATAGTAACTTAGATACCAGCACAGTTCAGAATCAGAATAATAACTCCCAATGTAACTGTAGAAACATTAGCGAATGCCCTTTAGAGGGGAATTGTTTAACCTCAGATATAGTGTATAAGTGTAACGTTATAGAGGAAAACAGAATTAAAACATACATTGGTTCGACGGGCTGTAGTTTTAAGGACAGATATCGAAACCATATACACTCTTTTAAAGAACCTAATACAAATTCAAAAAAGACACCTACGACTTTAGCTAAACATGTAAGAGAACTAAATAGCAAAAACATACAATACAAATTAAAATGGTCTATACTAGGTAGAGCAGGGAAATATAGACCTAACAAATCTAAGAGATGCAACCTTTGTATTCTGGAATCCTACAATATAGTTATGTCTAAGATAATTTATTAAATAAAAGACAGGAGGTGATTCAGAACTGCCTACATAGAACCGCATACATCCTATCCCGCTACAGACCCTGTAGTGGTTGTTTGTGGAATTTTTGTAGATGTTGATTGTACGTTTTTTGGCACAAAACAAATGTAACGGACCGTTAAATATATCTCACAGAAATTAAAAATTTTTGGAAATGTGAAAAATAAAAATAAAAGTTATAAAACAAACCCTGGTTATTGGAATATAATAAAAACTGTTCTCTCTCTCTCTCTCTCTCTCTCTCTCTCTCTCTCTCTCTCTCTCTCTATATATATATATATATATATATATATATTTATTTATATATATATATATATAAATATATATATACGTACATACACACACACATATATATATATGTATATATATATATATATATATATATATATATATATACACACATATATATATATGGTTATATATATATAAATATATATATTTATATATATATATAAATATATATAAATATATATATTTATATATATATATAAATATATATATATATATACGTACACACACACACACACACACACACATATATATATATATATATATATATATATATATATATATATATGTAAAATGAAAAAAAGAGAGAGCCCAAAACTATGTCATTAATGTATTCATCAACGTTTCGTCTTTATCGAAAGACTTCTTCAGGATGAAGAAAGCCATGTAGAAAAATCATAGAGAATATTAATTTTGATTTGTCAGAAAGGTTGTTGACGTGAACAAGCAGAGAGTGAAAATTATGATTTTGGTTATAGCGTTATCAGCAGTGTCCTGTCTCCTTCAAAGTCTGGACACTTTCTGACAAATCAAAATTAATATTCTGTATAATTTTTCTACATTTACTACCATATCAAATGACACTTCTGATGCAATGCAATAATATTGATGACTTGTAGGAGTTGCCGGGGAAAAGCAAAGGACTCATAAAACTCATGATTCCACTTCTGAACTCTCAGCTTGCTGCTGGCATATGTTTAATAAAATGTACAGTGGTAGTATATCTGAATGTAAGAGTGAAAATTCCTCCGACTTCTTGTATGGATAACTATGTTAGGAGAAGATGTCAAGCCGGAAAAAATGTAAAAATTATTGAAACGAAAGTATATTTTTCTATGCACATTCAAAACAGAGTAAAGTTTATACTTTTTATTGTGAACTAATTAACATTTGTTTTTTATTTTTTAAAATTGTGACAGTCTTCGAAAGAGTTTTATTTACATACACCACACACACATGCACGACCTCGAATGACTTCTATATATTCCTGAACGAAATCGTAATTTAAATTGTGTTGCCACGAACGACAGCAGGGGAGATGTGTTGGAACAACCAAGCTGATTCTTGGGGCGCGTTCCTAGACGTTGAAATCATCCGTCCGATGTTTTAAAAGACTCTAAAAGTCTCGTGGCCAAGCACACCTGACGTTTCCACTGACCTGAGGATACTTCACCCTACAAGTAAACCCTGACCAAATATT
>OY744534.1:101464549-101472049 GCA_963556195.1 Sepiola atlantica | reverse complement strand
CTATCTGTATTATCTCTCGGCCTTTTGGCTAAGATCAAAGTGCGGCCTTTTGGCTAAGATCAAAGTGCGGCCTTTTGGCTAAGATCAAAGTGTAGTATCTGTTCCGATAGATACTGCACGCCTGTCCTGTGCAGTTCTAGGAGGTCCACCCTCCCAGGCTTCGCCTCCCCTCTTTGGGGAGGAGTAAGTTTATTGCTTACTGTCTGAGGCGCCCCTACCGGGGAATGCCGACGGGGCTGCCCAGGCAATTTTTTAAATGGCCAGAGTGCTCACCTCTCGAGCGCTGGCTTTTAACCCCACTTGCTCGACTCGATCTTGGTTCACATCTTACTTGTGGGAGTAAGATAAAACTGGCCTTGTGCCTAACTCCGCGAGGAGTAAATAAATATCTGTATTATTTAGACTACAGCTCTCATCTTTGCTGTTATTCTCACAACGTTTCGGCCGATGTAACCTCCAACCTTCTTCAGGTGCATTTTGTCGAACTCGGGAACATTTATGTCGAACTCGGGAATCTGTACGAAATTTCAAACTGAACCCTTTATTTAATCTACAGGGGGTAGATTATTCTTGTTCCGTCAACCATAGACTAGATAAGTAATTTTTTATTTTATTTCTAGCAGTCAGGATTGAACCTTTAACCTCCAGAAGACTGTCACGTATAACTGATTGACACTTAACACCTTTATCCGTTGCGCCGAAACGTTGTGAGTATAACATCTAAGATGAGAACAATAGTCCGAATCATCCAAACAATACAAATTATTCATCCTCATCTCAAAAATTACGAAACATTGATGTACCTGTTCTATTTCACAGGTTTGAGGAACTCGTGCATGGCGGGGGCCTATCGCTCCACTCATCTCCACGACGTACATTAGAAATATCTGTGACTATAAACATGAGAAAATAAAATGGGACATAATAATGTTGACAAACTGGTTCTTGTTAGATCACTGACGTTAAGCGACGTTGTGCTTGGTCGATACAAGATGGGTGACCGTTTGGGAATACCAGGCGCTGTACGTGGGAGGATGGCAAAACCGCCCTACAAGAAAAAAATCAGCCTTACCCACACATGTGTTGACACAATGGACTCCCCCCCCCCCACACACCCACACACAAGGCAGTGGATAAACTCTTTGGAGAGAGTATGCTCTGGATAGGTAGGTAAGTAGGTAGGAAAATAAAATCTATATATTAACTACCTACCTACCTGTGTCACGCCCTGACACCCCTTTTTACGAAGATGGGATCGCCCGATCGCCGGAGATTTATTTATTTAATTTTTCAACGGTGAGCTAAATATACATCAGTTAGTACTTACTGAGTGAGGAGGGGAGGAGAGGAGTGGATGGGAGGTGGAGGGGGGAGAGGCGGAGAGGAAGACGAGGGAAGGGGAGGAGGAGGGAAAGGAAGGCAGAGGGAAGAGGGAGGCGGAGGTGAAGGGAGAGGAAGGCGGAAGAGAAGGGGAGAGGAGGGAGGAGGCAGGTAGGAGGAGAGAGAGAGAGAGAGAAACACCGTGGAATTTCCACTGGGGTCCCGCTAGTATCTATTATTATACTAAGACTGAGTTAATCATCTTTTAATTTCCCAAGTTTTTTTCCTGTATATTTTAATCACATAAAATGCATGCTAAAATATTCCTTAGTTTTGGGATTGAGTTATGGTGAAAAAATACTTTCATTTTAATTGTTCTAATTAGCCGTAATTTGCAATTAACTCATCAAGTGACTCATCTCTTATGAAATTGCTGTCTATCACCCTCTCCCTCTCTCACTGTATGTTGTGTGACCCCTCCCCCCCAATCTTATTCCATACAGTTTCTATCAGCCTAGTTTTTGTGACTCTCTCTCTCTCTGTCTGTCTGTCTGTCTCTCTCTCTCTCTCTCTCTCTCTCTCTTTCTACTAACTGTTGAAGGCAATAAAAAAGAAAAGAATAAAAAGATTGGAATAGTCCATTATAAACAAACAAAAAGGGGAAAATCACCATAAGTAGTAAAAAACATTTTGGTGCTTATGCAGTTTACAGACCGGGCTGTATTTTAGATATTAAGTTCAACTTTTACGGTATCTTTTGTTTATTAAATTGTTAGCTCAAAGTACAGAATAGTTAATCACCTACCCCCCCCCCGCCTCCCCATGTTCAGAATGGCTTTCTAAATTGTAACTTTATTATTTCAGTCCGGTTCGTAAACTGCATAAGTACCAAAATATTAAACCGGTAGCCAAGTGGAAGAGAAAGAAGAGAGAGAGAGAAAGAAGAGAGAGAGAGAGAGAGAAGAGAGAGAGAGAAAGAGAGAGAGAGAGAGAGAGAGAGAGAAAGAAAGAGAGAGGGAAGGAGGAGGAGTAGGAGGAAGGGGAGGAGGAGGAGGAGGAGGGGGGAGGAGGAGGAGGAGGAGGAGGAGATATAGCGAACAGAAAACGACTAATTTTGATTTTGTCTTTTTATTTGTTTATATTTAACTGGCTTTGCAAACTCACTATTTCCTTATTCGAACAATTTAACCCGAGCTCACTGGATGAGGCAACGGGTCACATTCATTTCTAATCTTTATCGGCGAATGCATATATATTACTGCATCAATAATGATGTGCATGCGACTGAATTCACCTTTCTAAAACTTGGCGGGCGGGCGGGGGGTGGGGGGAGATATCTGGGGTGCTGGGGCTGGGGTACTGAGCAAGGTTAGGTCTGCTGCAGGGGACGGGGCGGGAGGGGGGGGTCAGGTGAGGGAAGAAGAAAGAAAGCAATCTCTGCGATAGAAGAATAGAAGAAATTGTGCAGTGAAGTGGATGCAGCAACAGAAATTATGCGCAACCTTGCAGATTTTCAATTAAGGATGAAAAAAAAAAAAATCAACACAAACACAAAAGAACAAAATCAACAACAAAAGAAAAAAAAAACAAAGAAAAAAAAACAAAGAAAAAAAAGAGGGGGGGGGCGTAGTTAAAAATACGTGAAATAAAAATTATATATAGAATATTTACATAAAATTCACTAAAAGACTTATTTCTGATAAAAAAAAATAATAAAACCACTGATTAGCGTGAAGGTATTTAGAATAAAATGTAATGGAATATTTGAGTAATTCTTCCCCCTCCCCCCACAGATTCATCTAACATATAAAGTAATCCTGTCGGATTTTCAAAGTTAGACCCAAGTAGCATTTAAGCTGAAAACGAAAACCAAGCCATTTTTCATTTTTTGTACAACATAAATCGCTAGAATTTATTTAAAAAATATTACTTAGTCCGGCTTAGACAACTGCTGCTTTGAAAGATATCTAAATAATCACGGGAAAATAAAAATCAGCAAGGGGAATAACTCATATTTCATATTGAAGAATGTAAGAGGAATTGTCTACTTTAGAACTAACATTTTATTTATTTATTTCTTTTTTTTTTTTTTTTCTTATCTTTCTGTTTTTGCTGGGGATGGGGCATCCTACCGGATGTCAGGCATTCACCGGCTATTTCAGAGACTCCAGCCGAGAGATCTATTTAAGATTCTAACCGACGCTTTAAGTGCAATTGTTTGCATCTCTCTTGCACTTGGTTCACCGGGTATATTCGCCAGGTAGCTTTTAAAATTCTTTTTCATCTTTTTTCTGTATAAGTTTAAAAATGTGCAAACAGATAAAAATTATCCCGGGCAACGCCGGATAGGGACAGCTAGTTCCATACGAAAATATAAAAATTCAACTAAGAGTATAGATTGTTTTCTACCCTCTCGTTATTTTCATTGGAGGTTCCTCGACTGAGCTCCAATCTCTGATTCTTCTCTGTAAGACATTCACAGTAAGAACTCGTCTTCTTACCACAACTGCAAAGGACTCTCCTTTCTTCCTCCTTGTGCCAAACATCAAATGAATTTCCATGAACAGAGTTTCTTTTCAAGAACTTACGCATCTGTGGAGCACATTACCACGGGAGTGCTTCCCTGCAGCCTACAACATGGTCGTCTTCAAATCCAATGTCAACAAATACTTGCCATAAACCGGCCTCATGTGTAATCGAATTCTGTCCATTCCATTCATTATTTTCAATCCTCTCACAATATTCTTCATCATTAAACCACAATCCGTCCTTCACCTCGAGTAGCTTTTGGCCTTGATAAGTGGTGATCCTCAGTACAAAGGTGATATCATAACTTGTCACAGATAACTTTTCTGGACCCTTTTATGGGGACTGAATAATTGTTTACCAATCCTTATTTTTCATTTTGTTAAGAGCCCCTCCACAACAGATTTAAATTTCCATACGTAGACGTCAACACCATCATCCAAGCATATGTCCGTAAAAAATGGCGATCTAAATGGAGCAGTAATACATTCAATAAATTGTTGACAATACAACCCAAAAAAACAACAAATACATAGAAGACATTGGCAAGTCTGCTGCAAAAAAGGTGGGCTCCCTCTACCGTGCTAGAAAACTTCTCACACCTGACAGTATCCTAAATCTCTGCAAAGCCACCATCCACCCATGCATGAAGTATTGTTGCTACATCTGGGCTGGTGCATCATCTACTAGTCTCTCCCTCTTAGACAAGGTCCAAAAAAGAGTCGCCAACTTAATAGGTCCCTCACTATCTATCAAGCTCCAGACCCTGTTTCATCGCCGCAATTTGCATCCTTGTGCTTGTTTTACAAATACTTCAATGGAATGTGCTCCGATGAACTTTCTGCTCTTGTGCCCCCTTGGCGTAATTACACGTGACCAGCCCAACAATCAGCTAAATCCTATGCCGGAGAGCCTTCTTATCTACTCCAATAGCTTCTTTCCTCGAACTGCCGGCCTTTGAAATTCCTTCCCTGCTCCCTGTTTCCCTGACTGTACCGACATGCAGAAGTTTAAAACTAATGTGAACAAGCATCTAGCTGCACATCTCCCAATTTAGGATGACCCCCAAAACTTTCACCCTAATTCTCAGTTGCCACTTACGTCTACAGTGACAACTTGCCTTGTTTGGGGTGAACTCAGTTTAAAAAAAACTTGATTTAGGAGAATGGAGGCAGGGCTGTAAAAAGTCACGAAGGGAGGAAGTCATTCTCTCTCGACTCCGTATTGGCCACACAAAAGCTACGTATTCATTCCTGCTTGAACAGAAGGAGCCACCCTGGTGTGCGACTTGTCAAATGAAACACTTTATTCTCAGAATATGTTGATTTGGCTCCCATGCGACGAAAACACTACAACGTTGGTACTATGAAGGAATTATTTAAAGACATCAGAATAGAAAGCATAATGTCCTTTCTGAAAATGGTGGGTTTATACCCAAAAATCTAATATCTATAAGTTCAATAAACCAAACTTTCTTAGGAAAAATTAATCAATTGCAGACTGTTTACTCAAGAAATTTACACATATAAAAGAAATTCATCCAAATCTGTTAAACATTTTTAAATATTACAAACCCTAAGCATAAAATCCTTCTACCAATATAAATGGAGTTGGCATTAAATAACCCAAAAGGGTTGATATGCCATAAACCAGAATAAAAACAAAACAAAATCATTGACTGTAAATGAAATCGCTTCTTTCTCCAAGATTGGAATTGATTTTCACTGATTGCAAGAGTTAGGACTGGATGGCGTATGTTCGGGGAACTTTAGCCATTACTAACTAGCAGAGCGTCACCGCTGTTAAATAAAGCAAGAGTTTATTAGGCACGTGCGCGAAGTGTTACGATATAAGTTAAACCAAGCCAGTGAGGGTTGAGGACATGCGTTTCATGGAGAGAAATTATATGACTCATATGATGGATGTGATCTGATGACCTCAGAGGAAGATTAAATCTAGACAGTATAGCCTGATGTGTGCAGAACAGGCAACTTCGATGGTATGGATGAGAGTTCTTGGGTTAGTATATGTGTAACAATGAAAGTAGCATGTTCAGTTCACAGGGGAAGTTGAGGAAGCAGGGTCAGTCGGCATGTAAAGACCAAGGAAAACATGGAAAGATCTGATAAAGATGGATGTGAGAGAAAGAGGGATAAATAAAGACCTGGTCAGAGATAGGTTTGCCAGCATGTCAAACGGATGATACTGCTGCTGTTGCTGCTGCTGTTGCTGCTGCTGTTGCTGCTGCTGCTGTTGCTGCTGTTGTTGCTGCTGCTGCTGTTGCTGCTGCTGCTGTTGCTGCTACTGCTGCTGCTGCTGCTGCTGATGATGATGATGATGATGATGATGATGATGACCTATGATTGTTTCCACCTGCATTAATCGCATTTCTTGACTTGTAAAACTTTTGTCTAGACAACTAACTCATCTGTCAAATATCAAATGTGACACTTATTGTGTTCATTTTGAACCAAAAAAATAATTGCTGTTTTTGTTACATAATTTAGTAGAATGCGATGTCAAGTAGAGACGCCATCTTAGATTTTGATACGAATAATTAAATAACGACAAGATAACGAATTCATTCTAAAACTTATCTTTAAAAACTTGTAAAAACGCTATCATCATCATCATCATCATTATCATCATCATCCTCATCCTCATCCTCATCATCATCATCATCATCACCATCATCATCATCATCATCATCAAGTTCGGGTCATCATCATCATCATCATCATCATCATCATCATCATCATCATCATCATCAAGTTCGGGTCATCATCATCATCATCATCATCAAGTTCGGGTTAATGTCATCACAATCATCATCATCATCATCATCATCATCATCATCATCATCATCATCATCATCATCAAGTTCGGGTTAATGTCTGTTTTACATACTGGCATGTGTTGGACGGCTTTTAGAAATTGACTTCCAAACTAACCCATCTCTGGTCAGGTCTTTATTTATCCTTCTTTCTATCAAATCTTACCTTATCACTTCCTCTCGTGTTTTCCTTGGCCTTTCTGTGTGAACTGGTCTTGCTACCTCAACTGTTCTACATCTACTAACCCAAGAACTCGCATCCATTCTTTCAACGTGGCCATGCCATCGAAGTTTCCTGTTCTGTACACATCTCCCTATACTCTCCGGATTTAATCTTCCTCTGAGGTCATCAGATCAAAGTTTGTCAAAGACTCGCATTACACATTGTATCCTATTATTTTCTCTATGCAACGTTTATAAATTTTTAACCCTTCAACTAAAATTTACATACGTTTTTCTTTCAATTATTTTGAATTTGACCATGTGACCTTCCGGTTTGGAATTTGGATTCTTCCTTTTTGCCTTCTTCTTCCTTCTTTTTCAAGTACAATGAGAAATCAATCCAAAATCATAATTTTTATTTGCTACCATCTCTTTATTTCATCTTACACTCAAAAATAATTTTTTCAAATTTAATACTCATTTTTCTTACATGCAAAGAGAATTGAATTGGAATGCAAAAAATAAAGTATATATGCTCTGAATCGTGTAACACAACTTCATTGAACTTGCAATTGGAAACATTTCGAATATTATAAGGATTATACGCTTAAAAAATATATATTCTTAATAAAAACACACAAATATGTATATAAAGACAT
>OY744534.1:101444549-101462049 GCA_963556195.1 Sepiola atlantica | reverse complement strand
TATTTTCACAGACTATGGAATCAGTTATTGCTGAGTTTAAAATACTAGCTGATCTATCGTGATCATTTATAGACTAATAGTTTTGGGAAAGGTATGAACCCACAATTTCCTCCCCCCCCCCCGCTGTGGGCAAAACAGTAACTTGTGTTCAATAAATAATCTACAATGAATTGTTTACATCTGCATTATAGAGGCCTACGTTCAGTCTCGAGAGACAATGGACACCCCCTGTTACGGTGCCTTCATGGGGAGTCTATTATGAAGCAAGGGTTGCTCAACGCACAACTGCACATCTCCTTTAATCGGCATTGTTGAATCCAGTGACAAGGAGTCCAGGACGACTGGAAAAAATGCCGGAATAACCAGAGAATCCTCACACATGCAGCACCTAGTATTCCTGAATTGTCACCCATTTAGTACTGGCCAGGCTCAACGTCGCTTAACTTCGGTGATCTAATGGGAACGGTCAACGTGATCATGCCATACATTCATCTAAAAATGGTTGATATGCCATTGGATCTATTGAATTCAACTATGCATTAATACTGTTAGGAAAGGCATGAACCCACAATTCCGCCCCCCCCCCCCAGCTATGGGTAAAAAAGTCGTGTTCAGCTAATCATAGCAGGTATTCGGTTTCAGAATTTTGATCGGACAATGTAAGATAGTAAATAAGTATTATGACCAAGATGTTAAAAAGATACAGGTTAGGGGTGTGGGTAGATGTCACGTTTGAAATGCGAATGTGATTGTTTTGATAATTTTATGGTTGAGACGAAAATAAAAATATAAACATTTTATTGTTTCGATTTGTTTCTATTTTGAGGTATGTCAATTTGAAGAATATGCTAAAAACAATTGCCAGAGTTACGTCACCGATCAAGAGAGAATCGGAAAAAAACATTAGAGCGAGACTTGAGGTCAAAGTGAGCGGACGTTCCACCTTTTGTTCTCTCCAGAGGGAGGGGAGGGGGCTGGGGAGCGTTGGTGAAAGTGAAGCTTGGTTTTAGAGGTGTTAAAGTAACTGTTGTGGCCCTGTTTAAAGGGACCGAAAAGAAGACACGAACACGGTATAAAGTAGAAACAAGTGTATTAAGAAAATAGAGTACAGAGGGAAAGAATATGCGCCTGGTAAGTAGAGTTCGAACTATCTTACTGAAAACCCGGCGAGAGTTAATTGCCATTGGCATTTATTGAGCAAAGAGGAAGAGTCCATATTGTACATAGGTAAGTCACCATAACAATAGCATTGCACCATGTTGGAAAAGAGAGAATCAGCAAGTTCTGTGTCATCAATGCTCTTCGAAATGCAGCCATAGATTGTTGTGTCGTCTGCAGAGATGTTAATGAATGATCTCAAAATATGATTTCGAAAATCATTGGAAGAGGAGTTAGGGTTAGGGTTAGGGTTGGAGAAGATCAGAAAAAGGGGTTGGGGTTAGGGAAGATCAGGAAATGGGGTGGGCCCATAATGGATCCTTGATACTATGTACTTCAGCCTTCTGTCCATCGACCACTATACAGTGGTTATAGACCTGTCAAAGAGATGTAAATATCTAAATGAATAAATGCGAAAGTTTTTATCATTTATCACTCCTATCTTATAATCAAAACGGGTTACAGTTATTTAAATCAATAATTCAACATAAAATCGTGATATTCTGTATATATAGTGAAGATGAAAGATTAAGAAATAACCTTTTGACTGCCTAATTAGCATAACTATTTTTTAAATCGTTCGGAATTAATTAATGTTTAGTATTATAAATTTGGAATTGCATTGGCTTATGTTTGCTATTTATATGCTATACTTTCGTCTATATTAACAGTAATTAATTAAAGTTATTTAATGAATAAATGGGAAAAATAACTAAAACACTTTGAGTTTTAACTCCATGCGCTCACTGACGACCTTGCCGAAGGTTGTGGCTTGCTACGAGCGAGGCAGAAGCGAGAAGAGAAAGGGAGAGTGGGAGAGAGAGTGTGGTTGTGTTGGCTTGCTCTCTCTCTCTGACCCCTTTCTCTCACCCTCTTTTTGCAGTTTTTACATTTTACATAAATAAATAACTTTTTTTTATTAATTAAGTTGTTGCCTAATCTATAAATTTTAACAACAAACTTACTTTTACAAAGAGCTTTTCACAATTGACAAATGAAAACAAAAGTAGCACTGTGATCTGTTCAGATTACAAAAAAAATAGAGATTCATATTTTGGTATGATTGTAGATTAACATCCTCTGCTAAACCCCCCCCCCCCCCAAAAAAAAAATGTTTTTCCTATTTTAACATGATGGAAAGAAGAAAAGAAAAAAAAAACAATTATTTTATAATTTAAAGCGGGGAAAATTTTCGTATATAAATTCAATTTTTCGGGTCTGTTTTAGGGCAGTTCAGTACATATTAACTGCCCTAACAATCTAGACCCTAAAAAAAAAGAATCTCATTTTTATTTAAAGGGGGGGGGATAATTTAGCTGAGGATGTTAATCTACAAATTAACCAAAGTTTATGAAAATTATGGAATTCTTTGAGTAAAGAACATTTTTTTTTATTAACCCCACCCCCCCAACTTCCAATTAATTGCTGCCAGAGGACGGGTAGGTTTTACTAGTATAAAATAATTATTATTGAAAAAGAAAAAACTGGCATCATATGAAAAGCAAATTGAATGTTGTATGTATTTTTCTATTTCAGAAGTTGGCAATTGTGTATGCATGACATGTTAAAAACAGTACTGGAAAGCATTGGGCAAGTTGCCAACGTTGGAACGATGTCCCCCCCCCCCCCACGAGACGACTGCATCAATACAAGCATGGCTCATTCGACCAATAGTTCACAATTACAAGCATCCATTGGATTGAATGTTTATTTAACTCTGGATACGAATATAAATGTGGCTTTCTCTCTGTCTTGTCCGATAATGGCTGAGTGTGAAAGAGAAACCAACACTGGAGCGATTTTAACCAAAATATCGGAACAAAGAATAAACTTCAAACATGTGACCTACACTTTTAGATCCTAACCCTAACCCTAACCCTAAGTCTAAGTTTAACCCTAACCCTAACCCTAAGTCTAAGTCTAACCCTAACCCTAACCCTAAGTCTAACCCTAACCCTAACCCTAACCCTAAGTCTAAGTCTAACCCTAACCCTAAGTCTAAGTCTAAGTCTAAGTCTAACCCTAACCCTAACCCTAACCCTAACCCTAAGTCTAAGTCTAACCCTAACCCTAACCCTAAGTCTAAGTCTAAGTCTAAGTCTAACCCTAACCCTAACCCTAAGTCTAAGTCTAACCCTAACCCTAACCCTAAGTCTAAGTCTAAGTCTAACCCTAACCCTAACCCTAAGTCTAAGTCTAACCCTAACCTTAACCCTAAGTCTAACCCTAACCCTAACCCTAAGTCTAAGTCTAACCCTAACCCTAAGTCTAAGTCTAAGTCTAAGTCTAACCCTAACCCTAACCCTAACCCTAACCCTAACCCTAAGTCTAAGTCTAACCCTAACCCTAACCCTAAGTCTAAGTCTAAGTCTAACCCTAACCCTAACCCTAAGTCTAAGTCTAAGTCTAAGTCTAACCCTAACCCTAAGTCTAAGTCTAACCCTAACCCTAACCCTAAGCCTAAGTCTAACCCTAACCCTAAGTCTAAGTCTAAGTCTAAGTCTAACCATAACCCTAAGTCTAAGTCTAACCCTAACCCTAAGTCTAACCCTAACCCTAAGTCTAAGTCTAAGTCTAAGTCTAAGTCTAACCCTAACCCTAAGTCTAAGTCTAAAAGCGTCCGAAATAGGTTTGAAAACATCTTAACTTCTGTTCACTCCAAACTAGGCATATTGCCACTGAGATGTAAGGGGCTGCTGTGATGAGGGGCCAGACTTATAGGGCCATCCTAAGTGGAGAGTTGTACAGCGAGATGTTTGTTCACATTACATTTAAATTTCTGCATGTTGGTAGAGTCGGAGAAACAGAGAGCAGGGAGGGAATTCCAAAGGCAAGAGTAGAAAGTTTTCCGGCATCTGGGTACCTCTACAGTAAAGGGCGGGATTTTTACTGCTAGTTGGGTTTGTCGGAATTATTTACGTTGAGGGGTACAAGTGTTGTAATTTCATCTGAGCACGTTCTGTGGAAGTACTTGCAAAACAAGCACAGAGATGCAAAATTGCGGCGATGGGACAGGGACTGGAGCTTGGTAGACCGTGTGGCAACAATAATCCATGTCTGGGCGAATAGTGGCTTTATGGAGATATAGTTTTCTAGAAAAAGCCCAACTTCTTTGCAGCAGACTTGGCAGTATCTTCTATGTATTTATTCCAATTCATGTTGCCTGTGACGGGAAGGATACTATCAACCATGGCAATAAGTGGTTGGAAAGATTTCTTATAATTGTCACAGAAAAGAGCTGTATCTAGAGTTAGGGTTAGGGTTGGAAAGATTTCTTATGATTGTCACAGAAAAGAGCTGTATTTAGGGTTAGGGTTAGGGTTGGAAAGATTTCTTATGATTGTCACAGAAAAGAGCTGTATTTAGGGTTAGGGTTAGGGTTGGAAAGATTTCTTATGATTGTCACAGAAAAGAGCTGTATTTAGGGTTAGGGTTAGGGTTGGAAAGATTTCTTATGATTGTCACAGAAAAGAGCTGTATTTAGGGTTAGGGTTAGGGTTGGAAAGATTTCTTATGATTGTCACAGAAAAGAGCTGTATTTAGGGTTAGGGTTAGGGTTGGAAAGATTTCTTATGATTGTCACAGAAAAGAGCTGTATTTAGGGTTAGGGTTAGGGTTGGAAAGATTTCTTATGATTGTCACAGAAAAGAGCTGTATTTAGGGTTAGGGTTAGGGTTGGAAAGATTTCTTATGATTGTCACAGAAAAGAGCTGTATCTAGAGTTAGGGTTAGGGTTGGAAAGATTTCTTATGATTGTCACAGAAAAGAGCTGTATTTAGGGTTAGGGTTAGGGTTGGAAAGATTTCTTATGATTGTCACAGAAAAGAGCTGTATTTAGGGTTAGGGTTAGGGTTGGAAAGATTTCTTATGATTGTCACAGAAAAGAGCTGTATCTTGGTAGTATTAAATGTAACCATCTCTTTTTTCCCCATTCTAATATAGACCGGAAGTCATTTTCTAAGGATTCAGCCTTTGCCTTGAATACGTGTTTGTTCAATTTGCCTGCATGTTGCGAATAGAGCGTGGTGTCATATATATAATATACTAATCTCAGACGCGATTGAATCATGGAGGTCATTTATGAAGATCAGGAAATAATAAAGGTTCAAAGTATCGACCCCTAAAGCCAAATCACATTAATGTGATTTGGCTTTGATGTGCGGCCATTGAGAATGACCTAAATTTTTCTTTTAGCTAAAAAGGATCTGATTATATTAAATATTCGTCCAGAAATACCGTACAAGTTGATTTTCCTAAGAAGAGCTTCATCCAGACCTTGTCAAAAGCCTTGAGCATGTCAAGCGTTACTGCCTTAGCTTCATCTGACTGATTCAGTGTATGGCAATAGCGTTCGGAGATGACTGTTAGGATATCCACAGTAAAACAGGATTACCTAAATCCATACTTAATTGGTTTCGGAATGTATCATTTTAATGTTATTAACTATAATTTGTCTTAAATCATAGGGAGGGTAGTTATGTTTTTTTTAGATGTTGGTAAATTGAGCTGGAGTTTACAAGATGCATGTATATATATAAATTCCCGAAACAGTTTTTCATGGTAAACAACTGATGATCCCTTAAATAATGTTAGAAGCAAACTAATATAATAACTGTAAAAGTTAAATTGACTTACATGAGTGATTTTCCACTGAACGACTTGGGACTTAAGGTTTTTTTTTTGGGGGGGGGGGGGGGTTTGGTGTTTAAAGAAAAAATTTTTTTGATATAGTTTTAATGGTCGAGAAACTTCCAAGACTATATATATATATATATATATATATATATATATATATATATATATATATTGAATTAAATTAAATATAATTGAATTATCATTTAATAATAATAATCTATTGTGATAATACAAAGCTCAATATATTAAATAGAGCAACCAATTCTAAAGATGAAAGATGAGAATAAAAAATTATAAAGATACAATATTCATTAGAACATCAGAAGTTCAAAGCAATCCATGGATTTTCAAAGAGAAACTTTTTTCATCAAAGGATAGAAAAAAACCGACAATGTAACTGTAAATATTATCGGCAACATTTAACTTTAAAAAAAATTATACAGAAAATAAAAACCAAAAGATAAAAAGTCTTTTGTTGAGATGATAGCGTAGAGTTAGGGTAGACGCCGTCAAAAAACACGTCAAAAATAAAAACATCTGTTATATTGGAAATGAATGTTTGAAAAAGAATACTCAAATTGTTTAGGAGTCCAAATGTTGTTGTTAAGAAGCTGATTTTTAGACGGCTGTTGGTAAAGTCCAATTCATTCTGCCTGTGCCGTAGTCCGATAGTGGAATTATCCGTTTCACAGGGTTAAAAATGAAGTTTGTCAGTCAGAGTTCGATGTATATCAAAGTGTGCATTACGAAAACCTCTAGCTCCCTGGTTGATCAGTGTTTCGAACTTCTGATGTTCTAATAAATATTGTATCTTTACAATTTTTTTCTATTCTCATCTTTTATCTCTAGTATATATGTTGCCTTACCCGTTCTTTTGGGGTACCCGGTAAGATCCAACAAGAATGACAAAGAACAAAACGTATATGGTAAAAACTTTGGTTTTCTTTATTTCCCATCATCGGATGGTTTACGCCGCCGAAGCACACACATATAAAAATCTTTTGACATACTTTTGTCTCATGAAAGTCTTTTTCTTACTGAGGTCACAGACTTGGTTTCCGCTAGAAACTCGTTCATATATACATCCGATTGGAAAGCAATTTGCTCTGCATTGTCTATCCGAGCGTGAACTGAAGCAATTGTTCCACAAGCACTTGAAATTGTCTGTTTAATGAAATACAAGTCAGGGGATTCCTTCACAGTACCAACTTGCTTATCAGTCGCATTTTTAGTCACGAAAGTCTAACAGCATAACGGGCTTGGGTACCATAGCCAATAAAGCTTCATTGGTGCCATAAACATTGGTAAACAACCATTCTTCCGGTACTTCGATACTCCGATCACCAAGCGCTCTGGCTCCTTGCGTTTCTGAAACTGCTGCCTTTCAAGTCTCGCTTGCACTGCGGAAACTTCTCCTTTTTAACAGTTATCAAGTCGCTTTCTTTCTTTCGCGACGTCCCACCCACAATGGACTCGTCCACGATTAATTTTTGCCAATCTTCATTATCTTATATATATATATATATATATATATATATATATATATATATATATATATGAAAATGAATGATGAAAATAAAAATTGGATAGAGAAAAATGTTTATTAATTATCAAATAGTTCAAACAAGGAATATACGGATAAAATTTTAATCTTTTCCTTAATCCATGGATTTTTAAAAAACTTCTTATGATAAATGTATAGTTTTGAAAATCCATGGATTAAGGAAAATATTCACTTTCCTATATTACTGCTCTATCTTGCATATTGAGCATTTACCCATCAAGATTACTTTAAAGATAAAATGTATATTTATTATTTTTTCTTTTTATGTAAAATTAAAATCCATACTGTTTGTCAAAAAAGGAGTTAAGCATTTTCGAGGTGTTGGACTATTGTTAGATTGATTAATGATTCAACGATTTTAGCGAAAAACGGGGGGAGACTTACTGCCTTTATATCCCCTCAATGTAAATAACCCCCGACTAGCAACAAAATCCCATCCCTTCACTGTAGAAATCCCCAGATGCCGGAAAACTTTCTATACTAATAGCTTCTTTTCTCGGACTGCCTGCCTTTGGAATTCCTTCCCTGCTCTCTGTTCCCCCCACTGTATCAAAATGCAGAAATTTAAATGTAATGTGAACAAACATCTTGCTGCATAAATCCCCTCTTAGAATGCATCCTATAAATCTGGCCCTTAATCAGAGTAGCCCCTTACATTTCATTGGCGATGTGACCCCTTGTTTAGGGTGAATAAAAGTTTTTGCTCAAAAGTAGAGGAAGAGATAGTCTTTAATATTTTGTCGCGTAACCCTTTGCGCGCGTTGTTGCTGGATTGTTCATTTGCGATGATTTTTTAGGTTCTTCTCGCAGCCTCTTTCAATTCCCGTTTGGTTTTATCCACCAGTCTCCTCTTCAGAAGGACAGATACCTCAAATATAGGATAGACTCATGGAATCATGGCTTCCATTCAGTTTAAAGAAACAATGGATACCACTTGTAAGGGTGACTGCACGTGTAATTGTTAAGTGAGGGTTGCACAATCATAACCACACCTCTCCAGAGTCGGCACTGCTTGATTCTAGTGGCGAGGAGAAGTCCAGGATGACTGGAAATAATGCTGGGATGAGCGAAGAGCACATACAGCGTTAGATTCAGCAGGTGTTTGGAGAAGATGCGATGGGTGTAATACAAATTAAGGAGTAGTTCAACCGATTCGAAAATGGCCGGATATCAGCAGAGAGTGACCAGCGTTCTGGCAGGCCCTAAACTGCTCAGAGTGCAGCTGTTGTTGAGAGAGTGCGAAAAAAGAGATAATGCGGAACGCGACGGCGGAGATGTATACCATTCCAAAAGAAGACTTTCAGGGGTGTTTCCGGCAGTGGATGGATCGGTGGACTAGTGTTTAGATAGATAGATAGATAGATAGATAGATAGATAGATAGATAGATAGATAGATAGATAGATAGATAGATAGATAGATCTGAACAGTGTAAGTGGTCTACTTTGAAGGGGATTAGGGTCCCAACCCCGTCACGTATTTGAAATATCTTTTCTGGTTTAAAGTCGGATACGTTTTAGACAGGCCTCATATATATATATAATATATAAACAATGACATATACTCTCGGGCAATGCCGGGTCGGGTCAGCTAGTTCCAAATAATTTTACTATGTTTTATGTATTTGTATACTTCAGTAGTTTAATATATTTTTGAATAGTTTATGTATTTTCTATCTTGCTGACATAATCCAACGACTCTTTATGGGATTAAAATGATGTTTAATTGTAAGAATCAAAACTTTCTGTTGATGTGACTTGCAGAAAAAAAACAAAAAAAACAAAAACAAAAGGAAAACTAACAAGTAATAATTCTTGTGATGTTAGAATTTTCGAATATCAAAGAGTTTTAACGAGATTACTCATCGAAGAAATGGTGTCTGCCATTCTTAACTGACATTTGTGAAGGACTTCAAGAAGCGAAGTTTATAAAAAATCGAAAAAAAAAACAAACAAATATAATAGAATTAATAAGTCGTGGAGGAAAGAACGGATGATCGAAAAGAAGCCCCAAAAAAAGATTTAAGCAAAAATCTAATTTGTTTTATTGAATTATTTTCTGTTGTGTCGTTTGCATCTTTCATTTCAACTGTAATTACATCAAATCACTTCAACAGGCTCTCATACACACGTTCATCTATCCATCTATCTATCTATCTATCTATCTATCTATCTATCTATCTATCTATCTATTCAT
The DNA here is from genome assembly GCA_963556195.1 of Sepiola atlantica. Lineage (NCBI taxonomy): Eukaryota > Metazoa > Mollusca > Cephalopoda > Sepiida > Sepiolidae > Sepiola > Sepiola atlantica. Next base: position 101,452,498 of record OY744534.1, on the reverse strand, counting down.
ACCTATCTATCTCAGTCTGTTCAGATCTATCTATCTATCTCTAAACAGTTGTTAGGTTGAATACTTGAAGCGAAAATAAATGATCATGTAATAAAGTTTACACAAGATCTATGTTATGTATGTATATATATATATATATATATATATATATATATATAAACATACATAACATAGATCTTGTGTAAACTTTATATATATATATATATATACAATAATATTTTTATAAATAAATATTAATTATTTAAAAAAATACCTAGAGACATCGATGTTTCATGCTAACGCAATCTTCAGTCTAGGAACTAATTCTCGACGGTCGGTAGGCGCGAATCCCGATCACAAATCGCCTTTGATTCGCAGTCGGGGATCTTATCCATCAGGCCATCGCCAATTAGTTAGTAAATATATAGGAACTTTAACTGTAAACAGCTGAATCGGCGACTGTTTACCAGGCAGTTTAGAGTGATCTTACGAAGCGGTGCTTCGGATCGTGCATATAGCTATTTGTACTGCTTGTTATTAAAGCTACTAGAAAGTGCCCAGCCTTTGTGGGGGGGGGGCTGATAAACAATAATATTTTTATAAATAAATATTAATTATTTTTAAAAATACCTAGAGACATCGATGTTTCATGCTAACGCAATGTTATATATATATATATATATATATATATATATATATATTCGTTTCATCCCCGGGGGAATCTTCCGGCTAAAATGCTTGTTGAGCACTGTTGAAGTAAATACTGAAGAATGATACATAAAGAATTATATCCCCTTATAAAATTGTATGTGGATACATGAAATAGTAATATATATGTATATATATATATATATATATATATATATATATATATATATATATATATATATATAATTATGCAAACATTGTTAACAATAATATAGAATTCGTCTGTTAAATTATACTTTTTTCATTTTTTCATTTTTTCAATTTTTCTGATGGTCTTTTTTTGTATTAAGATAAAAAAGTTAATAAATGTTCCATAGGTTTCACAGGTTTCACGAACGTTTTCGATTCTTCGTCAAATCATCTTCAGGTGTCAAAAGCAAATGAACAAAAAGGTTGTTTTTAAAATTCTTTTCTTTCTCCAGCTTTTTTGTTCATTTGCTTTTGACACCCGAGGATGATTCGATGAAGAATCGAAAACGTTTGTGAAACCAGTGAAACCTATGGAACATTTATTTTTATTTTTTTATTTTAATACAAAAAAGATCATCAGAAAAATTGAAAAAATAAAAAAGATATAATTAAACAGACGAATTCTGTTATTTTTAACAATGTTTGCACAAATTAGAAAATGCTGCCTAAATACACACAATATATATATATATATATATATATATATATATATATATATATATATATATATATATACATAAAAGTCAATGCCTGTTAGAACAGTTAAAATATTCAAATAAGTTTCAATAAGGGTTAAATCTTTACACGAATCTGAAGACACTATTGAAATTTTCCTTCGATTAAAATCTGAGGTCACTAGGACAATTATTGGTTAGGTCCATAAAATATATTAGAACGTAAAAAAACAAAATTCATTTAAAAAAAATATTTTTTCTTCATTTCATAAAACAAAAGTAAAATTAAACAAAAAATATATCAGTGAAAATGTATTTAAAAAAGGTTTAACCATTTAAATAATTATTTTTATTGATATTTTTTTAAGATCTAAATGATAACAAATTCGTGGAAGTCATTTAATGTTGTATAGACAACAACATGCATTTTTTTCACATTTTGTCATGGCAAATAACACCCTACCTGAGAGTTCAACATTCAAACTCCTCGGCCTAACTTTCACAGATAACATGAATTGGAACAAATACATTGAAGACATTGCCAAGGCTGCAGCAAAGAAGGTGGGCTTCCTCTACCGTGCTAGTAAACTCCTCACACCTGACATTATCCTGTATCGCTACAAAGCCACCATCCGCCCATGCATGGAGTATTGTTGTCACATATGGGCTGGTGCATCATCTATTAGTCTCTTTCTCAGTAGCCTCTTACGTCTACAGTGGCGGCCTGCCTTGTTTGGGGGGGGGGGGGAACTGTAAAAAAAAAATCCAAATTTTGTTTTCAAAAAGACGTTAATGCTATATGAGTTGTGGTTTTAAAATTACATTGTAATTTAAGATATAGGAACAAATTATAAATATTTAATTGCGTATCGATTCTTTTTTACGAGAACTTAGTATTTTGTTTTGCTAAACACGATAGATTCAAATTTAAAACTTATTGGTAAATATATAAAAAAAATACCTGCTCTTAAAAAAGAATCGATATTAAATTAAATCTTTATGTATATATTTTACTTTGTCACTATAATTCCTATGTAAATTTGACTCTTTATCAATCAGTGACGTCTCATTCCATATTAAACTGGCGAGTCAATCAAACATGAATTTCGAACTCGTTTGTAATCTCTGTTTTCCAATCAGGGTTGCAGACCTGAAAAATAATAAATTTCATTGATTTACTATTCGAAAGCAAACAATAGCAGAACATGATGACAACTTGTGTTTACCAGGAATCATCTACAAAAAAGGCAGTATTTCACTTGGCTGTGAGGAGACTGATAGGACGAACAAAAAATTTAAAACATTTTTTTGAAGAAATCTACTTTGACAAATTTTAATTCCACACACACACACACACAAAGTTTAGCAAAAAAAAAAAAAGAAAAAAAGGAAAAATTTACGAAAATAAGACAATCGTTAAGAATAGGGTCCCAAAGTATTTTCTGTAATGAAAATAGGTTTAAACTTTCGATTTATTTCTTAGCATGTAGAAAAAAAATTGTCTTCAGAAATTATTAGAATGGTTTCCCTGATTAAAATAACTTTGGTTTTACAGTAGAAAATGATTTGTGACCTTATTTTGGACAATTGTTCTAAAAGTATTACATTATTTTTAAATGATTAGGATCAAGTGTTTTTGGTAGTAAGCGATCAAGAAAAGTTAGACGTCTTTAATTAGAAACAATTAAAAAAGGAAATGAAAGAAAGATAAAAATTTACTCATATCGTATTACTGGACGAATATTAAATATAATTAGATCCTTCCTAACCAAAAAAAACATCCAGGTTGTTCTCGATGACCGTTCATCTAAGCAACATGACATAAATGCAGGTGTACTCCAGGGATTTATCCTCGGACCTTTGTTGTTCCTGATTTTCATAAACGACCTCCCTGATGACATTGAGTCTGAGATAGGTATATTTGCTGACGACACCATGCTGTACTCTCGTCATGTGGGCAAAACAGACGCTTACATATCCGAAGTAATGGCTGAATCCTAGCAAGTGACCTCCAGGCTGTAGTTGATTGGGGTCATAAATGGTTGGTAACTTTTAATGCCGCTAAGACAAAGCTCCTTTCCTTCAACAATTACCAAGAAACCTCTTCAACCACCGATTGCTATGGCAAATAACACCCTACCTGAAAGTTCAACGTTCAAACTACTAGGCCTAACCTTCACAGGTAACATGAATTGGAACAAATACATTGAAGACATTGCCAAGGCTGCAGCAAAGAAGGTGGGCTCCCTCTATCGTGCTAGTAAACTCTTCACACCTGACATGATCCTGTATCTCTACAAAGCCACCATCCGCCCATGCATGGAGTATTGTTGCCACATCTGGGCTGGTGCATCATCTACTAGTCTCTCCCTCTTAGACAAGGTCCAAAAAAGAGTCGCCAACTTAATAGGTCCCTCACTATCAAGCAAGCTCCAGTCCCTGTCCCATCGCTGCAATGTGGCATCCTTGTGCTTGTTTTACAAATACTTCAATAGATTATGCTCCAATAAACTGGCAACTCTGGTGCCCCCTCGACGCAAATTCACTAGAACAACCCGACAATCAACTAAATCCCATCCATTCACTGTGGAGGTCCCCAGGTACCGAAGAGCTTTCTACTCCAAAAACTTCTTTCCTCGTGCTGCTGGACTCTGGAACTCCTTCCCTGCTCCCTGTTTTCCTGACTGTACTGACATGCAGAGATTTAAAACTCATGTAAACAGACATCTCGCTGCACAGCTCCCAACTTAGGATGACACCCTAAACCTACTCCTAATTCTCAGTAGCCCCTTACGTCTACAGTGGCGGCCTGCCTTGTTTGGGGTGAAATATCTAAAAAAAAAAAAATTTTAAATTGTCAATAATAGAGTCCCAAATTCTTTTTTTTATAAATAAATATCTTGTTTCGTGATTTCAATTACTTTGGTTTTACAGTAAAAAAATAATTGCGGCCCAAAACAAAAAAGTTTGTCAGCCCTTTTTGAGGGTCATTTGCTGTCCCCCCCTTCCCCCCAAAAAAATTATTGTCAGTGATCAATTGTATACGATTAGTTGAACACACGTCACTACTATTCCCATGATTGGGGCAAAAATTGAGCATAACTGACTCTGATAGGATTTGAACTCAGCACGGCTGATTTCTGCAAAGACAGAAAGGTGAAGAAGGAAGAAAAATGAACCAAGAATTTAAGTTGACAAGTTGCCAATATCGATAGAGAATCGATTATTAGACTAAATTAGAATTAATCAACGTTTGTTTCCCTAAGGCTTTTTGTCATATATACTTTGATCACACAAAATACATGCTAAAATATTCGTCAGTTTTGGGATTAAGTTATTTTTTTTTGTAATTAGATTTTAATTGTTCTAATTAGCCATAATTTGCAATTAACTAACTAAGTCACTCATCTTTTACTAAATTTATATTTAATACTCTCACCCTCTCTCATTCTATGTTGTTTGATTTCTTCTGTTATTTGAAACATTATCTATCCTCTCCCCCTTCCTCTCGGCCCCCTCACTCGCTTTTAACAGCCAAGGGTAATACAAAGATTGAAATAGTTCATTATAAATAAACGGTTATATCACCACAAATAGTAATACTATTTAACCCATAGTTGGAGAGGAAAAGAGAACGAGAAATTGAGAGGGGGAGGGGTATATAGTGAACAGAAAGAGACTATTTTTCGTTAAATATGTTTACTACTTGTGGTGCTAGTCCCTTTTGTTTATAATGGACTATTCCAATCTTTTTATTCTTTCTTTTCTGTATGACATTCAATTGTTTATAAACAGAGAAAGAGAGAGAGGGAGTTGAAAAGAAATAGAGAAGGGGCAGGGCAGGGAAGAGAAAGAGAGGGGAAGGGAAGAGAAAGAGAGGGGAAGAGAAAGAGGGAGAGGGGGAAGAGGAAGAGAGTGGGGAGAGGGGGAGTGGAAGGGAAAGAGAGGGGAAGAGAAAAAGGGAGAGAGGGGGTAAGAGAGAGAGAGGTGGGGAGGGGAAGAGAAAGAAAGAGAGAGAAGAAAGAGAAAAAGGGAGAGAGGGAGGTAAGAGAGAGAGAGGTGGGAGGGGGAGGGAAAGAGAAAGAAAGAGAGAGAAGGTGGAGAGGAAGAGAAAGAGAGGGTAAGAGAAAAAGAGAGAGGGGAGCGGAAGAGAAAAAGGGAGAGAGGGGGGGGTAAGAGAGAGAGAGGTGGGGAGGAGGGAGGGAAAGAAAGAAAGAGAGAGAACGTGGAGGGGAAGAGAAAGAGAGGGGGAAGAGAAAGAGAGAGAGGGGAGGGGAAGAGAGAGAGAGAAAGAGGGAGAGAGAGAGATAGCGAACAAAATAGAACAATTAATTTTTGATTTTGACATTTTAGTTTATCACCCTCCCCCCCCCCCCCCCCCCCCGATTCAAACAATTTAACTCAAGCTCAACGGGTGACCCAACAGGTCACATTCGTTCTTGTACGTTTACAAACAGAAAAAGACACATGATCATTTTTGAGGGGGTGTATGCGGTTCCCATGTCCAAAAAATATCCATTGGCAGAATCGTGGTTAATCTCAGCAAAAATGGAAATGGTTTCAATCAAGATGTAAACATGTCAAATTTGGTGGAAGGTGCCAGAAGCCGACGTCTGTTTGGATTCAATTAGTGGAGAAAGCCAAAAACATCGCTTGTCTTGCCAACCAATCAAAAGCGGTGTTACAAGAATGTCTACTCGGGGGCCCAGGTGCAGCGTCTTTCATTAAAGGCTTCATGTCTGGCAACCGAATATCAAAAGACCTTAAAGCACACAACAGAGAAAGGAAAAGAGAATGGAGAGAAAAAAAAAAATAGAAAAATAAAATAAAATTATCAAGAAAAGCAACAAAAAATAGAAAAATAAAATAAAATTATCAAGAAAAACAACAAAAAATAAAATAGTGTTGGAATTACTTTGTTTGACTTTGTTAATCCAGACAGACTTAACACTTTTTAAAGGGTGGTAAATGTAGTCAGCATCGACCCACATTGGCGGGTAGGGATCTACGTGACTGGACGGAGGGGGGGGGGGTTATAGGGTTAGGTTTAGAGTTAGGGTTAGGGTTTCGCAAGAGGTGATGACTGAAAGTAAAGAGGTGTAAAGATCTTGCTAAAAAAGAAAAGAAATGTTATCTTTTAAATCACAGTGAAACAAAAACCCTTTTTAGGGTTTTTTAGTCTAAAGACAAGCAATTAAATGACATAGAATAATGAGACTGTGTCCCCTAATGAGAGGGTCTATATTTAAATGCTACTACTTAAAAAAGTTTTTTTTTACTAACGAGTCACTACTTATCAAGGCCACTCGAGGATAAGGGTGAATTAGATGAATGGGTTGTCAGTTAAATGATGAAGAATATTATGAAAGGATTAGGTCACTTATTGAGCTCGGGTTAGATATTTGAATCAGAAAAAAGTGAGTTTAAATATAAAATGTGACATTTTTTTTTTAAATTAGCCTTTTTCTGCTCGCTATATCCCCCCCCCCTTGACCTCTCTCAGCTACGGGTTAATTTGTATTACTACTTGTGGTGATATTTCCATTTTCTTTATATAATCTGTTATTTTTTTTCTTTCTTTATTACCTTCGATTGTTAATTACCAGGGAGAGAGAGAGAGAAAGAGAGAGAGATAGATAGAGAGAAAGAGAGAGAGAGAGAGAGAGAAAGAGAGAGAGAGAGAGAAAGAGAGAGAGAAAGAGAGAGAGAGAAAAAGAGAGTGAGAGAAAGAGAGAGAGAGAAAGAGAGAGAGAGAGAAAGATAGATAGAGAGAGAGAGAAAGAGAGAGAGAGAGAGAAAGAGAGAGAGAGGGGGGACGGAAACACACAGACATGCTTGGATTCGTATGATTTAATTAATTCATATATCTATTTTTGAAGAACTCAAGGGAGCGAGAATATGTAGTGAGTAAAAAAAAATGTCTCCACGCTAAGTTTTACAATTGAAGAGCGAATTTTTATTGTTATTCATATGGCCAAATTTGATGAATCTCCCACACTTGTTGAAAGGCAATGACGACCTCAAATAAAAAATCACTGCCGAGTTTGTTAAAAATAATCAATCAAATATGCTACAAAGAGTCGTAAATTCCTTGCAAAAAAGAATGGAGCTATGCATGCAGAACGAAGGTGGAAATTTTGAAAAATTTGCTGTAATTTTAAACTCCCATAAATGAATTTGTTGAATAAACTTTCTGTTTTGTATTACCATATTTTTTAACTTTAGAATTTCAAAAATAAATAGCTAAGTGACTTATGAATCACCCTGTACATTATCTCGGCTAATTTTAAGCCCTCAGATATTTGTAAATAACTAATAACTTCAGCATGTCATAATCTTTTCAAAAAATACAATTTTTGAACTGCTGCATATCGTCCTTTTGATAAAATTACACGGGACGTGTTTACCTACAAAACTTCTGAACATCCTCAATAGCCTCACCATTCAAATATATTTTCTCCACATCTGAGTTCTCATCCGTCTTCATTGTTTTATACTTCTTGCACACAAACTGAAATAATATTTTGAGAAAGAGTGGAAGCCAATTTATATTAATGATTAGAGGCAGGAGGGAAGGTGACGGTGGTTAAGTGGATAACGATACGGACTGAAGACCTG
>OY744534.1:101409549-101437049 GCA_963556195.1 Sepiola atlantica | reverse complement strand
ACTTATAATATTTACCAGACCGTGACCCATTGGGTCAGTATTTGTTATCGATATAATAATATGTTTAAAAAATTTCATGTTTGTACGTACGTTATCCCCCCCCCCTCGCCTATTTTTTATAACATGGGAAGATATATATATATATATATATATATATATATATATATAGTGTGTCAGGTTGTATATGAAAAGAAATCAAATAAACTGCTCGATCATATAAGAGAGCTAATGTAATTTATTTAGATACTGTATAGTACATATTTCAGCAAAGTACCGCGGTTTCATCCAAAAGGGCAGATTTAGACATCTTTAGTAAATCTCCGTGCCCAGTGGAATCATCGGCAAGCTGAAACGATTGTAGTCACGCCCGACAGGGAATGGCGTCAACAATGACAGAAAACGGTGTATCTCTGAGGGCGTCCCCGAAAAAAACAAAACCGGTGTGGGATAGTGATTAACTAAGGCTCAAGGGAGGCCTTCATTTTATTCCCTAGCAAGTTTTATTTATTTATTTATTTATCTGTTAGCAAGTTTTATTTATTTATTTATCTGTTCTTTTGTAATGTTATTATTATACCTGAAAAAATACGAAAGGGTATGGCTATATAGTTTGTCGTTTGCGTTTGTGAAATTAGTGTGCTTTTACTAAAGATGTCTAAATCTGCCCTTTTGGATGAAACCGCGGTACATTGCTGAAATATGTAATATACAGTATCTAAATAAATTATATATATATATATATATATATATATATATATATATATATATATATATATATATATATATATATTTCTTTAAGAAATTAAAGTTGAGCACTCTCGGTGATGTTAAAAATCGACTGTCAAAAAGCTATAATGCAAAGTTCCGAATACGTTCGTTGAACACTCTCGACTAGTCTTCTATCTGTGCTCGCTTCGAGGTACATATAGATCGTAATTTCCCTTAATTACGTGACAGTTTCCGTTGGCCGAGTGGATATGGCGACTGTTTGCAGATTCTAGGCTGACTCTGTGAACCGGGTTCGCGCCTCCCGACCGTCTGAAATTCTTATTTTCCTGAGATCAATAAGCTTGAAACTCGAGCGTCTGTAGGTATTAATAATTTAATATTTATATATATATATATATATATATATATATATATATATATATATATATATATATATATGTCTAAAGAAGCTTTGAGTCATTTTAAACAAAAAAAGAAGAAAATGCAGTTTAAATTCCCAGAGAAACTAACTAAATCCAAGATATTGCAGACTTAGCCCTTGCATCAGCCGACCCACCGTTGGAAAATTTATAAATAAAAAAGGGGGAATTCAAGTATCTAACAGTGAAACAAAAACAGAGGACCTTAACTTGAGCGTGAAATATTAAAACGGGGATCATCAGCTGTTTACCATGTAACTGTTCTGGAGATTTTAAAAACAGGACAGTTATAATATTCATGGCTCTCCAGTGGCACTGATCAAACGACCATTACCCCAATAATCAAGTGTAGAAATAATTCAGCTTGAATTTCACTAATATATACAAAAATAAATAAATAAATAATGATAATAATAATATATTACCCTTAAGACTACAGTGTGATATGGTAATTTGCATATCAAATAATATTAATTATAACAATAATAATAATAATAATAATAATAATAATAATAATAATAATACTATCCAAACACTACACTCAAGAACCACTCTGCGACATGGTAGCTAGTAATAAAATTCTATAGGAATAAATGTTATATATATATATATATGGGAAATGAAAAAGAAAAAAAACAAAAAATGTTTTTTTTTATGTATTCATCAACGTTTCGTCTTTATTTGTAAGACTTCCTCAGGATGATAATCCCAGTAGTGGCTACTACTTCCTCTCATTAACCCATCATGTCAACCCAATATTTCTATGTACTTGCATGACATTTTTCTTAAAATTATCATCCTGATGAAGTCTTACAAATAAAGACGAAACGTTGATGAATACATAAAAAAAAAACATCGTTTGGTTTTTCCTTTTTCATCTACCATTACGTCAGATTACCCTCATCCTTCCTTTCTCATATATATATATGTATAAATTTTTATTTATACAAACATTATTGGTTACATATGTGCATACATGTTTCGGTTGCACTTTTCCAAGAAAGTCAACCCCATCAGACCAAGAATCTTTCCTGAAAGATTCTTGGTCTGATGAGGTTGACTTTCTTGGAAAAGTGCAACCGAAACATGTATGCACATATGTAACCAATAATGTTTGTATAAATAAAAATTTATACTTATAAACAGCTCTACTCGGTATTGAGCACTTTTTATAAACACTTGAGTTTCTACGGATTTACATTTACAGAAACTAATACAATACATGTACGATATATATATATATATATATATATATATATATATATATATATATATATATATATATATATATATATATATATATCTGCAACATGTATGTATAAATAAAGAAATATATCCTGACCATAAAAGACATATACGCTTGTCTTCCTGAACAAAAGCATCCAGTTTTTATTATTATTACTATTATTTCTTCCACATCTACTGCTAAAGCAACTGGTGAAACTGGCATTTGTGTTCAGTCCCTCATAAAGCGCCGTCACCTCCGAGCAAGAAGACAACATGAATGCAGAAATGTTGCAGATAAATCAGAAAGACAAGAAAGAAGAAAGCAAAAATAATGAGACAACAATTTTTTTTAAAAAGACAAAAGAATCCGAAACACAAAGAGAAGGAACTATAAATGGTTGGCGCCATGAATCAACGAGACAATGCCGCCGATGATGTTCATCAAGTTTTACGAAAACAAAACACCTGAGGAATATTTTGCAAAACAAAATTTCTATTCATCCGATGCATATTTCCCAAAGGTGATTCATTGTCACTGGAATAAAAGAAAGTCTTACAACAACAAAAAAAGAAGAATAATCTTCGATAATTAAGATTTTTCAAAGAATATATTTATTCATAATTGCAGATGGCCAAAAGATAAAAGCCATTCTATAATAATAGAATGGTGAGATTCTCATTCGCAACATTGTTTTTATTTCTTTTATCTGTGTGTTTATTACTAGACGTAACTGTGACCCATTGGGTCACAACCATTATTACTATTTAAAATATGTTTTTTTTTTCTTTATGTCTATGTTTATTATGTGTGTGTTTTTTATGTGTGTGTTTATTATGTGTGTGTTTTAATGTGTGTGTTTATTACTAGACGTAACTGTGACCCATTGGGTCACAACCATTATTACTATTTAAAATGTTTTTTTTTAATTTCTTTATATCTATGTTTATCATGTGTGTGTTTTTATGTGTGTTTATTATATGTGTGTTTATTATGTGTGTGTGTTTTATGTGTGTGTGTATTATGTGTGTGTTTATTATGTGTGTGTTTATTATGTGTGTGTTTTTTATGTGTGTGTGTTTTTATGTGTGTGTGTTTTTATGTATGTGTTTATTATGTGTGTGTGTTTTATGTGTGTGTTTATTATGTGTGTGTGTTTTTATGTGTGTGTTTATTATGTGTGTGTTTATTATGTGTGTGTTTATTATGTGTGTGTTTTAATGTGTGTGTTTATTATGTGTGTGTTTTTATGTGTGTGTTTTTATGTGTGTGTTTTTTATGTGTGTTTATTATGTGTGTGTGTTTTTATGTGTGTGTGTTTTTATGTATGTGTTTATTATGTGTGTGTTTTTATGTGTGTGTTTTTATGTGTGTGTTTATTATGTGTGTGTGTTTATTATGTGTGTGTTTATTATGTGTGTGTTTTTTATGTGTGTGTTTATTATGTGTGTGTTTTTATGTGTGTGTTAATTATGTGTGTGTTTATTATGCATGTGTTTTTATGTGTGTGTTTTTTATGTGTGTGTTTATTATGTATGTGCTTTTTTGTGTGTGTGTTTTTATGTGTGTATTTTTATGTGTGTGTTTATTACTAGACGTAACTGTGACCCATTGCGTCACAACCACTACCATTATTTAAAAAATGTTTTTTTAATTTTTATTTTTATACACCCCAAATATTGCCACTGTAAATTAGGGGCCAGGTTTATAGGGGCACCCTAAGTGGGGAGTTGCGATTGTTCACATCTTATGTACATAGAGATGTTCTCCGTTCATCCGTCTGTCATAACTCTTTTAAACATAATAAATACATTGTAGAATTTGTCTCATTTCAAAAATATCAGAGATCTTAACTACTTTTTGATCTTGCAGGATGAAATCCATATTGCATGTCATTGGGTGGATTGTTGTGCTAAGATGGTTGACAATTGCTTGATTTATCACACATTCAAACAACTGGTCTGTACTGAGATGCAGAAGACTGATCTCCAGCATTTTTAAATACTGGTCAGATTGACAAAGTTTTCTAAGATGATGAGAAACATTTCTCCTTTAAGAAACGATTGAACAGTTTTGTAAGAATAGGAGTTAGTTCCAGTTGCAGTTTCTTAATCACTATGATTGGAATGCTGGCATCGAGATTCTTGATAAGTTTGGCAACATCCCGGACAGATATATGGATGTTGCTTAAAGTGTTTACTGTCATAGGGGGGAATTCGAACGCTAGGCGGCCCTGATCGCAGAGGGTGGAATTTGATGCAAAGTTTTTTGCAAAACGTTTAACTTTATCGGATGTTGAAAAAATAACTTTTGGTCCATTGATGATGGTTGGAATAGATGTCATACATCTGTTCAGGACCCTGTTTGTTATTTGCCGAAACTCTTGGGAACCAAGCCTCTGTTCAGCCACTCTAGATTTAACCGATTGGTCATAGGACTCTTTTGCATCTTTTATAACCCCTTTGCAGTGGTTCCTAACAGTCCTAAAGGTGGCTTTGGTTTCAGGGCATCTATTTCTTGGAAAGCTATAAAAATAGTGTTTTTTGTGTGCAATAGCAGTGGCCCATTAAGAGGTGTACCAAGGCTGGCTGTTTGGTTTTTGCGGAACTCTCTTCCTGCTGACTATTTTCTTGCTACGTTAGTCTTTTCAAGTCTGAGGCCAAAAGGCATCTCTTGTCTTTGCGATAATCATCTTTCGTTCTTGTTAGCTCCTTATATCAAATAGCCCCATACCTTGTCTGGATCGATTTCCATAAAAAAAATATTAAACTAATATTACATTACTGAATCCCGGGTAACGCCGGATAGATACAGTTCGTTATATACACAATACAAGACGTTTTCTAACAAGTATGCGACTTAGTATGCAGTTTTAGTTGGAGTGAGGACAGTTTCTATTGCATGTGTTACGGCGAAGCAGTCTGTGGGCTGAAGATGGCAGGTTACCGATACGATATGCAGGTAAAATAGAATTAATTCTTCTTAAGAAAGTTTGAATTATCCACAAGTACAATAAAGCAAGATTTCAATTTCTTCTACGTTTATCCCTTTTAGTTGTGTTCACACTAGATTCCTCCCTTCATCACACATGGTCAAACTTCCCATCTGTGGAATACAATACTGCAGGGCTGCTTCTCAGCTGAGTACAACATGGTTGTTTTTACATCCAACGTCAAGACGACCACTTAAATAATCAAACTCTGACCATTTAAGCCATCGTTTCTCAGTAACCCTTATCCTCGAATGGTCTTCAGGCCTTGATAAGCGATGACTCATTAGTATAAAAAAAGAGGGATGGCCAGGATGAAGTTTGGCTGTACTGAGATCTTGGTATAGGATATCAAATCCCCATTGTTTTAGCCATCCTCTCTGTGTTTTTCGTGGGGTGTCCATCTTGAATCCTGTTTTAGAGACAGTGTTGTCGTTTGCGCACATTACATGTCCAGAGGATGTTCCCTCATTTTGTCTGAGATTGGCATAACATCATAATGTCGGTGGTTAAGATCAACATTTTGGACATGGTCGAATTTGGTCAGACTTCATTTTAATAAAGAAAAAGTTGGTCAGTGAAAATCAAGGAAGAAGAGCATTTACCAGTGTGATTCGATTAGCAGCTTTTAGTGTTGTGACCTTAAAAGGTCAGAAGAAATAACATGGACAAAAGAGCGACAAGATAGGGTAGATTACCATAACATTTAGAATGACTAAATCTTTTGGCTAAATCTTTGTTAAGGAATCAAAAATGACCGAGGTTCACCTGAAGGCAGTCGGAGATTACATCGGCCGAAACGTTGCAAAAATAACAACCAAGATGAGAACAGTAGTCTGAATAATACAAATAATACAAAGCTTTCTTCATTGTTAACATGAGTAAAGCTTTCTTCATTATTAACACAAGTAAAACTTTCTTCATTATTAACACAAGTAAAGCTTTCTTCATTGTTAACATGAGTAAAGCTTTTTTCATTATTAACACGAGTAAAGCTTTTTTCATTATTAACACGAGTAAAGCTTTTTTCATTATTAACACGAGTAAAGCTTTCTTCATTATTAACACGAGTAAAACTTTCTTCATTATTAACACGAGTAAAGCTTTCTTCATTATTAACACGAGTAAAACTTTCTTCATTATTAACACGAGTAAAACTTTCTTCATTATTAACACGAGTAAAACTTTCTTCATTATTAACACGAGTAAAGCTTTCTTCATTATTAACACGAGTAAAACTTTCTTCATTATTAACACGAGTAAAACTTTCTTCATTATTAACACAAGTAAAACTTTCTTCATTATTAACACGAGTAAAGCTTTCTTCATTATTAACACGAGTAAAGCTTTCTTCATTATTAACACGAGTAAAACTTTCTTCATTATTAACACGAGTAAAACTTTCTTCATTATTAACACGAGTAAAGCTTTTTTCATTATTAACACAAGTAAAACTTTCTTCATTGTTAACACGAGTAAAGCTTTTTTCATTATTAACATGAGTAAAGCTTTCTTCATTATTAACACGAGTAAAGCTTTCTTCATTATTAACACGAGTAAAACTTTCTTCGTTATTAACACGAGTAAAACTTTCTTCATTATTAACACGAGTAAAACTTTCTTCATTATTAACACGAGTAAAACTTTCTTCATTATTAACACGAGTAAAACTTTCTTCATTATTAACACGAGTAAAACTTTCTTCATTATTAACACGAGTAAAGCTTTCTTCATTATTAACACGAGTAAAACTTTCTTCATTATTAACACGAGTAAAGCTTTCTTCATTATTAACACGAGTAAAGCTTTCTTCATTATTAACACGAGTAAAACTTTCTTCATTATTAACACGAGTAAAACTTTCTTCATTATTAACACAAGTAAAACTTTCTTCATTATTAACACGAGTAAAGCTTTCTTCATTATTAACACGAGTAAAACTTTCTTCATTATTAACACGAGTAAAGCTTTCTTCATTATTAACACAAGTAAAACTTTCTTCATTATTAACACGAGTAAAGCTTTTTTCATTATTAACACAAGTAAAACTTTCTTCATTGTTAACACGAGTAAAGCTTTTTTCATTATTAACATGAGTAAAGCTTTCTTCATTATTAACACGAGTAAAGCTTTCTTCATTATTAACACGAGTAAAGCTTTTTTCATTATTAACACGAGTAAAGCTTTCTTCATTATTAACACGAGTAAAGCTTTTTTCATTATTAACACGAGTAAAGCTTTCTTCATTATTAACACGAGTAAAGCTTTTTTCATTATTAACACAAGTAAAGCTTTCTTCATTGTTAACATGAGTAAAGCTTTCTTCATTATTAACACAAGTAAAACTTTCTTCATTATTAACACGAGTAAAGCTTTTTTCATTATTAACACGAGTAAAACTTTCTTCATTATTAACACGAGTAAAACTTTCTTCATTATTAACACAAGTAAAACTTTCTTCATTATTAACACAAGTAAAGCTTTCTTCATTGTTAACATGAGTAAAGCTTTCTTCATTATTAACATGAGTAAAACTTTCTTCATTATTAACACAAGTAAAGCTTTCTTCATTATTAACACGAGTAAAGCTTTTTTCATTATTAACACGAGTAAAGCTTTCTTCATTATTAACACGAGTAAAGCTTTCTTCATTATTAACACGAGTAAAGCTTTTTTCATTATTAACACGAGTAAAGCTTTCTTCATTATTAACACGAGTAAAGCTTTTTTCATTATTAACACAAGTAAAACTTTCTTCATTATTAACACAAGTAAAACTTTCTTCATTATTAACACAAGTAAAGCTTTCTTCATTATTAACATGAGTAAAGCTTTCTTCATTATTAACACGAGTAAAACTTTCTTCATTATTAACACGAGTAAAGCTTTCTTCATTATTAACACGAGTAAAACTTTCTTCATTATTAACACGAGTAAAGCTTTCTTCATTATTAACACGAGTAAAGCTTTTTTCATTATTAACACGAGTAAAGCTTTCTTCATTATTAACACGAGTAAAACTTTCTTCATTATTAACACAAGTAAAACTTTCTTCATTATTAACACAAGTAAAGCTTTCTTCATTATTAACACGAGTAAAACTTTCTTCATTATTAACACGAGTAAAGCTTTCTTCATTATTAACACGAGTAAAGCTTTTTTCATTATTAACACGAGTAAAGCTTTCTTCATTATTAACACGAGTAAAACTTTCTTCATTATTAACACAAGTAAAACTTTCTTCATTATTAACACAAGTAAAGCTTTCTTCATTGTTAACATGAGTAAAGCTTTCTTCATTATTAACACAAGTAAAACTTTCTTCATTATTAACACGAGTAAAGCTTTTTTCATTATTAACACGAGTAAAACTTTCTTCATTATTAACACGAGTAAAACTTTCTTCATTATTAACACAAGTAAAACTTTCTTCATTATTAACACAAGTAAAGCTTTCTTCATTGTTAACATGAGTAAAGCTTTCTTCATTATTAACATGAGTAAAACTTTCTTCATTATTAACACAAGTAAAGCTTTCTTCATTATTAACACGAGTAAAACTTTCTTCATTATTAACACGAGTAAAGCTTTTTTCATTATTAACACGAGTAAAACTTTCTTCATTATTAACACGAGTAAAACTTTCTTCATTATTAACACGAGTAAAGCTTTCTTCATTATTAACACGAGTAAAGCTTTTTTCATTATTAACACGAGTAAAGCTTTCTTCATTATTAACACGAGTAAAGCTTTTTTCATTATTAACACGAGTAAAACTTTCTTCATTATTAACACGAGTAAAGCTTTCTTCATTATTAACACGAGTAAAGCTTTCTTCATTATTAACACGAGTAAAACTTTCTTCATTATTAACACGAGTAAAACTTTCTTCATTATTAACACGAGTAAAGCTTTTTTCATTATTAACACGAGTAAAGCTTTCTTCATTATTAACACAAGTAAAACTTTCTTCATTATTAACACGAGTAAAGCTTTCTTCATTATTAACACGAGTAAAGCTTTTTTCATTATTAACACGAGTAAAACTTTCTTCATTATTAACACGAGTAAAGCTTTCTTCATTATTAACACGAGTAAAGCTTTTTTCATTATTAACACGAGTAAAGCTTTCTTCATTATTAACACGAGTAAAACTTTCTTCATTATTAACACAAGTAAAACTTTCTTCATTATTAACACAAGTAAAGCTTTCTTCATTGTTAACATGAGTAAAGCTTTCTTCATTATTAACACAAGTAAAACTTTCTTCATTATTAACACGAGTAAAGCTTTTTTCATTATTAACACGAGTAAAACTTTCTTCATTATTAACACGAGTAAAACTTTCTTCATTATTAACACAAGTAAAACTTTCTTCATTATTAACACAAGTAAAGCTTTCTTCATTGTTAACATGAGTAAAGCTTTCTTCATTATTAACATGAGTAAAACTTTCTTCATTATTAACACAAGTAAAGCTTTCTTCATTATTAACACGAGTAAAACTTTCTTCATTATTAACACGAGTAAAGCTTTTTTCATTATTAACACGAGTAAAACTTTCTTCATTATTAACACGAGTAAAACTTTCTTCATTATTAACACGAGTAAAGCTTTCTTCATTATTAACACGAGTAAAGCTTTTTTCATTATTAACACGAGTAAAGCTTTCTTCATTATTAACACGAGTAAAGCTTTTTTCATTATTAACACGAGTAAAACTTTCTTCATTATTAACACGAGTAAAGCTTTCTTCATTATTAACACGAGTAAAGCTTTTTTCATTATTAACACGAGTAAAGCTTTCTTCATTATTAACACGAGTAAAGCTTTTTTCATTATTAACACGAGTAAAACTTTCTTCATTATTAACACGAGTAAAGCTTTCTTCATTATTAACACGAGTAAAGCTTTTTTCATTATTA
Source organism: Sepiola atlantica (assembly GCA_963556195.1). Taxonomy (NCBI): domain Eukaryota; kingdom Metazoa; phylum Mollusca; class Cephalopoda; order Sepiida; family Sepiolidae; genus Sepiola; species Sepiola atlantica. Next base: position 101,426,762 of record OY744534.1, on the reverse strand, counting down.
ACACGAGTAAAGCTTTCTTCATTATTAACACGAGTAAAACTTTCTTCATTATTAACACGAGTAAAGCTTTTTTCATTATTAACACGAGTAAAGCTTTCTTCATTATTAACACGAGTAAAACTTTCTTCATTATTAACACCAGTAAAGCTTTTTTCATTACTAACACGAGTAAAGCTTTTTTCATTATTAACACGAGTAAAGCTTTCTTCATTATTAACACCAGTAAAGCTTTCTTCATTATTAACACGAGTAAAGCTTTCTTCATTATTAACACGAGTAAAGCTTTCTTCATTGTAAACACGAGTAAAACTTTCTTCATTATTAACACCAGTAAAGCTTTCTTCATTATTAACACGAGTAAAGCTTTCTTCATAATTAAAACCAGTAAAGCTTTTTTCATTAAGCTCTTAACACATCTGTTAATGATTTTGCTCTAAAAAATTCATATGTGCTTCAGAAAAAACTGCCTTAAGAGAATTTAGTAAAAAAGAAGAAGAAATTCTCTGGTTTCATTCCGTTTTGTTCCTAATTACTGTTTCATTAAAAATGAAAACAAAAGTAAAATCTTTAAAATAATTAAATAAAAATAAAATAAAGCTAAAATAAAATTTAAAAAATAAAAATAATTTTTTTTTAAATGAATAAATAAATAAAGAATAAATAAATAAAATAAAAAAAATAGAATAAAGCTTAAAAAACTTTCCTATGAAGAAGAAGAAGAAGAAGAAGAAAACTTAAAAAGCAACAAATGATTGATTCCAATCTATATCCTTTATATCAATAAAAAAAATGTCAGTCGGATTTTGATTCTAATGCAAAACTATATAAAAAAACTGAAAGAAGCCATTAAGTTTAAATCAAATAAAAATAAAAATAAAATATAAAATATAGCCTTTCCTTTGTATTAATTATTTAAATCATTCAAGTTCTCATTATTTACGTTAATCGCCCCCCCCCCTCACCATCTAAAACATTCAGGTACAGATTTAGAATACATTGTGATGTCGTAGTATACACTGTCGCTCTTCCACTTTCTCTCTCTCTCTTTTCTCTGCCTCTTCCCACTTTTAGTGGGAAACCAATTTCAGGTTTGTGGTTAAAATCGGTTAGAAATCAGAGTGACGAACTTACTTGGAAGATTTTTCTGAATTTTTTTTAGATGAGGATTGATAATGTGTATAATTTCGATTATTCGAACTACTGTTCTCATCTTGAGTGTCATCATCACAACGTTTCAGCTGCTGTAACCTCCGGCCTTCTTCAAGTGTATCTTTTCAAATTCGGGAATATTTTTGTCGAACTCGGGAATCTGGACGGAATTTTGAACGGAACCCTTTATTTAATCCACGGAGGTAGCATGCTCTCATTCTGTCAGCCATGACTGGGCGAAGTCTTCAGTAATTCACAATTCTTTGTATCGCCCGCACCAGGGATTGAACCTTCAACCTTCAGATGACTATCACTTAGAACTGAATTTCACTTAGTACTATATCCACTGTGACACAGGTCCTTGCAATCATAACACTCAAGATGAGAACAGTAGTCCGAATAATCGATATTATACAAATTACTTAGAAGAGTAATACGTCTGGCCGAATCTGACTGAAATAGAAACCTTTCATAAGCAAAAAAGGATCACCATTCTTCTATGAAATAATAATGTCTCCAAAGCTAAATAGATATGAACTTTTATTCACAGGAACACAGGACAAAATGAAGATAGTACAATCGGCTGATTCATGTCTGTTAGATAATGTTTTCTTAGTATTTTCATAAAGACATCAAGAGAAATAAAATATATTTGTGCCAATAACATAGTGGAAGAAAATAACGAAAAAATAGGCTAGTCCGAATCAAATATCGATATGTCAGACGGATTGCTATTTGGGTCTGACTTTGAAAATTCTAACAAGATAACTCTGTATGTTAGGTGGAAGATCAAAGGGAATAAAAACAAGGTGGCCGACAAAAACTAATCATAATAGGATTGAAAACGATAGACAGGAAGTGAGAGAGAGAGAGAGAGAGAGAGAGAGAGAGAGAGAGAGTCAATTTGTTAAGTGCATCATCTTTTAGATCACAATTTAGTTAGACCATTTTTATATACTAATGGTTCACCACTTACCAAGACCAAAAGCCACTCGAGGATAAGGGTTAATGAAATTTTTAGTTTGATGATGGAACAGTACTATGAAAGGATTTAGAAGTTTGATTAAATAACAGGACGCCTCGACAGATATTTGTTGACATTGGACTTGAAAACGACCATGTTGTAGCCTGTAGGAAAACATTCCTGTCATAACGTGTTCCACAGATGAGAAGTTTTAGGAAAGAAACTGTTTGTGGAAATTCCGTTTGAGTTGGTTGTTTTATATGTCCTTCTAAAGCAATTCCATTTTGATATCTTGTTGAACAGCCAATGAGATAGCGTCTCCACCCAGAATATTCCCTGCGGGGAAATATCACAGACGGCAAAGCCCTTTGCAGGAAGAAATCCTCTCAAATATGACTCTTATCAGTCAACAAAGAATTTAAAGCAATACGGCCATTTTTTTTAATACAAAGTCGCCTTAAAGGAAATAGAAATTGGGATAATCTTGATAAACATCAATGGAAATGTCGTAAGTTATTTCCAGTGGAATTTGACTGATCTTAAGGCGACCGTTAAGAAAAAATTAGATTAGCATTTTCTTTAAAAAGTTATTTTTTCATGTTCTTTAAAAAAAAATAACCAGAAGATTGGCCTTGATATGAATTTTCTGTGAATTGCAGATAAGGTTTTTTTTTTTTAAATTATTCTTCAAGATAAAGGAGGAATTGTTGTGTGGATTTTAAAGCTGACATTACTGACACAAAACTCAAGTTTTGTGGACCATTTTTACAATTTAACATTTGACTTCTGAAATTACTGAAGAGAAATTTTTAATTATTTAAAAAATTAGTGTTTTGTTATTTTGGTATTTCTATTTCACTCAAGTTGCTTACTATTAAATTTCAGAAAAAAAAAATTCGGGCAGAACTTATGGGTTGACCTGATAAATACCCAACTCCTGGCTTGATGCCAAGCAAACATCATAGAATCAGTACCAGATTTTGATACGTTATTTTTCGATATTAAGAAAGCCAATCTTAGGGAGTTTTCTAACGACAAGTTTTGAGAAATATATGTTGAATATCAAAACAATTATAAATAAGTTAGGAGAGCAGAAAGTGACTAACTTGGGGTTACTTTCGGCAGTCTCGTAACTCTCGCTTCCCTTATTTTGTCCTTTTGTCCTCACATTCCATGAGCGATGTTTCTGACAGAGGGGGAAGAATTGCTGTTTTCTGGGTCAGAATCTATTCATCTAGCACTTATCTTTGGCTAGTTTTTGACCTTGAAGTAGTATTTTTTTTAGTTTCTTACATCAAGTGGCTACATGCCTTGTCTGGAGCGATTTCTATTAAAAAAAAGAATACCTCATCCATCAAAATTTAGCAATAATTTTTGTTTTTACATTTTTCACCCCAAACAAGACATATTGCTATTGATGTGTAAGGGTCTACTATGATAATGGCGAGATTTATATAGGGGAAACCTGGGTGGGGAGTTGGGTAGCAAGCGGTTTGTTCACATTAGATTGAAATTTCTACATTTTAGTACAGTGGAACAGGAAACAGAGAATTCCAAAGACAAGCAGTCCGAAGCAATGGATTCCAATGGCAAGTGTTCCGATAAAATATTCTATCAGAGTAGAAAATCTTCCGACATTTAAAGACGTCTACAGTGAAGGGGTGTGATTTTGTTGCTAGTTGGGTTGGTCGGGGGTATATTGCGAAGTGTCTTAATAACTGCTTAACTAAAGACATAAGCTATCTAGCCACAATACGAACACCCTAATAAGAAAACATATCGGTGAAACTGAACTATGAGATAAAAAATGATATTATTATTATCATTACTTTTATTTTTTTACTGTTGTTAACATCAAACATGGCAGATTGTCACTGACGTGTAAGGGCTACTGTAATAGAGCCAAATTTATAAGATGGCAACCTGGGTGGGGAGTTGGGTAGAAATATATTTATTCACATTATATTTAAATATCTGCATGTTCGCACAGTCAGGGAAACAGGGAGCAGTAAAACGATTCCAACAGCAAGCGGTTTGAGAAAATAGCTATCAGAGTAGAAAATCTTCCGATATTTAGGAGCGTCTACAGTGAAGGGGTGGGATTTTGCTGCTATTCGGCTTGGTCGGGTGTATATAAGCAGAAGAACTGTGAAGTGTACACTTAAAGTTACTTTAGCGTAGGCAGTGAGTGTCAGAATACCCTTCAGAATAAGAAGGGGGGTTGTTTTGGGGGGGTAAATGGGGGTGCAATACCAGTACTCCATCAGTTTTGACAGATAATTCTCCTACACTTGATCGTCTTATATCTAACAGAATAAGAATCAATATGAATGTTATGCACAAGACAAACAATTATACAGAAGTCGAGTCAAATAAAAGAGGATACATGGTCGAATTCCTTATTTACTTGCCTCCCCATGAGGGCAGAGTTAGACACAAGGTCGGTTTTTAATGTGGGGAAAATCCAGCTACCCAAAAAGGGACTCTCTAGATTGGGAAGAAAATTTAAATTGCCTTAGTCTAGAAAGATTTCTCTTCCAGTGACCGAGGACAGAACAGATACTACACTCTGCTCGTAGCCCAAAGGCTATAAGTCAGATCTTATGAGATTATATTAATGTAGATGGATAATAACTTTAACGGTTCGAAAGCAGATGCTATCAAGAAGGACATTTACTTCTCATATGAGTTCATCTTTTAATATATAAAGTTATCTTGTTAGATTTTAGAATTTAGACCATCGATATTTGATTCTGTCTAGCCACTCTGTCGTTTTACTTCCTTCCAGCATATTCTTTATAGTTAAGAATACCAAAATGTCTTTCGGTTCAGTTTGTTTAAAAAAACAATTCCTGGTTAGGAAGATTGTTACAATGGCAACACTTTTAAATAATGAATCAAATAATGTAGGGGAGATAAATCTTTGCAGCTTAAAATATGACTTATCTCCCTTACATTATTTGAGTTATTATTGAGTATATTTTACATATCTTCTTCCATGTTGGATATTAGACAGTATGCCAGCTACTCTAGGTTCTTGGCCTTTAGGCTAAGATTAAAGTGTAGTATCTATTCCGATGTATACTGCACCCCATAGACTGGTATTGTTTTGGCCTTCGGGGCTTGATTTACGCCGGTCTATGGGTCTGTCCTGTGCAGTTCTGGGAGGTCCACCCTCCCAGGCTTCGCCTCCCCTCTTTGGGGAGGAGTAAGTTTATTGCTTACTGCCTGAGGCGCCCCTATCGGGGAATGCCGACGGGGCTGCCCAGGCAATTTTTAAACCCCACTTTCCCGACCCGACCCTGGGTCACATCTTACTTGTGGGAGTAAGATAAAAACTGGCCTTGTGCCTAACTCCTGGAGAGGAGTAAATCAATACTTTATATATTAGTTAAAACATTATATTGCGCAGCAATAAGCCATAAACAGGATCTGTTATAGACAGAGGGTCAGCAAAGATCAAGTAGGAAAAGGAGCCCTGCTAACAAGTTTAGTGGAAGTTATGTCAGACGAGCAATTGAAAGTAGTGGTCTGGAGGAGTCAGCATGGAAGTTCTGGATGGACCAGATATATTTTTAAGATGGTCTAACGACTTATAATAATTAAGATATGCCCTTATAAATAAATGTCTTTCTCTCTTTCTCTCTCTCTCTCTCTCTCTCTCTCTCTCTCTCTCTCTTTGTTCCCTCTTTCGTTTTTTGCCTTTTTAGCCTGACAGACAATCATGCCCGAGCGTCTTTCTTCTGTAAGAATATGTTGAGTCGGTTAATCAAATGATATTTGCTAGAAGATTGCAACAGAGCTGTTTTATGGCATCTACAATTTTGTTATCAGTCTGGAAGGATGGGTAAACACACACGTGACAACTGCCGGAGAAAAACAAGGTATGATTTAAATAAAGTTTGATCTGTTAATTCCTAATGAGTAAAATAAATAAGCAATGGTTGATATGTAATACTAAGCAGCCACTTTCTTAAGGAAAGGTTAACTCTTGTAAAGAGAAGAAGAAAAAGAAGAAGAAGAAGAAGAAGAAGGGGGAGGAGAAGGAGGAGGAAGAAGAAAAAGAGGAGGAAGAAGAAGAAGATAAAGAAAAAGAAGAAGAAAAAGAAGAAGGGGGAGGAGGAGGATGGGGAAGAAGAAGAAGAAGAAGAAGAAGAAGAAGAAGAAGAAGAAGAAGAAGAAGAAGAAGAAGAAGAAGAAAGGGAAAACTAAACTTGTCTTTGGTTTGTTTTTTAGATGATTCAGACTTCTGTATCGACCACACAAAGATTGTGCCTCAGGATTGTCTGGTCGTGGCTTTTCGTTAACTTGACAGCGTGGGGCTTGGTACATTTCCAAAGACGTGATCGTCGTCAATATCTTATCCAAGCCAGGAGTCATGCTATATCACTCATTTTTTTTATGTTTCTGATTCTTTTGAGAATTGCAGGTGTTTACACCTGACAATGTGGACAGTGGTTGCATGCAAAGTCGGGGAAGGTTTGACCCAGAACACAGAGGAATGGCGCAGAAGCAACATTGCCACTTTCACTTCAGTGATTTGCTGTTCCACACCTAACACGTCTTTGCGTGCCACATGCAGAGGCAGAGACGACCAGAGGAAGACGGATCCTGATGCTGACCTCTTCTTGGATTTTCACTATATCTCTATTAGTACCTTTGACACTATCACGTTGCTATCGCAGTCACCAAGGTTGGACTTTAGGGGAGGGGTGGGGGATACTGCAGTTCGATACCCGAGTGAATCCCTGCAGGCAAAAGAAAGAAGCAAAACTGATAGCAAAAAAGGAGAAAAAAAACTGTAACCTTGAATCAATAATTCTTCAATCAGCGTTGAATGAGTCACTCGAATAGACTTTTAATCTCATTGACGTTGCAACAGTTGAGATCAAATTCTGTAATCAAGGTGTAATGTTTCAAATAAGTGAAAGAGAAATAATTGATTAGTTGAGAAAAGAATAAATAGAGAGGGGGAAGGAAGGGTGGAAGGGGGAAGAAAAGAAAGAGGAAGAAGATAGAATGGGAGGAGGGAGGTCAATGAAGAGGAAGGGGAGAAGAAACAGATATGTTAAGATTTTGAAGAAGAAGAAGAAGAAGAAGAGGAGGAGAAGGGGGGAGAAAGAAGAAGAAGGGGGAGGGGGAGGGAGAAAGAAGAAGAAGAAGAAGAAGAAGAAGAAGAAGAAGAAGAAGAAGGGGGAGGGGGAGGGAGGGAGAAGAAGAAGAAGAAGATAGGGAAGAAGAAGAAAAAAACAAGAGAAGAAGAAGAAGAAGAAGAAGAAGAAGAAGAAGAAGGCGGAGGAGGAGGAGAAGAAAAAGAAGAAGAAGAAGAAGGCGGAGGAGGAGGATGAGAAGAAAAAGAAGAAGAAGAAGAAGAAGAAGAAGAAGAAGAAGAAGAAGAAGAAGAAGAAGAAGAAGAAGAAGAAGAAGAAGAAGAAGAAGAAGACGAAGGGGAAAATAGAAAAACAAGAGGAGGAGGAAAAAAAGAAAAATATGTAAATGAAAAGAAAAAAAAACATGAAACAAGTGAAATAAAGATTTTGAAATAAATGAAAGTTTTACACTGGGTAAAATGCAGCAATTTGTTCGGAAATATTTACTAGTCCTTGCATTATCTCTGGTTAAATATGAAATATCTTTCAAGTTCAGGGCGTTTAAATCCATTTTTAGATAAATCTAACCTTAAGTCCTTAGATTTAGATATTAGATAAAACTAACCTTAAATCCTCAATCTCCTCTCACCACTTTGACATGACTGACTATTTCCCACTCTACCATAAAGACTCTGACAAACATATCCACGGGCTAGGAGTTTATGTTCGGAACACCCTCCCCCTGACTAGAGAACATAGGTTAGAATCAGATGACCAAGACTACATGTGCTTTAGATTGACTTTACATCACAGCGTCAGTTACTTATATTTCTTATACCGCTCCCTGTCGACCCAGGACTGTACTCTGCTAAACTCTCTTTCTGAAAGCATAGATAGAGCACTCTTAATTGACTCGAATGCCCAGATACATGTATTTGGGGATTTTAATGCCCACCACCGCGACTGGTTTGGATTCTCTAGCCTTACTGACGCAGCCGGCGACTCTACGTATAATTTCTCCTTAGCTCACTCCCTCTCTCAGACTGTCGATTTTCCGACCCGCATCCCCGATCGAGTAGACCAGCAAGCTTCACTTCTAGACCTCTTCTTGACCTCAATGCCCGAGGCTTGTGTGACGAAAGCTCATAGCCCACTCGGGAATGCTGATCACATTGTCCAAAAGCTGATGAACCGTTGCTCAAAACAACAAGATACTACGAGCAGGCTGATTTCGAGTCAATCAGAGATCACATCAGTGACGCCCCATGGAAGGAAACCTTCTCACTACCTGCAAACCAGTGTGCAAACGAATTAACTGAATGGGTCAAAGCAGGCATTGAAGCCTATGTCCCCATGTGAAAATTCTTTAGCAAGCCCCACTCTCCTCAATGGTTCACTTCAGAATGTGCAGCTGCCATTTCTGAGAGGCAACAAGCATTCCGTAAATTCGGCCGAGATAAGTCAGCTACTAATAGACATAAATTTATAGAGTCAAGAAATAATTGCAAGGCCGTGATAGGCGAAGCAAAGAGAAGGTACAATGAGTTAACAAAAAGACGCATCCAGTCACAGAAACTAGGTACTCGCGATTTCTGGAAAATCTACAATAGTGTAGTGAATAATGGTCAATCAACGATTCCCCCACTATCAAACCACAATGATGTCGTTTACACGCCCACTGATAAGGCTGAACTACTTTCCCAGCGTTTCGCTTCTAATTCTACTTTAGATTCAGATAGCCACTCCCTCCCTGAATTCCCTTTGCGGACCGAAGTCACACTTGATAACCTGGTCATCACCCCATCCCAGGTCAGAGACATCATAAAAAACCTTGACACGTCCAAAGCTTGTGGGCCTGATCTTATACCTGTAATAGTAATACAGAAATTCTCTGCTGAATTGGCCCCTGTCCTCTCCAAACTCTTCAATAAATGCCTAGCCGAATCTTGCTTCCCTGATAGCTGGAAAATTGCCTCTGTGGTACCAGTCTACAAGAATTCTGGGAATAGAACCAACCCTCAGAACTACCGCCCAATCAGTCTACTGCCGATCTTTGCCAAAATCTTTGAATCCTTAATCAATCTAGCGATAGTACGGCACTTAGTTAATGCTAAACTTCTATCTGACCGCCAGTATGGATTTAGACAAGCACGATCTACTGCAGACATCCTAACGCATGTATCATACACTCGACAAGACAGGTGAAGCTAGGGCAGTAGCGCTTGATATATCCAAGGCCTTTGACAAGGTTTGGCATAAAGGACTCCTCCTAAAAATACGCTCATACGGTATTACTGGGAAACTACTTAATATAATTGGATCCTTCCTAAACAAAAGAAAAATCCAGGTTGTCCTCGATGGCCGTTCATCTAAGCAACATGACATAAATGCTGGTGTACCCCAGGGATCTATCCTTGGACCTTTGTTGTTCCTGATCTATATTAACGATCTCCCTGATGACATAGAGTCGGAGATTGGTTTATTTGCTGACGACACCACGCTTTACTCTCGTCATGTTGGCAAAACAGACGCGATTATATCCGAGGCAATAGCTGAATCTTTAGAAAATGACCTCCAGGCTGTGGTGGATTGGGATCATAAATGGTTGGTAACTTTTAATGCCACCGATTGTCATGGCAAATAACATCCTACCTGAGAGTTCATCATTCAAACTCCTCGGCCTAACCTTCACAGGTAACATGAATTGGAACAAATACATTGAAGACATTGCCAAGGCTGCCGCAAAGAAGGTCGGCTCCCTCTACCGTGCTAGTAAACTCCTCACACCTGACATTATCCTGTATCTCTACAAAGCCACCATCCGCCCGTGCATGGAGTATTGTTGCCACATCTGGGCTGGTACATCATCTACTAGTCTCTCCCTCCTTGACACGGTCCCAAAAAAGAGTCGCCAACCTAATAGGTCCCTCACTGTCAACCAAGCTCCAGTCCCTGTCCCATCGCCGCAATGTAGCATCCTTGTGCTTGTTTTACAAGTACTTCAATGGATTATGCTCCGATGAATTGGCTGCTCTGGTGCCCCCTCGACGTAAATTCACTAGACTAACTCGACAATCAACTAAATCTCATTCATTCACTGTGGAGGTCCCCAGATGCCGGAGAGCTTTCTACTCAAATAGCTTCTTTCCTCATGCTGCTGGCCTCTGGAACTCCCTACCTGCCGCCTGTTTCCCCAACAGTACTGACATGCGGAAATTTAAAACTAATGTAAACAGACATCTCGCTGCGCAGATCCCAAGTTAGGCTGACCCCCCCCCCCCAACCTTCTCCCCTTTTCTTTTTTTCTCAGTAGTCCCTTACATCTACAGTGGCTGCCTGCCTTGTTTGGGGTGAACCATGTTAAAAAAAAAAATTGTGAGGGAAAACTTTGAATTATCTCCCCTTTAGTTGACTCTTCAAAAATAAAGATTTTGAAATAAATGAAAGTTTTACACTGGGTAAAATTCAGCAATTTGTTCGAAAATTAATCTGTGCGTTTGCAAGAAGTCTATTAGTTTTGGCATTATCTCTGGTTAGATATAAAATATCTTCCAAGTTCAGAGAGTTATCTCCACCTTATTTGACTCTTCAAAATTAAAGGGTTTCTTTTCGGCCCTACGATACATAAGCACTGGAAAATGTTAAAGAACTTCAGGCGTACTGGTATTTATTTCTTTTCTTCTGAAAGATGTTCTAAATAAAATCTAGTTTTCTAACCCAAATCCAGCCAGATTATTATTATTATTATTATTATTATTATTATTGTTGTTGTTGTTGTTGTTGTTACAACAACAACAACAACTGACAGAATGGTGTTGGTCTGATTTGGTAAAGACTGGTTCTGTGGACTTTTCGATAATCTGCGATCTGCACAAAACAAGACAAACCTGATTTGACTTTGAGAAAAATGCCTTCAAACATAAATTCATTTTGTCGGATTTTTTTAAAGTCAGACCCAAATAGCTAACCGTTAGACACATTATCTTTTCTAGCGCAGTTGATATAGTATTAAGTGAAATTCAGTTCTAGGTGACAGCCATCTGAAGGTTGAAGGTTTCAATCCTCGATGAGGGCGATACAAAGAATTGCGAATTACTGAATATTTCTCCCAGTCATGGCTGACGGAACGAGAGCATGCGTTCGAAATTCCGTCCAAATTTCTGAGCCCCACAAATATTCTCGAGTTTAAAAAGATACACCTAAAGAAGGCCGGAGGTTACAGCAGCCGAAACGTTGTGAGAATAACACTCAAGATGAGAACCAAATTACACAAATCATCAATCCCCATCTAAAAAAATCAAAAACATAAAAAAATGAGTGATATAGCATGACTCCTGGCTTGGATAGGATATTGACGACGGTCACGTGTTTGGAAATGTACCAAGCCCCATGCTGTCAATTTAAATGTTATAAAAATGTGTCGAATGGAGAAAAATGGACAAAACTGCATGTAATGAATGATAGAGAATGGGTCACTTTTTAGCAAGTGCTAAATTCACAGGTGTGAATTAAAGAGAGAAAAACATATTTATATTGTAGCAGTTACCTCTTCCTTTCAAAACATAACTACACCGGTTGGCCATTAGGTGTCGCTTTTTCGCCGACAGGTGGCGCTGTAAAGCGACACCAGAGTTATCTGCCCTCTGGACTATAAAACCAGGTGCAAACGGAAATTCTCTCTCTTCTTCACCAACAAGCCTCGGCAGAACAACGCTGGCACCAGCGCTCCGTTTCACTCGCTTTTTCCTACTCAATTGGCCTCGACAGAACGACGCTGACACTAGCGTTCCGTTTCACTCTTCTCTTCTGGTCAATTGGCCTCGGCAGAACGACGCTAATACACTAGCGTTTCGTCTCACGCTTTTCTCTTGGACTGGTCTCGGCATACCAACACACGTTTCTTCCGTCAACACGTGGTCAAACAACGGTAAGAGTTCTCAACTCATTTTCTTTGTGTACGGCTTTCAAAGACTTTCCGCACGCCGGATTCATTTCTTCTTATACCTTTTCAAGAACTGTTTTTCCATCGACACACATGCATACACCACACACTTCATCATTCCACGTACACACACGTTCAATAAACGTTATTTGAACTACCTCATCTTGTTTGTTAATTATTACTCTGTCTTTTGCATGCAACATTGCTTGATTATACGAACACGTTAATAATCGGGGGAACACGACCCTCGATTCGAACAATATCTACACATTTACAGGAATGTAAAGTTTTAGTGAATAAATAAATTGTTCGTTTGGGGCTTTATAAGCGGCGACTCATTAGTAATAAGAAAATGGGTACTCTTGTAGATGACGCACCATGTTTTCGTGACTTTGCGTCGTCAACGTTCGAGAGTTGCCGAAACTATTAACCGATCAGGTTGTAGCAGGCATTAGCCAATCAGGCTACAGCAAGCAGCCGATAACTTTTGGAAGAAATTAATCACGTTCAATAACAAAAAATGAATTTTTATAATCTAAAATAATTTGAAAAAAAAATGTAAAAAAAAACATTGAAAAAAAAAAGTAAAAAACAAAAAACATTTGCTTAACAAATCAAACAAAATTATCTTTTGAAACATTTTATTTAAAAACATTTGATTAACAATGGTCCCTTTAACAATAAAACGAACAAAAATAAACATTTAATTAATAACAGTTGTTTAGCTATGGTTTGTTCGTTCTTTATTTTTATATATGTATTTTAGTTTGATTTTCTTCGTCTGAATTTATCGGCTGCCAGTCTTCAAGCTTCTGCAAGTTTCGCTTCGTTTTCGTCTCGTCAACTCTCAGGCACTTCCGTAACCTGCCCGAACGTTGACGACGCGACGTCACGGAAACATGGTGCGTCAGCTATAAGAGTTCTGAAAAATGTAATGTTCCATGAATCCCCGGTTCGACAGAAACACTTTAAAGGTCACTCGTTTCGTACTATTTTCCGACGCGCACCTACGACCTAGTTTGACACAAGGCCACCCAACTGGATGGCCTTAAGATATTCGATTACACTATTGAGTTGTACTGTGTTAATTAATTCAGGATTGGATTTTTTTTTGTTGCTTGTACGTATTTTTGGCTAGGAAGAAAGTGTAGTATCTGTTCCGATGGATACTGCACCCTATAGACCGGTATCGTCTTGGCCTTCGGGCCTTGATTCCGCCGGTCTGTGGGGTTGTCCTGTGCAGTTCTAGGAGGTCCACCCTCCCAGGCTTTGCCTCCCCTCTTTGGGGAGGAGTGAGTTTATTGCTTACTGCCTGAGGCGCCACTACTGGGGAATGCCGATGGGGCTGCCCAGGCAATTTTTAATGGCCAGAGTGCTCACCTTCTCGGGCGTTGGCTTTTCAAGTCCCACTTTCCCAACCCGACCTTGGGTCACATCTTACCTTGTGGGAATAAGATAAAAACTGGCCTTGTGCCTAACCTCCTGGGGAGGTAAATAAGTTGTACGTATATTTGATGTTGGAAAAATGGGGCATCTTTTACGAGACTCAGCAGAGTAAAAACGCTAAAAAAAAAAATTTACAACAAATAAAAGTAACTGTAAGCTGTGAAAGTTAGTTTCAAATGTGCATGTGCTATTTGTTTGTATTTTAAACCCGTTTGAAGTGCTATTTATTAGAAATTTATGTTCGACATAGGTTTTTCGAAGAATTACAAATGGCTGCTCTACGTAATAATATAGAGCCAGTCGCCGCCATTAAAATTTGAAAAAGTAGATGTTTTAAAAAACAAGAATTTTTTTTTTAACATCTTATAAAAAGCCATTTATACCACGTAAAAATACAAACAAATTACATAGGTAAGTAGAAAAATGTCTATTCTAGACATAAGTTAACTTTACTTGTTGCAAATTTATGTTTTTAAACTCTTTCTCGTTCTTTTTTTGGACCCCGTTCGCACCTCTGCTGAGCGTCGTAACATATACCCGAAAAATGTTCTCCTTTCCTCACAGAGAATCCTTCCTCACCGCTTTAAATAATTTGAGAAACTAATTGTGTGAGTTGAGTCTGCAATCGGGTGTAAATAGCTACCCCCCCCACCCTGTCGATTTGAAACAAAACAGAAAAATCAGATGGAAACAAAAAAAAACGAAAAGAAAAAAGAAGAAAAACAAATAGATCAGACAAACATCTAACTTCCCAATCTCTGACATTTTCCCGCCTTTTTCAATTCAGTCACCCCCCCCCCATCACCACCCTGACAGACACATTAGCCCCCCCCCCCCACACACACACACACGAAAGCTAATTGATGTCAGAGTATTTCATGGGAATATAATAGAGTTGTGATAGTTAAGTACGTTCACTTGTTGTACGTATTGGGAAGAAAGAAGAAGAAGAAGAAGAAGAAGAAGAAGAAGAAGAAGAAGAAGAAGAAGAAGAAGAAGAAGAAAAATGCTTGGAGGATTTTTTTCTTTTCTTTCTTTCTTTCCTGCGTTTGACAAAGAAAGAATTCTTCGATTCAAAAATAGCTTCTTTTTTTTTCTTCAGTGTGTGTCTATTTTTGGTTCGCTTTTGTTCCTGGAACTGCATTATAAAAGAATATGAGATTTTGCTGCACAAGTTGTGTCGGCCACACTTATGTGTAATGTGCAACTGTGCATGCATGTCAACAGCTTTGGTGTTGATCAGTAACGAAGCCAATAAACTGCACTTTTATGATTCGAGGATTGAGGAAAAACAAATCCCTCCACAAAACATGCATAATAATGTTCACAACACGAATTATCTATCGAAGATAAATTTATTTAACATAAAATACAAGAAGAAAAAGTGTGTCCCGTTGGGTCACCCATTGAGCTCGGGTTAAATTGTTTGAATCAGGAAAAAGTGAGTTTGCAAAGCCAGTTATATTTTTTTTTTAAAGAAAGAAAAATCCAAAATGAGGCTATATCTCTCATCTCTTCCCTCTTGCTCTCTCTCTCTTTCCTCTCCAATTAAAATAAAAAAATATAATTAGTCTCTTTCTAAATGCTCCCCCCCCCCTATCTCTCTCTTTCTCTTTATTTCTTTCTTTTCCTCTCCAACTACGGATTAAATAGCATTACTGCCTGTGTAGATATTCAATTTTGTTTATAATGTGTTGTTTCAATATTTTTATGATGTCCTTTCTTTATTATCTTCGGCAGAGAGATAGATAGAGAGAGAGAGAGAGAGAGAGAGAGAGAGAGAGAGAGAGAGAGAGAGAAAGAAAGAGAGAGTTATAGAGACCATATCATATAAAATAATAATAGCGGGAGTGGGGGACAAACAACATAGAGTGAGAGAGGGTGAGAGTAATAGACAGAAACTTAGTAAGATATGGGTGATTTGCTGAGTTAATTGCAAATTACGGCTAATTAAAACATTTTTTTTCAAACATTGAAATAATGTAAACAGAAATCTGTTGAAGCCCATCGACAATACAGAATGAAAAACGTGACCAAAAATGAGATGTTTAAAATCCGCGCTCATTCAGGGTAGGTAACTCACATTTCAGTTTTGACTTTGGGATTTTACAATTTAACTACTTGCATTCATTCTCTATTCCCCCTATCTCTCTCTATTCCCCCCTCTCTCTTTCTCTATTCCCCCCTCTCTCTCTTTCTCTATTCTCCCCTCTCTCTCATTCTCTATTCCCCCTCTCTCTCTTTCTCTATTCCCCCTCTCTCTCTTTCTCTATTCCCCCTCTCTCTCTTTCTCTATCCCCCCTCTCTCTCTTTCTATATTCCTCCCTCTCTTTCTCTATTCCCCCTCTCTCTCTTTCTTTATTCCCCCCTCTCATTCTCTATTCCCCCTCTCTCTCTTTCTCCATTCCCCCTCTCTCTCTTTCTATATCCACCCTCTCTTTCTTTATTCCCCCTCTCTCTCTTTCTCTATTCCCCCTCTCTCTTTCTCTATTCCCCCTCTCTCTTTCTCTATTTCCCCTCTCTCTTTCTTTCTCTATTCTCCCTCTCTCTCTATATATATACATATGTACCGCCTGTCGGATAAAGTATTTTCTGAAAGAAACGAAAGCGAAATATGTTTTCTTTTTGCAAAAAATATGGCAAAACAATACTACATATTGGCTAGGCAGAATCAAATATCAGTTTGTGAGATGCATTTTGGAAAATTCGACTGGCTTTATTTTATATATTAGATAAAGCTATTAGATAAGATCATGTAGATGTGTGTGTCTTTACCGCTAAACATAACTTTGAAAAATAGACATTGAATTATTATTTTCTTTTTACTATGAATCGAAGTTTTTTTGTAATCAATGGAAACTAAAACTAATTGTTTAAGATAAGTTTTAACTTCTTATGTAAAATTGAACGTCGTTTGTATTCATTCAGGCTGTAATGTTGAATGCGTTAATTGTGTCAGCGTTTATAATGAGTGCTGCTTCAAGAAGTCTTCGGCGAGATTTATTTAGAATGAATTTAATTAGTCTAGCTTGTATACAGTTAAAAGAATGATCAAATTGTAATGTATGAGAGAATAGTGCATTTAGTGAATATATATATATATATATATATATATATATATATGTGTGTGTGTGTATTGTCGGTTGTTGAAACCCTTATTCCAGACATTTAATTTCCCTGATGATCTGCCAAACACGTACCTGCTTGGTAGTGAAACACGTGTAGGAAAAACATTTAATTTGAATAAATAATATTTGTAAGAAAAAGTCTTTAATGGTGATCATTGGTGTCCTGAAAGGAATGCTTTGGTAAGCCTTCATAAAATCGCATAGAAATGCTCTGTACTCTGTAATCGAGCATCATCGAGCTTGTTTTATTGGCATAACTCCGGTCTTCACTGAATAATCTATTTTATAAGTGAAATATATATATATATATATATATATATATATATATATATATATATATAGAGAGAGAGAGAGAGAGAGAGAGAGAGGGGGAGAGAGAGGAGAGAGAGAGAGAGAATAGGTAGATAAATAGATAGGTAGATTTCGTCCTGTGTTTCTGTCGTTTATTCAATCCACCAATCTTTATTGGTTACCAAACACGGGATTACAGTTTT
>OY744534.1:101381342-101409349 GCA_963556195.1 Sepiola atlantica | reverse complement strand
TATAATAATAAATAATAAATATAGTGAATAATAAATTATAATAAATATAATAAATTATATAATAAATTATAATAAATAATAAATATAATAAATAATAATAAATATAATAATAAATATAATAAATAATAAATTATAATAAATATAATAAATTATATAATAAATTATAATAATAATAAATATAATAAATAATAATAAATATAATAATAAATAATAAATATAATAAATAATAAATTATAATAAATATAATAAATTATATAATAAATTATAATAAATAATAAATATAATAAATAATAATAAATATAATAATAAATAATAAATATAATAAATTATAATAAATATAATAAATTATATAATAAATTATAATAAATTATAATAAATAATAATAAATATAATAATAAATAATAAATATAATAAATAATAAATTATAATAAATATAATAAATTATATAATAAATTATAATAAATAATAAATACAATAAATAATAATAAATATAATAATAAATAATAAATATAATAAATTATAATAAATATAATAAATTATATAATAAATTATAATAAATAATAAATATAATAAATAATAATAAATATAATAATACATAATAAATATAATAAATAATGAATTTAATAAATATAATAAATTATATAATAAATTATAATAAATAATAAATATAATAAATAATAATAAATATAATAATAAATAATAAATATAATAAATAATAAATTATAATAAATATAATAAATTATATAATAAATTATAATAAATAATAAATATAATAAATAATTATAAATATAATAATAAATAATAAATATAATAAATAATAAATATAATAAATTATATAGTAAATTATAATAAATAATAAATATAATAAATAATAATAAATATAATAATAAATAATAAATAAAATAAATAATAAATTATAATAAATATAATAAATTATATAATAAATTATAATAAATAATAAATATAATAAATAATAATAAATATAATAATAAATAATAAATATAATAAATAATAAATTATAATAAATATAATAAATTATATAATAAATTATAATAAATAATAAATATAATAAATAATAATAAAGATAATAATAAATAATAAATATAATAAATAATAAATTATAATAAATATAATAAATTATTTAATAAATTATAATAAATAATAAATATAATAAATAATAATAAATATAATAATAAATAATAAATATAATAAATAATAAATAATAATAAATATAATAAATTATATAATAAAACAGTTATTTTAGGAACTAGTTGCTTTTCGAACCAGTTGCTTTTAGAATATTTCTTTTTTTGTTTACCTCAAATGAGGAATCCTGTGTCTTCCTCTCTTCAATCCATTATAGCAGATTGGCCTTTTTTATTTATTTTTATTCTTTACAATTTATAAAAATTCAATTTTGGGTTGGGGCATGCCAGTTCTATACTACAGGCCTCTCCATGGTACAGACAACAAATCTGACTGAAGACAAATGTTAATCAGGAAGAGCAATTAAAAGAAAAGTTGTTTTTCATTAAAACGCCATCTTGTTTTTTGTTTCATTAAACAAAACAGGATTTCTAATCTTAAAGTATTCAAAGAAATATTTACATTTGGATTATAATTTTCTAATCAACTGAAGTATAAAATTTATTTTACTTTGACTTGTTATATTTTTATGTAGATTGTAAAAAAACATTTTGGGTCAATTAATTCACTACACAATAATGTAGTTCTATATTATAGATCTCTCCATGGTACAGGCAACAAATCTGACTGAAGGCCTATTGACAAATGCTAAGAATGCTATGTTTTTGCTTTGCTAAAAACAACTAAAATAGAAGTTATTTTTTATTAGAACGCCATTTTGTTTTCACCAAACAAAACAGGATTTCTAATCTTAAGATATTCAAAGAAATATTTACATTTAGAGTATAATTTATTTGATTTTGACTTGTTATATTTTTATGTAAAAAATAATTTTGGGCCAATAATAATTAATTCACTACAATGCAGCATGTTTAACCACATGATGAGTTAAGTGAACAGAGTTAAAATATTTCTGTTAAAACGTTATGTGGATCATATCTTTTAGTAGACATTTTAATTACTTCTTTGTTTTGTTTATTACTTAGCAATTTTTACAACAAAAATATGTATTTTCATCTATTTAGTTTTTGACACATCTTATTATCTTAAGATCTGGGTCAAAATGTTATTCTATGTATTTTTAAATATAGCTGGCTTCATTTCCTACCCAACTCTCTGAAAATCAAACATTTGTCAATAGGTCTTCAGCCATGCTTCTCAGCTGTACCATGAAGTGGCCTGTAGTATAGAACGCCATGAAACTAGCCATTCACCTATTTTATTCAGATAAAAGAAATACTCAAGGATTTAATTTATAGGAGTAAGCATAACATTTTTTTAAATGTGATCTTTTAGATACCATAAGATTACAAATTATCAAAAATAAGCTGATCTATTTGCAAAATATTCACTCACTGTAAAATAGAAAGCCTATTTGATATTTCACGTTAAGACGTTTTAGTAAATTGATATAGTTTATTTAGAATCAGTTAAGATTGGTGACATTTTCAAGGAGAAACAAAAAAAAAAGTAGCTTAAATTGGCATTTACCTGCTTCAAGAGTTAGGTTCGAGAATAGGTCCATTTCTTTAAAAGAACCAGAAGGTGATAGCTTAGAATACTCGTCATTATTATTATAGCCATTGTCATAATAATAATAATAATAATAATAGTCATTATTAACCAGCTAAAATATTAATCTATTCTTCCTTTAAAAGATACCAACCTGATATGAAATGACTGAGTGGGGAGGGGGTCTAATGTTTTATAGTATTAATACAATCACGTTTTAAAAGACTAATAATAATATGATAATTAATGGAAACTAACCATCGTGTTCTATATTATAGACCTCTCCAGGGTACAGGCAACAAACCTTACTGGAGGCCTATTGACAAATGCTAAGAATGCTATGTTTTTGTTTTGCTAAAAACAACTAAAAGAGAAGTTATTTTTTATTAGAACGCCATTTTGTTTTCACCAAACAAAACAGGATTTCTAATCTTAAGATATTCAAAGAAATATTTACATTTAGAGTATAATTTATTTGATTTTGACTTGTTATATTTTTATGTAGATTGTAAAAAAAAAATAATTTTGGGCCAATAATAATTAATTCACTACGCAATAATATAGTTTAATTTACACATGGTGAGTTAAGTGAATCGAGTTAAAAAAATGTTTGTTAAAATATTATGTGGATCATATCTTTTAGCAGACGTTTTAATTAGCTCTTTGTTTTGTTTAATACTTAGCAGCTTTTACAACAAAAATACATATTTTCATTTATTTAACTTTCAACGCATTTTCTTATCCTCATGTATAGTTGACTTTGCAGGGGAACAAACTGAACGTGACGCCAGTTTCTAAGACTAAAAAAACTAGAGAGAGAGAGAGACAGAGAGAGACAGAGGGAAAGAGAGAAAGAGAGAAGTTCACAATGAGTGACGTAATTCCACAGGGCTCCTAATATGAATTAGATCTGGCCTTTACAAAGATTTATGACCATACCCTGTCTGGTAGAGTTCCACCGCTTGTCGTGAGTAACAACTATGTATATTTTATGTTCTTTTATGTGTCGGCACCTGTCCATTTAAATAAATGTGTAAATTGTATTTGGTTGAATTTTCTCATCTTTTTGATTAATAGCATTACACCTATATATATATATATATATATATATATATATATATATATATATATATATATATATATATATATTAGACATGTGTCGTTGAAGACCACGGAGTTCTCCCTCTTTCTGGTTAGTTTCTCGACTCGGCGAGCCATTCGTTGGGTTTCTGGTATCAATTGATGGATCATGACGCCTAATGTTGTGTCTTGGGCCATTTCTCTAGCGCTTTCGGTCTCGCGACCGTCTTCAGGAGGTTGTGTGTTGTTGTTGTTTGTAAAGAGCCGTGCTTATGGTTTTATTTTTGGTATATCTGATTATTTGCATATGTATATATATATATATATATATATATATATATATATATATATATATTCTTTTATTTACTTATTAATTAATTTATTTATTAATTTGTTTTATTTATTTTATTTTTATCTATAATTATTATTATCATTATTAATAATAATAATAATGATGATAATGATGATGATGATGCTGAACTGACCAGAAAGATCATAAAGAGGGAGAACTCCGTGGTCTTCAACGACACATGTCTAATAAACGACTTGCTGCCGATATATATATATATATATATATATATATATATATATATATATATATATATATATATATATATATATATATACGCGTCTGTTTACTGGTTTCTCAAAGAAATTTTCAAATATATATATATATATATATATATATATATATATCGGCAGCAAGTCGTTTATTAGACATGTGTCGTTGAAGACCACGGAGTTCTCCCTCTTATATACAATAATATTTTTATAAATAAATATTAATTATTTAAATACCTACAGACATCGATGTTTCATGATAACGTAATCTTCAGTGTAGGAACTAATTCTCAACGGTCGGTAGGCGCGAACCTCGATCACAAATCGCCACTGATTCGTAGTCGGGGGATCTTACCCATCGGTCATAGCCAATTAGTTAGTAAATATAGAGGAACTTTAAATGTAAATAGCGAAAATCGGCGGCTATGTACCAGGCAGTATAGAGTGATCTACGAAACGGCGTTCGGATCGTGCATATAGCTATTTGTACTGCTTGTTATTAAAGCTACTCGAGAGTGCCCAGCCTTTGTGGGAGGGGGCTGATAAACAATAATATTTTTATAAATAAATATTATTATATATATATATAATATATATATATAAATAATATAAATAAATATATATATATAAATATATATATAAATAAGAAAAGAAAACAGAAAAGAAAGAAAAGAAATAAGAAAAGAAAAAAAAGAGAAGAAAAGAAAATAAAAAGACGAAAAAAAAGAAAAAAGAAAAAAAAGAAAAAGAAAAAAATAAAGAAACGAAAGAAAAAAAGAAAAAAAAGAAAAAAGAAAAAAAAAGAAAAAAAGGAAAAGAAAAAAGAAAGGCAGAAGCATTTTTAAAAAAAAAAGATTTTTGTTGTTTTTTAATCTTGTCAGACGAGCAGATTTTATTATTGAGATATCTCAGCCTCAAGAAAGCCAACCAGTTATTTTTCGTCGCCACTGACATTTTTGTAGTCGGATAATTTTCATCGGTTTGTTTCTCCCCGGGGAGCTGTAAATCTTTTGCTTTTATTTCAAAGAGTTACAGTTATGTTTCTTTTTTTGGTGAGGGGGGGGGGGGGAGTAAATATGAATTCTAAGAACAACAATAAAAACGAAGTTCATGAACAAATGTACAAAAAAAAAAAAAATGGCGAAAGAAAAGCCGAATCATCAGTGAAGCAATTCAAGTCTCACTTTACAAAGTAAATCATGTTTTTATCCATAAAAACTTTGTTTATTCAGGTAGAAATGTAAATATACAAGGAAAGTCTTTTGTTAAAGAACATTTTCTTCTGCCTTTCTTTCCTGCCTACAAAGCAGAAAATGCCATTCCAAGCTGAAGTTGGTTCAAATGTTCTCAATATGGCTTTCATGAAAGAATGGTGTCAGGGATTAAAAAAAAAAAGTTAAAATGAAAAAAAGGAAAAAAATAACATTAAAATAATTTTGTAAAGTATAAAAATACATCATTTGTATCATTCGGACTACTATTCTCATCGTGGTTGTTATTTTCACAACGTTTCGGCCGATGTAACCTCCAACTTTCTTCAGATGCATCTTTTCGAAAGGGTTGGGGTTGGGGTTGGGGTTAGGGTTAGATTTCAATCCTCGTGAAAAATTACACTAATTTTCATTTAAATTCATACAGTTTCTTGAAATTTTAATTCACAGGTGAGAGAAACGTAACATTTTGGCCATACCTACATCACAGATGTTTTTTCAAATGGAAATCGCTCCAGACAGGGCATGAAGCCACTTGATGAAAGGAGCTAACAAGAACGAAAGATGGTTATCACAAAGAAAGGAGATGCCTATTGGCCTTAGTTTTAAAAAGACCAAGGTTATAGGTAGGGGGGAAACAGTCAGCAGAAAAAGCCCGCATTACAATGCGGTATCAAACAGCGAATTGAATTGATGAAGACCACTTGACCAACAAGTCAAACGAGCTGGAACAAAAGAAGCAGAGAATAGATCAGACAATTCTGAAGAACACATGCCATAATAATATTTATAGAAAAGACTGAGACTAGCAATATCACGTCTGTAAGAAAGAAGGTGCAGAGAAGAAGAAAGGGTGTGGCCAATCAAATTACAGATACGTTTCTGCACCTTATCAAGCACCCTCAAATGGGACAGAGATCCACCAGACCAAATATGACAACAGTACTGCATCCGTGCTTTTATTTCTGCTTTTGAAATCGATGAAATGCGATTAATCGTTTCTAAGTATAAAGAAACTTTTTTAATAAAGAAAAAAATTCAATTTTTTCAGTGAACGATGCACGTCTATCAAGTTTGAATTATAAAGAAAGCAATTTGGGCCGTTAAATGACGAAATTGCAGAATCTTTTATGTGGCCCGCAAGCGTGCTTGCAAATGGCCGCATGCTGCTCAAGGGCCGTATGTTTGACATGCCTCGTTTTAGACCATAAAATCCTAAGAGAAAATCTCTCTTGCAAAATTGATATCAGTATAATTAAACGGTTGAGATTTCTATGCGACAAATAGAGAAAGGAATAACAGTTGGTTGACACATTTCGTTTAGACAAGATGGATTTCTAACTAACACTTAGTAGCAATCGCATGGGATTATGATTTAGCATAATGGTGGTGGTGGTGGGGGGTAAAGTGAGAGTGAGAGAGAGAGTGCGTGTGAAAGAGGAGAAAAAGGAGGGAGAGGGAGAGGGATGAAGAAAGAGAGTTAGAGGGAAAGAGAGAGAAAGAGAGAGAGAGAACGAGAAGAAAGCGGGGAGGGAGGGAGAGAGGAAGGAGAGTGTGTGCGTGTGAAACATGACAAAAAGAAGAAAGGAAGAGGGGGTGACAGGGAGAGGGGTGGAAACAGAGAAATAGACAGAAGCAGAGAGAGAGAGGGAGAGAGAGGGGGGGGACGGAGAAAGAGTGAAAACGGAGAAGAAATAGAGGAAAGGAAAGAGAGAGAGGGAGGAAGGAGGAGGAGGAGAGAGTGCGTATGAAAGAGGAGAAAAAGGAGGTAGAGGAATGGAGAGGGAGAGGGATGAAGAGAGAGAAAGGGAGAGAGAGTAAGAGGGAAGGAGAGAGAGAAAGAAAGAACTAGAAGAAAAAGGGGAGGGAGGGAGGAAGGAGAGCGGGAGAAAGAGAGTGTGTGCGTGTGACATATGAGAAAAAGAAGAGAGGAAGAAGCAGTGACGGGAGAGGGATGGAAACAGAGAAATAGACAGAGAGAGAGAGGGGGGACGGAGAAGAAAGAGAAGAAGAGAAAGAGAGAGAGAGAGAGAGAGAGGGAGAAAGATGAAGAGGTAGGAGGAGGAGGAGGAGGAGGAGAAGGAGAGAGAGATGGAGAGAGAATGTGTGTGTGAGAGAGGGAGAGAGACAGCGGGGATGGACAATGTGCGATGTCTCATTGAACGCTATACACTTCGAGTTGGGTACTACATCCTCTCCATAGCACATATGCACTCACACGTTGTCGCCTCCTCTTCTTCGCCTTCAGTTACAACTCTGCAGTCCAGAGCATAAACAAAACATTAGTTTCATTTGTTACTAGAGAAAATGTGACACTTTCGGTCACCCACTGAGCTCAGGTTAAATAGTTTCAATCAGGAAAAAGTGAGTTTGCACAACCAGTTTAATATAAAAAAATATTTCAAAAATCAGACAAAATCGCACATTAATTTTTTCTGCTCGCGATATATAAATTTCCTTTGTTGTTTGCCGTTTTTTTTCAATAAATTTAAAATCTTTTTTTCAAGACAGTTGTCGATCCAAACAAAACTGGTAAATTTCTCATTTTTGATGATTTCTTCCTGTGTTTAATTTGTTTTTTCTTTTGTCACATATCTTGTCTCCACAGCATTTTATTTATTTTAAAGCGTTTTTTTTTGTTCAAAACAAACCTGGTGTTCACCTGTTTAGTTAGAACGAAAACAGGGATGAAATTGTTTTCGATAATTGCCCAAATTAAGCAAAATAGTGACATTTATTGGATGTGTTTCTAACACTATTTTGTTTATTTTTCAATTTTTCACCGATTATCAAGGATCCCTGTTCTGGGCTCATGAAAAGCAATTTTTCCGTTCTAACTGAACAGAGGGACACCAGGTTTGTTTTGAACAAAAAACCTTTAAAATAAGTTAAAACACAAAAAAACTTATCCAGGTTAGTAGAAGAGTAACTTTCTTGCCTTTGGTAACATTTATTTGTTTCCTATTTGTTTTTTTTAACCCCTTTTTCGTTCTGTTAGCTTTTGTTATAAATGCCCAAGAGGCAAATAACTTTCACAGATAACATGAATTGGAACAAATACATTGAAGACATTGCCAAGGCTGCTGCAAAAAAGGTGGGCTTCCTCTACCGAGTTAGTAAACTTCTCACACCTGACATTATCTTATATCTCTACAAAGCCACCATCCGCCCATGCATGGAGTATTGTTGCCACATCTGAGCTGGTGCACCATCTACTAGTCTCTCCCTCTTAAACAAGGTCCAAAAAGAGTCGCTAACCTAATAGGTACCTCACTATTCACCAAGCTGCAGCCTCTGTTCCATTGCCGCAATGTTGCATCCTTGTGCCTGTTTTACAAGTACTTCAATGGAATGTGCTCCGATATAACTAGCTGCTCTGGTGTCCTCCCGACGTAAATACTATCGACCAAACCGACAATCAGCTAAGTCCCATCGATTCACTGTGGAGGTCCCCAGATGCCGGAGAGCCTTATACTCCATTAGCCTCTTTCCTCGTGTTGCCGGTCTCTGGAACTCCCTCCCTGCTCCCTTATTCCCTGACTGTACCGACATGCAGAAATTTAAAACTAATGTGAACAAGCATCTTGCTGCACAGCTCCCAACTTGGGATGACCCCCCAAAACTTACACCCTAATTCTCAGTAGACCCTTACGTCTACAGTGGCGGCCTGCCTTGTTTGGGGGTGAACTATGATAAAAACAAAATCAACACAACAACTGATTCTCGTGGGATGCGTGTCTGTCTCATCACCCATCTCAAGTTTGGGACCATTCATCTATTTTAACCACCAAATTGGATCATCCAGAAATGAATGAATTAATGCGTCCTTTTATCTGATTACCTTGCATTGACTCATTCGGCCGTTTCACTCACATTACGACACAAAGAAGGTTCAACACCCTCTCACGTTCCCCCTCTCTCTTTCTCTTATGTCTCTCTCTCTCTCTCTCTCTCTCTCGTTCTTCCCTTCTCATAACGCAACAGATCAATGAACTTCAACTCATTGACCCTGAACTTGGTGCGAGCGAGTGGCTCCAATGAAAGGAATGAACGGACCGGTTGGTTGGTGGTTCAACTGGATGAATGTCAAAAGTCTTTCTACGTATAATAAAGAGAGACGGGGGGAGGGGGGAGGAAGTTCAACGTGTGGGGAGAGTGGGAGTGCAAAAGACTCTTTCATAATGACGTTTAATGCTCGAAAAGACCGGTCGTTTTTCAACTTGAACTTCAAACGCGTTGGAGTGCGTTGTTGACTCGACCACTCAAGACAGTTACATTTGCTTCAGTGGTTAAAGAATTGGTTTTCGGGGGCGGCACGTTCGGATGTGATGAGGACAGGTTCGTGTATAAATTTATAAAAAAAGAACGATAATCATCGGTTGTGGATCAAAAGTGCATGCTGGGAACAGAGTGATCTCCCTTGTAGATATTTGGTCTTAACGCTAGAAGGCGCTACTGTCTCGAGATTTTGTACTCTCGAACCCCTCTCCTCTACACAATTTAGAAACGAGACTCTGTTTCTTATTTGTGTGATTTTTAAAGCACCGAGACATCTGTCCAGTGCTCTGCTTTTAAACCCTAACAGGCGATGTTTGTTACAGTTGCTTTTTTTGATCGAGTAAACCGATTCTTAGGCTATGGTCAAGAAACAAAACAACTTTGTTCATATTTTTTTCTGAATAGTCTGCCGTCACTGTTGCAACTATGTGAGTAACTTTACGTTTCCATTAATTCTTTTATTTCATCTTTCTAATAAGGGTCTTATCTGCTATGGTTATTTTTTTGATTGAGTCAACCGTCTCTCAGACAATGGTCAAGTATTTTTCTCTGAGTGTAGTTCCATCAGCGTTAAGACTATGTAAGTAATTTTACATCGCTGTTCTTTTATTTCATCTTTCTAATAACTTATACATTCCAAACCCTAACGGGTTTTATCTGTTATGAGTATTTTATTTGATTAAGTCAACCGTCTCTCAGACAATAGTCAAGTATTTTTCTCTGTGTTGCATGTTGCCAGCGTTGAGATTATGTCAATAACTTTATATTTCCGTTAATTCATCTCTCTAATAACTTTGTGTTTTCATCGAACATTATATTTCTTGTATAATTTGGATTATTCGGACTACTGTTCTCATCTTGAGTGCTGTTCTCACAACGTTTCGGCTGCTGTAACCTCCGGCTTTCTTTAAGTGTATCTTTTTGAACTCGGAAATATTTCTGTCGAACTCAAGAATCTGGACGGAATTTCGAACGGAACCCTTTATTTAATCCACAGGGTAGCATGCTCTTGTTAAGTCAGCCATGACTGGGAGAAGTCTTCAGTAATTCGCAGTTCTTCGTATCGCCCGCACTGAGGATTGAACCTTCAACCTTCAGATGACTATCACTTTATAATAATCTGTTCTCTCTCCTCTCTTTTCGCAGAAGAGATATTGCTAGTCTCTCTCTACTCTATCGTTATGTCCATGGTAGGTGATCAACTGAGCTCAATTCTCTGCCCCCCTCCTCCTGTAAAACATTCACAGCAAGAACTCGTCCATCTACAACCACTGCAAATAACTTTCCATTCTCCCCCTCTGTACATGAACAAAGTTTCTTTCCTAGAACATCCCATTTGTGAACCTGCTTCCCAACTGACTACAATATGGTCGTCTTCAAGTTCCAACGTTCACAAATACTTGTTGAGCTGTCCTCTTAGAAAATTAAATTCTGACCATTCCATCCATCGTTTTCAATCCTCTCATGGTGTTGTTCATTGCTAACTGACATTTTTTTTATCTTATTCTCGAGTGGATCTGGGCCTTGACAAGCGGTTACCTATCAGTAAAAAAAACCTCCCAAAACAGGTGCTTTATAAAAAATATATTTACTGTTTAGTAATAAAAATGATTTTGCTGTCGGCAGGAGGGACAACGTAATGGTTGCCGACATCCCTAAGTGAAAGTGTATCATGGACGTGACGGTGGTTAAGTGGATAACGACACGGACTGATGAGCTGAGTGTTCCAGGTTCGAATCCAGTCGATTCCTTAAAACCACTTTCCCTTTGGGATGTTGGCAAACATTATGTGGTTCCTCCTGCAAGAATGCCAACACCAGAATTATTTTTTTACTGTTTAATATGCAAAAGGGATAACTTGATAAACTGAACCCTAGCCCTAACCAATCAACCCTAACCCTAGCCCTAACCAATAAACCCTTACCATAACCCTAACCAATCAACCCTAACCCTAGCCCTAACCAATCAACCCTTACCATAACCCTAACCAATCAACCCTAACCATAACCCTAACCAATCAAACCTAACCCTAACCAATCAACCCTAACACTAGCCCTAACCAATCAACCCTAACCCTAGCCCTAACCAATCAACCCTAACCTTAACCCTAACCAATCAACCCTAACCAATCAACCCTAACCCTAGCCCTAACCAATCAACCCTTACCATAACCCTAACCAATCAACCCTAACCATAACCCTAACCAATCAAACCTAACCCTAACCAATCAACCCTAACCATAACCCTAACCAATCAACCCAAACCCTAGCCCTAACCAATCAACCCTAACCATAACCCTAACCAATCAAACCTAACCCTAACCAATCAACCCTTACCATAACCCTAACCAATCAACCCTAACCCTAACCCTAACCAATCACCCCTAACCCCTAACCCTATGCTAATTCACCCCTAAATAAAAATAAAATTATACTTTTAGGCGATTACAGGTAAAAAGTCTGGAAAAAGTTGGTTGTAAAAAAATTATTTTAGCCTTTAGAATGGGGGATCACTTTCGTATATAAATTGAATGTAAAATAATCACCCATTCCGGATCAGATAGCGTCTTTAAGGATATATAAACAATTCATTTTAATACATAGCCGCCTGTTCACCCACAGGGCCATTCTCTATCTTCACAAATCGACTATCAGACCATATATGGAGTAGTGTTGTCATATTTGGGCTGGTGAATCTCTGTCTCATTTGAGGGTTCTTGATAAGCTGCAGAAACGTATCTGTAATTTGATTGGCCCTACCCTTTTTTCTTCTCTGCACCCTCTCTCTCACAAACGTGATGTTGCTAGTCTCAGTCTTTTCTATAAGTACTATTATTACATGTGTTCTTCAGAATTATGTGATCTATTCCCTGCTTCTTTTGTTTCATCTCATTTGACTTGTTGGTCTAGTGGTCTCCATCAATTGCTGTTTTGATACATCGTTGTAATACCGCTTCCTATTCCAGTAGCTTATTTCCAAGAACCGCATGCATGTGGAACTCTTTTCCTGCTGACTGTTTCCCCTACCTATACCTTGGTCTTTTCAAGACTAAGGCCAATAGGCATCTCCTGTTTTTGCGATAATCATATTTCATTCTTGTTAGCTATTTACATCAAGTGGCTTCATGTTTTGTCTGGAGCGATTTTTGATAAAAAAGAAAATTGTGGCTAGTGAAGAAAATATCGATTATTAATCTAAGCAACATGACATAAATGCAGGTGCACCCTAGGGATCTATCCTTGGACCTTTGTTGTTCCTGATCTATATAAACGATCTCCCTGATGGCATAGTGTCTGAGATTGGTTTATTTGCTGACGACACCACGCCATGTTGGCAAAACAGACGCGATCATATCTGAGGTAATGGCTGAATCTTTAGAAAATGACCTCCAGGCTGTAGTGGATTGGGGTCATAAATGGTTGGTGACTTTTAATGCCGCAAAAACAAAGCTCCTTTCCTTCAACAACTACAAGAAGCTTCTCCAACCACCGATTGTCATGGCAAATAACACCCTACCTGAGAGTTCATCATTCAAACTCCTTGGCCTAACCTTCACAGGTAACATGAATTGGAACACATACATTGAAGACATTGCCAAGGCTGCCACAAAGAAGGTTGGCTCCCTCTACCGTGCTAGTGGACTCCTTACACCTGACATTATCCTGTATCTCTACAAAGCCACCATCCGCCCATGCATGGAGTATTG
This sequence comes from Sepiola atlantica, assembly GCA_963556195.1. Classification (NCBI taxonomy): domain Eukaryota; kingdom Metazoa; phylum Mollusca; class Cephalopoda; order Sepiida; family Sepiolidae; genus Sepiola; species Sepiola atlantica. The sequence goes on along the minus strand of OY744534.1, from coordinate 101,395,855 downwards.
TTGCCACATCTGGGCTGGTGCAATGTAGCATCCTTATGTTTGTTTTACAAATACTTCAATGGATTATGCTCCGATGAGTTGGCTACTCTGGTGCCCCCTCAACGTAAATTCACTAGACTAACTCGACAATCAACTAAATCTCATTCATTCACTGTGGAGGTCCCCAGATGCCGGAGAGCATTCTACTCAAATAGTTTCTTTCCTCGTGCTGCTGGCCTCTGGAACTCCCTCCCTGCCCCCTGTTTCTCCGACAGTACTGACATGCAGAAATTTAAAACTAATGTAAACAGACATCTCGCTGCTCAGATCCCAATTTAAGCTGAACCACCAATCCTTCTCCTCTTTTCCTTTTTCTCAGTAGCCCCTTACGTTTACAGTGGCGGCCTGCCTTGTTTGGTGTGAATCATGTAAAAAAAAAAAAATTAACTTATTAAACTGATCCGCTGTGGACTTTGACATCGGAATGGTTTAGGGTTAGGGTTTATTTAGAAAAGTGATGAGTAGAAGATGCTGGATGAAGTGATGAGTAGAAGATGCTGGATGAAGTTTATGTTTGGTTTGTATAAAGTAAAGTTGGATAAGAATAAACAAAGATAAAGTCGAATCGTTGTTGTTTTAAAACCGTTCAAGAATTTGCTTGGATTATTGTCCACTCGCCGGCGTTATCTTTTGACAATTCCATAAAGAAAAAATTCTATAAAGAAACACTTCAGTCAACTGTTCTGTTTGTTATGGAACACATTCTTTAGAATTCTGGGATTGCAACAACAACAAACACAAAACCAACAAAAAACAATAGGAATGAAGAGAGAAGGAGAGAGAGAGAAGGGGGGGGGGAGAGAGATCAAAAAAATATGAGAGAGAATAATAAACTGATAGAAGAATGATGAGGGGGAGGAAGAGGTTAAGGGTTAGGGTTAGAGGATGAAAGAAATTCTAATTTTAGATAAAGAAGAAAATGCAGATGAAGAAAGAAAAGGAGAGAAAGAAAAAGACGAAGAAGAGAAATCTGAAAGAGAAAAAGAAATGATAAAATGAAAGTAAAATATTGAGAAAGAGAGGAAGGAAGAGTAAAATGTAGAAAGATAGAACGAAATACAGAGAGAGGGGGAGGGGGAGATAGGGAGAGAGAGAGATAGGGAGAGAGAGAGAGGGGGGAGATAGAGAGAGAGACACAGAGAGAGGGAGAGATACAGAGAGGAGGATAGACAGAGAGAGATAGGGAGAGAAAGATACAGAGAGAGAGGGGGAGAGACAGAGAGAGATACAGGGAGAGAGATACAGAGAGAGAGGAAGAGAGAGGGAGAGAAAGATACAGAGAGAGAGAGGGAGAGAGATACAGAGACAGAGAGGGAGAGACAGCGATACAGAAAGGGAGAGCGAGAGATACAGAGAGAGAGAGAGAGAGAGAGGGGGAGATACAGAGAGAGAGGGAGAGAGAAACAGACAGACAGAAAGAAAGATATAGACAAACAGACAGACAAAGATACAGAGAAAGAGAGAGACAGAGATAGAAAGAGAGAGGGGGGGGAGAGAGAGAGAGGGGGAGATACAGGGAGAGACACACAGAGAGAGGGAGAGAAAGATACAGAGAAAAAGAAAGAGAGAGTGGGGAGAGACAAAGAGAGAGAGGGAGAGAGAGAGATACAGAGAGAGAGGGAGAGAGAGAGATACACAGAGAGAGGGAGAGAGAGAGAGGGAGAGAGATACAGAGAGAGAGAGAGATAGATAGATGGGGGTTTAAAAAAAGGGGCGTTATAAAGCATACAAAGGGCAGATGTTAAAAGGGGAAGATTTGATGAAAAAGAAAGAAAGAAAAAAAGAAAGAAAGAAAGAAAAAAAGAAAGAAAGAAAAAAAGAAAGAAAGAGAGCAATTAAAATTCGAAAGAGAAACAGATTGAAGAAAGAAGACAGAGAAGAAATGAATCAAGATTGAAAGAGAAAAAAAGTAAGTGAAAGAAAGGATGAAATATTATATATCTCATATATAAAGAAAAGTTGTAGCAAAATATCATTTAAGCTGACAAATCTTCTAACTAGTCAACTTTTATTTGTTATTGTTGTACCATGTTATTGGCATAACATACATGTGATTATTTAAAAATGTTTCATATTGGCAGCCGTCTGAACCAGAGTGAGTAATCTTTAAAACAAATTGTAGCGAATAATGTTATTATATTGCCAATAACACGGTACAATAATAACAAATGAAAATTGGCTACTCAATAACACGAAGATCCTTGTTGATTATTTGCATCCAACTTTCCACCTCTGCATAGTTTTATCCAAGAATAGCTCTTCTCAACATGGCCAAACCAACATAGCCGACTGACTGTCAGAAACTCATTAAACTTTGGTATATTAAACCTTGCCAACAGGGTATCAGAGCTGATATGCCGGATTTGATCTGACCCAACCTTGCATATCCATCTGACCATTGCTCGTTGATGATTATGATGAAGATAAGCGAGTGAGGACTGAGTGGGTGCCCATCACTCCCCATCATAAGGTATCACACTCCTAACATTGTTGCCACCCTGATTCCCAATATGTGTCATTTGTGAGAGTAGACGCCACAGGGGTGAGACTAAGGGATATATAAGCAAGAAACACACCCACCCACATGTATCCATTAACATTTATTAATATAGATTTTTTTTAATATAAACCTTTTGAAGTCTTTGTGGAATATTTTTTTTAAAAAACCATAAACTTGTTGCAGATAATCATTAGCAATAAAAACTCTGCATAAATGGAAGTTCTATAAATACAAAAAAGCTTAATCAATACTACATTAAGTGATTCTTATGATTCAATCAATTTTCTGGCATGAAATATATTAAACATTATGTGTACCTACTACTACTTTGAAATTTAAAAAAATAATGATGTGTGAGTCAAGAAAAAAAAGCTCAATATATAAGGGAGATAACTCACATTTTTTCCTTGAAAAAAAAATTATCTCGCTTACATTATTTACGTTTAGGTCACTATTTAAAATGGTCTCCATTGTGTTAATCTTCCTTGCCGGAATAATTATTCTAAAAGAAGAAACTGGAACGAATTACATTTTTAGTATAAATAACATGCTGCCACAAAGATAAAAAAAAAGAAGAAATCGCTAGTCAGAATCAAATATCGGTTATTTCTCGAAAATCATTGGCTGAATGGTAATCTCCTGCAAAATGAAAGGATATTATTTACTTTTAGATAACTCATTTTTTTTTCACACGAAATTAACCATTATTTATTAATGTGCTGCTGGCCTCTGGAACTTCCTCCCTGCCCCCTGTTTCCCCGACAATACTGACATGCAGAAATTTAAAATTAATGTAAACAGACATCTCGCTGCGGAGATCCCAATTTAGGTTGACCCCCCCCCCCAACCATCTCCCCTTTTCTTTCTTCTCAGTATCCCCTTACGTCTACAGTGGCGGCCTGCCTTGTTTGGGGTGAAGTACGTTTAAAAAACAAACAAAAAAATTTATATTTGATAGAATATTTTATAAACTAGAACTATATGCGTTATATGAAGAGTGAATCCATCTTTTTGAAAAATATATACATTGAACTCTTGAATTCAATTATTATATCCTGCCATAAAAAATTAAGAAAGTGTAAAAAAAAAAAATAAAAAAAAAATTAAAAAATTAAAAAATTAAAAATTAAAAAAAAAAATAAATAAATAAAAAAAAAAAATTAAAAAAAAAAAAATTAAAAATTAAAAATAAAAAATAAAATAAAAAATAAAAAATAAAAAATAAAAAATAAAATAAAAAATAAAAAATGAAAAAAGTATAAAAAAAAATAAAAATCAGGTTTCTAAATTTTGTTGGATGTTTTTGTTTTAGGTGTTTGTGATCATTCTACAATTTCATTCTTAAATCGACCCGTAACGAATTGATTAATGATTTTCTTTGTGCTGAAGATAATATTATTAAAGAGATTTCTGAAACATATGTACACAATAATATTGATTATGTCATGAATTTTATATTCTACTGAGTTATAATATATGAGCTCTGTTTGACTTACAGTCCTAATCATTGAGCTAAATTTCACCTGCACTATTCACTTATTAGAAATGCTTCATTTGTTTCATATTTATATAATTGATGTGTTTGTCTCCTTACGATACAACTAAAACTATGATCTTTGAACTTGACTTTTTTTAAACACCTATAATTTAAACAAGTTCAAATGTATTATTAAAATGAACTTCAAACCAATATTTTTTCAAAAATTAAAAAGTTAAAATATTTGAACTTGACTTTCTTTAATATATATATATATAAAGTTCTGCTACCTACTGAAGAAGGTCGTATTATAAACGATCGAAATATCTTGGTAGAACTGTTCAATATGTGTTTTTGAGTTAATTTTTGCTAGTTGTTAATTTGCTTATCCTTTATTCCATTTATATATATATATATATATATATATATATATATATATATATATATATATATATATTCCATGAAAAATGCCAGTATACTGAAATCATATGCCATTAATAGGGTTAAGATGAAAATTCATATACACTAAATGTACAAAAGCAAGGATATTCCCAAATTTTTACACTTTTATTGTCATTAAGGGTATGCGAGCACAACAGGGCTATGTATTTTACTGGTAGGAATTTTTCTTCAACGCACCTCACACACTTCATCCACTCATGCATAGAGATTTATACTGTAGTGATGTGATAATGAAATGGTTTGGTTGATATGTAGTCATACCCTTAATGACAATAAAAGTATAAAAATTTGGGAATTTCCTTGCTTTTGTACATTTAGTGTATATGAATTTTCATCTTAACCCTATTAATGGCATATGATTTCAGTATACTGGCATTTTTCATGGAATATATATATATATATAAAAATTTGGGAATTTCCTTGCTTTTGTACATTTAGTGTATATGAATTTTCATCTTAACCCTATTAATGGCATATGATTTCAGTATACTGACATTTTTCATGGAATGTCACTACTTTTGTAAATGCTATGCCTCAATACAATGCCTTCTCATAGCTGATATAGTTAGTAGTTTGACTAATCAAGGTATATGTAAACTGGAATTAAAATGCCATCAACTAGACACTAGAACTTCTATCTTTGCCAAAAATCAGCTGAATCCATCAAATGGTTGATAAGATATAGAATAAAGTGTATGAATACTGGTCATTTTTAAGGTTTTTTGGAATTTTCTGGAAAACTAAGGTATATGGTAAACTGAAATTAAAATGCCATCAACTAGACCCTAGAACCTCTATCTCTGCCAAAAATCAGCTGAATCTATATATAGTTGATAAGATACAGAGTAGCACATACGTACATACGTATGTTCACACAGATAACATGATTTCATGATTGAACTTTCTGGATCTCTGGGTTGCCTTGACTAATGATGCTGAAATTCTACACACTTATAGAACCTATCAAATAAAAATTTTGTGCAAAGTTTTAACTAATTTGGTTTATTGGTTTTTGAGTTATGATTGATCAAAGAAATGAGATTTCCAGCATAGGCCATTTGTGAAGTCTATTACGGGATAGAGCGCTCTCGCGCCTGCCTTGAGTGTCACGCACAACCTTTCGTCGTGGCTACGGCAGTGACCATGTTATAATGATGAATGAAAAAAAAGGTAAATAAGTACGGAATTGGTTTGTAGGTCCCTAGGGCCTGATATTAATAACATAATACGGGTGGGGGGGGGGGGGAGGATTTCCCAGTTCAAGACATCACATAGAAATAAGGAATAACAACAACAACTAGATAAGAGACGACTCGAACACCAAGTTAAATTTAAAACCATATTTACTTATGTGAAGATAAGAAAAAGGGGTAAGAATGTATAAAACAAATTGATAAAAAGAACAGAGCAATATTTTAGGGGAATGGGACAATACTTAAAGTTGTCTAGTGACGATCAAAATCTATGAACAAAATCATGTCCAGACAATTAAAGAGAGAAAATTGGTTATAACTTATATAAACACAAGACGCACTCCCCACGGGGGTTGAAAAGTTCAAGAGTCCAGGAATTGTACTTTGCACTCCCCAAAAGAGTAGGAAAGTTCAATTATCCAAGATTCATCATAATATCTGGATGCAACAGTCAAAGGCATATACCAAAATATAGGCCCAACAGAAATCATAAACATGGAGTCTCGATCGACGCTACATTATCCTTACATAGGATATCTAAAACATATTTCCCGGCGAGAACGTAAAATATTCTTGACAGCGACAGGTCTGATGAAGTCGTCTCGAAAGCCTTTTTAGAATTAACTCTCGGTTGATCACGAAGTCAGTACGGACCTGGGCGATGTATTTTCCTCATCCATGTTTCTTCTTCTTCTTCTTCTTCTTCTTCTTCTTCTTTTCTTCTTCTTCTTCTTCTTCATCACTCACAGAAACGGGACGGTGAGATGGACTGCAATGATCGCCTACCAGCATTCAGTCGCTGACTGGCTCACTGGCTCTCTCTCTCTCTCTCTCTCTCTCTCTCTCTCTCTCTCTCTCTCTCTTTGTATATTGCGAGGCGCCGATTGAGTGGGCGGTTTGACGTAGGCGTTTGGCAGGGTTTCTGAATTACCTGGCAAAGGTAACATGCGCTTTTACTTCCTCTCGAGATTGGCGGCTTTAAAAGTAAAATTGAAAAATATAACATGACAAAAATAGATTCTTCTCGCTTTGGTAATATTCATACAATATAGGTTTTTTCTTAGCATAATTTTAATTCGACTGCACTTTCCACGTACAATATACAGTAGTTTTGTAAATAAAAAAATACACGAACAACATAGGTAAGGAAAATATTTTTTATAACAAAATAGGTTGGCAAAAAACTAGATCTGATATCTGGAACGTTTTTTTTAAAGGGTGGTGGTGTTTGATCAACACTGCTGTGGAGCCATGAAATAAAATACTGTTTTGGTTTTAAAATCCCCGAAACAGTTTTTCATGGTAAATAACTGATGATCTCTTAAATAAGTCTAGCGTAAATTCTTGGAAGTTAACTAATACAGTGATTAGAAGAGATTGGTTGGATGGAAATTTCCAACGAAACACTTGGGACTAAAAAGTGTTTTTTTCCTCTACTCTTATATAATTTTAAAGGTTGAAAAACTTCCAAGACTATATATATAGTTTTTTCTTTGTAACTTTATATATATATAGTCTAAAGAAGCTTTGAGTTATTTTAAACAAAAAGACAAAAAAAAGGAAAAAAAAGAAGGAAAATGTAGTTTAAATTCCCACAGAAACTAACTAAATCCAAAATAGTGCAGACTTAACATTCGTTGGAAAATTCATAAATAAATAAAATATATAATAGTAAGTAAATAAAATAAAAAGGGGGATTAAGTATCTAACAGTGAAACAAAAACAGGAGACCTTAACGTAAGCATCTAATATTAACACGGGGATCATCATATATATATATTTCACTTCCTCATTATTTTGGTCTGAAGAGGTTGACTCTCTGTGAAGAGTACAACCGAAACATGTATGCACATGTGTAACCAATAATGTTTGTATAAATAAAAATGTATACTAAAGAACAGCTCTACTTGTTATTGAGCACTTTTTATAAACACTGGAGTTTCAACGGATTTACATCTACAGAAACTAATTGTTGTGGGGTACAAATCACCCCTATTGGAGAACTGATGGTATCAACCAGGTATAATAAATACCACTGGTTGCAGAGACTCAGGAGAGACTTTCATACCATGTTTTACCGCATGTTATGAACCCGTTCATCTCCTACCACATTAGTGGCGTTCTGTATTGCTTTATGATAAATACATTGTTATATTTTAACCCTGTCACTATTTGTGGTTTATTTCTTTGTGACCCCTAGCACGGGTCTACAACACTAATATAACACATGTACCATATATATATATAATTAAATTCCCGAAACAGTTTTTCATGGTAAACAACTGATGATCCCTTAAAATAGTGTTAGAAATAAACTAATATAATAACTGTAAAAAATAAATTGACTTACATGAGTGATTTTCCACTGGAAGACTTGGGACTATAAGTTTTTTATTTATTTATTTTTTTAGTTTTTTTTTTTTAATATAGTTTTAATGGTTGAGAAACTTCCGAGACTATATATATATATATATATATATATATATATATATATATATATATATATAGAGAGAGAGAGAGAGAGAGAGAGACTAGCGGTGCTATCCAGCGTTACCGGGGAGGAGGATTAAGTAATTTATTTTCGTCAATAACGATTGATTTCCTACTGTTTTCACACACAAGGTAATTTTTACTGTAAAAACCAAAACACATAATGGAAGTAAACTTTTTAAAAAATCAAATAAATAAATACGCGAGTTAAAATTTTACTTAAAGAACAAATACGTGAGTATCGTTTTCCACAATAAAAAAATATGTGAGTAAAATTTCACAAGAAAAAAAAATACGCTAGATAAGTTTTACTTTTAAAAAATTCCTATTTTAGCTCCCAAAATATTTAGAACAAGGGAATATTTGTGTGTCTATTAAAAGGGAAAGAAATCCTTTGCTTTATTTTTATTATCAGTTATTAAGACTAAGCCTCCATTTCTTTGCTCATAAAAATTAAATTTGGGTACTTGTATAATAAAAAGCTGAAAAAAAGTTTTTTTTGTCTTTTAGTGTTGGAGAGGTAAATTAGGGGCAGGTAACTCTTACCACGAATTTTAAGCAAGATTTTCCATTGATGGCTTTAATTAGCGTCGCACATGTGGCTACTGTGCAAGGAGAACGTCGATTAGACGTAAAAGGGTTAGGGGTTAGGGTTAGGGTTAGGGTTTAGGGTTAGGGTTTACGGTTAGGGTTAGAAAAATATTGTTCGAAAGCTAGAGCTGTTGTGAAGAGTTACCTGCCCCTTATTAACCTCTCCAACACTAAAAGACAAAAAAAACTTTTTTTCGGCTTTTTATTATACAAGCACCTAAATGTGCATACGTGATCATTCTTTCCTTTCTTTATCATTATCAGTTATTATAAAGATTAAGACTAAGCCTCCCTGTCTTTGCTGATAAAAATAAATTTGTATACATGATTATTAAAGCGACCCGGACACACGTACGTTCACTTTTATTCTATAGAAAATAAATGGCGTTATCATTCAAAGTATGTTCTGCATGATCAAATTCTGAGATAAGCACTTTGGTGGTATTTCGATTAACATATTTATTTATAGTCTTCTGGCATGTATTTTGCAGGTTCAAAAAGGTCTTTAGAAATTATTAATTGTAGCAGGGAATCGAATTCTTTCTGTTTCAAATTCTTCCATTCCGATTCTATCTCTCATCGACATTCTTCATTTGTCTGTCTGCATACAAATGTTTTCACTTATCTGTTTTTTTTTGTTTGTTCCAATGTCTCCTTCCTCTTGTGTTATGGTGTCTTTCTTTATTGCGATATCTATTTACGTACGGACAAACTTTCCCACACTCTTTAGACTAACAAAGAATCGTCCTATAAACATCGTTAACGAACAAAAACGACCGACCGACATTGTAAGACGCCACCAAGTCAACACTATAGAGTTGACATGAAGGTATGCAAGGCTTACAAATGACGTCGTTATTTTGTCACTGTGGAATGCCACCGGAAACCGAATGGAGGCCATCTTGCTGGATTGCAAATTGATACTATTTGCAAATCAGGCATTGATTTTCAAAATAAAACAGATACTGCCAAGTCTGCTGCAAAAGAAGGTAGGCTCACTCTAAATATAAAACAGATGCTGACAAGTTTGCTGCAAAGAAGGTAGGCTTCCTCTAAATATAAAACAGATGCTGACAAGTCTGCCGCAAAGAATGTAGGCTCCCTCTAAAAATAAAACAGATGCTGACAAGTCTGCTGCAAAGAAGGTAGGCTCCCTCTAAATATAAAACAGATGCTGACAAGTCTGCTGCAAAGAAGGTAGGCTCCCTCTAAATATAAAACAGATGCTGACAAGTCTGCCGCAAAGAATGTAGGCTCCCTCTAAAAATAAAACAGATGCTGACAAGTCTGCTGCAAAGAAGGTAGGCTCCCTCTAAATATAAAACAGATGCTGACAAGTCTGCTGCAAAGAAGGTAGGCTCCCTCTAAAAATAAAACAGATGCTGACAAGTCTGCCGCAAAGAATGTAGGCTCCCTCTAAAAATAAAACAGATGCTGACAAGTCTGCTGCAAAGAAGGTAGGCTCCCTCTAAATATAAAACAGATGCTGACAAGTCTGCTGCAAAGAAGGTAGGCTCCCTCTAAATATAAAACAGATGCTGACAAGTCTGCCGCAAAGAATGTAGGCTCCCTCTAAAAATAAAACAGATGCTGACAAGTCTGCTGCAAAGAAGGTAGGCTCCCTCTAAATATAAAATAGATGCTGACAAGTCTGCTGCAAATAAGGTAGGCTCCCTCTAAATATAAAACAGATGCTGACAAGTCTGCCGCAAAGAATGTAGGCTCCCTCTAAAAATAAAACAGATGCTGACAAGTCTGCTGCAAAAGAAGGTAGGCTCCCTCTAAAAATAAAACAGATGCTGACAAGTCTGCTGCAAAGAAGGTAGGCTCCCTCTAAAAATAAAACAGATGCTGACAAGTCTGCTGCAAAGAAGGTAGGCTCCCTCTAAAAATAAAACAGATGCTGACAAGTCTGCTGCAAAGAAGGTAGGCTCCCTCTAAATATAAAACAGATGCTGACAAGACTGCTGCAAAGAAGGTAGGCTCCCTCTAAATATAAAACAGATGCTGACAAGTCTGCTGCAAAGAAGGTAGGCTCCCTCTAAATATAAAACAGATGCTGACAAGTCTGTTGCAAAGAAGGTAGGCTCCCTCTAAAAATAAAACAGATGCTGACAAGTCTGCTGCAAAGAAGGTAGGTTCCCTCTAAAAATAAAACAGATGCTGACAAGTCTGCTTCAAAGAAGGTAGGCTCCCTCTAAAAATAAAACAGATGCTGACAAGTCTGCTGCAAAAGAAGGAAGGCTCCCTCTAAAAATAAAACAGATGCTGACAAGTCTGCTGCAAAGAAGGTAGGCTTCCTCTAAATATAAAACAGATGCTGACAAGACTGCTGCAAAGAAGGTAGGCTCCCTCTAAAAATAAAACAGATGCTGACAAGTCTGCTGCAAAGAAGGTAGGTTCCCTCTAAAAATAAAACAGATGCTGACAAGTCTGCTTCAAAGAATGTAGGCTCCCTCTAAAAATAAAACAGATGCTGACAAGTCTGCTGCAAAAGAAGGTAGGCTCCCTCTAAAAATAAAACAGATGCTGACAAGTCTGCTGCAAAGAAGGTAGGCTTCCTCTAAATATAAAACAGATGCTGACAAGACTGCTGCAAAGAAGGTAGGCTACCTCTAGATAGAAATGCTGTCTTCATTCCTAAGCATAATTTAAACAATGATGATAACTCATATTTTGAATTGAAGAATATAATGGAAGTTGTCTACCTTACAACTGAAAATTTATTCTATATAATAGGAGAATACAACAGTAAGACATGGGCGCCAACTACTTCTGATCTGCAGTTCATCATTCAAACTCCTCGGCCTAACCTTCACAGGTAACATTAATTGGAACAAATACATTGAAGACATTGCCAAGGCTGCTGCAAAGAAGGTGGGCTCCCTCTACCGTGCTAGTAAACTCCTTACACCTGACATTATCCTGTATCTCTACAAAGCCACCATTCACCCATGCATGGAGTATTGTTGCCACATCTGGGCTGGTGCATCATCTACTAGTCTCTCCCTTCTTGACAAGGTCCAAAAAAGAGTCACCAACCTAATAGGTCCCTCACTGTCAGCTAAGCTCCAGTCCCTGTCCCATCACCGCAATGTAGCATCCTTATGTTTGTTTTACAAATACTTCAATGGATTATGCTCCGATGAGTTGGCTACTCTGGTGCCCCTTCGATGTAAATTCACTAGACCAACTCGACAATCAACTAAATCTCATTCATTCACTGTGGCGGTCCCCAGATGCCGGAGAGCTTTCTACTCAAATAGCTTCTTTCCTCGTGCTGCTGGCATCTGGAACTCCCTCCCTGCCCCTTGTTTCCCAGTCAGTACTGACATGCAGAAATTTAAAACTAATGTAAACAGACATCTCGCTGCGCAGATCCCAATTTAGGCTGACCCCCCAAACCTTCTCCCCTTTTCTTTTTTCTCAGTAGCGGCCTGCCTTCTTTGGGGTGAATCATGTTAAAAACAAAAACAAAAAAAAAACAGATTTGGCGTAACAACTGTGCCAAGATCAGGTACACGTGCGGCTGATAGAAAGGATCGCATCAATCGTGCTTCATCAGAAACTTGGTATTGGTGGGATTATGGATGCCTTATGGTCTTGGTGTCTCGGATGGTCCGGCCATGTACAGTGTGCCACCTCTTGCATCAACTCCATAACATGTCTGGATATACCGGGCACTAGGGAGCGTGGTAAACCGAGTAAGATCTGGCTCAGGTGTATAAGAAGCATACGACGTGACCGGTGTGAATTCTTCGGACCGGACTGCATAGGGAGCGTGTATGAGACGTAGGCTGATGTGGCCCACTCTGGAGTCCGGGACATTTGCCGCCCCCGAAATATTCAAACAAGATTAAAAAGAAGATTAACAATCTAGTGGGATATTAACTCTTCTGTTCTCTAGAGCCCCTTTCACAGAAGTTGAGTGAGCTCCAATCTCTTGTTCATCATTGTAAGACATTCGCAGCCAGAAATCGTCTTCCTACCACAACTACTTCTTTCTCTTTAACATAAAACGGAATTGTGAGTGTCTTCATTGAACGTGTTGCCCCCCAAAAACAGACAGGCGAATTCTGAAGTTAAAAAAAATAATTTAATAAATATTTCATTTATTTGACAAAATCTCACATCAAGTTGTCTAGCTTCTCAATTTTCAAAGTTTATCATTTCAACCGCGTTTCAATCTGTAGTAACACACGCGCCAGCGCCTTTAACTACAGATATCGGACATTATATAAAAAAAAAACTCTTCAACATTACTGGAAGAAATCGCAGATCTCTCTTCCCCGCACTTATTTTATATTGTATCTGCCACTATCTTCAGGAGATCAATCATCACCACAAAAAACTTTTTCTTTGGCAGATCATCAGGGGATTAAGTACCATGCAAGGACCTGCCTGGTAGTGAAACACGTGTAGGAAAAAACTCTTTAATTTGAATATATATGATAAATAAATAATCTCTGAAAGAAAAAGTCTTTCGTGGTGATGATTGATCTCCTGAACATAATGCTTTGGTAAGCCATCAAAAATCACATATAAATGCTCTGTACCCTGCAATCGAGTATCATCGAGCTTATTTTTCTTGGTCTAATCCCTGTCTTCATTAAATAAACTATCTTCTAAGTGAAAAATTTCTCTCTCTCTCTCTCTCTCTCTCTCTCTCTCTCTCTCTCTCTATATATATATATATATATATATATATATATATATATATATATATATATATATATAGATATATATATATATATATATATATATATATATATATGTGTGTGTGTGTGTGTGTGTGTGTGTGTGTTTGTATAGATCTATAAATTTGTATTTCTACATATAGATATATATCTGCCTCTCCCCCCTCTCTCTCTCTCTCTTTCTTGTATATTAATAAAGAAAAGAACAGAATAATATATATATATATATATATATATATATATATATATATATATATATATATATATAGAGAGAGAGAGAGAGAGAGAGAGAGAGAGAGAGAGAGAGAGAGAAGAAAAAAGAGTGATAAATATACGACGATTGTCCAAATTTATTTCAAATTTCAATTGTTCAATGCAAGGTGTATTCAGTAATAAACTAGTGTTTATTATTCTTTCCTTAAGCCAAGGCTTTTCAAAGATCAAGATCTTATCATCAGAGGAGAAATACAGATGGATAAGTTGGCTTTCGAAAAAAACAAAGTTCAAATATTTGAAAAATATGAAAATTATTATTAAAAATTATTAAAATAATTTTTGTTAAAAAAACGTATTGAATGAAAAGAAAAGTTCCGTGAAAAGGATATGCAAATATATATATATATTTCATTATATTAATTGACTAATTATATTTCATTATATTTGATTTATTATTATTATTACTATAATATATAGATACGCATATATCTCCTATATGTACATATATAAGTATATCTATAATATATTTCCATCTCTCTTTATATATATGTGTGTGTATGCTTGTATCGATGTGTAAATTTGTATTTCTACATATAGATAGCTAGATCTGTTACCATATTCCTCATGATTTTGACCCATGAGAAAACAATCTATTTTTATTCATCAAACAGTTGATATCTCCTTTGCAATCTCCCTATGTAGATATCACTCGATATCATTTCCATTAATTTCACTCCATTTCCATTCGTGTTATCAGAATTTGATTGCTGCCATTCTGTCACTTATCTAATGCAGTCCAGATTTGCATCCATCCCTCCAAGAGCTGTCCGTCTCCACCAAAGCCTGTC
>OY744534.1:101351342-101371342 GCA_963556195.1 Sepiola atlantica | reverse complement strand
GGCTAATTAGAACAGTAAAATGGACTTTTGTAAAATAAAGCTTAATCCGAAAACCAAAAAAATATTTTAACACGTATTCCGTGTTATTTATGAAAAAAAAACATTGATTCACTCAACTTTAGTATAATATTAATAATAGATCCACAAAATATGGCTGAACGAGAAAGTGGGCTGAGGGTTAGGGTTAGGATTGGGGTTGAGAACTTTGTAAAAACATTGATTCACTCAACTTTAGTATAATATTAATAATAGATCCACAAAATATGGCTGAACGAGAAAGTGGGCTGAGGGTTAGGGTTAGGATTGGGGTTGAGAACTTTGTAAAAACATTGATTCACTCAACTTTAGTATAATATTAATAATAGATCCACAAAATATGGCTGAACGAGAAAGTGGGCTGAGGGTTAGGGTTAGGATTGGGGTTGAGAACTTTGTAAAAACATTGACTGCAGATGTTATTATAATTATGTTCTTGTAAAATCATTTCCCAAAATATATAAATATGTTTTCGCAACTTGGAAGATCATAAAATATGAATGTTTGTAAATTCGTGCATCAGAGAAAGGCTTCAGTGCACATTTTCGCCAAGAAGATGTTTTGAATTAATGTAAACATTCTGGGAAAGGGGAAGTTTTCTTAACTCGATGAGGAATGAATTAGCAGAGGTTAAGGTGGGAGAAATAGATAGATAGATAGATAGATAGATAGATAGATAGATAGATAGATAGATAGATAGATAGATAGATAGAGAAAGAAAGAAAGATAGATAGATAGATAGATAGATAGATAGAGAGAGAGATAGAGAGATAGAGAGATAGATAGATAGATAGATAGAGATAGATAGATAGAGAGATAGATAGATAGATATATAGATAGATATATAGATAGAGAGAAAGACAGAGATAGAGAGAGTAGAGATAGAGAGAGTAGAGATAGGTAGATAGATAGATAGATAGATAGATAGATAGATAGATAGATAGATAGATAGATAGATAGAGAGAGAGAGAGAGAGATAGAGAGAGGAGGGGAATAGTGAAAGAAAGAAGAAGTTGAAAAATTCAAGAAAACAAAAACAAGTGACAAAAAATGAAATAAAAAAATCTCATTTACTTTGAAAAGATTGGAGTTAAAAGGTAAGTTGTAGAGTAATAAGTTAAAAATGGTAAAGTAATAAGTTAAATTAAAGGTGATAGAGTAACAAGTTAAAATAGCGTTAGAGTAATAAGCTAATAGGGAGTTGGTAGAGTAATAGGTTAAAAAGAAAATAAAGTAATATGTTAAAGTGATAGAGTAATAAGTAAAAAAACGTTACTGTAATAAGTTAATAGAGAGTCGGTAGGTTAAAAATAAAGTGGTGGAGTAATATGTTAAAAGATAAGTGGTAGAGTAATAAGTTAAAAATGGTAGAGTAATAAGTTTAAAATGGTAGAGTAATAAGTTAAAAATGGTAGAGCAATAAGTTAAAAAATGGTAGAGTAATAAGTTAAAAATAGTAGAGGAATAAGTTTAAAATGGTACAGTAATAAGTTAAAAATGGTACAGTAATAAGTTAAAAATGGTAGAGCAATAAGTTAAAAATGGTAGAGTAATAAGTTAAAAATGGTAGAGTAATAAGTTAAAAATAGTAGAGCAATAAGTTCAAAAGTGGTAGAGTAATAAGTTAAAAATTGTAGAGTAACAAGTTTAAAATGGTAGAGTAATAAATTAAAATGGTAGAGTAATAAGTTAAAAATGGTAGAGCAATAAGTTCAAAAGTGGTAGAGTAATAAGTTAAAAATTGTAGAGTAACAAATTTAAAATGGTAGAGTAATAAATTAAAATGGTAGAGTAATAAGTTAAAAATGGTAGAGTATTAAGTTAAAAAGTGGTAGAGTAATAAGTTAAAAAGCGTTAATAGGGAGTTTATAGAGTAATAGGTTACAAAGAAAGTGCTAAAGTAATAAGTTAAAAATAGTAGAGTAATAGGTTAAATGTAAAGGTTAAGTTAAAAAGCGTTAGAGTAATAAGTTAATAGGGAGTTGGTAGAGTAACAAGTTAAAAGAAAATTGGTAGAGTAATCGATTAAAAGAGATGATAGAGTAATAAATTAGAAGGAAAGATTTAGAGTAGTACGTAAAATGGTATATTAATTAGTTAAAAGAGAAAACTGGTAAAGTAATAGGTTAAGACGAAACTGGTAGAGAAATAATAAAAAGAATTAAAATGTAGATTGATAAGTAAAAAGAAAAGTGAATATGTAAAAAAATAAAATGGTTGAAAAAAGTCAGCTAAAATGCTTTGTGACCCAACAAAGGGAAAATAGAACATCGAAGAATTTGAAGAGAAGAATGAAAAAGAAAGAGAAAAGAAGAATCCAAGGCAATAAGGATGAATTTACACCGAAGGAAAGGAAGGTAGAAAGAATTTAAACGAAGGAAAGACGAGAAAAAGAAAGAATAAGGAAAAAAAATAAAAAAGGGGAAAAATGGCGTCTTCTGAAATAGTTACTGAAAACGGAAGAAGAAGAAGAAGAAGAAGAAGAAGAAGAACGACTTTACGGAATGGCGAATTTTGTCGGGTATGTATATAAATTGACACATTTCGCATCTGGGTAAATATTTATTTGCCTCTTTTATCCTTGGAGAAGTCTTTTGGTGTCCCCAGACAGAAACCAATTCCAGCCTTCTATCTGACCCGGATTTATATTTTGCAAGATAATCCACTAATACCATTAACACAACTGTAAAAACTATACATGAGGGTCCCGGGTACCCGTTCACGAGTCTCGGGTCCCAGGTGCCGGGTCTTGGGTCCAGGGTATCTGCTAAAGTGATTCATTATTTTGCTCTCCGTCGAATGCTGCACGTTGTGGATGTGCAATTTAGAGCAATTCTTGGTACTTATGCAGTTTACGGACTGCATTATAGTCGGCAGGTTACGTAAACCATCAGAAGGTGCCGAACGAAAACTTAAAAGTTTATGTTGCAATCGCGTTTCCACCAGTTTGTAAGTTCAGCGTTTCATTCAGTTTTAATGCTTAGCTGTCGTTTGCTTATTCGTCTCGCTTCGGGGGTTTTCGGCGTTTACCGTAAACCGCCGGAAAGCACCGACGCCGAGAGACTTTTAGCGCTGGTGCCAATGCAACAAAGTACCGTTTTCTTTATTACCATGTTTTTTGTTGTAGCATGTTTGGTATCAGTCTTGCGATTAGATTCCTTATTAGAATATTCAAAGACCCTTGTGAGACGATAAAACCAAAAATCAGATTTAAAAAAATATGAAAAGAAACGAAATTGCAAAAGAGAAAAAAATGAAAGCATGAATTGCATATTTTGAATCTAAGCTGACCATGACAGGCTTCTGCTGAATAGCTAATTCTTCTGGCGGCCATTTCTATAGTCCAATAGACTAATGAAGATTGTCAAACTGGACACACAAACACATGTAGCGCGAGATAGCGGTGAATCGCGGAACTCGTGCCAAATTCTGAGTTGAATTTAATGGTGCGCTTTGTTTCTAATTATCTTTGGTGATCTTTTGGCAGAGTTCATTGCGGCTTTGCATTTTTGCTCGGATACAAAATTGCGTTTCACAGATTCTTCCTGCAAAATAACTTTGGCAAAATATTTGGCCGCAAATATTATTAGGAAACTTTCAATAGTGAAAAATAAGATGTGAAAAGATTCCTTCCTGTACCGAATCTTATTATAATGAATGTTCAGTGACTGTCTGTAAATATGGAGTACTAAGATTGAGTACTAATAAGGTGTACTAATATGGAGTACTGATATGGAGTACTAATATGGAGTACTGATATGGAGTACTAATATGGAGTACTAAGATTGAGTACTAGGATTGAGTACTAATAAGGAGTACTAATATGGAGTACTAATATGGAGTACTAATATGGAGTACTAATATGGAGTACTAATAAGGAGTACTAATATGGAGTACTAATATGGAGTACTAATATGGAGTACTAATAAGGAGTACTAATAAGGAGTACTAATATGGAGTACTAATATGGAGTACTAATAAGGAGTACTGCTGCCCCATCTGAGGAGATGCCATTTAGAGCATTCTTTCGTGCCTTAAGAAAGTATAAAATCGACTTTGCAATCTAGTGGAGAAGAGACGTTGCTAGTCTCTCTCTACTCTATCGTTATTTCCATGGAAGTCGCTCGACTGAGCTCCAATCTCTGGTTCTTCCTTGTAAAACATTCACAGCAAGAATTCCAGATCTGTGAAACATGTTACCCCGTCATTGCTTCCCAGCAGGCTCAAATCTAATTTTGAATACTTGTCATAAACCGTCCTCATAAGTAATTAAACAACATCTTCAATCCTCTCATAATATTCTTCATCATTCAACTGACAATCCATCCATCTCATTAACCCTTATCCTCGATTGGCTCTTGGCCTTGATATGTTGTGACTCATTAGTATAAAAAATCCTCTCATAATATTCTTCATCATTCAACTGACAATCCCTCCATCTCATTAACCCTTATCCTAGAAAAGGCAATTAAAAAAATCTAATGAAAACAATGATTATAAACTAGTTTATACCTGGTTCTTGAGCGGTGTTGGTACAGTACCTGGGTATGTCAATATCCATCTTTACATAGCTTCTACCCCTTCATAACTAGCACAAAAAACATATTTGTGAAATTTTGTTGAAAAAAATAGGCTACTTAGTATTTGCATGAGAGAGTAAGTAACTACGATGAATATATTTACATATTGTTTTTATTGCCAAAAATTTAAGAAATTATATTTTTAAGCAAAAATAATTTGCTTGAACTAATAATATCCTTGATGTCTTCTTTTTGGCAGATTATATAAAAAAAAGGGTTACTTAATTTAAAAAAATATTTATTTAATGTTTTGTATATGCCATTATGTGACATTAGTTTCTTTAAATTCATAAAACAGTTTTAAAAAGATCTTTTAGACTTACATGAGATTCGAGCTCAGGTATTGACATCATAAAAACTATTGCCTTAGTAATGTGCACTCTGCATATTCCTTTTCTGTCAAACAGTCACATGTTTTGATTTGTTTACGAACAGACAAACTCCCAAAACACCATGACTTTTTAATCGGATATAGATGCATTTACCCAGCATTGGATTGGTGGAGGGTTTATAGATAACAACTTTTAAATTCTCTTTAATACTAGTGTCAGTGTTTTTTTTCTGGTTAATAAATTTATTGAATGAAATTTATTGAATGAAATTTATTGAATGAAATTTATTGAATGAAATTTATTGAATCAAAGTTATTGAATCAAATTTCTTGAATCAAAGTAATTGAATCAAATTTCTTGAATCAAATTTATTGAATCAAAGTTATTGAATGAAATTTATTGAATCAAATTTCTTGAATCAAATTTATTGAATCAAAGTTATTGAATCAAATTTCTTGAATCAAATTTATTGAATCAAAGTTATCGAATGAAATTTATTGAATGGATTTTCTTGAATCAAAGTTATTAAATCAAATCTATTGAATCAAATTTCTTGAATCAAATTTATTGAATCAAAGTTATCGAATGAAATTTATTGAATGGATTTTCTTGAATCAAAGTTATTAAATCAAATCTATTGAATCAAATTTCTTGAATCAAATTTATTGAATCAAAGTTATCGAATGAAATTTATTGAATGGATTTTCTTGAATCAAAGTTATTAAATCAAATCTATTGAATCAAATTTCTTGAATCAAATTTATTGAATCAAAGTTATCGAATGAAATTTATTGAATGGATTTTCTTGAATCAAAGTTATTAAATCAAATCTATTGAATCAAATTTCTTGAATCAAATTTATTGAATCAAATCTATTGAATCAAATTTATTGAATCAAATTTATTGAATCAAAGTTATTGAATGAAATTTATTGAATCAAATTTATTGAATCAAAGTTATTGAATCAAATTTATTGAATCACACATGTCTAAAAGGATCTATTATAAACAATAAAACTGTAAGTTTGTTTTTCCCCCTCCCCCGTCTTGAACTTTTTAATTACAAAAATATTTCCAGATTATCGATTAAACACAGAGTTGTTACATCAGACATTAAAAAAGAAAAGTTGTTAGTATTGCAATGGCGTTCACTTTGGTCGGGTTGAGCCGACTTCTTCCTTGGCCTGCAACATGTTCATGGTGAGCTACACTCAGCAATCTTGAGCAAGGTCGCAAGAGATGGTTAACCAATCACAATTTTATTGTAGAAGACCGAACACTTGTAGACCTGAAAGCTCAGCCGAACCTCCATGATGGTTGTCGCCCACGTCCTCAGATTGCACCACCCAGGCTGATTCGGTGGTGAGGATTATGTTGTGAATGAATTCCCCCACTGGGCGACGAGCGCTGCATAAACGAACCATTAAAGACATCGCTGCAACAAGACGGACTGCAGAGACTTCGGGGTGGGGCGTTGGTGGAGAACAGCTGTCAGGACACGGTTGGCCACCAGCAATGCGGGTGTCTGTGTACGGGGTGGTTTTCTCGTAAGTAGAATGTAAAATGAATTAATTTTTTCTTAAAGGTTTCTTCGCAACCCTTTAAAATGTTTATTTCATTTTCAATTTTTTAATTACTGTATCGATTTTTGTTTAAAAAATCGAACTGTTCAATTTTTAGGTGGGGGCAGTTGGGAAATATAATTGTTATTTCTGAGTTTGTTACTTTATAAAAATAGGAACGATTTATAAAGAGAATAGTAAAAAGAAAAAAAATCCGAGAAAATCACATATTTATTTTTGAACCTTTATTTGTATTTTATTCAAAAATAAGTATTTCACCCCATAACAAAACACAACTTAGTACTTCGTGAAGAAACCGTTGTTGGCTAGACATTTTCTGTAATTGGTTACAGATCCGGGGTGGGGGGTGGGGGAGGGGAGTATTTTAGTCCAATCCTTTTTGCAGATTCTCCCAAGCTTTTGCCTAAAGCGCCCCTACCGGTGAATGCCGACACTCTCTCAAGCTTTTGCCTGAGGCGCCCCTACCGGTGAATGCCGACACTCTCCCAGGCTTTACCATAATCGCCTGATGCTCCCCTACCGATGAATGCCGATACTCTCCCTAGCTTTTCCCTGGGGCGCCCCTACCGGTGAATGCCGACACTCTCGCAAGCTTTACCATAATCGCCTGATGCTCCCCTACCGGGGAATGCCGACACTCTCCCAAGCTTTTGCCTGAGGCACCCCTACCAGTGAATGCTGACACTCTCCCAGACTTTACTATAATCGCCTGATGCTCCCCTACCGGTGAATGCCGACACTCTCTCAAGCTTTTCCCTGGGGCGCCCCTACCGGTGAATGCCGACACTCTCCCAGGCTTTACCATAATCGGCTGATGCTCCCCTACCGGTGAATGCCGATACTCCCACTAGCTTTTGCCTGGGGCGCCCCTACCGGTCAATGTCATGCAGGTTGTCATTCATCAATTCGAAGTTTCACCTCCCTCAACAGAATCTGTAAAGAATAATGATCTGGCGACTGACCAAGTAACTCGATTACCTTAATCTGCATCTTCTAGAGTGACTTCTTTATGGCCTTAGCCATATGCTTTTGGGGGGTCAGTGTTATACTGGAACACCCAACTATAACCCATTTTCAGGCCCCATTCATCTTTCCCGCGTCCCGGTGTAGTCATCCTGTCACCTCTTTTTTTCACTACAAACATGGCGTGTTGAGTTTATACCAAAAAGCTCAATTTTAGTCTTACTGACCACAGCACTTTCTCCCAACCCTCCTCTGAATTGCATTCAGGTGCTCAATTTCAAACTTCAGACAGACCTATTCATGTGCCTTTTTAAGTGGGGGCTTGCGGTCACTACATGGTTTCAGTCTACTATGACTTGGTGTGTTACTAATGGTCATCTTGGTGACTGTAGTCCCAGCTGCCTTGAGATCATTAACAAGCTCTTGTGAATAGTTCTGGGTTAGGGTTAGGGTTTAGGTTAGGGTTTAGTGTCAGGGTTTAGGGTTAGGGTTTAGGGCTAGGGTTTAGGGTTAGTTCTGGGTTTCTCTCTCACCTTTCTCATCACTCTAAGTTGGGAGATATTGTGTGGAGCTCCAGACCGAGGGAGATCGATACTCAATTTGTGTTTGTTTCATTTTCTTATTTTCGCGTGAAAAGTTGACTCCGTCTCACCTAGCTGTTTGCCAATCGTCTTGTAGAGGATTCAGGTTTTGTGCAGGTATACAAAGTCCCATCCATTCACTGTGGAGGTCCCCAGATGCCAGAGAACCTTCTACTCCAATAGCTTCTTTCCTCGTGCTGCCAGTCTCTGAAACTCTCTCCCTGCTCCCTGTTTCATCAATGGATTGTGCTCCAATGAACTTGCTGCCCTGGTGCCACCTCGACGTAAATACACTAGACCAACTCGACAATCAGCTAAGTCCCATCCATTCACTGTGGAGGTCCCCAGATGCCGGAGAGCCTTCTACTCCAATAGCTTCTTTCCTCGTGATGCCGGTCTCCGGAACTCTCTCCCTGCTCCCTGTTTCCCCAACTGTACCGACATGCAGAAATTTAAAACTAATGCAAACAGACAGCTCGCTGCTCACCTTAGGATGACCCCCAAAACTTACACCCTAATTCTCAGTAGCCCCTTACGTCTACAGTGGCGTCCTGCCCTGTTTGGGGTAAACTATAATAAAAAAAAAATTAAAAATTAAAAAAAAACCTTCCTGCAAAAGATTCAGCCCCGAATATGCTTTTAAGTAGCAAGTACTTCAGTATAATGTGCAAATCCACACATGTGTCGATATCACGAAACAACTGCTCTCTAGGTAGAAGTTCTGTATTCAATCATGTGGCGATTGTTTTTTTTATTTATTTTTTTTTTTTTATTCGGTGAATACGGAGAGAAAGTTCGAGAATGAATTAGAAATAGAGAAAGAAGGAAAGGTAGAGAGGGAAAGAAATGATTGAGCAGACGACAGAAAGAGAAGATGGTTTAAAAGGAAGAGGGGGAAGGGGAGGAAAGTGAGAAGAGTAAAATGCTTAACTGTGTGTGCGTTAATATTCATTTATTGTTTCATTTTACTTCAATCGAAGTTCTCAGAAATCAAGGGGGCCCTTCCTAACACGTGATCTCTATATAAGCTACATAGATATTCAAATATTCCATTAATTTTCTCCTTTACCTGTCAAAAGTTGAGTTAGTAAAAAAGTTAATAATATTAATTTTCCTCTCCCCAATTGACCTGTGAACTTTGTTATAATATATATTTCTTGTGGTCTCTTGGTCTTACCGGATTCCAAGACCTAGTCTGGTGGAGTATCCAGCTACATGCTGTTACTTGAGGTAACATTACTTGGGGAAGGTGCACCATTCCTCATATGAGCCAGTTTATAGCCGTGTCGAGGGGATCATATTTTAGTTGTACAAAACTCCATTGATCGTCTCAGTTGTGTTTATCTGATATCTGGACCCCAACCTCTGCATGTGATGGGCCAGGCGTATAGCCGTGTCGAGGAGATCTTATTTTGGCTTTGAATACTATGTTATTTTGAATATTTGGTCAGGGTTAACTTGTAGGGCGAAGTATCCTTATGTCAGGTTATCCTGACAAACTCTTGTACAGAGAGACCGAAGACACTCGAGGATGGTGTCTAGTAGGTAATTCAAACTCTCCAGTAGGTAAAGAATGTATGTGTGTGTGTGTGTGTGTGTTAGCGTGTGCGTGTGTGTGCAGTTTAATCATGGCTCACCTCATGATCTGCTTAAGTTCATGCAGTGTTAGGGTCCATGTTGTCCGTGTGTGCGTGCACGCGTGTGTGCAGTTGTTTTAAATTTGACCTGGGAAAAATAAAAAAAAAAAGGGTGGAAAAATAAGAAAAAAATGATGTGTAGGAGCAGAAGGAGGATGACGGGGAGAAGGGAGAGTAGGAGTTGTAGTAGAAGTAGGAGTAAGCAGGCCGATGGAGTAGGAGTAAGAAGAGGAGTAGTAGGAGTAGTAGGTGTAGTAGGAGGGGAAGAGAGAGGAGGAGTAAGAGGGAGAAGAGAAGTAGGAGTAGAAGAGATAGTAGGAATATGAGGAGGAGGAGGAGGAGGAGGAGAAAGAGGGGGAGGGGGAGGCCGGGCATTTGGTGCGATTATTTTGTATTGGTGCCAATCGTAATGCAACAGACATTTTCATTAACTTACACAGGTGTGACAACATATCTCATGCACATTATTCAGCGTACCT
Source organism: Sepiola atlantica (assembly GCA_963556195.1). Classification (NCBI taxonomy): domain Eukaryota; kingdom Metazoa; phylum Mollusca; class Cephalopoda; order Sepiida; family Sepiolidae; genus Sepiola; species Sepiola atlantica. The sequence continues at coordinate 101,361,152 of OY744534.1, read as the reverse complement.
GCACGGGAATTTATGCATGTGTACCCCCCTCTCTACATCTCTCCCCCTCCTTCTCTCTCTCTCTCTCTCTTTCTCTCTCTCTCTCTCTCTCTCTCTCAATCTATCTTTCGCATCATATATATATATATATATATATATATATAATAAGGAGAGGTAGTTTGCTTGAAGCATTGTGTGTAATCCGTATATAGAGGAGTATTAGAAGGCTGTCGGCGTTCAGAAGACAAAAACAAGTGATTGTCTTTTTGTTTTTTTTTTCAAAAAACTTTTAATAATTTTTTTTCTATATAGAAAAAAAATTATTAAAATTTTTTTGAAAAATTATTTTAAAAAAAAAATCACTTGTTTTTGTCTTCTCAACGCCGACATATTTTTTTTTTTACTTCTGTTTTGTCCATATTGGTTATATAGAAGTAAAGAGTCATATTATTTTGCCATCTAATTTACATAAGTGTTTACGGTGTGTACGAACACAGTCTGTAAATTTAATGGCAAAATAAAGATTTGAGATTGTCTTGCTTCACACTAGACGTACCTGTGACCCTTGACCCGTTGATTTCTCACTGGTAAAGACAATTGGTCTTCTCTGGGATTTGGGTGGCAACAAGCCTCCCCAAGGTCCCAGCACTCTCTGCACTTTTCCAGTGGAGGTCTGGTTTGTGCCGTCCCTCCTCGGTCTTCTCATCCGCCTTGACCCTCTACAAATATTTTGTATGGTGTCAGCCGAGGCCCGCACCATTTTCTTCTTATAATCATCATTATTATTATTATTATTATTATTATTATTATTATTATTATTATTATTATTATTATTATTATTATTATCATTATCATTATTATCATTATCATTATCATTATTATTATCATTATTATAATTATCATTATTATCATTATTATTATTATTATCATTATTATCATTATTTTTATTATTATTTTTATTATCATTATTATTATCATTATTTACAATATTATTATCATTATTATAATTATTATTATCATTATTATTATCATTATTATAATTATTATCATTATTATTATTATCATCATTATTTTTATTATCATTATTATTATTATTATTATTATTATTATTATTTTCATTATTATTATTATAATTATTATTATCATTATTATCATTATTTTTATTATTATTATTATTTTAATTATTATTACTATCATTATTATTATTATAATCATTATTATTATCATTATTATTATTATCATTATTTTTATTATATTATTTTTATTATTATTATCATTATTATTATCATTTATTATTATTATATTATCATTATTTTCATTATTATTATTATTATTATTATTATTATTATTATTATTATTATTATTATTATTATTATTTCACGCATTGCTCACTGACAATAACCGCTGGTGTTCCCATGGAATCTGAATGACAGCAAGTCTTCTCAATTTCTAGAACTCTCCAACTCTTTTGATAACTATTGCAAATCATTTTACATTACCGTAACAGCCTTTTACCATTGATTTCTCGCTGGCAATGACCGTTGTTCTCCTATTGAATTTGAGTGCATATAAGCCTTCGTAATGTTCCAGTATTCGCCACACCCTTCTAACCCTAACCCTAACCCTAACCCTAACCCTTCTAGTGAAGGTCTGGCTGGTACTCTCCCTCCTCTTTGACCCTTCCCAATCACATTGTGTGGTGCTAGCCGATGCTGGTGTCACCGTGTGCATGTGTGTTTTAAAATTTGGTGGTGGGGGTGGATGTCAGTTTATGGCCTTTATGGCAGTTTCAGTTTCCTCGGGCTCGTGTGATGCTCTTTCTCTGTTTTGTTCTATTTCTATTTCAAATTATCTGTAGCAGGTTAGTGTTCGTTGGTTGTCGGTTGGTTTCTGCATTCAAGGATTTTTCTTAAGATTTCGGCTGTTTTCAAAATTGCTGTTAATTGTATGCTCTTAGTCTTCCCTTTTATTTCAATTTCTCCTTGACTTTTTTCCAGTGTTTTGGGGGTACTGTTTCTAGTGCTCCAACAATTATTGGTATTATAGTGATTTTCTTCACGTTCCATGTTTCTTTATGTTCTCCGGCAAGTTCCATATATTTGTTTCGTTTTGTCTGCATCCTTGATCTTCACCCTGTGAACTGCTGGGACGGCGAAGTCTACAATTTGGCAGGTTTCATCTTTCTTGCTGACTATTATCACATCCTTGCTGTGATGAGTGTATTTGTGCCTCAATGTCCCAGAGGATTTTGTGCTTTTGATTTTGTGTCCCAGAGGATTTTGTGCTTTTGGTTTGCGTCTGTAATATTTATCTGCAGACGTTTGCATAGTTCCCAGTGGACTGCCTTTCCCCACACAGTCGTGTCTGTTTTGTTGGTATTCTTTTTGAGCTAGATTGCTGCATTCACTTATTATGTGATTTAGCATTTCGTTTTTTCTCGGCAGAGTCTACATTTTTTTTTAAATTAAAATAAAAATATTTTTCACCCCAAACAAGGCATATTGCCACTTGGACATAAGGGGCTACTATTAGGAACCATGCCTAGAGGTACACTCTAAGTTGGGAGTTGAGCAGCGAGATGTCTGTTCGCATTAGATTTAAATTTCTGCATGTTAGTACAGTCGGAGAAGCAGGAAACAGGGAGTGATGTTTGCCTGGGTTTTGTCTATTTAATTTTGATATAATTCGTTCTCATCACATTGTTTTGTGTGGCTGTCAGTAGCAATTCAATTTCTCTGTTTAAGTATCCTTTTCATAGCCATGTCCATCATCTCTTCTCTGGTCAGTCTGATAAATCGTCCGTGTGGCTGATTCTCTTTCCATTTTTCTTTTCTCGTTTTGTTTTTGGTTCCAATTTCGCTGCACGACTGTGTCTCTTGCTGCAATGATCAGATTAATAGTATTCGTCAATCAGGAGTTTTTATTTTTTTCGCTAAAAAACAAATCACATTCACTTTCGCTTTCCGTCCTTAGATATATCTGTTAAAAAATCTTTTCTTACATAAATTCAAATGCTGTGAACTTGCGGCAACTACATGTAGCAAGTCTGCTTGGAGACAGTTTAGAGAGCTGCTACCAATTCTGACAAACAGACACCTGCCAGCAGCTATGAGAGGTCGTATATACTCCTCATGTGTCAGAAGTGTGCTGGTGTATGGCTCCGAAACTTGTGCTATCTCTGCTGGCACACTAAAGAAACTAATGACAAGGCAATGGTCAGATGGATCTGTTTGGTGAGGCCTGAACAGAGCATGCCTTTTGGGTCTCTGCTTGCGCAGGTCAACTTGGAAAGCCTCGCAGACGTCATGCAGAAGAGCAGACTGCGTTAGTTGGGGCACGTTGAGCGCAGCAATGGCTGGATTGCTAAAATCCGACAGTTGAATGAACCAGCAGAGAAGACCACCTCTGGCAGACCCAAGTTGTCTTGGAGAGGCGTGACCAAATGTGATAGGATAGCCATGGGTATAGATTCCGTCAGGCCTCACCAAAGACAAGAATGGAGGGGAAGACTTAGATCAGGACTAAACAATCAGGCCCCACCCTCATCAGAGGATTAATTGTGGCCTGATTCAACAAATAAACCAGTTGCTGTTGTTGTTGTTGTTGATGATGATAATGATGATGAGGATGATGATGATGATGATGAAATATGTCTCTTTACTTCTGTCTTATTCTTATGCATAATATAGAAGTATATAATACTATTAATTTGCTATCTAATTTACATACGTGTTCACGGTGTCTACGAACACACTATATAAATCAGCTGAAAGAAGAGAGTCACTTTTTCTCGGAATGCTCACAGAGACATTAAGAAATATTAGATAGTGGTTGGATGAAGATAAGGTGAGAGTGGGCAAGAGAAATACATAGATAAGAGAGAGATGGAGGACTTGTTCAGTTAATTACAAATTACGGCTTATTAGAAGAATTAAAATGGATTTTCGTTTCAGATATAACTCAATCCCACAACTAAAGAATATTTTAGCATGTATTTTGTGTGATTTAACAGAAATATGGAGAAAAAAATGTTTGAACGTATTTGTAATTAATTCTATGAAAATGTCAAAACTCTGAGTTGCGAAATTGCTTTCTGGAGACAAACTTGGAAATGATGTGAAATCAATGGAGAGGGGGATAGAATGCATATGTGGCTGAAGAGAAGCTGAACCACGTGCGTTTGCATTCCTCTATGTTCAAGCCAGGGCTGGGCGTCGTGGTGAGGGCTGAGGTATGGGTTTTGCAAAATCAATATTCAGCAGAGTGTCTCACTCCAATGCCAACACCACCAGCACCGCCGCCGCCGCCGCCGCCACCATTACCACCAAGCGAGCCAACCTTGTCCATTATGAAACAAACAAACAAAACACAAAAAAAAAACCTTTTGGAAATGAGCCGTTCAGTATTTTGTAATATCACCTTCGGGATTTTCATTGTCATTTATTTTTTGCTTTTAAAAAAAGAAGAAACGTTTAATTATTTCGGCAATGATTTTCTTTGTGTGCAGCATTTTATTTATTTATTTATTTATTTTTTTTTTTACGAGCCATGGAACGCGGTTTAAATAGCGGAAGAATTTGCACGTAGCAGCAGGAATAGCAGCGAAAGCATTGCCGCATCTTTCATTTTGTATTCTGTCTTGCTTGGAAATCGCTCCGTTTCGTCACAACGTTGCCAGATTGTTCTTGCACATTTGCCAATTGCCAATTTTTATGCCTGCCACAAACGCTTTTCAAGCTCGCAAGATTAGTATTATTATTATTATTATTTGTACTCACTAGGAGTTCTCACACAGGTCATCGACAGTGATTGCTCGCTGATAATAACCGGTAGAGTTCCCTGGAGTCTGAGTGACAACAAGCCTCCCCAGATTTCCAGTACTCTCCACTTCTTTTCAATAACCATTGCAAATGATTATGCGGTATTGCAACAGCCTCTTACCATTGATTTCTCGCTGGTAAAATATTATTATTATTATTATTATTATTATTATTATTATTATTATTATTTGTACTCACTAGGAGTTCTCACACAGATCATCGTCAGTGATTGCTCACCCACAACAACCAGTGGTATTTCCTGGAGTCTGAGTGACAACAAGCCTCCCCAGATTTCCAGTATTCTTCACCTCTTTTCGATAACGATGCGGTATCGCAACAGCCTCTTACCATTGATTTCTTGCTAGTAAGGACAATTGGTCTTCTCTGGGATTTAGGTGGCAATAAGCGCCCCCCAAGGTGCCAGCATTCTCCGCACTTTTCCAGTGGAGGTCTGGTTTGTGCTGGCCCTTCTCTGTCTTCTCATCCTCCTTGACCCTCTACAAATAGTTTTTATAGTGTCAGCCTAGGTTGGCACCATTTTTTTATTTTATTTATTTATTTATTATTATTATTATTATTATTATTATTATTATTATTATTATTATTTACTTACTAGGAGTTTTTACACAAAACATTATTAATAACTGTGACGACTGTTGTGATAACACAACATTATTTGCAAAGGTTATCGAAAGTGATGGAGAATGTTGGAAATCTGGGGTCTGGGGAAACTTGTTATCACTCAGACTCCAGGGAACACCACTGGTCATTATCAGTGAGCAATCAGTGATGATGACCTTTGTGAGAACTCTTAGTGAGTAAAAAAAAAAAAAAAAAAAAAAAAAAAAAAAAAAAAAATAATAATAATAATAATAATAATAATAATAATAATAATAATAATAATAATAATACTAATACTAATAATAATAATACTAATACTAATACTAATACTAATACTACTACTACTACTACTACTACTACTAATAATAATAATAATAATAATAATAATAATAATAATAATAATAATAATAATAATAATAAAAAAAAAAAATAAAAAAAAAAAAATAAAAAAAAAAAGGAATATGGAGCATGAAGAAAGTTAGTATAATACCAATAATCGTAGGAGCACTAGGAACAATCTCAAAAAACCTGGAGAAAAGACTGGGAGAAATTGGAATCAAAGGGACCATCGAAACCATACAAAGGACGGCAATGATCAAAACAGCTGCAATCTTAAGGAAAATCCTTGAATGCGGAAACTAACCCATGTTTTTTTTTTTTTTTTACTCACTAAGAGTTTTCACACAAGTCGTTATCAATGATTGCCCATAACTTAGTGGTGTTCCCTGGAAGTTGAGTGACACCAAGTCTCCTCAGATAATCGTGACAAATCATTGCAGCAACTGTTTACCATTGATTTCCTGTTGCTCTTCTTTGGAATTTGACTGACAATAGAGAAAAAGAGACAGAGAGAGAGAGAGAGAGAGAAAGAAAAAGAGAGAGAAAGAGAGAGAGAAAGAAAGGGGGAGAAAGAGGGAGAAAGAGAGAGGAAGAGAGAGAGAAAGAGAGAAAGGGAGGGAGGGAGAAAGAAAGAGAGAGGGTAAATGAATGATAGATCCGATATAAAATAAGAACAAGGATCAAGCAATGAACAATGAGAGAGGAAGAGAGTCATAGATAGAAAGTTAGTAAAAAAAGGATCACTAGATGAGATCATTGTAAATAAGGCATCAATTAAAATGGAAGTTTTTTCAAACATAACTCAATCCCAAAACCGAGGAATATTTTAGCATGTATTTTGTGGGATTAAAATAAACAGTGAAAAAGGAAAAACAACTTTGATTAACTCAGCTTTAGTATAACAATAACAAATCCTATATACATGGAATAACTTGAAATCGCTTTTTTAATTATCAGTTTATGTTATTAAAATAAATTGGGACATTCTTCTCATTCCCCCCCCCCCCCCCCGTGTCCAAATTGCGAATATTTTTGTGAATAAAAACATGTAAACACAGGATCCGTTTTTGAAACAAATCAGATACGTCCTAAGATGGAGTACTGCTGCCACGGCTGGGGAGGTGCCGCTCACAGCTGGGGAGGTACTGCTCACACCATCCTTGCCTACCCCCCCCCACCCCCCGACAGAGTACAAAACCGACTTTACCATCTAGTGGGAGGAGATCTCTTCTTTTCTTTGCAGCCCCTTTCTTGCAGGAGAGACGTTGCTAGTCTTTCTCTACTCTATCCTTATTTCCATGGAAGGTGCTCGACTGAGCTCCAATCTCTTCTCTTCTCTGCAGTCCCTTTCTCAAAGAAAAGACGTTGCTAGTCTTTCTCTACTCTATTGCCCCTTGGCCTTTTGGCTAAGATCAAAGTGTAGTATCTGTTCCGACGGATACTGCACCCCGTAGACTGGTATTGTCTTGGCCTTCGGGGCTTGATTTACGCCGATCTATGGGTCTGTCCTGTGCAGTTCTAGGAGGTCCACCCTCCCAGGCTTCGCCTCCCCTCTTTGGGGAGGAGTAAGTTTATTGCTTACTGCCTGAGGCGCCCCTACCGGGGAATGCCAACGGGGCTGCCCAGGCAATTTTTAAACCCCACTTTCCCGACCCGACCTTGGGTCACATCTTACTTGTGGGAGTAAGATAAAAACTGGCCTTGTGCCTAACTCCTGGAGAGAAGTAAATCAATACTCTATCCTTATTTCCATGGAAGGTGCTCGACTGAGCTCCAATCTCTTCTCTTCTCTGCAGTCCCTTTCTCAAAGAAAAGACGTTGCTAGTCTTTATCTGCTCTATCCTTATTTCCATGGAAGGTGCTCGACTGAGCTCCAATATCGGGTTCCTCCCTGTAAGCCATTTGCAGCAGCACGTTCCTTTCTTTCTCCGTGTGCCTAGCGTCAGACTGAATTTTGGTAAACAACGTTTCTTTCAAAAGGATTCCAATCTGTGGGACACAATATCTTGAGACTGTTCCCCTGCAGTCTACAACATGATCGTCCTACAAATCCATTCATTGTTTTCAGACCTCTCATATTATTCTTCATCATCCAACAGACAATTTATCCAGCCAATTAACCCTTATCCTCGAGTGGCTTTTACCTTTGATAAGTGGTGACTCATTAAAAAAAAACATGTAACTTAATTTCTAACTGTTTCAAAATAACCTTCTCTCCTTGCACATGATCTTTTTCGACCAATCAGAGCATTTTAATCTATCAACACTTCCCCATTTTACATATGCAGTTATCTTGGCGGAATTTAAAAGTCAAACCCTTATAGCATTTAACCTGACACATCAATCTTTGTTTCTGACTAGCCAATTTCTATTCGTTATTGTTGTACCATGTTATAGACAATATAATAACATACTTAGCTGCAATTTATTTAAAAAATGACTTATTCCGACCCAAACGACTGGTAATTTGAAACATTTTTAAATAATGATTTTAAAATAAAAATCAGTAAGGGAGATAACTCATTTAAAATTGAAGAATATTATAGGAGTTGTCTACCTTCAGTTTTAAAATGTGCACACAAATTAACATTAAAAACTAAAATAACTGTACTGCATCCCGGGCAATGCCGAATAGTTTAATCTAGTAATTGATATAGCTATAAGGATGATCCAGCAAGATGCAACTCATAGTTAAGAAACCGGATCCATAGTTATGGATCACTGTAAAAGTTCACTCTAAAAAAATCTAATTTAATCTCAGAAAAAAAGGACAAAACTTTTACTCGGAGATGCAATGCACTTGACTGAGATGCATAAATCCAGTAAGCAATTGTCTAGGGATGCCAATTACCGAGACACAAATGTCTGGAATGCAGTTGTTTGGGATGTGGATGTCTCCTTCCATCCGGACGACGCTGCATCTAACGTATGTACAGAAAGTTTTGTTGGTTTTAGATCAAAACTTCCACAAAATTCAATACGTTTTTGTTTCTACTAGTAAAAAACATTTCTGAAACTCCTTGTAATATTTTCAACTAATTGTCCCTACCCGGCGTTGCCCGGGTGTTATCTGTCACCAGATGTCTGTCGTTATTAAAATTAAGTTTGTATTTATAGTTTAACTTTTTTTTATTATACAAATTCAGATTTTATCTGAAATAAAATCGCCTAATTTTTTATTGTGTAAGTCATCTCTTTTTCTCTCTCTCTCTCTCTCTCTCTCTCTCTCTCTCTCTCTATATATATATATATATATATATATATATATATATATTATTTCATGTATCCACATAAAATGTTATAAGGAGATAATCTTTTATGTATCAATTTTCAGTATTTACTTCAACAGTGCTCGATATGTAAGTAGAGCCAGGTAGTAACTTATGAAAATATATTTATGGCAATTAAACTACATGGGGGAGGGGAATCGTCAGGCTAAAATATATTTTAGCCCGACGACCCCCCCCCCCGTAGATGAAACGCGGAAGCCTCTGTGTAGCTTAATTGCCATAAATATATTTTTATAACTTACTACAAATTAATTTATATATATATATATATATATATTAATTAATTTGTAGTTTTTAAAGGGTATATATATAATATACCCTTTAAAACTACAAATAAATTAATAAACAATAAAAAATAAAATAAAACACTTACCCGTCTACCACCAGCCTCTACGTTCATTTTGACACGATGACCCAGACAATATCTTTCTTTCAAGGATAATAAACTCATATTCAACCAACTCATGCCTTCCCCCCTCCTAAAAACTCCATTAACTGCTGCTGCTGCTGCTGCTGCTGACACACAGCCAAATCGCCTTTCTCAATGTTTTGATTTGTACACTCTTGGTCCGGCCCGAGGCTCGCCACTCTCGAGCAGATCAAAATTGATGATTGTATGATTATTTTTTCTGCATTTTTTTTCATCCTGAGGAAGTCTCACAATATAGACGAAGCGTTAGTGAATACATAAATAATATAATTTTTGGTTTTCCTTTTTCATTTTCTCTCTCTCTCTCTCTCTATATATATATATATATATA
>OY744534.1:101336342-101346342 GCA_963556195.1 Sepiola atlantica | reverse complement strand
GGGATTATTTAGACTACTTTTCTCATCTTGGATATCATTCTCACAACGTTTTTGGCCGATGTGACCTCCGACCTTCTTCGGGTGTGTCTCGTCAAACTCGTGAATCGTCGTACGTGAGAAGTTATACAGAATTTCAAACTGAAACCCTAACCCCTAACCCCTAACCCCTAACCCCTAAGCCCTAAACCCTAACCCCTAAACCCTAAATCCTAACCCATGAGAGTAGATTGTTCTTGTTCCGTTAGCCATGACAATAACTATCAGTCTCGAGTGGCTCTTGGCCTTGATATGTGGTGATTCAACAGATTCCTGTCATGAATCGTCCCCACGAACTTGGTCCATTCCAAGAATTATTCTCAATCCCCTCATTTAAGTTGTTCGTCTCTCAACTGACATTGATTCCATCTCATTGACTCTTATCCTCCAGTGGCTTTTGGCCTTGATAAGTGGTGACGCTTTCTTGGAATTGCTTTTTAATTTTATCGGTTTTTTCTGTTCCACGTATTTTATTTTGTCATGAAAAAGTTTCGAATCAACCGGTTTGTGCACGTTTTTCAGAGTCGAGAAGCTGGCTAGATAATTTGTGATACTGAAAACGTACACACGACAATAGATGGAAACAATAAATGTATTAATATGTTTTTTTTAAATTTCATGTTTGAAAATGTGGTTTTATTAACAATACTAGCGGAACCCATCGCCCGGTGTTGCACGGGAGAAAGTACTACCTATTGCATGACGTTGAATAAAAAAAGAAACGGCCTATTGTTCTTTCTTCCCCCCCCCCCTCTACCGTGTTGGCGAAGTTTATAAATTAAAAAAAAAAGAAAAAAATGGTAGAGTAGAATGGGATCGAACGCTGAAACTGGCGTTCATGAAACCTGCCTTCCTAACCACTGCGCCACGTTTCGAGTTAAAAATATATGTGAAAATAGATGAATTAAGCTAAGCTTGGTTATCGGAGTGAACGGGAGCGGTCATTAAGTCTTTGCGTATTGCTTTATATAATGTAGTAAATTAATAGCAGGCAAATAATAAATAAGAACCGGTGTTTTGTGAAAATTAAACTGTGTGTATTAGTTCCCGGTGTCGATGAGTAGAGTGACAGTACAGAATTGTTAGGGAGAAAAGTTTTTGCTACCACCTATATGGAGTTGGTTTTTCGGAGAGACGTTGATGGTGGGCCAAATGTAATATTTAGTGTTAGGTAGAAAAAAATAATAACAAATTTACTAAAACACGGTCGAGTGAATAAGTGTAGTATAGAGGTGAGTTTAGTAGCCTGTGATGCATGTGGTTATTTTTCTATACTCCGAGAAGGTACAGGGGAAAAATCGTCTCTACTTTATATATTATAGAAAAGACAAGAACGAAAATCTATTTACTAAAGTTGAAAAGCGACCGTGTTACTAAACTGTTGGTAATGCAACAAGGTTATGTGTGATTGTATGTTGCAACGTCTGCAAATACAATTTTATTTTGGTTGTGTTTGGGAGTATTTGAACCGCAGAATAGAAATTTAGGTGTGGTGTGAAAAAAAAAAAAGAAAAAAAGCAATCGGAGAAAAACTCGAACTCAACGATTCACTTACCAAACAGGGAAGAAAAATAACAGAAACGGTAAAAGACATAGATGAAACAAGCCGCGCGTGCGTGGTCCCCCTCTGTATGTGACTCGATGTGGCGAGTGTAAAATGCAATAAATTGGGGCAATTTGGGGCATTTTTGACCCCCCTTTGACACCCTAGGGGCGCAAACCAGAAGTTTTCTGAGGTCAAGGATGCTCATTTTATATCCAGAACAATTGCCTATACATTTTGGCCAAGTTTCAGAAAAATTGACTGGATGGATCAAACGCTATGGGAGAAAAGGGTCATTTTTTGCCATTTTGGGGGCTTTTGCCCCCCTGGGGGCGCGAACCAGATTTTTTCCAAGGTCAGTGATACTTATTTTCTATTAGGAACAATTTCCTCCACATTTTGGCCAAGTTTCAGAGAAATTGAATGGATGGATGAAAAGTTATGGGGCAAAACATGTCATATTTTGCCATTTCGGGGCCTTTTGACCCCCTGGGGGGCTAACCAGATTTTTTTCAAAAATCGGAGAATGTCACTTTCTAACCTGACTAAAGTTACAACTTCATGCAAAATTTCAGAGAAATTCAATGGATGGTTGCGGAGAAAAATCCGGACGGACGGACATGCCTCAAAACATAAGTCCCCCGATTTTATAAATCGGGGGACCAAATATATAACAAGGCGGCCATGTTGGAAAAGTCTGAAAGCGGTGTAACATGGAAAAAGTTTCTGTTAAAAAAAATGAAAAGAAAAACAAAACTTTATACTTCAATTGAATTAGAAAAATATACTCTTTGAATACGTTAAGATCATAAATTTTGTTTTGTTTAGCGAATCAGAAACAAGATGGCATTCGTTCTAATGAAAAACAGCTTCTCTTCTAGTTGTTCCTCCTGATTAACATTTGTCGATAGGCCTCCAGTCAGATTTGTCTCCTGTACCATGGAGAGAGGCCTGCAGCAGAGAAAGTGTTCACAATAGCCCCACTCTCTAACCTTAAACTAGTAATGAAACCTTTCCGAAATGACCGAGTTCTGCTTGCCTAAAATACTACACTTTCCAGACAGGTAAGAATGCGCCTCACTTCATGGACGCTGGTGGCGTTGCTGGTGTTGTTGCTGGTGGCGATGGTGTCCTATGTAGATGCAAGCCATTATTAACACTAGGTAACAATCAAATACACCGTTTTGACGAACAAACGAACTAAAATGAAATGTTCTCAGTAAACTGACCTAAGACAATACATAAGAAGTTTCATTGCACTTCGTATAGACATTAGTATATGTATCTGTAAGTTTCAAAGTAACTAGACGTAGCTGTGACCCGTTGGGTCACAATGACTACCATTATTTATTCTACTTTGATTTCATTTGAAAATTCATAAACTGCGACATATCTGTTAAGTGCCAACTTGAATGTTTACTAGTGAGAAGTTGAATGCCTACTGGTAAGAATTTGAATGCCAACTGGTTAGAACTTGAATGTCTACTAATGAGAATTTGAATGCCTACAAGTGAGAATTTGAATGCCTACTGGTGAGAATTTGAATGCTTACTGATGAGAACTTGAATGCCTACTGATGAGAACTTGAATGCCTATTGGTGAGAATTAGAATGCCTACTGGTGAGAACTTTAATGCATACTAGTGAGAATTTGAATGCCTACTGATGAGAACTTGAATGCTTACTGGTTAGAACTTGAATGCCTACTGGTTAGAACTTGAATGCCTACTGGATAGAACTTGAATGCCTACTGGTTAGAACTTGAATGCCTACTGATGAGAACTGGAATGCCTACTGGTGAGATACTTCTTCCTACAAGTAAACCCTGACCAAATATTCAAAATAACATAGTAAAAGATGGTGAATGTACTGACCGCAAAACTATCGCCTCATCAGTCTCCTCCCACTCTTCGCTAAAATCTTTGAATCATTCATCAATCTAGCGATAGTCTGCCACCTCGAAAACGCTAAACTTCTTTCTGACCAACAGTATGGATTTAGGCAATCACGTTCTACTGCGGATATCCTAACAGTCATTTCTGAACGCATATACCATACACTTGATAAGGCTGGTGAAGCTAGGTCGGAAGTGCTTGATATATCCAAAGCCTTTGACAAGGTCTGGCATGGCCGTCTTCTCAAGAAAATGAATTCGTACAGAATTACTGGACGAGTATTTAATAGAATCAGATCCTTCTTAGCTAAAAAAAAACCCCTGAGTCGTACTAGATGTCCGAACAATTAAACAACATCACATTAATGTGAATGTTCCCCAGGGGTCGATCCTTGGACCGTTATTGTTCCTGATTTTCATAAACGATCTCCCTGATGCAATTGCACCCGAGATGGGTATATTTGTTGATGATACCACGCTCTATTCTCGACATGTGGGCAAATCAAACGTACACATATTCAAGGCAATGGTTGGATCATTAGAAAATGACCGTCAGTCTGTAGTGGAAAGGGGAACATAAATGGATGATAACATTTAATACTACTAAGACAAAGCTTCTTTACTTTAAGAATTAGAAGAAACCTTTTCAACCAGCGATTGCCATGGCTAATAGCAGCCTACCTGAGAGTTCCTCATTTAAACTACTCGGCCTAACATTCACGAGAACATGAATTCGAAAAAATACATAGAAGACATTGCCAAGTCTGCTGCAAAGTAAGGGGGGGGGGGCTCCCTCTACCGAGCTAGATAACTTCTCACACTTGCCAGTATCTTATGTCGACAAAGCCACCATTCACCCATGCATGGAGTATTGTTACCACATCTGGGATGGTGCACCAAACACTAGCTCCCCCCACGCTTGGACAGAGTTAAAAAAAAAAAGGAGTCTCTAACCTAATGTGCCCCACACTGTCTACCAAGCTCCATCCCCTGCCCCATCACTGTAATGTTGCATCTCTGTTCTTGTTTAACAAATATTTAAATGAAAAATGCCCCGACGCAATTGTTACACTTATGCCCCCTCAACGTAAATACCCCCGATCCACCCGACAAGCAGCAAAATCCCACCCCTTCACTGTAGAGGTCCCCAGATGCCAGAAGGCTTTCTAGTCTAATAGCTTGTTTTCTTCGGACCGCTTGTCTTTGGAATTCCCTCCCTGCTATCTGTTTCTTCGACTGTGTCAACATGTAGAAATGTAAATGTAATGCGAACAAGCATCTTGCTGCACAACTCCCCAATTAGGATGCCCCCTTATAAATCTACAGTTGCAGTGTGCCTTGCTTGGCGTGGATTGATAAAAAAACAAAAGAAAAGAAAATGGTTTTGTGTCGGAATGCTTTGAAGATTTGCGATATAAGAAGTCGAGGGGGAGTGTTGTAGAATGCCTGCGCCCCTCCCCCCCCCTGCTACACGGGGCTGGAGGGGTAAAGTGTCTGTCCCCCTCACCCCACCCAGATAAACAAGGAAATAACCTAAGTGGTATGTGAGTGTGGTTAAATGTGTAGGGCTGGAGAATTGCTTGACTCAGAACACTGAGACCATTTGAATGTTTTTTTTCTCACCGGGGTCAATCGTTCGTTCAACGCTGACCTTCATCTTGGAATCGTGGTGAGCCGGGAAAGGTGAGGGTGGGGGAGGGGGAGAAGTCAATTGGAAAAGAAGGTTTTGATTGACAGGTAACAGGCTTTCTCTATTTGATCCAGCAGTGATTCTGTGCTCGTCTCAAGGGTTGGTCTCAAGCAGTTCATACTTACTCAATTCTACATCATACTAGCAGGGATACCTGACGTTGTCCGACGAGAAGGTGAGTGTGTATGGGGAGGGGGGATGGAAAACGAAATAAAAGAGTATTGATTTACTCCTCTCCAGGAGTTAGGCACAAGGCCAGTTTTTATCTTACTCCCACAAGTAAGATGTGACCCAAGGTCGGGTCGGGAAAGTGGGGTTTAAAAAATTGCCTGGGCAGTCCCGTCGGCATTCCCCGGTAGTGGCGTCTCAGGCAGTAAGCAATAAACTTACTCCTCCCCAAAGAGGGGAGGCAAAGCCTGGGAAGGTGGACCTCCCAGAACTGCACAGGACAGACCCATTGACCGGCGTAAATCAAGACACGAAGGCCAAGACAACACCAGTATGGTGTGCAGTATCCATCGGAACAGATACTACACTTTGATCTTAGCCAAATCTCAAAGGAAACAGAACCGACGTTCGACATTTTAAAAATGGGCAAACAAATAAAAATTTCAAACTAAAATGACTTCACTACATCCCGGGCAACACCGGGCGGATATAGCTAATAACATTTATAAAGTAATAATTATAAATTAGCAAGGTTACCAGGAGTTGCCCAAGGTGACGGGGGGGGGGGGAGGCTGGACAACAAAAGGAAAGAGTAAAAAAGAAAATGTGTCGAACATGTATCATTTAGGATTTCTCAAAGGTAGCGGAACCGATGTTCGACATTTTGAAATTATTGATTTCAATTACAAAATCATTATTATATATTTTACAAATAATTCATAATTATTAATAAACAATTAAACGAAACAAGGCAATGGTGCGTTATAGTTAACAAGGAAAAAAGGAGTGAAGAAAACAAACATTCAACAAAGGAAATAGAAGTTACTTTTCAACCTACCTGTATATTTTTTGTGTGTTTTAAAGTGCTTTTTTGTTTTTTATTTCAATTTAAGATTTCGTTCTAATCGGAAATCGTTACAGTCAGAATCCAAAATGGCTGCGACAGTTTTCTGGAAATCATCGAACTCTGATTACTTTTTTGTTAATATTTTCTTCTTTCAATTAGTCAGAAAAGTAAATTTTATTGAATTTGGAACAGTTATTTGTTGTATATTTGTTCGGGTTTTCACCAAACGAAAACCCCATCAATCAAACTTCGGTGATTTCCGGAAAGTTGTTCGTCCACGAAGCATTCAACAACTAACTGTTACCAAAGGAAATAGATTACACCGGCTACAAAGTCATTATTATATATTTTACAAATAATTCATAACTATTAATAAAAATTAAACGGAAAAAAAAGAAAAGAAATCAATTTTTTTCTTATTAAAATTTGTTGTGAAAAAAAATGAGTTATTTATTAAAAATAAATGAATATTAATAAAACGTAAACTTTGTAAATATTAATAAAATTAACTATGAAAATTCTCTGAAAATAAGCAACATTGCATAATTTGGATTATTCAGACTACTGTTCTCATCTTGAGTGTTATTCTCACAACGTTTCGGCTGCTGTAACCTCCGGCCTTCTTCAAGTGTATCTTTTCGAGATCGGGAATATTTCTGGCGAACTCGGGAATCTGGACGCAATTTAATCCACGTGGGAAGCATGCTCTCGTTCCGTCAACCATGACCGGATAGAATTCTTCAGCAATGCGCAATTCCTAGTATCGCCCGCACTGAGGATTGAACCTTCAAAAAACTGCGCCTAGAACTGAATTTAATTTAGTATTTTATCCGTTACGCCACGGATTCTTGCGGACAATTCTAGTATGAATTTTAAGAGCCTTAAACCTACCCCCATGGATTAAATAAAAGGTTACGTTCGAAATTCCGTCCAGATTCCCGAGTTCGACAAAATACACCTGAAGAAGGCCGGAGGTTACAGCGACCGAAACGTTGTGATGATAACACTGAAGATGAGAACAGTAGTCCGAATAATACAAATTATAAAAATTATCCATCCTTATCTAAAAAAATTTTTTAAAAATTAAAAAATTATTGACTATTTTGTGAATGCATGCTTGCATCGTCAACCTGTTGTAGTATTTCTCACTGACAAACACCGCGGAGAGCTGTGCCTGTTTTATTTTTGTGTCAAACCCTTTTCGCTTGAGTAATCTCTTTTTTGTTTGTTTTCTAAATAAGTGCAAAAAGCTTTTATCTAAGTGCTTTGAATTGGCAACAGTACTTCATCTTAAGACGTATTTGACTCTTATACAAGTAGAGGATTGCGTCAGGGGTGAGATATCCTCTGTGAGCGGTAGAATGATGATCCAACCATTTTAGGGTTAATTTGCTGTTCCGGTCAATGAAATAAGGGGAAAATCTCAGTCTATTTTGTAGAGAAGAAGAAGAAGAAGAAGAAGAAGAAGAAGAAGAAGAAGAAGAAGAAGAAGAAGAAGAAGAAGAAAAACAGAAGAAGAGGTAGAATAATAATAATAATAATAATAATAATAATAATAATAATAATAATAATAATAATAATAATAGATGTGTAAGTGACTACTTAATGTTTTCTCTCTTCATTTACTAATAACGGATCGTCGAGGCGCACAGAGTTGACTTCAATTGAGAGTGAGTCACAACTTAAGGGAGCCGTTTTACGACAGATGTGTGTCTGCATCAGCTGGTATGTTCGCAAATTTGCCGAGATTTGTTTTCCCAACTTGTGAACCGCTAGATGAGCTGCAATTATATCTGTACTCGTAATTTGGCTCAACTGGAGAATTCAGTACATTACAACGTGATGTTCAGCTACGAACCATTACAACTGCAAGGCCAACCGGTACATAATTTACAGCGTTTCGTTGCTTTTGTGTTTTTCAAGTTCTTGTTTTTTTGTTGTTTTTTTTGTTGTTTTTTTTTAAAACGATTCTGAGTTTGGATTGTTCAGATTACTATTCTTTTATTTTCACAACGTTTCGGCTGATGTAACCTCCGACTCTCTTCAGGTTCACCTTATCGAACTCAGAATCGTTATGTTGAACTCGGGAACCTTTACACATTTTAGAACTGAACTTTTAATTAATTAATCCACGGGGTAGATTGGTCTCCTTCTGTCAGCCATGACCGGGTGGAAATGTTAAGTAATTTTTTGTTTTTATTCTTATTTATTACCCACATTTACCCGTGGCACAACGGATAAAGGCTGTGTGTACTGTCGGTTCTAAGTGACAGTCTTCTGGAGGTTGAAGGTTCAATCCTTGCTACAGGCGATAATAAAAATAAAAATTACTTAACACTTGATGTAAGGAGTTAATAAAAGAAAAATACTACTACAATGTGTCAAAAACTAGTGAAGAATAAGTGTTAGATGGATAGATGGATAGATTCCGACCCAGAAAACAGCAATTTTCCCCCTTTGTCAGAAATATCGCTCATGGAATGTGAGGACTAAAGGACAAAATAAGGAAAACGAGAGTTAAGAGGCTGCCGAAAGTAAACCCAAGTTAGTCATTTTCTACTCTCTCTGTGGATACAAAAGCCACTTGGACAGCGATGGTTTATTACAAAGAGAAGTCACAGAAAACATCAGAGAGACACTTTAATTTCGTACGAGAGAAAGACAGACAGATAGATAGATAGATAGATAGATAGATAGATGGACGGAAAGGGACGATAGATAGATAGATAGATAGATAGATAGATAGATAGATAGATAGATAGATAGAAGGATTGATAGATAGATAGATAGATAGATAGAGATAGATATAGATATATATATAGAGAGAGATAGATAGATAGACAGATAGATAGATAGATAGATAGATAGATAGATGGACGGAAAGGGACGATAGATAGATAGAAGGATTGATATATATATATATATATATATATATATATATATATATATATATATATATATATATATATATATATATATATATATAGATAGATAGATAAATAGATAGATAGGCAGACAGACAGATAGATAGATAGATAGATAGAGATAGATAGATAGATAGATAGATAGATAGATAGATAGATAGATAGATAGATAGATGGACGGAAAGGGACGATAGATAGATAGATAGAAGGATTGATAGATAGATAGATAGATAGATAGATAGATAGATAGATAGATAGATAGATAGATAGGTATGAATGGATGGATGGATAGATAGATAGATAGATAGATAGATAGATAGATAGATAGATAGATAGATAGATAGATAGATAGATAGATGGACGAAAAGGGACGATAGATAGATAGATAGAAGGATTGATAGATAGATAGATAGATAGATAGATAGATAAAGATAGATATATATATATATATAGAGATAGATAGATGGATAGACAGATAGACAGATAGATAGATAGATAGATAGATAGATAGATAGATAGATAGATAGATAGATGGACGGAAAGGGACGATAGATAGATAGAAGGATTGAATATATATATATATATATATATATATATATATATAGATATATATATATATATAGATAGATAGATAGATAGATAGATAGATAGATAGATAGATAGATAGATAGATAGAGATAGATAGATAGATAGATAGATAGATAGATAGATAGATAGATAGATAGATAGATAGATAGATAGATGTACGGAAAGGGACGATAGATAGATAGATAGATAGATAGATAGATAGAAGGATTGATAGATAGATAGATAGATAGATAGATAGATAGACAGACAGACAGACAGATATAGATAGATAGATAGATAGATAGATAGATAGATGGACGGAAAGGGACGAT
>OY744534.1:101187331-101324831 GCA_963556195.1 Sepiola atlantica | reverse complement strand
TAATGTGGATCGTGTATTGGAGAAAAATAAGCAATAAAAACAAAACAAGAACACTAAAAACAAAAGAATTCAGAAAAGTTTCGAGTGAAATGTTTAAAAAATAATTTCAAAACTTTTTGGTTTTCTTCTTTTTATAGCTAAGGTCAATTTTCTTGTCTAATTTGAAAAAAAAAGTGACCTATTTAGTTATGCATTCAGATCAGGTTAGAGTTAGGGTTAGGGTTACGGTTAAGGTTAGATTGTTTCAATCAAGATAAAGTGAGTTTGTAAAGTCAGTTATTTAACTGACTTTACAAACTCACTTTAAATTTTTTTTATAATATTTATTATAAAAATTTTTTTAAAGTTTTAAATCCCAAATTAGTCACTATTTGCTAGCTATATCTTCCGTATTCTCGGCTTTTTCTGGTGATATTCCTTTTTATGTATAATGGATTGCTCCGATCATTTTATTCGTTTCTTTTTTTTTTATTACATTCGACTGTTGATAAGCAGAGAGTGAGAGATAGATAGATAGATAGATAAGAAGAAGATAGAGAAGAAGAAGAAGAAGAAGAAGAAAGATATATATATAGAGAGAGACAGAGAGAAAAGGAAAGAGAGATAGAGAGAGACAAAGAGAGCAGAAGAAGAAAAAGATAAAGAGACAGAAGAAGAAGAAGAAGAAGAATAAGAAGAAAGATATATATAGAGAGAGACAGAGAGAAAAGAAAAGGAAAGAGAGATAGAGAGAGACAAAGAGAGACAAAGAGAGAAGAAGAAGAAGAAGAAGAAGAAGAAGAAGAAGAAGAAGAAGAAGAAGAAGAAGAAGAAGAAGAAGAAAGAGAGACTATTTTGTAAAAGCTGCCATCAAGTAGACTGTTTTGCTTTTACGATATATTGTTACGACTAAAGATTAAAAGTTTGTTATTTCTTAAAATATTTTTCAGTCAAAAGTGTGTTACATTCTCTCTTATTAATTTTTCATTTATTAGTAAATTTTTTAAAAATAAAATAAAAATTAAAGTAGTTTTATTCCTAAAACTAAATTATTCATGATCCTAATCTATTTCCAAAATAGTTAAAAACTGGATCATTATACAGTAAGATTATCAATTTTGTTAAAAAGATACTGAGTATTTTTTTCTTATTTTTCTAAATTTGTTTTGGCCTATATTTTGATTATGATTGATGCATGCAATTTGGGATTACTTCTGATTTTTTATTGATGAGGTTATTCTTAGATGATATAATGTGAAAAGATTGCAGAATAAATAGGTTACATTTCTTAAAATTTCCTTGCGAATATTTTCAGCTCTACATATAATTGACTATTTCAATTCATACAATTTGTTTCTGCAAGCTGCGGGGGTTGCTTTTTGTGATTTTTGAAAGGAAAAATAACACTGTGTGATCTATTTTGGTTAGTATTCCAATCCAAAAAAAGGCTGACTCTCTAAAATCAAAGATAGGGGAGTGTAGAGATTTCTTTAGCATGTTTATTGAAAGATATGGATGTTTGGGTGAAGATGTATATTTTTCTGCATTTCTGAAGATTCGTTATATCTATAAAAGTCAATCCTCTGATTGTGTAGCGATGAAGAAACGGCCGTTTTGATACAAGATTTTTTTGTCCAAAACTAGGGAATGAGCATCTTGGAGGAATTCTAATACTAATAATATAAAAAAGGACTCACTGAACTTCCCTTTCGTACGTACATACTTGCAACTTGTACCCACCTTTTTTGAATTCCATGGAATGTAATGTTTTCCTATAACATCTAATTTTAACCTTAATTTGAATAAGACCATAATCATAAAAAGAATCAACACCATGAAATCACCCGAGACATGTCGCCCACAACTATTCTAGCTGTGGCAAGGTCGCAGAAAAACGATTCATTTCTCCCTTGATTCAGGCCCGAAGACACATTTCTTTTCCATTTGAAAATTTATAGACTTCATTTCACTGCTTTTGAAATCTCCATTCAATAAAAAAATAGGTAAAGAAATTAAATGAAGCCGGACTTCTATGCCATATATATATATATATATATATACTGTTCTTTTAAATTCCCCTCCCCTTCCAAAGAAGGAGGTATTGCCTGGGAGAGTACACCTTCTACATCATATACATACAATTCTTTTCAATTCACCTTCCCTCCCAAAGAAGGAGGTATTGCCTGGGAAAGTACAGCTTCTACGTCATCTACATACTGTTCTTTTCAATTCAATTTAAGTTTTCAATTTTTATTTTAACTACAAGCAATTTTGTATCCATGTTTCATTTTTTTTTAACTTGTTGGGTTGCCCTATAGATAATGGAGGGCAGTTTACAGTTAGCAAGGAATTCAATAAAATTGTCGAGACGTGTAAAATAAAAGACCGAAAGATTTCTCTTCATCATCATCAATCAAATGGTTAAAATGGGGAATTTTTCGACAATTTAAAAATCTATACAAGCAACAAATTAAACAATAAGAGTGTGGGGGGGTCTGCGTTTTTTGCACGTAGAATGTCGACATTTCTTTTAGCATACTCTCCTTATAGCTACAATCAACTCCCTAAACCCCAAGCTTGGGTGGCAAAATGTGGAACGTACATTCCTTTCGATCGTCCAACTGGCTCAGTCTTTCTTTCCCGATCTTCTTTCGATCGGTAACGCACGCCTGCAATTGTCTTTGATGCATTCCTCAATCAGCAAAAAATTCATTAGCATTCAATAGCATTCCTCAATCAGCAAAAAATTCATTAGCATTCATTAGCATTCAATAGCATTCCTCAATCAGCAAAAAATTAATTAGCATTCATTAGCATTCAATAGCATTCTTCAATCAGCAAAAAATTAATTAGCATTCATTAGCATTCAATAGCATTCCTCAATCAGCAAAAAATTCATTAGCATTCAATAGCATTCCTAAATCAGCAAAAAATTCATTAGCATTCATCAATCAGCAAAAAATTCATTAGCATTCAATAGCATTCCTAAATCAGCAAAAACGTCAAAACGAAAACAAAACGAACGTTTACAACTCGAATTCTCATGCCGATTTGCGGGAATGATAGTCTCCGCAGCAAAGGTTGCATGTGTGCTGTTTCAGATCCGCTAGAACTGACGCTTTACTTTCCGCAGGCCCGCCTCTCTGTGGTGACTTGTGTCATCTTCGTCTCCCCTAACTTGAGGTGTTAGGGTTAGGGTTAGGGTTAATGTCATGGTTTCTCTCCATTTGGATTGGTTGGTTGCCGGAGTCTCCTAAGACTCTAGTGTTGATGTCCATCTCTATATCGCACTTCACGACATCACAATACAGCAGCTGTGGCCGTCCAGTGGCTCTCCTTCCAGTAGCCAGCTCTGATACAGCCAACTGACATACGGTGGACGTGACCCACCTAATGTTTATGAATATCCGTTTTTCTCCCTCGAACTATAGCTAAAGTACTTTACTAGTAACTCCTAACTATAGATGTAGCACTATTTAGATGCAAGTGTTTAAAAGTATGGTTAAAATCGGAAATATCCACGTAAGGTTAGAATTAAGTATAAGAGTGGAAAATTCCGTTTCAAAGTTAAGTTAGAATGTAGGCGCATGTGTCAGGATATGACGTCATGGACAGGAAGTCCAAAATGAAGACGTGGCGAAAAAGATGTCTCTTTTGCCCTGTGAGTTGGGTGTGCTTGGATGCCGTTTTTCAAAGCTCTGGCTTCGTCTGAAAAATTCCTTCTAGGTTTTAGGGTTAGGGTTTAGGGTTAGGGTTAGGGTTAAGGTTATAAAATTCCTTCTAGGTTTTGTTCACTGAAACTTAAACTTCTTTTTATCATTATTCACGCGCGTATAATTAGTTCTTGAAATGTGATTACTTTAAACAATTCATGCGGCGAAAACTAAATCTTCTGAATACATGAAGAGATATCTATTACTGATGGAGATTTGGTATCTGTCTGTCTGAAGCGGAAACTATACTATTACTTCTGTTAAATGTACTGCTGTACTATCTTTCAATACCCAATTCAGGGGGGGGGAGTAGTATAGTATATTTCAATGCTCATTCCAGGAGGTAGTGTAGTATCTGTTCTGTTGTCATGATACCATCATCCCAGGGATTACCTTCTCCTTTTTAGGGGAGGGGATAGTGTAATATTTGTTCTGTTGTCACGGTACCATCCTTTACAGGCATTACCTCCTCTTTTTTTTTTGGGGGGGGGGGGGTAATGTAATATGTGTTCTGTTTTCATGAGACCATCCAAGGCATTTTCTCCTGCTGGAGGGGGGTGGTAGTGTCACAATCGTTTATTCATTAACCCTAACCTCAACACTTACATTATAAATAGAATGAAGGAGAATATTATTAAAGAATTAATAACACATCTTATTCCTTTCTATCTAATATATAAAGTTACCTTGTCGGATTTTCAAAGTCAGACCTATATAGCAATGCATCTGACGAATCGATACTTGTTTTGGACTAGCCTTTTTCTTTTTCTTTTTTCTCCCACTATGTTATTGACCCAAATGTAGTTTAGTTAGCTGAAGTTCCTGTTTTAGTAATAATTGATAATTACTTACTTTATGTGTGTTTGAAACGGAGCATATGCTGCACACTGGCCGCATGTTTGACATGCCTGCATTATACTCTTGACAATTGATGCATAGAAGTGGTTGCACTGGTGTGTCCTGTGGGAGAGGAAAGGCATGTTGATGGGTTAGGAATGATGGGAGAGATAGGAGGGAGGAATGTACGAAAGAGGGAAGGTAAAAACTGTCACAGGCATTATCGAGGGGGGGGGATATGTAGTAAAAGGCGATTGGCTCCAAGATATACATTGTGTGTGTGTGTGTGTGTGTGTGTGAGTGAGTGAGAGAGGGGGTCGAGGGGGGGGGTGTATTGTGAAATAAAAGAAAAGGAGTGGGTAAGTTTTTTAAGAGTGAGACAGTTAACAAATAATGGATACAGGGTGAATGAGGGGGACGGGGAGTACTGCTGGCTGGCGTTCCTTGAGGTGGATCATACAGGGCTGTGATGAACCACAGAGGTAGGGGGGGGCACATGGGAGATTTATGAGGAATGATATAGATTGGAAAAAAAAAGGGGAGAGGACAAAAATGAGAGGAAGTGGGAGAGTTTGGCTGATTTGTGTAATCTGTGAGTGAGTCAGTCCAACAGACAGGGGGGACAGGTGGCCAAGAGGACAGGCCCGCCGCTGCCCCCCCCCCTCCTCCCTGACGAGGGGTCACTGGTTGAAAACCAACCCATCGTGTGTTTCTCTTCTCACCACTTCTTGCAATCCCGAACCATCTTTTTCCATTAGAAACATTCTTGGAATTCCAATGGCTTGTTCCATTGCATTTTGCAGAAACAACAAAACTTGGAAAAATCAGGGAAGGAGGGTTGACTAGAGAATTATATGAAGAAAGAAGTCTTACAATGAATTGGAATGCTAGACTGGATTGGAATCAAGGGTTAATGGAGGAAACCCCTAAACTGGAGATTTTTTCTAACCTTCCCAGACCCTTACTTTATATCAAGCATCTATTATTATACTAAACTAAAACAATACCCGTCCCAGGAACATTTTTGCACCACTTTTATGTCCCC
Organism: Sepiola atlantica; assembly: GCA_963556195.1. Taxonomy (NCBI): domain Eukaryota; kingdom Metazoa; phylum Mollusca; class Cephalopoda; order Sepiida; family Sepiolidae; genus Sepiola; species Sepiola atlantica. Next base: position 101,319,257 of record OY744534.1, on the reverse strand, counting down.
ATTATTATACTAAACCTTTTGTTTAGAATCCTTATTCAAATTTTGATCAAAACCCATTACATGATTTTGATTCTAGAAAATATCTAAAATTTAAGGCTTAAGCTTAAGGGGTCTTAATAAGAAATTGAAATTCAGGGAATCTTGCTTAATTAGTGTCTAATCTCAAATATTTGATTTCTCAAATATGAGGCTGTGTCCATATTCTGTTCCCTAAAAACACTTTCAAATACTCCAAAGAAACTGGAGTTTGAGGAATATTTATTAATCGATGTCTGATACCTATTGTTTCACAAAACTCGAAGGTATCTGAACTATGCACGCTTGAACTTGAGTTGAGCACAGTTCTGAAGAAGGGAAGAGTTCCCGAAATATTATATCATACGGAGTTTCCACCAAACCATCTTGATACACGTATTACATAACATTGTAACATTGTGTAAACAGATATGTGTGTTTGTGAAAAAAAATAATAATAAAAAATAAATATGTTGTTGTTGTATACATTGTATTAAGGGTGAAACTACTTAATTTGTTCCACCATTATATGTCTTATTTGCTTCAACTTGTGTCTATCCGTCACACCTCTGCATTGTATTGCCTTCTAAGTATCACATTTCTATATAAATATATATAAATTTATATTTTATAAATATAAATAAATTTATATTTTGTAAATATTAAAATTAATATGGAAAAATATTACACTTAATGAAACTGATTGCTACATGTGCATTAAGAAAATGCAGAAGAAATATTTATTTATTATTGCCCTCTCAATGCCATAAACCTCCGACTAACCCGATTCGCAGCAAAATTCCCCCCCCCCCTTCACTGCAGAGGTCCCCAGATGTTGAAAAACTTTCTATTCTGATAGCTTCTTTCCTTGGACAACTTGCCTTTGGAATTCCTTCCCTGCTCACTGCTTCCTCGATTGTACTAACATGCAGAAATCTAAATGCAATGAGAACAAACATCTTGCTGTACAACTGGAAGTGAAATCTATCCAGTGAGGATTGGAGATATGCGTTGCATGGAAAGAAATGATGAAAATGATATGATGAATGTGTAATGCGAGTCTTAAAGACAGGCTTAGATCTGATGACCTCAGAGGAAGATTAAATCTGGACAGTATAAAGAGATGTTTGCAGAACAGGAGACTTCGATGGTATGGCCACGTTGAAAGAATGCATGAGAATTCTTGGGTTAGTAGATGTAGAACAGTTGAAGTAGCAGGGTCAGCTAACAGCAGAAGCCCAAGGAAAACATGGGAGGAAATAAATTTCTTAATGCCGTCCAACACATGCCAGCATGTAAAATGGACTCTAAACCGAATATGATGATGATGATGATGGTGATGATGATGATCAAGGCCCCTTGTATCCTTCAAAATACATCATTCAAAATAATTGACCCCTTGTAGCATGTAATAGAAACAAACGTGTAAGTAGAAATTAGAATGACAAATATGGGATTGAATTGCTCGGTGCAACAGACGGGGGAGCTCGGGACTCCCAATCGCAGAGAAGTGGTGCACGTTGCTCCCGACGTGAAGGGCTTGGACGCACTTCTTTGGATTCTCAAGGAAAAAAGTTAGGGGATGATAGCTATGTGCCGTCTTCTTGCCCAGACAAGATATGAAAACAGCGCTGCCAACGAATACGAATAGCTGCGAGAGGAAAAGAGTGCATCGCACTGGGTGCTCCTGCACTAAAATAAGCAAAAAGACGTGGCGAGAGCAGACCATCAAGGTGGTTACTATCAACCGGAGAACACTGACATCTGGAGTTGGGTGTGTCAGCCTTTGACTGGAGAGTGGACGTGTAGGGGTTAGCGTTAGGTGTTAGGGTTAAGGATAGGGTTAGGGTTATGTGTTAAGGTTAGAGTTAGGGGTTAGGTGTTAGGGTTAAGGATAGGGTTAGGGTTAGGTGTTAGGTAAGGATAGAGTTAGGGTTATGTGTTAGGGTTAAGGATAGGGTTAAGGGTTAGGTGTTAGGATTAAGGATAGGGTTAGGGTTATGTGTTAGGGTTAGGTGTTAGGTAAGGATAGAGTTAGGGTTATGTGTTAGGGTTATGGTTAGGGTTAAGGTTTGGTGTTATGGTTAGGCTTAGGGTTAAGGTTAGGGCTGTAATTGAGGTACTGGTACTGGTAAGAGACCTGTTTGTGTTTGACCTGTTGATGGGGATAGACGTGGTGAAAGCTCTGGATGGAATATCTATCTCAAAGTAAGAGCAGCTCCATTTTCTTGATGAGCAAATTTCTGTTTGCACGGCTGCAGCAACACTTGTCATTGTAGAACCCGATTTTGAAACGGAATTTGATTAATGGCGCAATGAATGGATTGCAAAATGGAAATGGGTGATAAGCAAGGTTCCCATCGATGTCGGCAAGTCACGAGACTGTTCAAGTCTGGCTTGCTTCTTATGATGAACAAAAGCTTGGATCCCCAAGTGGGTTGTTGCTGTAATGAGCTACGGGGAGCTCAACCTCCATGTGGTAAAATCGACAAATGAATATACCACTTCATAGTAATACCAGTGGTAAAATAGACAAATGAATATACCACTTCATAGTAATAGCAGTGGTAAAAATCGACAAATTAATATACCACTTCATAGTAATAGCAGTGGTAAAAATACCCAAATTAATATACCACTTTATAGTAATAGCAGTGGTGAAAATCGACAAATGAATATACCACTTCATAGTAATAGCAGTGGTAAAACTCGACAGACGAATATACCACTTCATAGTAATAGCAGTGGTGAAATCGACAAATGAATATACCACTTCATAGTAATAGCAGTGGTAAAAATACCCAAATTAATATACCACTTCATAGTAATAGCAGTGGTAAAAATCGACATATGAATATACCACTTCATAGTAATAGCAGTGGTAAAAATCGACAAATGAATATACCACTTCATAGTAATAGCAGTGGTAAAACTCGACAAATGAATATACCACTTCATAGTAATAGCAGTGGTAAAACTCGACAAATGAATATACCACTTCATAGTAATAGCAGTGGTAAAACTCGACAAATGAATATACCACTTCAGAGTAATAGCAGTGGTAAACTCGACAAATGAATATACCACTTCATAGTAATACCAGTGGTAAAAATATCGACAAATCCTCAAGCGATATCACTTCTTACACTGTTTGATCAGCTGCTAACAAACAGCCGAAAAAGAATTCACTCCATCGATACCGGACTCCAGTCCAAAGAAGGAAACCAGTGATAGAAACAGTGAAGGTGTCCTCCCCACCTCCCTACAATACCGATGCCTGTGGGCCGTAGGAACCTCAGAGACACTGTCACCTTTCCACTGCACTTTTAGGCTAAGGGGGGGGGGGACTTAAAATGACCAATACCCTCTCACAAAAGGCCAATCACTCCCCACCCGGATAAAATATCTGGGAAAACCTCAATTAAAAAGGTTCCAAAATTACCCCCGCCCACAATACTAAATTACGAGTAGGGGGCGAAAAAAAGAAAACCACTTTTTGAAATGGCCAACGAATTTATGCAAGAGTGCACGGGGTGCAAAGAGAAAGGTCACCAGCAAAGGTCGAAAAGAGAACAAAAGGGAAAAAAAAATATCGAAAATTTAATAAAAAAGTAAATTCGTATGAATCAGAATGGTACAACTTTGTTGATCGGTTTTGATTTTGTTGTCGGCATTCTTGCAGGAGGGACCACGTAACGATTGCCAACATCCCTAAATGAAAGTGGTATTGTGGAATCGACTGGATTCGAACTAGGCACACCCAGGTCAGCAGTCTGTGTCGTTATCCACTTAAACACCATCACCTTCGTTGAAAATTTAATGACAATTAATAAAAAAAATTTTTTAAATGAAATAAAGTCGAAAAGTAAACGACTATTACTCATGACAAAAGAAAAGAATTGAAATTATCTTCCTTTTCGAACGGAAGGGGAGGGTGAGAGAAGAGAAAAAGAAACTGCACATATATCCTTGTACCAGGTGAAAAAATAAATTGTGACATTTGGGGCAATGGTAAAAATAAAATGGGGGATAATTGTGGTAGGAGGATGTGTGCCCGTATGTTGGAGTTGGATTTCTGACATTGAAACCCTTGTACCTGACTTTACCCTTGTAGAGAGACAAGTAAATCAAGACAATTGTGTGATTGCATTAGTGGCAGTGTGACGACATCCCACTTCAAATGTCAGCCTCTCATCAGAGGGCCAAGCATCGACAGTGTCAAAGCAATTGAGGTTGGCAGGTTATTTAAGGCCGAATTCAGTCATTGTGATAAAAGTTTTTATGCTTTGAGTTCTTTATATTTTCAGATATGTATTCATGGTGTTTGGTTTGGTTTTTAGAGGAAAAATGTTTTTGTCTTTGACTTTGCAGAACATGATTGAGTTTTGCAAAGGGAAAGAAAAAACAATAACATCAATGTTTGGTGTGTTTTGGGTCAGGAAGCCGGTATTTTCAGACAGCCTGAGGTATGCACATCGATAGAACATTGGTTGTGTTGTAGGAGGTTGATATTGTTAAATGTATGGTACGTTGGAATTGTGGTATCAGAAGAAAGAAAAGGGACTTTAGTAAATGTAAGAATTAGCGTTTCTGTAATGGGTCGTTTCGTACAAGGGATGTTCTTGTATATTTCATATTTCTTAACTGCGCATAGTGCGAAACTGCTCGTATTTACTTGAGAGAAAACTAAGACAGAAGCTCGATTTTTGAATAATGGGGGAAAAAAAAAATGGCACTCTGGATGAGAAACAAAAATACTTTACTAGTTCCAAATGAGGACACATCAGATAAACCCAGGCTTCTTTAAAAGAAGGTGGTAAGGCCTGGGTGATGGCCTCCCGAGACAGAACACATACTACACTTTTATCCTAGTACTGAATTCTTTGAGGATTTAAAAAAAAAAAAAAAAAAAAAAAAAAAAAAAAAGTAAATGTGAGTTATTTCCCTTTGCTTGTTTGCCCGGTATTAATTCACGAAACGACAAACATGTCGACAGCAACATAATATTTGCATCGGGAACAAATATTAAGTTTAAAAAAAAAAAAAAAAGAGATAAGTATACAAATTCTTTTTAATCCGAATTCAACTCAAATTATTGATTTGTTGTAAAAGTTTGTTTATTTTTTCAGTTTTCACCTGATGAAGATCTTGCGATAAATTTTGCAATGATCATGTTACCCAAATTTTATTAGCACTAATATTAAGTCCGAGTGGCAAGGTCATAAAATCACATGTAATCGCCTAAAAAAAAAAAAAACAAAAAAAAACACAGGATTTATCTCCCATAGTAAAAAGAAAATATGGTTAGAATGGCCCGAAAATTGGGGATCATTTTACGTTAAATTTATATGCGAAACTGAGCATCCACTCTAAAATAATTGTTTTTCTTTTAGGTAATTGCCTTAAAGAAAAAAAAAAAAAGTAGAATCTTATTTTTCTTTTGAAGTGGGGGGGGGGGTGTATTTAGCTGAGGATGTTAATCTAGAGTATTTTTTTTTACTATTAATCGGATACTTATTGAAATCAAAAATATAAAATAAAATCGTAAAATAAAACGAAATGTAAAAAAAAAATGTTTTTTTTTTTAAATCCTATTCTTCGCTCACACACAAGACTGACACTACGTAGCCACTCCCCACTATATTTGCCACTTATCAGCACCCCTCCTTTCTCTATCAATGTATCTTAGCTTTTTATGGTGCTTGTACAGAGAAGCGTACATATCAAAAACGCTGAAAATCGCAGTTCCAATTAAATTAACCGGAAAACTCTTTGATACACTTATGTATCAAGCAAAAATAGGTTTGTACACCAAAAATTAACAAAAACTATTGAGTAGAATTTTAATAAAAATCCGTTATATCGTTTAATCATGTTCGGCCATTGATTCGAGCGAAAACACGAAATTCAGGGGGAGATAACTCAGTCTTTCATATTAAAAAGTAATAAATCAATGGCAGTAATCAAAATACGATGAAACTGATTTTTATTTTTAATCTGCTGCATAAGTATATAATACTGATTTTTTTGTGGTATTGATAATTTAATATGGACGCTTCTCTGTACAAGCACCCTTTTTATTTCTCGACTTATTATGTACGAAAGGTGATAACGTACGTACAAACATTAAACGTATAAACTATCGGGACCCGTGAAAATTCCACGCTTACTTTCATCTATCTGCATATTTTACTTTTCACGATATTTCGTTTTAAATAATAAATTTATGTAAGATTAAATAATATTTGTCTCTTTCTTCTCCCGTAAAAATAATTGTCATTTAAATATTTTTTTCAATAAATAAAACGAATACATCGCTTTATTCATTGAAAATTGTAACAATTTATATCATTTTAAAACAATATTCTTTTGTTCTTACTGTAAAAATAATTGTCAGCTAAATATTTTCTTTTAAATAAGTAAAAAAAAAAAAAAGAATTTTTTTACCGTTTTATTTATTCATTGTTACAATTTAAATCGTTTCAAAATAAATACTTTCTTCCTTGGCAGCTTACTATTCTTTAAACAAATAAAAGAATCTCACTTTAAAAAAAATTACTTTTTAGCATTGCATTTTTGGTGATTGTGCAATTATTGAAAAGGGGGAGATGGGTGATAATGTACAGAGGAACATGAAATGCCTATTTTTGTAGACGAAAACGACTCGAATCGTATTAACAATTCTCCAAAATAGGACAATGCCAACTCTCAAAAGTCTGACTCTTGAATTGTAATTAACAATTCTCCAAAACACAAATCTCGTCAATCGAGTGATTGACACAAACGAAACCAACTCAATTTTTTTTTTCTTTCTCTTGCTTAACACTCGACGTGGTCCCAACACATCACGTCAATTTTTCAGCGTTTTATTACATACAGATTACATAAATCTTTATTTTTCTAAAAATTACATATATTCAATTTACAAAAGAATAAAAACAAACATGAAAATTGTTTAATCAAAACGTAATTTTTTTATGGAAAAGAAATGTTCATAAATTTTGCATTTAAAAAAAAAAAAAAAAAAAAAAAAAATTCAATTTCTCTGATAATCGTTTCAATCAATATTTACGCGTTCAGGACCATTTGTCTCATCTTCGTTGCTGCGATTTTCACAATGTTTCAGCCATCATACACTCCAGATTTTTTCAGGCAAATTTTGTCAGTCAATAAACTAAGAAATTCCTACTACTCACCAAATGGACATCGGCATTACAAACGTTTCCTAACCTTACTTCATCCATTACTTACACTTGTCATCAACCCCCCACCCCCCCGTGCTTTAATGGTATCACCAAGATGACAACTTTCTGGACAACCTCAATAGCATCACCATCCAAATAGACAGTAGAATTGAACTGTCATACCATATTTTTTTTTTAACCATTTACCAAAGTCTGCAGAACCAGTCATTGAATTTTTTTAAATTCCTTTGTCCTTAGACAATGTATTCTTACATAAACTACAGATGAAAATTAATTAATTTTCTTACATAAACTACTAATGAAAAATAAATAAATTTTCCAATTAAATAATTTGTTTTGTATGAAAGTCTATTTGAAACTAAACTTCTGGCTATCGGACCATTCTCTTCGTTCGGTGCCAATGTTGTCTTTTTAGAATACAAAAGAAAAAGTATTTCTTGGAGGGGGCACTATTCTAGAAAAGAACAAACATGATTCTATCTCTTAAGATTTCGTTTTCAATAAGTTTGATCTTACGATTCTTTTAAAGATGGAAAATATCATTGTTTTTGCTGAACAGACTGTTCTTGACAAAAAGCACCTGAAGAAGACCAAAGAGTACAACGACCGACAGGTTGTGAAAATGAAGACGAGGAAACCATCAGAAACAGCAACAAGACCTTGTATACGAAGATTAGTTTTATTTAAATTTAATTTTACAAATCGATGTCAAAAATTATTTTGATTTTGATCAATATTTTAATTAAATTCATTGAAAAATCTTTAATATATTTTTAAAAATTAAAAAAAAAAAAAAAAAAAAGTTCAAACCGTCAGTCTATGTCAGCAAATAATGTATATCGGAATCACGATAAAACCCCAAGCAACACATAATATCTCATTTACCTCACGGAACCAGAGTCAGAGCATAGCAACTATTTGTACACTTATTTAATGATAAATAAATAAAAAAATTAAAATAAAATTTAAAAAAAAAAAAAAAAAAAAAAATGGTGCTTTTGCTTTTTAGCTCTGACATGTGATCCTCTCTTTAAAAAAAAAAAAAAAAAATCTAAAGAAATGTATTGTTTTGTTGTGACCCTGTTTAGGGAGCAAAATGAAGACACGGAACACAGGGTTAGGTGAACAATATATATTAAAGAAAAGATATGTACAGAGAACAAGAGAAGTGGTATATCAGTCCTGACTGCCAAGATAGACTGGAGTTCAATCCAATTACTAGAAGCCTAAATGCTTCCAGTATTTTATTAGGAATGGACGAGTCCAGCTGTTCATCATATAGGTACGGCTTTGTTATGTATTTATGTAGTAGCTTAAAAGAAGACTGTACACCAAAAATTATACAAATTCATCCAGTATTTAATAAATTAAAAATAAAAACGATTTTATCTTTCGGTAGCCATTTTTGTTAAACCAGTAAACACATTTTTTTTCTTTTTCTTATAATTTAATAAATACTGGATGAATTTGCATAATTTTTTCTGTACAGTCTTATTTAGCTAACACGTAACCTAGTTTATGCATTTCTTGAAATATTTTAATGTCGGGACTAAACAGCAGAAGGACCATCAAAACTCTAAACAATAAATCGTAAGCGATAATTTCCATTCAACTGAATTCAGTCAAATCGCAAGTTTACCTTTTACAAAAGTATTTTTGTGTAAGTCAAATACAGATCAAATCAAATACAGATCAAATCAAATACAGATCAAATCAAATACAGAGCTGAACCCAGCAGAGCTGATTCCATTGTAAATTTGTTATTTTATCTATTTTGGGGGGTGAAAAACTCTTTCCAGTCAATTTACTCTTGGAGTTGCGATTCTTCGTTTCTTCAGCTTTCCCAGGCAATGCCAAAACACGGATTGGCTAGTTAGTAAAAAAAAATGTGTAACAACGTTGTATCTTCATTCATCCTAAATTGGAAAACTCATCTCTATGCAATAGACGCCCGAAAGTCAACTAATTTGCATATTGTTTTGCAAAATGAACTCTAATTAATTAACTATTTGTTTTGTTTTTTTTAATTTCCTTATTCGATGATCGTTTTGATTTTACCCACAGTTTTATAAACAGATGCTTTCGATATCTATATCCTTTTGTGAAAACGTCAATTTACTTCAGGGTTTGTAATTTTTGAGTTCCTCAATTTTCCCTGGGCAATGCCGGAACACAGATCCCGCTAGTTGATAATTTAAAAAAATATAACAATTTTGTATTTTCATTCATCTTTAACGGTTTTAATTAATGCTTTGTTAGAACTCATCCTAACATGTGGTCGTAGGCTGACGATCCAAGCGGTTTACGATAAACACGCGTAGAAAAAAAAATAGAAATTAAAAAAAAATTAAAATAAAATTTAAAAAATTAAGAAAAAAATTGCAATCCAATGATTTACTTGATAATCAACAAATTCTGTACAGAAGTGACCACTCATCATTTCTGTCTTTCCAGTTTCCTCTGCATCACCATGGTAACTGTTGCCATAGTAACTGGTAAATAGTCCATTTTATTTCATTAAAAAAAAAAAAAAAAAAAAAATTAAAATTTAACACTTAAGTCATTTTCAAGACTTCACACCTTTTTCATAACCAACGAGAGATCGTCGGAAAACGTCAACGGCAAAATCAACATCCTCTTTTGTTATGCACATCGGAGGTTTGATCCGGAAAACCTGGAAATAAAAAAATTTAAAGTTATTAATCATAGATAAAAAAATTTTTTTTTTTCATTTTTAGTTTCTGTGATCATCAGAGTTAGAAAAAGTGTTTATTTGGCCAAGATTCAGAAAACCCACCAATAGAATTACGATTTAGTTCTCACATTCCATGAGCGATGTTTCTGACAAAGGGGGAAGAATTGCTGTTTTTGACATCTAAATGAATAAATGCAAAAGTTGGGTTCATTTCCTGCACTAATGGTGAGGTCAAAAAGTTTATTCAAGCTTACACAATATTTTGTCTACTGTATCGAGGACAATTTTTAACATGTTTCACCCCAAACAAGGCAGGCCGCCACTGTAGACGTAAGGGGCTACTGAGAAAAAAGAAAAGGGGAGAAGGTTGGGGGGGGGTCAACCTAACTTGGGATCTGCGTAGCGAGATGTCTGTTTTAAATTTCTGCATTTCTGTACTGTCGGGGAAACAGGGGGCAGGGAGGGAGTTCCAGAGGCCAGCAGCACGAGGAAAGAAGCTATTTGAGTAGAAGGCTCTCCGGCATCTGGGGACCTCCACAGTGAATGGATGGGATTTAGTTGATTGTCGAGTTGGACTAGTGAATTTATGTCGAGGGGGCACCTGAGTAGCCAATTCATGGAATTATTGGATAGATGGTTAGAAATACAAGGAAACCAAACATTAAAAAATAAAAAAAATTTTTTTATCATAATTCACCCCAAACAAGCCAGACCAAGAATTAGGGTATAAGTTTTAGGGTCATCCTAAGTTGTGAGCTGTGCAGCAAGATATCTGTTTACATTAGTTTTAACTTTCTGCATGTCAGTACAGTCGGAGGGAGCAGGGAGGGAGTTCCAGAGGCCTGCAGCATGAGGAAAGAAGCTGTTGGAGTAAAAGGCTCTCTGGCATCTGAGGACCTCCAAAAATTTGCAACCAATCAAATTCATTCTTTTAAGTATTAGATTTGAGTTTATTTTTGAAATTTGCAACCAATCAAATTCATTCTTTTAAGTATTAGATTTGAGTTTATTTTTGAAATTTGCAACCAATCAAATTCATTCTTTTAAGTATTAGATTTGAGTTTATTTTTGAAATTTGCAACCAATCAAATTCATTCTTTTAAGTATTAGATTTCCAGCTTTAGTTTAATAACCTTAAGGGGAGTCCTCTGGAGCTTACATGGGAGAAAAAAAAAAAAAAAAAAAAAAAAAAAAAAAAAAATCGCACTCATCTTCAAGATATAGTCCACTGAGGTACATTGGGGTTGGGGTTAGGGCATCCTGTTTCGGTGGCTAATCCCTTCTTTGCCTAGAACAAAGTCTAATATTCCTATCACAGTCAGCAACATATTTCAATAGCGTGTGTTTCACACACACTAACATATACACAAAACTGTTTCTGTTTTTTTTCCACACACACAGACAAAAAGAAAGAAATCGCTTATGAAGAATTTTATCGGGTATTAACAGAAATCCTCATTAATAAACACCAAAAGAAGACGTGTATAAAAACTAACAAAAACACATGATAAAATACATTGAATCTGAAGAAATTATTCTTGTCATTTATTCAAACATTTCCTCCACCATGATCATTTTGGATAGTGATTAAGAATGTCTTATTTATTAACGATGCTGTTAGACTTTTGGATGCAACTGTACAAGCCAAACAGCATCAGAACAAATGTCTAATGCAAGGGAGGCAACTGTGGACATCGTTCAATAAGAGTTCGGCTTAGGTTCAAATATTAAGTATTAATCTTAAGCGATTTTATCTTTCATAATTACTGAAGGTAAGCTAAGATATTGCTTAATGGCACATCAACCCTTTTCGGGTCATTTCATGCCATGAATGTAGAAGGAAATATCCTTCATTTGAGTCTTAAGTCAGTGGGTCATTTATAGTCATTAATTAAGAGCTTTGGTATTTTGAATTGTTGTCATTTTGGTGAAGGTTTTTATGCTTCAAGTTCTTTATATCTTCAAATGTTTAATCTTGGTTTTTGGTTTGGTTGTTTTTGTTTCACGGCATATCGACCCTTTTCGAGTTATTTAATGCTGAATCCAGTCATTTTGGTGGAGGTTTTTTCAAGTTCTTTATATGTTTAAGTATTTATTCATGGTGGTTGGTTTGAGTGAAAGAGGGAAGGGGAGAAAGAGGTGAGAGGGGAGAAGAGGGGAGGGAGTGAAATTGTTTTTTGTTTTGGATTTTGCAGAACATGATTGAGTTTTGCAAAGGAAAAAAAAAACAATAAAACATCAATGTTTGGTGCATTTTGAGTCAGGAAGTCAATACATAATTACTACAAAATAAAATTGTTTACAATTAATATATTAAAGCCCATAACGCATGCACGCACACACACACTGTAATTCACTGTTATAGGAGAAATAACAAGAGTGCTCAATTGCTTGTTGAAGAGCATTTCCTTTTTTAATGGACACTATATACCTTATTTTGATTATCCCTCGGAGGTTTCCAATATTCCTCTCTCTGACTAATATCTATTTTAATAGTCCTGGTGTTTTTATAGCATGTGTTGATATGCTCAAATTTGTAAGTACTTTTTGACTGACATGTAAGGGTCTCACAGTTCTACCAATGTAAAAGCTGTTACACTTGGTGCATTGTATGTGGTATACTGTGTATATGCTGTGGCATATGCCTGTCATGTTCATTGGGCAATTAGCCAGGGTGCAGGATCTTGTGCTGTTATTGGACTTGTATGCAGTTAATTGCTGTTGCAGTGATGGCTTGGAGTGCACCATTTATATATCCAGGCTCTCCCTAGGTTTGGCTTTACGAACATCTGTGATAATGCACTGAAGTGTGGTAGCTTCAGGAAACAAGAGTGCAACAGATGTCTTTTGGAGATGTTGGTGTTCTACGGTGGGTATTGAATATCCATTCACTTCAAAGAACTGGTGACATTTTTTAGTAGAGGCGATTTTGTCATCCGCCTTGCTGTATTTGCTATTGATGCCGTTTTTAGCATATCCTATTTTTTTTTTTTTTTTTTTTTTTTATAATTCTATGTTGTTCATCAGTTTATTCTAATAGAAATACCAGTCACGAAGATGAAATCCAAGATAGCAGCATAACCCACAACACAGTCTAAAAACGAAGAGTAGAAAGTGGACCTTGGGTTTGCTTTTGGCAGCCTCGTAACTCTCTGGTTTTTTTTGGTTTTTTTATTATGTCCTTTAGTTCTCACATTCCACAAGCGATGTTTCTGACAAAGAAGGAATAATAGCTATTTTCGGGGTCGGAATCTATCCGTCTAACACTTAGTATTGAAGTAGTATTTTTTTTTTTTTTTTTAGCTCCTTACATCAAGTGGCTTCTGCCTTGTCTGGAGCGATTTCCATATAATAAATAAATTTAAAAAAAAAAAAAAAAATTAAAAAAATAAATAAAATTAAAAAAATAAAAATAAATAAAACCACATATATTCACAGAAAATGATTATAAAAATAGCAGATACTGATAACCATGAGGTCTCTCTTATCACCAAAAGAATTTAAGGGACTATGGGTTACTTTTGTCCTTGTTCGACATGTGGAACTTTACTTTAATCTCAGCAATATGTGTCTCGCACCAACGTAACTTTGACATATAGTTTTTTTATTTGTTTTATTTTACTATTAAACAACTATTTAATCCAAAAAGAAAACGACCAACCAAGAAACGCTGCCCTCCTATCTCAGTCTCACTAAGAGAGAGAGAAAACTTTGGAGTGACACTCCATTTATCGACCAACTTGTAGAAAACTCCAGATGCCAACTAGCGGACCGGTTGACAGTGACGTCTGACAGAGATGGTTGAGAAGAAACGAGAAAGGAGAATCAGATTTCTCAACCTGATTGATTGACGTATCTGCACACGTGTGGAGAGGCAAACATGTACCCCTGCGCAACTTGAGAATTTACTTACATTGCCATAGAGTCCACCTTTTCCTATTAAAGCACCCAAATCTTTGCTTCGTTCCCAAATTTCAGCGATGTGCTCTGCAGGCAACGGAGTCCGACTTTCCTGAGAGAAAAAGAAAGTGAAATAAGTTGAGGGGGTTAGGGTTAGGGTTAGGGAATAAATGACAAAAATATTATTGATTGTTAAGACGACAAAAACAAGAGTAATGTTAAGGATGTTATACAATAATTCAATATGTAACAATCACTCTTATAATCTGGACGTGCCATAAGATTTATAAAGTTTTGTTAAAAACAAGTACTTTCAATACTCCCCATAACCCTAACCCGTAACATAATTTACTAGACAAACTCGTGACCCGTTGGGTCACAACCACTTCCACTATTTATTCAATGTTGATTTCATTTGAAAATTCATAAACTGTGACACATGTTATCTCTTAGGGAGTTTGAATTACCCACTAGGGAGTTTGAATTACTAGACAATATCCTCGAGTGTCTTCGGTCTCTATACAAAGGTTTGTCAGGGCAACCTTACACAAGGATACTTCACCCTACAAGTAAACCCAGAACAAATATTCAAAATAACAGTAGTCGCAGCCCAAATAAGATCCCCTCGAAACGGCTATATAAATAGCTCATATGAAGAATGGTGTACCCTCTCCGGGTGATGTTACCTCAAGTAACAACACTTAGCTGGATACTCCACCAGACTAGATGAATTATTGTCCTGGAATCCGGTTAGACCAAGAGACCACAAGAAAGATATACTATAACATAGTAAACTTGTCAATTGGAGAGAAAATAATTAATATTCTGAACTTCTTTACTAACTCCACGTTTGACAGGTAAAGAAGAATTTTATTGGAATATTCGAATATCTATTTAACAGATATAGAGATCAAGGAAGGGGCTCTTTGATTTCTGAGAATTTTGACTGAAGTAAAATGAAACAAATTATATTCTTCTTGCATAACTAAAAATAATAGTTCTCTTTATTTCCATATTATCCATTGACATAATATGGACATAAAGAGTCCTATTATTTTGCTATCTAATTTATATGTTTGTGGTGTGTACAGACACACATGTAAATTAGATGGCAGTGCTGAAAGAAAAGAGTCACTCTTTCTCTAAATGTTCACAGAAATATAAAGACATATTAGAGAGTGATTTAATCAACAGAGTGGATAAAGGAACGGCATAGAAAACTGAGAGATGGGCGATTTGTTCAGCTAATTACAAATTACTGGTCTAATTAGAACAATTAAAACAGAATTTTTTTCAAACATAACTCAATCCCAAAACTTAGATATATTTCAACCTGTATTTTGATAGAAGTATATAAGCACAAAACAAAAAAACCTCAGGGAAACAAATGTTGATTAACTCAGAAAGTGTAGTATCTGTTCTGATACTACGCGTCAGTGAAGAAGAAATCCTTCTAAACTGAGTCAATTTTTACTTTGGTCTCAATCCGGTGGAGAGCTGGATTATTAAAACAGACCTTTTGTCTAACTGCCCTCTTAGGGAGGCCAGTAAATATAGCAATAGATAGTTAACGTACCTGACAGACGCCCAAGTTTAAATTATTATAGAATTGGAGATATTTTATGGATATTGAAAACTTTGTGGCATTTGTCTTTTCTGCTGTGAACACTGCTCGCCATTTTACAGCTTTCTTTTATTGACCAATGATGGAATATTAACATTCTTAGAAAAAAAATCGATTTTCAAAAATTGTTTCCATAACAGCAGGTATGTGAGTAAAAAGAAGTACAAATAAAACTCTGACCGACTATAAATTAGGAAATGTGAATGTGGGGGGGGGGGGGGGGGGACAAAACAAAAAAAAAAAACGATGCAATTACCTCTGCTAAGGAGGTTATGTTTTCAATCAAATTTCTTTGTTGGTTTGTACAGCCAAACTTAGTCAAACCATTTCATGGATATCTAGGTCAAGGTCAAAGAAAAGGTGAAAACATCGTAGAGACTCACTACTTGGCCCATATTGTAGCCAATGAAGTCTCGAATTTTATATGACCTTGACATTTGCCCTTGAAAAGATCAGTCAAAGACGAAATTTTAACAGAATTTCAATGTTCCGATTTTTCCGAATTTAATGTATGGATTCGATGCTCTTTCATAACAGTAACCATCATGCAACATTTCAACAACCATCATGCAACATTTCAATTTGATCAGATAAATACTTGTTGATTTATCAACGTGGCATAACTTCGGGAATACTTCATACAATATTGCGAAGTAAGGCCCAGATAAACTTTGGCCTATACTTACGTTGTCAGGTGTGCAGTCTCAGAACTGACTTGTGTTCTTGTTTTCTCATTTATTTGAGAAATTAGTTAAATAGTCACGTAAAGTGCGGCTTTTAGTCGAACTAATGCAAATACAGAGAGAATGTTGTTAGTATTTTATCGCGGCAAATAAACCTGTGATAGATGATCTCTTCGGTTCATCACAGCCCCTTTCCCCACAGAAAAGACGTTGCTAGTCTCTACTATCGTTAATTCTATGGAAAGTGCCCGAATCAGCTCCTACCTCTGGAAAACATTCACAGCAAGAACTTGCTCTGCATGAAATGAAAGATAACTTTCCTTTCTTCTGTGTGGCGTGCGTCAGTTGAAATTTCCATGGACAGAGTTTCTTCGCAAGGTTTCCCATTTGAGGAACACATTGCCACGGACTACTTCCCTGCAGTTTAAAACATGGTCATCGATCGTAAAGCGTCCCCACAAGTAATGAAACTTAGTTCCATTCCATTAAGCATTCTCAATCCTCTGAGGTTGTTCATCTTTCAACTAGCAGACATTCCATCTTATTAACACGTATTCTCAAGTCGCCTTTGGCCTTGATAAGCAGTAATTCAGTAGTAGAAAAAAAAAAGAAAAAGAAAAAAAAAGAGAAAAAAAAGGAAAAAGGAAAAAAAGAAAAAAAGGAAAAAGAAAAAAAGGAAGAAGAAAAGAAAAAAAGGAAAAAAAGGAAAAAAGAAAAAAAAGAAAAAGGAAAAAAGAAAAAAGGAAAAAAGAAAAAAAAAAGGAAAAAAGAAAAAAGGAAAAAAGAAAGAGAAAAAAGGAAAAAAGAAAGAAAAAAAAGGAAAAAAGAAAAAAAAAAAGGAAAAAAAAAAAAAAAGGGGAAAAAAAGGAAAAAAGAAAAAAAATGAAAAAAAAAAATGGTTGGGGTTTTATTTAAGTATTCTTTATTTTATTGCATCCACTGTCGACCAGTGGAAAAGTCTATCAAGCATGTGTGCGCAGTGTAATGATGTATGGAAGTGAAATCTGGCCAGCGAGGGTTGAGGATATGTGTTGCATGGAGAGAAATGATACAAGAATAATATGAGGGATGCCTAACGCGAGTCTTAAAGAGAGTATAGGGAGATGTGTGCAGAACACGAGACTGTTGGTTTGGTCACATTGAAAGAAATTTATGAGAATGTTTCGGTTAGTAGATGTAGAACAGTTGAGGGAGCAGAATCAGTTGGAAGGGGAAGGCAGGGGATAACATAGGAGGAAAGGATAAGGATGAATTTGAGAGAAAGAAGGGTAAATAAAGACCTGGGCCAAGATAGGTCAGTTTGGCAATCAATTTCTAAAAGTCGTCCAACATATGCCAGCATGTAGAACAGACATTAAACTGAATATGATGATGATCATCATCATCGTTCAGTATCTCAAGAGTTCTTTATGCAAAATTTGGTGCAATTCTACCCAATAGTTTTTGAGCCTATATGTTTACTCTATATAACACCCAATATCTCACGGATGCTTCATGCCAACGAATTATGGCAATCAGATTTTGGTAATTCTGAAAAGATTTTGGTATTTAGTTACATTAAGAAAAGATTTGGTTACATTAAGAAAAGATTTGGTTACATTAAGAAAAGAAGGAATTTTGCTAATGTTAAGAACCGACCTTGTCTGTGACCATCTCAACACCAATCATGAGTCCTTTGCCTCGGACGTCCCCAACGACTTCAAACTCATCTTGGACCTTGGCAAGTTCTTCTAGCATGTAAGTTCCAGTGACAAGAGAATTCTCCTGGGTCTTTTCTTCTTCAATGACCTTAAAGAGACCAAATAATTAATAAGAAACACCCGAAGAAACAGAACAGGACAGGTGGGAAAAAAAATAGATGAAAAATAACGAGACAAGAAACGGAGAAAAAAAAAAAAAATTCATTATTGCATTGCTTCCCAATTTTTGAAATTCTTGTCATTATGTATTAAACCTCTTTGGGGATCTCCCCTTTTAGCTATCTTCTCAATTCAACCCTTAAAAATAAAACAAAAAACATTTACATAATACAATATATGGATCAAATTCTGTTAAATATTTAAAGAGTGAATTCGACTTGACCTGTGCCTTAGTACTTGATATTCTTAACACACATGACTGCAGTTTTCAGTTTAGGCAACTTTTCTTTTTTTAAATTTTTTTTTACAAGCAATGCAGCAAATTATTTTATCTAAATTACTTAGTAGGTTCTACTGTAATTTCAATCTTTATTGTAATTTTTATTAGTATAATATTAATGTTTATTAGTATAATATTAATGTTTATTAGTATAATATTAATGTTTATTAGTATAATATTAATGTTTATTAGTATAATATTAATGTTTATTAGTATAATATTAATGTTTATTAGTATAATATTAATGTTTATTAGTATAATATTAATGTTTATTAGTATAATATTAATGTTTATTAGTATATTAGTGTATTATTAGTGTATTAATTTTTGGTACTCTTATAGATGACACACCATGTTTCAGTGACTTTGCGTCGTCAACCTTTGGGCAGGTTATGGAAGCACCTGAGAGTTGACGAGGCGATAATGAGGCGAAAACTGTCAAACGCTAAATTGAAGACTGGCAGCCGATAAATTATAACGAAGAAAACCAAACTAAAATACATATAAAAATAAAGAACGAACAAACCATAGCTAAACAACTGTTATTATTTAGATGTCTATTTTTATTTTTTGTCAAAGGAACCATTGTTAATCAAATGTTTTTAAATAAAATGTTTATTTTTTGTCAAAGGAACCATTGTTAATCAAATGTTTTTAAATAAAATGTTTATTTTTTGTCAAAGGAACCATTGTTAATCAAATGTTTTTAAATAAAATGTTTATTTTTTGTCAAAGGAACCATTGTTAATCAAATGTTTTTAAATAAAATGTTTATTTTTTGTCAAAGGAACCATTGTTAATCAAATGTTTTTAAATAAAATGTTTATTTTTTGTCAAAGGAACCATTGTTAATCAAATGTTTTTAAATAAGTTTTTTTGTTTGTGCACCGGAAAGTTTTAAAAGATTATTTTGTTTAATTTGTTAGGCAATTTTTTTTCTTTTTAAGTTTTTTTTTTTCAATGTTTTTTTTCCAAAAAACTCAATTAGTTCTTTGGGAGATTCAAGAAGCTTACAGAGATTATAGAAATTCATTTTTTTATTTTTATTTTTTATTATTGATCGTGATTAATTTCTTCTAGAAGTTATCGGCTGCTTGGTTAATAGTTTTGTCAACTCTTGAACGACGACGCAAAGTCACGGAAACAGGGTTCGTCAACTATAAGAGTACCTAATTTTTATTAGTGTATTAAACTCAGCCGACAGGAAAAAGTGACTACTTTGACAATTTGAAAAATAAGGCAAATTGATTTAGTCCGCTAAATGGTTTTCCATTAATTGCTTGGCATCACTAATTTTACTCTACTTTTAATTATTCAGCTTCAATATTTTAACAGTTAATTTTACTTATCCTCCACTTTTCCGGATTTATTAGCATTTGATATATATATATATATATATAATGTGATGTAGTTTGCTTGAAGCATTGCATGTAATATGTATTAGAAAGTTATCACAATGCAATTTTTTTCTTTCTTGCATTGTGATAACATTCTAATTCTAATTATATATATATATATATATATATATATATACTTATAAAGAGTGTGTATATATAATATATACACACACTCTTTATAAGCCCGGTTGAAATATATAACAATAAATTAATTCACATATATCAAATTGTTTGAAGTCAACGACCAAATCATGAAATAGCTGACCTTAAGGACTGCGGATCCAACTGCACATGAAATAGGATTTCCCCCATACGTATTGAAATGAAGCGCTTCAGACATTTTATTAGCAACTTCTGGAGTGGTTACCACGGCTCCCAATGGGAAACCATTTCCGATACCTTTTGCCAGGGACACTACAAACATTATGAAAAAATATTTTAAAATTAAAAAAGAAAAAAAAAAAGAAAAAAAACAAAAAAACAGAAAATCAAATATTTGAAAAAGTCAAATAAAACAAATGCTTCACTTTGCAAAAAGTTCAGCGATTTTTTTTATGGAAGTCACTCCAGACAAGGCATGAAGCCACTTGATGTAAAGAGCTAAAGAAAAAAAAAACTATTTCAAGTGTTAGATGGATATATTTAGACTCAGAAAACAGCAATTCTTCGCCCTTTGTCAGAAACATCACTCATAGAATGTGAGGACTAAAGGAGAAAATAAAGGAAGCGAAGGTAAACCCAAAGTTAGTCACTTTCTACTCTCCTTTCTCAAGCGAATGACTATACAGGACATCTCAATGAATGATTAAGTGAATCAAGCCATATATTGCATTTTATCTGTAAAAAGTCATTTTAATCTCAACACAATATTTTGGATTCAAATTTTGGTCAATCATCATTTGTTTAATGTCGTTTTATATGCTGACATGTGTTGGACAACTTTCAGAAACTGACTTCCAAACTATTTTTGGCAGGTCTTTATTTCTTCTTTCCCTCAAGTGAATTCTTATCATTTTCTCCCATGTTTTCCTGGACCTTAATCCCGTGAACTGATCTTGCTACCTCAACTGTTCTACATATTACCCAAGAACTCTAATCTATTCTTTCAACTTGACCATACCAATAAAGTTTCCTGTGCTATACACATCTCTCTTTACTGTCTAGATTTTTATTCTGAGCTCATCGGATCTAAGCCTGTCTTTAAGACTCATATTACAAATTCATCGTATCATTCTCATATCATTTTTCTCCATGCAACGCATATCCTCAACCCTAACTGGTCAGGTTTCACTTCTGCAGATCATTACACTGCAGACTCTTCCCTTGGTTGACAGTGATGATGCTCTGCTGGTTAGTAATGGCAGAAGTTCCCTGAACTTACTCCATCCACTCCTAACTCTTGCAATCAGACTAGCACCTGATCCTCCCTGTGCTCCAATGGTTATCACCATGGTAACAACACACGGGTCGCTACACAGATGACTCCGTTAAAATCTTTACGCTTGGTCATCATTCCATTTAAAAGTTCTATATTTCCTATCGACAACCTTTATTGTATAAACAGAAAGAAATTTATTTATTCTCCGAATATTTTCCAAACATTGTCAAGATTGAATATATTACACATTCTAATGTTGCTTCATCGATGAATGCTCATAACAGAAGATCTTAGTAAACAATTGATTTAAATGACATGCTTTTATTAGCTACTTGAGTTATACACTGAGGTGGTCTTGAATAGGACAGAGATAGAAACCAAGTTGTCAAGGGGGTTAGAAGTTCAAAAATGACAAGAATAGGAAAAGATGAGTGGAAAATGAGATTGAATGACGAAACCCAATGCCCTTTTGTGTCTAACTCATAACACCATAATTACCGTTTGTTTTCACTTTTGACATTTTATTATTTTGAGAGGGGGGGGGGGCTCATTGATTACACGAGGAGGTGTAAGTGCAGTGATATTAAATGAAATTACTTCTGTTAAATTTATAATCTTTAACCCCCTCAAGGCAGACCTACTGCATTATTTTTTTAATTTTAAATTTCTATATAATAAAGATACATTTGAAACCAATGAAAATGTGATATTCAGTTGAAGGCACTGTTTGATAAAAACTCATACCAGGCAGAAGTAGAGAAAACGATATTGAAGAATTCAGTAATCACCGATTAAATATTTTAAATATTTACCAACGTTTTGTACTAAATCAAAAATTGTATGGTGTCATTTTATTTCCATTTTTTATATTTTGAGGTATCACCTCGTTCTCAAAAGATTAATGTAGTGTCGGTCATATGTGACTATATCAAAAAGTTAGAATTAAGTTCTGCTCTGTTGTTGATTGTGGGGTTAAGTCTGTTTATCAAGAGTGATTCTTTGATCTTGAGATTACCTACATTTCTTTCGGTGGGAAGTATCTTTATTCTGATGTCTTTGCTGGGATTGTAGTTTGATGAGATGCGATTGTAAAAAAAATTAAATGAATATATTAATTTTCTGCAGAACTGCTTCACACTACTGTTTCTAGCTTATAAGTGAAAAACACTCTGAGCTGAAGAAAAATTCTTTTCTGATCTAGTGATCAAAATCTTTTGGATTTTTGTAAAAATATAGAAAAAAATAAAATAAAAATTAAAAAAAATAAAATAAAAATTAAAAAAAATAAAATAAATTAAAATAAATTAATTAATAAAATTAAAAAATAAATAAAAATAAATTAAAAAATAATAAATAAAAAATAATAATAAAAGGAATTTCATATAACTGAAAAATTGAAGGTTTTCCAACTTGGGGTGCATTTTCAGTCCTCCAATGATGGACGGGAGGGGGGATTCCAGTGTTTGTACTTGATTCATGTAAATAACTTCTGGTAGATTTAATGGGAAATAAGAAATTATAAAACTAACCAATATCAGGAATGACATCATGACCTTCAAAACCCCAAAAATGTGTGCCTGTTCTTCCAAAACCAGTTTGAACCTTAAAAAATAAAATTAAAAAAAAAAAAAATAAATAAATAAAACTTTCACATTGTCAACAAAAATGTATAATTAAGAAAGCAAATATTCGGCACTTGTGCACTTAGCTGAATTTATTTGTTTTGAATTTTGAAGAGCTACATTGAAAACAGCGGCGATAATCCACATTCTAAACAGCGGCAAAATATTTTGAATTATTAAAAGAAAAAAAAATTTTTTTAAATCGTTTAACATTTTAAATTCAAAAAAATTTCAGAAACTATTTTATTACAAAAAAAAAAAAAAAAAAAAAAAAAAATCACTGAACATTTTAAATTAAAAAAAAAAAAGTCACATTTCAAATTATTATAAAAAAAACTATTACAATGTTTTTCTTTCAAAAACTATTTTTTATTAAATAAATAAGTGTATAAAAATGTTTTAATCTATTGGTCGTTTCGTTACTTCCGGTTGATTATCTGTCTGCCACTGTCTTCAATGTGGATTATCGCCGCTGTCTTCAATGTAACTCTTCAAAATTGAAAACAAATAAATTCAGCTGTGCCAAAAAATTTCACGTTGTCACATCGATTAAAAAACACGATCAGATCCGAGATTCCTGATCCAAGAGACGCAATTCAATTTACACTTAATTATTATCAGGGAAGAGTTATTCCCCTTGAATGCGATTACAAGACAATGATTTTGTTTATAAAGTGTAATGATTTTAGTTTCTGTTTGATTATTTCTCCAATGAACAAACACCCCCCCCCCCCGATCTGTCCGTTTCTCTGTCAGACTCCGTCTCCTAAATCCATAGTCGCCTCCAGTTAATAATTGCTTACATAAATTTACGTCAATTCTGTCACCATTTATTTTTTGTCCTAATTTTTCAACCACATTACTTATTGAACAATAACTTTCGCTTGTCCATCATTTCGACTTATCGATGTAACGGACAAATTAAAAAAATGGCGCTCTTGTATAAGCAGTAACCGATCTGAGGGAGATAACTATTTTTCTTAGCCGCCGCTATTCCGAATTCGCTTATACTTTGGCAAGGGAGATAACTTTGTTTATCACAGCATGAAAGAAAAATAACTTCTTTTTTCTTTTTTTTTTTAACATAGTTCACCCCAAACAAGGCAGGCCGCCACTGTAGACGTAAGGGGCTACTGAGAAAAAGAAAAGGAGAGAAGGTAGGGGGTGGTCAATCTAGATTGGGATCAGCGCAGCGAGGTGTCTGTTTACATTAGTTTTAAACTTCTGCATGTCTGTACTGTCGGGGAAACAGGGGGCAGGGAGGGAGTTCCAGAGGCTAGCAGTACGAGGAAAGAAGCTATTTGAGTAGAAGGCTCTCCGACATCTGGGGACCTCCACAGTGAATGAATGAGATTTAGTTGATTGTCGGGTTAGTCTAGTGAATTTCCGTCAAGGGGGCACCAGAGTAGCCAATTCATCGGAGCATAATCCATTGAAGTATTTGTAAAACAAGCACAAGGATGCTACATTGCGGCGATGGGACAGAGGCTGGAGCTTGGCTGACAGTGAGGGACCTATTAGGTTGGCGATTCTTTTTTGGACTTTGTCAAGGAGGGAGAGACTAGTAGATGATGCACCAGCCCAGATGTGACAACAATACTCCATGCATGGGCGGATGGTGGCTTTGTAGAGATACAGGATAATGTCAGGTGTGAGGAGTTTACTAGCACGGTAGAGGGAGCCAACCTTCTTTGCGGCAGCCTTCAATGTATTTGTTCCAATTCATGTTACCTGTGAAGGTTAGGCCGAGGAGTTTGAATGATGAACTCTCAGGTAGGGTGTTATTTGCCATGACAATCGGTGGTTGAAAAGGTTCCTTGTAGTTATTGAAGGAAAGGAGTTTTGTCTTTGCGGCATTAAAAGTTACCAACCATTTATGACCCCAATCCACTACAGCCTGGAGGTCATTTTCTAAAGATTCAGCCATTGCATCGGATATAATTGCGTCGGTTTTGCCAACATGGCGAGAGTAAAGGGTGGTGTCATCAGCAAATAAACCAATCTCAGACTCTATGCCATCAGGGAGATCGTTTATATAGATCAGGAACAACAAGGGTCCAAGGATAGAGCCCTGGGGTACACCAGCATTTATGTCATGTTGCTTAGATGAACGGTCATCGAGGACAACCTGGATTTTTCTTTTGGCTAGGAAGGATCTAATTATATTAAGTAATTGCCCAGTAATACCGTATGATCGTATTTTCAGGAGGAGCCCTTTATGCCATACCTTGTCAAAGGCCTCGGATATATCAAGCGCTACTGCCCTAGCTTCACCTGCCTTGTCGAGTGTATGATACATGCGTTCAGAGATGACCGTTAGAATGTCTGCAGTAGATCGTGATTGTCTAAATCCATACTGGCGGTCAGAAAGAAGTTTAGCATTAACTAAGTGTCGTACTATTGCTAGATTGATTAAGGATTCAAAGATTTTAGCAAAGATCGGAAGCAGACTGATTGGGCGATAGTTCTGGGGATCGGTTCTATTTCCAGAATTCTTGTAGACTGGTACCACAGAGGCAATTTTCCAGCTATCGGGGAAGCAAGATTCAGCTAGACACTTATTGTAGAGTTTGGAGAGGACAGGGGTCAGTTCAGCAGAGCATTTCTTTATTACTATTGTGGGTATAAGATCAGGCCCACAAGCTTTGGAGGTGTCAAGGTTTTTTATGATGTCTCTAACCTGGGATGGGGTGATGACCAGGTTATCAAGTGTGGCTTCGGTCAGCAAAGGGAATTCGGGGAGGGGGTGGTTATCTGAGTCCAAAGTAGAGTTAGAAGCGAAGCGCTGGGCAAGTAGTTCAGCCTTATCAGTGGCCGTGCAAGCGACATCATTGTGGTTTGATAGTGGGGGAATCGTTGATTGACCATTATTCACTACACTATTGTAGATTTTCCAGAAATCACGAGTACCTAATTTCTGTGTCTGTTTTTATGTTTATATAAAGTGTATACAATTTGTGGCATGTAAATAAAAGTGCTTAAAAGTTATTTTCAACGCATTTAAAACCCGTAACATGTTTTTAATTAATTGTTATAAAGTTTATGAACTTTGTGGCATAAAAGTTATTTTCTTTCATGCTGCGATAGGGTTAGGGTTTTAACGCATTTCAAAACCGTAACATGTTTTTTTATTATTAATAAACAAAGTTATCTCCCTTGCCAAAGTATAAGCGAATTCATATTAAAAAATTATTTTTTTATAGAAACAATATTATATACTTATTCAGTGTTATATTCTTACTCACTGTACAAAAAACGTAGAAAATGTATCCACTAGAACTTTAATTAGAAGTATTTTTCCATTCTGCGTATCATAACAGCGATTCGTTCACTAAGCCTCCATCTTTTTTCTTAAGATTTCAGTTATCTGCCCTTGAAATCTTCTTAAGAAAGAAGATGGAGGCTTAGTGAACGAATCTCTTATGATACGCAGAATGGAAAAATACTTGTAATTAAAGTTCTAGAGGATAATTTTTTCTACTTTTTTGTACAGTGAGTAAGAATATAATGCTGAATAAGTATGATATTTTTTTTTATAAAAAAATAATTTTTTCATACGGCCGCTGAACAGCACAAGCACCGTATTATTTATTTGAAGTTGTCTCCCCTGGGTTGGCTCAGAAATTATCGATGATGTCGTAGTTATATCATTTTTTTTTTAATACTAAAGAGTCACCACTTATCAAGACTAAACTCCACTTGGGTAAATGGGATGGATGTTAGTTGAATGATGAAGATTATGAGAGGATTGAAAATAATGAATGGAATGGACAAAATTTGAATACTTATGAGGATGGTCTATGATAAAATATTTGTTGAGATTGGATTCGAAGACGACCATGTTGTAGTCGGCAGGGAAGCAGTCTCACAGTAATGTGTTCCACAAATAGGAAAGAAACTTCCATTTGATGCTAGGCACACTAAGGAAGAAAGGAAAGAGGTGTTGAAGGAAAAAGAGTTCTTGCTGTGAATATTATATAAGGAGGAACTAGAGATTGGAGCTCAGTCGAGCACCTTCCATGGAAATAATGATAAAGTAGAGAAAGACTAGCAGCACGAGAAAGGGGCTGAAGAGAAGATAGAAAATCATCCCCCATTAAAGTCGTTTAAATTTGGCATTAAATAACAAAAAAAAAAAAAAAAAGAGTTGATATGCCATAAAACAAAACAACCATACCAACATTTTGTCATCTAAGAATAGTTTTATTCATTTTTTGCTGACACAAACATAATTAAAATCTCTCCCACAAACTCTCAAGAGATGTGATGTGCCGTTATCTTTAGGAGGTGGAGGTTTCGATTTCTCCAAAATGAAGACAAGTTCTTTCAACGAAACACGTTCTTTCAACGAAATATTCAGGAAGTTCAACCATCACTCTTATCTCCAAATGAATTTTTCTTTCAGCGTTTCCCTCTTCATCCCACCGCTTTTAAATATTGTCCGCATTTGCTTAAGTGGGCCCGAACATTTGTTTCTCTTTGTTCCGTTGGATATAGACCACCTTCTTGCGCTCGCATAAATCTGAGAGAGACACAAGTTTCGAACAGTATTTGTGACGGACACTTTTGACCTAACAAGCAAGACAAGCACCCCATTAAGCCGTGTCGAACTTATTCTCTTTTTTCATTGTTAAGCTTGCTATATAAGATCTAGTGGACACCCTAACCCGACACTCTCGCTCAAAAATGACAAAAAGAGAAAAAGAATTATGCGTTACTGTTGTGCACTAATATTCATATGAAATAACATCTCAATCAATGACGTTAAAAGGGGAAAAAAGAAAACGTCTCAATCTGAAAAGTTATAAAATGGAAATATACATTCAACAGAACACATACTTTCAACGAAACACATTCTTTCAACAAAATATTAGAGAAGTTCAACCATCACTGATCTCTCAAAGGGAAAAAAAGAAAACGTCTCAATCTGAAAAGTTATAAAAAGGAAAAATACATTTTGTGTGAATCCCTGCCGCGCCCATAAAACATTCACAGCAAAAACTTGCCTAGTTACAACCCTAGCAAAGAACCAAACGGAACTTCCATGAACAAAGTTTCTTTCCTAGAACACCCCATCTGGAACAAAACCACGAATCTGCTTCCCAACCGACTACAACGTGATCGTCTTCAAGTTTAATATAAACAAATACTAGTTGAACCATCCCTTGGATAAGCAATTCTGCTTAAGTAATCTTCTGCCTATTCCATCCATTGTTTTTTAATGGAACTGTCCAACTGACAATCTATTTAATCCTTATCCTTGAGTGGCAACCGGGCCTTGATAATCGGTAAACTATTAGGAAAAAAAAAAAAAATTAGCAAAGCATAATTTTTTTCTATCATTTTTGATGAGGGATGTACAATCATAATATATTATGAATATATATTTTCAGTATATTCTTCAACAGTGCTCAGTATTTGAGTAGAGCAATTAGCCAGATGATTTCCCCCAGGAATGAAACGTTTCTGTGTAGCTTACTTGCCATAAGTGTGTATATATATATATATATATATATATATATATATATATATATATAAGGTTAATACAACAAAAGATATAAGAGGCAACTAATATCTTTAATTAGTGAACATCCGGATAAAAATAAAGCTATTGTTTTCTTATCGTTTTATTAATTTGCATACACGTTAAATACACTTTTCACTGCTATCTACTGCATCGATAGCAAACGAATTTCCCGCCTGGATAACTTTCTGTATTTTTGGACCACCATTCACCATTTGGATTATTTTTTAATCAACCTCTTTGATATCTTTCCTGGAACTATTTTAAGCTTGTTGACTTGGTTTACAAAAAAGTATGTGTTGGGCTGATATATTTGATGTTTTATATACCTTTATGTATTTTTATATTTTTTCAAAGTTTAATTTTTATTACCTGCAGTAATGTCATTGCGGTAATGGTCCTCTGAGGAGAAGATTTTCTTTAAAACTCATGAGTTAAGGACTTAAGAACTTTGCTTGAACATTGAACTGTAATAAAATTTGATTTGCACCTTATTCTATTCTTTCACTTTATCTATTGCTATATATATATATATATATATATATATATATTCCGTTACTAATCAATCACCGAATCCAGATATATTTTGTCAATTTTTTGTTAAATAGTTTATCTAGAATTTATTTATCAAAAAGAAAAAAAAAAGAATTAGAAGGAAAGGCAAAAATGGCTACACTTTCACTTATCTATGGGTGTATAAACTATTATACACCTGTGTCGTCGTCGTCGTGAACCCAGGTTCTATTCGTCCGCTGACAAAATCAAACACCAGTGTTTATAAAAAAGGTTTAGTTAAAAAAGAAAGTCACATAAAACACCAAAGTGACAGGCCACTTGTCTGAAAGAAAGAAAGAGAAAGAGAAAAAGAGAGAGAAAGAGAAACAAACAAGTCATTCTTTGATAAAAATAAAAGTCATCTAACTCCCCTACCCCATCATGAATTGTTTGAAGTTTTATCCTTCATGGCAAAATTAACATTTTCCGTAATCAGAGAGAATTGTCATAAGAGTAAAAAAAAAATCAAAAAAAAAATCAGCCTTTTCTTATTTTCAAATAAAAAAGCGAATTTTTATCAAAAAGCTGAGAACTCCAGAGGCTTGAGCGATTTAACCGGAAATCCGCTTTTTCTGTATCAAAAAAGAAAGTGGAACTCCGCTAAAAAGCAGACAACTCACATCCCTGATTTTGGAAGAGAGGTAGAGTTAAGAGAGAAGAAACTAGAACAACGAATCAAAGATATTTGGTTGTGAACTAGTAAAGAATTGGTAAAAAGAATAAAAAAAGACGCTTACTTCATCGGAAATACAAAGACCACCTCGTTCGCGAATCATCTTGAAGGCACCTTTTAGATATCCTTTCGGAAACTGGACAGTTCCGCCAACACCCTAAAATAAAATAATTAAATTATTTTACCTGTTTTTCTTTTTAAGCAATTATGATTATTTTCGTATTTAATTTGGATCCTTTCAATAAAAAGCTAAAAAGTTTCTAATGATTAAAAATTTTCACAAATAAATTACATATTTTATTAGGTTAGTTTAAAAAGTTAATAATAATTAAAATTTTTGTTAACTGAGTGATTAAAAAATTTGTCCTTGTGAAGAAATATTTTGAAGCACCATATAAGAACGAATAAATATCTAGTTTTTCTTTATCTCGACACAGACATTGCGAGATGACATCATAATGAACATGATGTTAGAACATCCAAATGGTCTCTCAGTGCTCATTCTTGCAAGTGGTTATCATCCATCCAATGACTCGTATGAATCTGGCAATATAGGGACCGATGACACCTGACATTTTGACTGATTGGCACAGGTTAGAGTTAAATTATAATTAAACCAATTATTTTTTTACCTGGGAGTCTTCACTTTCATTTTAACCTTTTTTTTTTAACTATTGTTCTGTTCTAAGAAAATAAAAAAATTTTAATAGGATTTTAAAAGTTAAATTATGACGGAATTGCTTGGTTATTAGATTATTAATTGAACCAAATTGTTGACTAATTTTAATTTCTAAAAAATGATTGAATGCAAAAAAAAAAAAAAAAAAAAAAAAAAAACTTCCTATCTTTGAATTAAATGAGGATTTGTCAACAATTTTAAAGCCAGTTTAAATGGCTTTTCTTTTTAACAGCTCCTAAATTTTATTCAAATTTCGAAGAGGCCCCGAAATAATTCAGTATTTTTTTTTATAATAACAAAAGATTAAAATGGCTAACTTGTTTATGAATAAATTGAAATGCATTCTAGTGGATTTCATTTCGTAATTTCTTAAATACGTTTTTTTATAGTAAATTACATATTTTATAAGGTTAGTTTAAAAAATTCAATATAAAAATTTTAAACTTTTCACAAATAAATTACATATTTTATAAGGTTAGTTTAAAAAATTCAAAATAAAAATTTAAAACTTTTACAAATAAATTACATATTTTATTAGGTTAGCTTAAAAAATTCAAAATAAAAATTTTAAACTTTTCACAAATAAATTACATATTTTATAAGGTTAGTTTAAAAAGTTCAAAATAAAAATTTTAGACTTTTCACAAATAAATTACATATTTTATAAGGTTAGTTTAAAAAGTTCAAAATAAAAATTTTAAACTTTTCACAAATAAATTACATATTTTATAAGGTTAGCTTAAAAAATTCAAAATAAAAATTTAAAACTTTTCACAAATAAATTACATATTTTATTAGGTTAGTTTAAAAAGTTAAACGAGAAACACAGACACGAGAAATGGTAAAAATGTTATTAATATAGAGATTATTAAATTACTAAATTCATTATAATAATTTTAATAGTTTTCTTGTGATCGTTTTGCTCCCCAGAGAGACCAGCCAGCCCATGAGTGACAGAATTAAATCCAGCAACTCACGATTACAAAATGGTTTAAATAAGTAAATTATTTTTTTCTATTTTTCACATTTAATGTCTAATTAAATCAATCAGTTTTGTTGACAAAAAAAAAAAAAAAAATAGCAAAGTGCAACAAGCCATGTAAAAAGATGGAAGATATTGCATCTAACGTCTGAATGTTTGTCGAAGGCGCCTTTAAACGTGGATATGATAGGCATCATCACAACCTCCTCTGGCAGACTTTTCCAAGAAGTAGAAACACGGACAGAGAATACTACCTTTCTTCTATCGAGGAAAATGACAATTGTACATCTTCTGCAGGTGAATGCGGAGACCACGACTAGGTGTTGGGGTGAAAACCTCTTCTATTGCTAAAATACTGATATTACAAATTGACAGCCGGGTTTCAATTCATGGCGGAGGAGAATTCTGTATTTTTGTTTAATTATCGTTGTGTTAGGTTTTATTATTTATTATATAACCTTTCTTTTTTGACATTTCTAAATGTCGTGAAAATACCTCGTTACGTTTCTTTCCAGTGAATTTAAGAATAAGTTGCGTAAATTTGTGCTATTTTAGTTTCCAAGCAGTAGCGCAAAAAGAATCCCACCGTGAGTAATACATTTGAATTAAGATTTCTAATGGAGTAATAGATTCCAGGATTGTTAATTAATAAATAAAAATTAATTAAAATTGGTTGATTTCCTGAATTTTGATGAATTTTTTAAGTGAAGGGGGGGGGGGGTCAAAATCCCCATAGTCTGACTGTTCAACAGATCGCATTTGCTACTTTATAGCATGATGCCATTTTCCAGTGCACTGGCCTGGTTATTACAATGGCCGTGGTGTACTCACCTGAATAGACTCAGCAAAGAAAGCACCGACACGTCCTTTCGGCATGGAATGACGCAAAACATCTTCAAGTTGTTCGAGATAATGGTCAGTCGCCAAGCACCTATCAGCTGGACAATCACATTTACGATTCGTCTAGTGTGGAAGAAAAAAAAGGAAACGTTCAAACTAAAAATTTCTGACGCCATTGTCATTTGGGATCAACCAAAAGTGAGGAATGATGATGCAAAATGCATTTTGAAAGTGGGGAACACTAATAGCAAGATTAGAAACGGGGGTGTAAAAATACTGTTGAAAAGTATAAAGTTAAACGACTAGAGTCATGATTGCATTGCATGATATTGGTTCATATGATAGTGGTTCATGTGATATCGGTCCATGTGATATCGGTTCATGAGAGGAAGTTCATGTTAAAAAAAAAGATTCTCTTTAGGTTTACAATGTTAAAATGATCAGACTTCTTTTTTTTTTATTCAAGGTCCACCCCACCAATACGGGTGGGTCGAGAATTTCCGCACATCTAGATACACATTGTTATAAAAAGTAGACTAAATACCCACAAGCAAATAATGTTGTTTTTAAATTCTTCCTATTATTATAACTACCAGAAACAAAGAAAA
The DNA here is from genome assembly GCA_963556195.1 of Sepiola atlantica. NCBI lineage: Eukaryota > Metazoa > Mollusca > Cephalopoda > Sepiida > Sepiolidae > Sepiola > Sepiola atlantica. Next base: position 101,286,738 of record OY744534.1, on the reverse strand, counting down.
AGAAGCTGGGAGACGAAATATCCACAGAGCAATTTGCAACATGAACAGGATGTCTTTATTGTAGAAGAGAAGAATATATTATAGTATGTTATATGCTGACAGGAAACAGGTTTTTCAAATACAAAAGAATTAGAGCAATGGAAATAAATCATAAATATGATTAGCGGCAAGAAATCGCTATATAGTAACAGCCTAAAAATAACTGCACAGCAAACACCACTTGATAATGCAGAAGCAGCGCTACAAGCAAAAGCAGCAGCAGCTATCACAGCAGCCGCCATTACGATTTTGAATCTGTGCTTAATTTCTAAGCCCGACACTGATTGGTGCAAGCATTTAACTTCTTTTCTAGCTTGCTCAATCAGGGGTCATCTCTCATGCAAGCTGAGCACGTGGAGAGAGATTATAAAAGGGATAGAACAGCATTTACTCCCTTTTTTCCCCCCCACAAGACGGGACTGACAACAACTCCATGTTGCTTAAACTAACCACAAACTTCTCTCTTGGGACGCAGCAGAAACCACCCGGGCTGTCTTGCCCTGGTGTTTGACAAGAAGTCCCAAGAATTCAGCATGGCTACAGCGGCCACACACAGACTTAACAAACAAACAAACAAACAAACACACACACACACACCTATACTTGTGTACTGTACAAATATTCTTCATATTTGGCCAAGATCAAAGTGTAGTATCAGTTCCGATGGATACTACACCCTATAGACCAGTATTGTATTGGCCTTCCGGTCAGATTCCGCCGGTTTGTGGATTTGTCCTGTGCAGTTCTAAGAGGTCCACCCTCCCAGGCCTGGAGTAAGTTTATCGCTTGCTGCCTGAGGAGCCCTGACCGGGGAATGCCGATGGGGTTGCCCAGGCTATTTTTGCTAGGCCAGAGTGTTCCTTTAGGGGCGCTGGCTTGACTCTTCCTTCACTTTCCGACCTTGTGTCACATATTCCTGCGGTGGGAAGGAATTAAATACCTGAACCAACCCCAGCCCAATTGATTGAGGACCTCGGGATGGGGTAATACCAGTTGAGGATCCGTTCTCGACAATCAGTCCGGCAGGAACTGGTCCATTTCTGTCAGGCTGAGGTATATGGTCCTGCGTTGTGGCGGTCCACCCTCACTGGCGTTGCCTCCCCTCTTAAGGGTGGAGTAAGTTTATTGCTTACTGCCTGTGTACGTACACATATCCTTCATGTATGAACTCTTCTCTCTTCCCTACTAACAGGACATTTATTTAACACTGGACTTTCTAACTTTTCCGCTTCGCCCATACTCATGGGCATCTTCATTTACTAACAACCTTCTTTCATTTCTCCTTTTATTCACATGTTAACGAAGGCGACCAATAAAGTTAGAAATGGACTTCATCTATTTTCTATAATAGCACTTCTGTATCCATAAAATTCTTTAGCAAGAACTCTTTCAAAAGAAACACAGACTCTGCAGAAATACCAATAGATTAAGCAGGTCTATAAAAAACAAAAAAAATCACAACTGCCAATTCCAGAAAAAAATAGACGTCTGGAGATGTGAACAACACAATAGCAGGATAGCTATACAAAGCATCCTGCCCCTCCCCCTTCCCCCCCTCATACTAACCCCCTTTCCACTGGAAATAGGCCAATCAAAAACGACAAAAAAATAAAAAATAAAATTCTGGATGAGATAGAAAATTGAGGCTTTAATTTACCTTGGTTTTGTCTTCTGATCATTTGAGGATATTGTTGTCTCATTTTAATTTCATATAATCAAGTTTACCTCATAAAAATTTGAAAAAATGTATGTAATTTAAAAAAAATAAATTATTTTTTAAAAATCTTTTTACCTGAACAGGTGAGTCTCGACAGTGTGATCCACCCCAAGGACCTCGGTAAGGATCAGGATTCATTGTCTGTAAAGATAAAAATGCACAGAAATGACAGCATCTTCCACATCAGGGAAGAGAATATGAAAACCTGATAAAAAAAAAAAAAATGTTTAATGTAGTCGATCAGATAGTACTTTTCATGCGGAATATAATAATTGTGTGCATTCAAAGTTCAAAATTTAAAACAGTCCCCAAAAGTCAGTCATTATATTCTTACTTAATACAAGTATTTTAAACAAAATTGCATTGAAGTATCTGAAGGTCTTAAACTCTTGCATTTATAAAAGGATCCAAAGATGTCCCTGTATTATGAACCCAATGGATATTTCATGTACTATAAATCTATATAATAAGTAAAGCCAGTCTATTCACTGTTTCTTTGTGATTAATAGAATGTTTGGTTCGTCAGTTTCTTTTGTGAAACGTTGGTATATGTTCTTAAGAAAATATGCATTTCGATTCAGTTTCTTCAAAAAAATTATTAATCCTCCTAGGAAGATTGTTAAAATGGAGGCATTTTTTAGTAATGGCCTAAATAGCAGCAGCAAGTACAAAAAAGCTTGCTTAGCATTACTTGATGAATCGCCAAGCGAAAATAGCTCAACTGTTCTACATCTACTAACCCAAGAACTCTCATCCATTCTTTCATCATCATATTCAGTTTAACATCCGTTTTACATGCTGACATGTGTTGGACGGCTTTTAGAAATTCACTTCCAAACAAACCTATCTCTGGCAAGTCTTTATTTATCCCTCTTTCTTTCAAGTCCATCCTTATCACTTTCTTCCCATCTTTTCCTTCGTCTTCCATCTATCTTAACTGTTCAAATGTTTAGGAGTTATTTTTAGACATTTTTAAAGACAATATATTTAAAAACAATAAAAATGGCAATAATGTTTTCATGAATTTCAAAATTGTGGAGGAATTTGATTGTAATTGCTGTTGTATAATGATAAACATGCGATCTGCATAAATGTAAACTATCTTGCAGGTTGTAAAATACATTGGAAGATTTTAAATTATTATTTATGTAAATTTCTTGTTTATTAATATTATTTATTATTAAATATTATTTATTAATTATTAATTATTTGCCAGCTTCGTCTGTTCCTATTTAATGTTTTTAAAGCTTTACCTCCCTTGCGCTATTTAAAAAATTAACAAAGTTAACAATTTCTAGATTAATAAAATTCTAAGACTATATTTATGTTTTCCATCGCAAGTACCCGAATTGAATTAATAATTTTATTTACTATTAATAGAATATTTATGGAAATCAAAAATGCAGTAGCTAACTTTTTTTTTAATTATTTATTTTTTTAAATCCTAGTAAAAAAATAATTCAATTATGAAATTAAATCTATTAGAATGCATTTCGGTTTATTCATAAAATATCGAGTTGAAAAATGAAAGAAAGAAAGCTTATACCCCAAAGGGAGACAATTCCTTGATGAGTTATCTCCCTTGTTCTAATAACTATATTTATATTTCACTACTGTAAGGTCTTTTTTTCCCCTGCACATAAATTTAACGATTTTTCAGACTTATTTCCAAATTCAAAGTTCTGTATGAAACATTTATAAACTAATCACACGGACACCTTTTCAGGAATTATATTTCCCGAAGAGAAAAATTGAACTACAAAAATTGTTGAGTTAAATTTTGACTTGCTTCAGTCATATTTTATATCATAGTTCAGTGAACATTTTTTAAATATCCCCCTGTAATAAAGACCAATGTATCAAATTAATACGTACATATACATCCATATATATATATATATGTATGTATGTATATAAACTCGAACTTCGACAAGAACAGAAGTCCACGGCTAAGTGACAAAAAGAAAGGAAAAAAAATTGTAAAAACATATTTCACCCCAAACAAGGCAGGCTGCTACTGTAGACATGAGGGCTACTGAGAAAAAGTTGGAGAGGGGGGGGGGGGGGTCAACCTAAATTGGGATCTGCACAGCCAGATGTCTGTTTACATTAGTTTTAAATTTCTGCATGTCAGTACTGTCGGGGAAACAGGGGGCAGGGAGGCCAGTTCCAGAGGCCAGCAGCACGAGGAAAGAAGCTATTTGAGTAGAAGGCTTTCCGGCATCTGGGGATCTCCACATTGTCGAGTTAGTCTAGTGAATTTACGTCGAGGAGGCACCAGAGTAGCCAATTCATCGGAGCATAATCCATTGAAGTATTTGTAAAATAAACATAAGGATGCTACATTGCGGCTATGGGACAGAGACTGGAGCTTGGTTGACAGTGAGGGATATATTAGGTTGGCGACTCTTTTTTGGACCTTGTCAAGGAGGAAGAGACTAGTAGATTATGCACTAGCCCAGATGTGACAACAATACTCCATGCATGAGCGGATGGTGGCTTTGTAGAGATACAGGATAATGTCAGGTGAGGAGTTTACTAGCACGGTAGAGGGAGCCAACCTTCTTTGCGGCAGCCTTGGCAATGTCTTCAACGTATTTGTTCCAATTCATGTTACCTGTGAAGGTTAGGCCGATGAGTTTGAATGATGAACTCTCAGGTAAGGTTTTTATTTGCCATAACAATCGGTTGAAGAGTTAAAAAAGTTTGCAATTATGGTGAGTTCTTATTTACACTGGAACATATCAGATCGCTGGTCTGCAAAATCGAAAAATTAAATAAAAAGAAAGAATAAACAAACTTTCACTTTTGTTTACTCAAACCTGTATCAATTTATATTATATATATAGAGAGAGAGAGATAGAAGAAAAAAAGAGTGATAAATATGCGACGATTGTCCAAATTTATTTAAAATTTCAATTGTTCAATGCAAGGTGTATTCAGTAATAAACTAGTGTTTATTATTCTTTCCTTAAGCCAAGGCTTTTCAAAGATCGAAATCTTATCAGAGGAGAAATACAGATGGATAAGTTGGCTTTCGAAAAAACCAAAGTTCAAATATTTGAAAAATATGAAAATTATTATTAAAGGAATTTTTGTTAAAAAAACGCAGTGAATGAAAAGAAAATTTCGTGAAAAATATATGCAGATTGTCCGTGATTGTATCATTGTTTGCTAGATGTTAATCCAATGAAACTCGAGTGTTTATAAGGTAGTGCTCAATAACAGGTAGAGCTGTATTATAGTATAAATTCCTTTATTTATACAAATATTTTTGGCTACATATGTGCATACATGTTTCAGCTGCAATCTCGTTTAAAATCCAGCTTCCTTAGGCAATCTCATCAACTTAATTAAGATTTGTAAACTTTTTTTTCCCTCACAGTCTTAGTTTAGTGGGTGAGATGACCTGAGGAAGCTGGATTTCTAACGAGATCGCAGCTGAAACATGTATGCACATATGTAGCCAATAATGTTTGTATAAATAAAGGAATATATATACATTTTTTTTCCCATTAACTTTCTGCGTGATATAACATCTTTATAAATGCATTTAATTGTGGTTTCTGAAGAGCAGCGTGTAATTGTGTTTAATTGTAGCATTGTGAAACAATTGTAAAACCATCGTCAATTCTGCCATTGAAAAAATAAATGATATGAGTAAAGACTGAATTTTGGTCAGTGGAATTTTAAATCATCATATATATATATCTAAATGAATAAATGCGAAAGTTTTTTCCATTTATCACTACTATATAATAATCAATACGGGTTACTGTTATTTAAATAATACAACATAAAATCTTGATAGTGAAGATAAAAGATTGACTGCCTAATTAGCATAACTATTTTTTTTAAACCGTTCATGATTAATTAATGTTTAGTATTACTATTTTGGAAATTGCATTAGCTTTTGTTGGCTATCTATATACAATAGTGTTGGATAATGGCCATGTTGAGTGGATGTATGTGTGGGGGATCGTTTGGTTTAACTTGCGCGATTTATTGCGGGTTGACTCGTACAATTAAGTGCAAAATAAAGCTTGTTCTCACAGTCAGAGCTCATAAGCGTTGACAGGACTACCACGTTTGACGAGACAAGGGTCAAAATGCACCTGCGCATAAGGGTTCTGTGACGTCACGGGTTCTTGTGTGGAAAACTGAGTTTTTCCAGTCTGGTTTTTGGAAGCAAGCTGAACAGACGTATTTCTCCATGTAGTCCACAAATGAACAGGAGAATTTATTTCCCTAAGAAATACAGGCCTGATGAAATTCCTTCTTCCCCCTCTCCTCGAATGGCTAAGGACTTAATGGACCATAGATAGCTAGGAATTAACTACGATAAAAGTAGTGAATTGATCTCTCTATGTTAGTAAACAATCTAAGAACGACAAACTTGACGCCTAAATAAAAGTAATCACATTTAGAAGAGAGAGTATGCCTCGTTTTTCTCTGTGTATGAGAATCTTTGTTACAGCCCAATACAACGATGATGATATTGGATGCGCGGCGTGTGGCGATGATGGCGGCGATGTTCCACAGCAGTCCCAAAACGAGGAGAGAACTCAACCGCTGGACGAATAATTAAAGGACTATGTAACAATAGTTTTGTCTATATTAACAGTAATTAATTAAAGTTATTAACAGTAATTAATTAAAGTTATTAACAGTAATTAATTAAAGTTATTTAATGAATAAATCGGAAAAATATCTAAACACCTTAAGTTTTAACTCCATGCGCTCACTGACGACCGAAACGAGAAAGGAAAGGGGGATTGGGAGGGAGTGTGGTTGTCTTGGCTTGCTAACGAAGTAGAAGCGAGAAGAGAAAGGAGGGGTGGGAGGGAGAGTGTTGCTGTCCTGCTTGATCCACCGTGAAATCCCTCCACAAAAAAAAAAAAATTACTACCTTTTTTTAACACGATGGAAAGTGGGGAAAATTTTCAGGCCAGTTTTAGAGCAGTTCAGTCAAACTTAGGGTTAGTATTAAAAACATTCACTGCCCTAAAAATCTAGACCCTAAAAAAAAAAAAGAATCTCATTTTTATTTAAGGAGGGGGGATAATTTAGCTGAGGATGTTAATCTACAAATTTACCAAAGTTTATTAAAATTATGGAATTCTATGAGTAAAAAAAAACTTTTTTTTTTTTTAAATTAACGACCCCTCCCCCCCCTCCCAAGTAATTGCTGCCCTGACAGCGGGTAGGTTCCAATGATCGTATGTATGTATGTATGTATGTATGTGAGTGAGTGAGTGAAATAACCAGTGTTCAATTACTAGTGCAAGAACTAATATTTTATTTCCATTTCAAGGTCATACAATTGACCTCTTTATGGGCATAAAAAATTCTATAGACTTACTTGATAGATCCCAAACCCTGTAGGGATGTTGTACCTCCAAGTACTGAGGGATGTGAGTCCCATTAAATATGGACTGGCACCATGGTAAGCATTTCTGAAACGAGACAATTTTTAATTCTTAACCAATTTGACATCATTAGGTTTCAGAATTCTTGAGATGAGGATTCATTATTTGGATTATTCGGACTACTGTTCTCATCTTCGATGTTATTTTTACGTTTCGACCAATGTAACCTCTGACCTTCTTCAGATGTGTCTCGGGGAATCTGTACAAAATTTTGAATAGGACCCGTTATTTAATCCACGGGGGTAGCTTGTTCTCGTTCTGTCAGCCATGATCGGGTAGAAGTCCAGAGAAATTCGGAATTATATTCTAGTATATTCTAGTATATTCTAGTATACATATGATTGAATAAAGGGTTCCGTTTGAAATTCAGTACAGAGTTCAACAAGACGTACTTGAAGAAGGTCAGACGTTACATCGGCTGAAACGTTGTGAGAATAACATCCAAGATGAAAACGGTAGTCGGAAGAATCCAAATTGACATTATTAATTTGATACTTTGTCAGTCGTAGAACTACCCGATGGTGGACGAATGAGAAATATTGTAAAATAAATATAGAAATATAAAATATTATAGCAATATTATAGCAATATTATAAAATATTATAGAAATATAAAATATTATAAAATAGCTTAGTTCAGTGGGAGGGTACACATGTATATTTGTTTCCATGAGTGTACGAGTAGCTTTATTTGGATTTCCACACGTGGACCATGCCGCCATATTGCCTTTTCTATAACTGCATCAAGATTAATTGACTAAGAATGACAGAATATTAATATACTAGCAGCATTGCCCGGAAAGTAGTAAGTAATTCATTTTTTGGGTTTTTTCCAAAATATATTTATTTAAGACTTTTATTCATCCTAAACAAGGCATATTGCCACTGAGTCACAAGGGCGACTGTGATTAAGGGTCACATCTATAGGGGGCATCCTAATTGGGGGATTGTGCAGCAAGATGTTTGTTCACATTACATTTAAATTTCTGCATGTTTAAACAGTTGGGGGGAAAAAAAAGGAGCAGGGAGGGAATTCCAAAGGCAAGCAGTCTGAGAAAAGCTATTAGATTATTGATTTACTCCTCTCCAGGAGTTAGGCACAAGGCCAGTTTTTATCTTACTCCCACAAGTAAGATGTGACCCAAGGTCGGGTCGGGAAAAGCTATTAGAGTAGAAAGTTTTGACATCTGGGGACCCCTACAGTGAAGGGGTTGGATTTTGCTGGGTTTGTTGGGTTTTTCAAGGGTATTTACGTTGAGAGGGTAGATGTGCAGTAAGTTCATCGGAGTACATACGTGAAAGTGTAAAACAAATACAGGGATGCAACATTGCAGCAATGGGAAAGAGGCTGGAGATTTGGTCGATAGTGCGGAACCAATTTTAAAATTATGTCGTCTCGCCCGGACAACAGGGAAAAATGGAAACAATTTTCAATTACAACCAACCGGAAAAAAATAATTGTCAATGGGAATAACTCATTTTTTTAATTTTTTTTTTTTACATCGTATTAATTCAGACAATGTTTTTAATGAAAAATTTTTTAATAAAGAAATAATCAAATTAAAATATTGGAAATTTTTTTTTTTAATGGCAGAAGATGTTTAAATTATGCAGTAAATTATGTTTCAATTATGCAGTAAATTGACAAGAAAAGACTTAAAAAACCGGCAACGAAAGTAGGAACTGACCTTGTACCAACCACTTCAAATGTTCCGGTGTACATTCGGGCCATTAACATCGCAAGATCATTAGCCTCAGAACCGCTGTTGGTAAAATACACAACCTACAATTAGAAGAAAAATAATATCAGACTGAATATAAAAAGTGCCCGTGTCATATCAAAGAACTCACAGATGTAAAACCTCCTGCTAAAAAAACAAAGTGTCATTTTCGCGATCACACAATCATGGATGATCACCCCCCCCCCCCACTTGAGTAGCAGAGGATGCGAAGGGACCAGATTCTGGCGTACATCAGCAATGGGAATTTAAATCTAACATTCGAGGAGGTCTTTCATCCCCAGAGCCAAAGCACGGTCTCTACGGGGCCCAGCAAAACATCATCGATTTTGTTTCACAAGAACCCATAGCGCAATGGATAAAAATGCTAAGTAATAATCAGTTCTAAGTGACAGTCTTCCGGAGGTTGAAGGTTCAATCCTCAGTACGGGCGATACTAAGAGAATTACAAATTACTAAAGACTTCTACCCGGTTTGTAATATACCTTGCTGACCGTTCTTTTCGGCACAAGCTCTTAACGGTGATCTTGCCCGACTGAGGAAACAAAATCTTATTTGCATTTTTTCATAAACAATTGAACATAGTCAACCAGGACCCTTTTTTAATAAAACAAGGGTTTTTTTAATAAGTAGCTTATTTTTAAAATGAAAATGCTACAAAAAAGAAATTGAGAAGAAAAAAGGGGACAGTGGTCTGTCCCCTTTTTTCTTTCTTTTCTCTTTGAAGAGTACAAAGTAGACAACTTTGATGTTCATTTCTAAAAAAAAAACGGAGATGATGTTGTGTCTACTTTAAAGACCCATCTAACCAGGGCTTACGCGCTCCACTACTTTTGGAGCTGCTCCCGCTCCTGCTCCAACACCCAAAATTGAAGCTGGCTCCTTTCATGCTCCCATTTTCAAAAAGGAGCCGCTCCAGCTCAAACTCCTATAAAAAAGGAGCGGCTCTTTTTTAGCGCTCCATCATGAAAACATACCTTCTTTCATAAACGTTCTATTCTGCAAATGAGTGGTCGAAGGATAGGGGTGGGCGTCAAAGGATCTTGTCAATATGGGTGGGGATGTCACTTTAAGTGTAAGACCATAAGATAATATTTGACAAAATCTCGCTAACATTTTGAGATGTGCTAAGGATTATAGGAGAACATGTCGTACGTAATATAAGATTATACGTAAATTTTTCTTTCCTGAAGTATAAAATAGAAATAGAAAAATCCTTGAAGTATTTTAAAACAATTTTAATTTTTATTACATCAACAACGGGAGGGAAATTTGACCCGATATTTTTTCTATTTATTTTGGAAGGGAATTTAGATTTGTTTTAAGTAAATAAAGTTTTACTTTTAAACATTATTAGTGATTATTTTCTTTTTAAAGAAAGCATTTCTCTGGGAGAGGAGAGACAGCCAGGACAACATTAATCGTTGTGGCGTTTAATATTTGTTTGTTTTAAGAACGTAACTATTTTATATAATGTATATTATTATTTATCAGAGAAAACTCATTTATCCATTTTTTTTTCAATAGTACAATTTGGGGCGAAAAAAAAACAAAACAATGAAGTTTATTTTTAAAGATTGAATAAAAAATATATTTCATAAGTTGGCCAAAAAATATCAATAAATTGTCAATAAACAATTCAGAGATCCATTTAATGCCTTAAAATTTCATACAAAATATCTGGCCTAGACCTTGGGAGTTGAAAAAATATCGGGTCAAATCTTCCTTCCCCAAAAAATTAACTGGAACAAGTTTTCCTAGGTCGGGCAAAAACATTCATTAAAAATTTAAATAAAAAAGGTGAAAACGTCTATATTTTAAATCTATAATAAAAACAAACTGTTTACAATTTTAACATTCGATAATAGATTTTTAAGATAAAGATATCTAATCTACTTTCGGTTCTAAAAAAAAAAAAAAAATAAGTCAGAAAGTCTATTTGCTTTTTTAAATTAAAATTTAAGACATTTTCTTTAATTTAATTAAGTTTAAACATCAGTTTAATTGTAGAATAGGGACCGCTGTTTTTTTGGCTCATTTCTCTTGGTATTTGCCCAAATTTTGGATGAAACTGATTGGTCTTAATTGTATTTTTGGTCCTGAAATAAAATTCTCATTTACTTTTTAAAGTGTTGAGAATCTAACTTTAATTCCAGGTTTTAATCGCTGGCGGCCATGTTGATTTTTATCGTTATTATTTTCCTTGGACTAAAGATATTTTTACTGCTTTAACATTTTATTACACACAAAAAACAAACTTTGAACATTCTATTTACAAAAGCAAGTATTAACGGAATTAAACCAATTTAAAAGCAAACATGAAAAGGTTAAAACATACTAGTTGTGAATTTAAGAATAACAAAATGTTGCCAAAAAGACGATGGTAAAAATGTGGCATAAAAGTTCAATTAAAATGAAAAGAATAGTTGGCTTATTTATTCAATCAGCAATAAACATTCTTGTCATAAATACAAAAAAAGTTCAAATCTTTAAGAAAATAACTTCAAAGGCATCTATAGACTTACTGCCGCATTTGAAGGCATTTGTTGCCAAATTGTCTCCTGCCTTAAGAAAACTGTCCTATCAAAAATGTAACATGTAGATGTGAAAAAAAAACTGAGAAGTTCAGTGTTCTGTTTCCATGTGTAACTCTCTCGTTCTCCCTCTCTCATATACATTTACCAGAGATATAATTTAAAAAATAACTCAGAGTTTAGTTGAGACTTTTTTCCTTTTTATTGCTAGATAAAAAATTAAAAAAATTTTTTTTTAAAATCAAATAATTTTAGAGTGAGGAGTGCAGAGCGATTAAACCATCGCTCTTTAGTCCCAAATGGAGTTGCTCCCGCTCTACTCTCACTGAATGTAAAATGAGCCCTCTTCTCCTTCGTTCCAGCAAAAAGGAGTGTGCTCCTGGAGTGCGCTCCTTTTTGGAGGCCTCTAACTGCATCTAACTGCTACATCCGGTGTCATAGCTTCATATAGGCTTCTCCTGAAAATACGCTCATACGGTATTACTGGGCAATTACTTAATATAATTAGATCCTTCTTAACCAAAAGAAAGATCCAGGTTGTCCTCAATGGCCGTTCATCTAAGCAACATGACATAAATGCTGGTGTACCCCAGGGATCTATCCTTGGACCTTTATCGTTCCTGATCTTCATAAACGATCTCCTTGATGACATTGAGTCTGAGATTGGTTTAGTTGCTAACAACACCACACTTTACTCTCGCCATGCGGGCAAAACGGATGCGATCATATCCAAGGCAATGGCTGAATCCTTAGAAAATGACCTCCAGGCTGTAGTGGATTGGGGTCATAAATGGTTGGTAACTTTAATGCCGCAAAGACAAAGCTCCTTTCGTTCAATAACTACAAGAAACCACTCCAACCACCGATTGCCATGGCAAATAACACTACCTGACAGTTCAATGTTCAAACTCCTCGGCCTAACCTTCACAGGTAACATGAATTGGAACAAATACATTGAAGACATTGCCAAGGCTGCAGCAAAGAAGGTGGGGGTCGCTCTACCGTGCTAGTAAACTTCTCACACCTAACATTATCCTGTATCTCTACAAAGCCACCATCCGCCCATGCATGGAGTATTGTTGCCACATCTGGGCTGGTGCATCATCCACTAGTCTCTCCCTCCTTGACAAGGTCCAAAAAAGAGTCGCCAACTTAATAGGTCCCTCACTATCCACCAAGCTCTAGCCCCTGACTCATCGCCGCAATGTAGTTCAATGGTGTGCTCCGATGAACTGGCTACTTTGGTGCCCCCTCAACGTAAATTCACTAGACCAACCCGACAATCAGCTAAGTCCCATCCATTCACTGTGGAGGTCCCCAGATGCCGGAGAGCCTTCTACTCCAGCAGCTTCTTTCGTCGTGCTGCCGGCCTCTGGCACTCCCTCCCTGTTCCCGACATGCAGAGGTTTAAAACTAATGTAAACAGACATCTCGCTACACTGCTCCCAACTTGGGGTAACACCCAAAACCCACACCCAAATTCTCAGTAACCCTTTACGTCTACAGTGACGGCCTGCCTTGTTTGAGGGTGAAATACGTTAAAAAAATAAAAATAAAATATTGAAATGTGTGTTGCACTTGGTTAATGAAAATAGAATCATAACTTTGTAACAAAGGGAAATTATGTTAAATAAAACTAAAATGAAAACCCCAAACCCACTTTGCAATTCTGAAATGTTTAGGTGTGAATTTTACATGGGTAGGCACTTTGGCGCTGATGCTGACCTTGTTGTTAATCCAGGGGGGATAGCTAGCTTTGACTAAGAAAATAAGCATGAAATAAAAAGAGAAATTAGGACGCTAAAATAATCAATTGGAAAAAAAAAAAAAAAAAAAAAAAAAAAAAAATGGCGTCTGTTATGTCATTCAAATTGTTTAAAATAAAAAGGGACGAAAATAGAACCTTAAGATTTCCAGGTAACTTTTCGACGAGTTCACCAGCATACTGATGCAATGTGGGATGCATGTAAATGTTGGTCGTATGCCAGAGGTTTTTCATCTGTTTCTCTGCGGCCTCTACAACCACACTGGAAGACAGGAAAGAGCATGTGAAGTTGTTGATCAGCGGAAGAAGGACAAACGGGAAGGGGGCGGAAGAAGGACAAACGGGAAGGGGGCGGAAGAAGGACAAACGGGAAGGGGGCGGAAGAAGGACAAACGGGAAGGGGGCGGAAGAAGGACAAACGGGAAGGGGGCGGAAGAAGGACAAACGGGAAGGGGGCGGAAGAAGGACAAACGGGAAGGGGGCGGAAGAAGGACAAACGGGAAGGGGGCGGAAGAAGGACAAACGGGAAGGAGGGAGAAGAATGAAAAGAATTGGACAGAAGGAAGAAAGAAGACAAGGGAAGAGGAAGAAGTGGAAAACATTTGAAGGACAATCTTGAATAAATTATCATAGAACGAAAAGAAATCTGAAAAAAAACAAAAAAAAAAAAAAAAAAAAAAAAAAACAGGAAAAACCGGAAGCACGCAGAGAAAAAGTCTTTAACAAGATTTCTCAAATTAAAAAAAAATTAAAATTAAAAAAAAAAAAAAAAACCAATCACAGAAAAACTTACCATAGCAACCCTTACCCATAAGCATACATTACACATGCATACTTAATGCTCGCCATGTCATCAACATTACATTGATAACATGTATACAATTGGGCCCAACAAAGACATTAACATTCTTCCCCCTCCTTTGCATTTTTCATTTTAGAAGGATACAAACTGGCACGTTCATATGATCGTCTTCAATCCTCTCATAGTATTGTTCATCACCCAACTGACTAAAATATGCTCATTTTCAAATCCGATGTTAACAAATTCTTATCAAGCCGTCCTCCTATATAATCAAATTCTGACCGTTTAAACCATCGTTTCCAATCCTCTCATGATGTTGTTCATCGCCAACTGACAATCACATTAACCCTCATCCTTGACTGGCTTTTGGCCTTGATAAGTAATGACGCATTAGTATTAAAAAAATAAATTTAAAAAATTAAAAAATAAAATCAAAAAAAGATAGACACAACAAGGATAACAACCAAAAAACACGTGAAAAACCACATTTCGGTAAAATTTCATGAAATTCAAATGTTTCGGCTAAAAAAGATAACGTTACCGTCATGTCATCCAGCTGATATCGTTCCCGCCGATAAGAGGTTTTTCTTAATTCGTGATCGTGCTTAATCTACCCTTATTATCAGAGCGTAAGTATATTCGATATGAGGAGACCTTGTCGCGACAGCAGCTACGTCAACTTTCCTCTTGAGCTTTTTCAAACATTTAGTTTTTATTTTTGTCGAGCTGTTCACTTCTTCTCGCGGACGTCATTGGTTGGTGCACGTTGAGCGCAGTAATGGCTGGATTGCTAAAGTCCGACAGTTGAATGTGTCAGCAGAAGATCACCTTTTGCCAGACCAAAAGGTTGTCTAGGGAGGACGTGGTCAAACGTGATAGGAGAGCTATGGGTGTGGATTCAGTCAAGTTCCACCAAAGACAAGAATGGAGGGGAAGACTTAGAATTGAGACTAGACAATCAGGTTCCATCCTCATCAGAGGATTAATTGTGGCCTGATTCAACAAATGAACTGGTCGATGATGATGCTAAAGAAGATGTAGATGATGATGATCATCATAATGATGACTTTTCTATGATGGCTTCAAGAAGTTGCGTTTGATTTGTTGTTTTTTCACGCGACAATTTGTCTTCCAAACTTTCAATTCCGCCATCAAACAAAAGTGGAATTCTTGTTTTATACTTCAACAACAACATCTTGATAAGCAACTCACTGGTAATGTATGACATTCGTACATGCTTAAGTGGAAACGACATCAGCCCTAGTTAGATGGGAACGGTGGAGGTCTTGGACTGCCAAAAGTGTTCAAGTTGGTAAAGGATAGGCATCCAGCCGTAAAATTGCCTTAAATACAATGTCTAGTCGAAATACAGCAGGAAAAAAGAAAGGCAGTGCCAGTAGCACTAATGCTGCTGGTAATGTCTTGGGCTTCGTAGATCCCAGGATGCGTGAATCTTCAGGGCCTATGGATTCCATCAAGCCTTGCCAAAGACAGGAGTGGAGAGGAAGACTTAGATTTCGAGACTAGACAATCAGGCCCCACCCTCATCAGAGGATTAATTGTGGCCTGATTCATTTGAATGAAACAATTAAGCATCTTTAAAGATTGAACCTTTGAGAAGTTGGATTTCTTTTTTTCGTCAAAAGCATTTTCAGTTTTGCCGCAGGCTTTTACGAATGGATTATTTAGAGCCGGTGCTGCCGAATGAGCTTTTGTAGATTGCTGCAATCTTGTGTTGCTTTGCGCCACATCAGTGTGTGCAGCTGCATTTTAGGGTGAGAATAAGAAGGAAAACGAGGGGGGGGGGGCTATGATGAGAAGAGGAAACGTGAAAAGCAGGATACGATGTACAACACCGATGGTGGGATAGGACCGGAAGTTAAAGACAGACTAAGATCTAGAGAATAGTTGAGGGGGTTAGGGTTAGGGTTAGGGTTAAATAGTTGAGGGGGAGAAGTGATTAAGTACAGAGGAAGATGAATTAGGCTTTATTTAATTCATGTAGAAAACGTTCTATAATATGAATGAGAGTAAAAAAAAAAAATTAAAAGAAAAACGAAGACACTGTAGTCATACATCAATAGGTTTGGTTCGGTTGTGTTTTTTTACGGCATATCAACCCTTTTCGAGTTATTTAATGCCAAATCCGGTCATTTTGGCGAAAGTTTTTATGCTTCAGGTTCTTTATATCTTCAAATATTTATTCATGGTTCTTGATTGGTCGTTTGTTTTACGGCATATCAAGGGTAGGGCCAATCAAATTACAGACACGTTTCTGCACCTTATCAAGAACCATCAAATGGGACAGAGATTCACCAGCCTAAATATGACAACAATACTCCATACATGGTCTGATTGTGGATTTGTAGAAATATAGAATAGCCTCAGGTGTGAGAAAGTGTTTGGAGCGATAGAGAGAACCGACTTTACGAAGGAGATGGAAAGCACCTGTCCTTAAAGCAACGATTAAATAACTTTGTACGGATAGTGTTTCATTACCTATTCTTTCGGAGTACCTGGTAAGATCCAACAAGAATGACAAAGAACAAAACGTATATGGAAAAACTTTGGTTTTCTTTATTTCCCATCACCGGCTGGTTTACGCCGGCTACGCACACATAAAAAAAAAAAATCTTTTGACATACTTTTGTCGCATGAAAGTCTTTTTCTTGCTGAGGTCACAGACTTGGTTTCCACTAGAAACTCGTTCATATATACATCCGATTGGAAAGCAATTTGCTCTGCATTGTCTATCCGAGCGTGAACTGAAGCAGTTGTTCCACAAGCACTTCCAATTGTCTGTTTGATGAAATACAAGTGAGATGATTCCTTAACAGTACCAACTTGCTTATCAGTCACATTTTTAGTCAGCGGACACGAAAGCCTAACAGAAAGACAGGCTTTGGTACCATAGCAAATAAAGCTTTATCGGTGCCATGAACATCAGTAAACTCCAATTCTTCCGGTACTTCGATCAACAAGCGCTCCGGCTCTTCGCGTTTCTGAAATCGCCGGCTTTCAAGTCTCGCTTGCACTGCGGAACCTTCTTTTTTTAACAGTTATCAAGTCGCTTTCTTTATTTTTCGATGTCCCACCCACAATGGACTCGTCCACGATTCATTTTTGCCACTCTTCATTATTTTACAATAGGAGCTAGTTCTGGCAACAGATTTATTACGCTCAATGACTACGATGTTGTCAGGATCAGTTGCTTTGCTGGCATTAAGGTTCTTGAGAAGGTTGGCAATATAAGTTTTATGCTTAAAGGAAAACAGAAAATCTTTGTTTTTTTTTATGGAACATACTTACGGATGGCAATGTCCAACACTGACAGTCACAATCCCACCAAAAAGATCCAAATACCTCTTCCCAGTTGTATCCCATAACCACTGCATATGACCTTTGTAAATAAACACGGGATTTCGGTAGAAAGTGAACAGCGCTGGATTTATATTGGCCTTGCGGATTTTCACGGCATCTTCATAGGAGATGCCCTGGAAAAAATAAAAATAAAAAATAAGACAATAAATAAAACTTTAAAAAAAATTTTTTTTTTAAATCGCCCCAAAATAAAACACGTGAATAACCCTCGAATCCCAACCCAGTATCTCACATCCATTGTCCATATTTTGATAAGTAACCCTCAACAAGATTACATTTATTAGATGGGTCAGCACTCAACGCTCCTGACAGTGCAAAAAAAAAAAAAAAAAAAAAAAAAAAAAAAAAAATCACAAGATGTTGAGAGCTGGAGTAAGACGGAATTTGTACCGACTTGTGGATAAATTTAATAAAAGGACAAACATGTGTTTTCTCCGTAACACAGACACGAGGCGTTCGTTTTATTTACAGTGGGAGACTAGTTATAAAAAAATTAATTAAAAAGAAAAGAGTAGCCCCCCCCCACAACAAAAGGACTAGGGACAGATAACTCCAATTTCCACACAATCAAGGAACAAGGGAGATAACCTAATCTTCATTAAAAAAATTTAAATAAATTGTCTTCGTATTTTTCTTAACTCCTAGAGATGGTCAGAATTATAGTGACAATGTAACACAATGCGCGCTGGTTCTCAACAACGAACACCGACACCCAATTGACGCATTATTTACAAAGAGAATCAATTTTTGCTGAAACTTACTGAATATGGTTCTGGTTCAATATGGCATTTGGGCATCGCAACTTGTGCTTTGGTGGAAGCTTGAAGACCTGGAATTACAACAAAAATATTTTTTAAATACACCCTGCTTAGAGAGATATAAACATCAGTGTCGGAATCCATCTCCGGGTGGGGGGGGTCCAGAAAATCTGAGTATTGAGATTCCAGCATGAAGATTCTGTGAAAAATAAAAAAAATAAAAAATAAAAAAAATAAAAAATAAAAAAATCAAACTCAAACTCAAGCATTTAAATGTGCTACTGTATTGTAGTGTCGAAAAAAAAAAAAAAAAAAAAGTATCTTTAATTTTGAAGAGTCAACTAAGGGGGAGATAATTCAAAGTTTTCCCCTCACAATTCATCTAAATAAAAAAAAAAAATAAAAAAATAAATAAATAAAAAAATGAATTTAAACGTTCTGAACTTAGAAGATATTTTATATTTAACCAGAGATAATGCAAGGACACTGCACTGGTAAATATTTTCGAACAAATTGCTGCATTTTACCCAGTGTAAAACTTTCATGTATTTCAAAAACTTCATTTCCCTTGTTTCGTGTTTTTCCCCTTCCATTTTTTTTTTTTTTTTTTTTTTTTTTTTTTTTTTTACTTCTTTAATAATTAATTTATTTCAATAAATCATTTTAGTTTTCATTGGTACCGAATACCATAAAACGTTGTGATTGTTTTATTCTTAAATAATCATTTTACGTATACATTGTTTTTAACTTTATTTTAAGTTAATTACAAAAATAAAATCCAAATTTTGAATTATCTCCCCCTTTTTTTATTTTTCAAAAATAAAGATTAATTTTTTGTTTTCGGCCCTACAATACAGAACCACCTCATTTTTTGAGGGTACTTGTAAGCATTAGGTACCCAAGAATTGCAGTGGAATATAGGTAGGTTGAGAGATGACCAGTTTGTGCGAAAGAAATGCAAAACATTGGAGACGGATGAGAAAGATTTGGATGGCGTAGCTTCTAATAAACATATATATATATTAGGGTAGGTCGATTTTACACTTTTTTTTAAATATTAAAAAAAGGCACGTACCGAAAGTTGTATATAGACCTATTAAATACTCATGCAAAAAATTAGATCAAAAACTTCAGCGGTTTTTTGGTATCAAAGATCGTAGACAAGAATATACTGAAAATTCCTCGTTTTTGCAAGATTTGCTTGAATACTGGTGTTAAAACCAAATAATTTGTGCATTTAAAATCAGCAAATGTCCTTTTATTTTTTAAAAATGATATTAATTAAAGAAATCTTCAAATTAAAAATTGCCCCCCCCCCCTCATTTTCAGTATCTGCTTTTGTAAACTACCTTTTAACGTTATGAATTAAACAGTAATATTTGAATACCTAAAAAAATGATTTTTTTCTGTTATAAGTGAAAATATAACAAGCAAAGAAATAAGGAAAAACCTAACACTATTTTAATGGAGCTTAATATTGAGAGTCAAATTGCTCCATATAAGACCCCTTAGACAAAAATGCTGGTCTCAATTTCTGACTCAAAACTTTGGCTGTAATGTGTTGATGCCTTGCTTCAAAACCATATACAGTTTGTGAAGCTTCTGTTATTAACTTAACTGCCCGTTCCACGCCCTGAGAATGCCAAAAATGCAGCATAATTTTAAATCTATTAATTGTGTCCAATGTGTGGCATTAAAATTAATAGGTGGTATTCTTTTTAATCTTTTTCTGGTTGACTCCTCACTCCTGAAAGAACACATTAATTAATTGAATTATTAAAAAATTCCAATCTGTACTGCTTTAATAATTATGGTGAAATTAGATAAAATCTTTAAAAATCATTCTATAAATTGGAATAAATAATTGAGTCAGAAATATATGAATAAATATTACTTACCTAATGGCCAAAATTCTTTTTAAAGCTTCTTCTCTTACTTCAATTTCTTCAGATTTAACCATGGAATATAGAAAGTTTTCAGGCAGTAAACAAAATGTATTACCTTGTATATTTCTAAATGTGATATCTTGGATTTCCTGAGGCTGCTCCTTAATCCTCTGGGTCATATTAAAAATGTGCACTTGCTGATTGTGGAATTTACTATTTCTTTTAATTTCAAACCAAGAAGTGGCATACACATTTACAATAAAATTTACTACATAGTGTAGTTTTGTCGTGTGCCTTTGTTGGTATGCACCACGAGTCCATAAACACATGAGCCTGATTGCCAAAGTTAACCATCTTGCTTGGTTTAAAGGACCAATTTTCCAGGAGGTATATCTAGAGTCAACCTTACCTCTAGAAATACCTACTGTGTATTCATAAAGGAGTCTTTGGTCAGAACTAAGATCATGTATTTCATCAATTTTAAAAATTGACTCTAGAGGATTGCTAATAGTGGAAAATGATATTTGGGGTAAATCATGGCAATCATTTGAGCATAATTTCCCCAGAGGGCCACTGAATGTTGTAGGGCCCTTTGCGCAACCATCTATGTTTTTAAAAAGGGCTCTGAAAGGTAGTTCATTATGATGCAAAGAGCAACCAATTGTGTGAAGATTTTTAAAAAGTTTTTTCTAAAATTGCAACCATTCCACCTTCGCAACCTGTGTTGGTATTAGTGTTGTCAACAAGTATAGCCTTGATACTGTTCTCACTGGAATTCATGCAAAACATCCACCACTTGATCTGCATGAACAGCACCTGTTGCACCACTATTAGGAAGAACTGTGTCAGATATTTACTTTCACATGGTGTTTCTTTTGTAAAAGTTAAATGGTGTTCTGGTCCCTTAGTTTTTTTCATAATTCTCTGTCTATTTTCATCCACAATTTCCTTATACATCAATGTGTCCTTATCCATTCTCCCATCAACTCCAATACATATAATATTTTAGGTGGGATAAAAACCCCTGGCTGAAATAGTTTTATTTGTCTACCTCCAACAAGGTAAGATGTGACACAAGGTCATGAAAGTGGGATTAGATAAGCCTGCGCTATAGAGGTGAGCACTCTGGCCATTAAAAAATTGACTTGGCAGCCCCGTCGGCATTCCCCTGTAGGGGCGTCTCAGACAGTTAGCAATAAACTTACTCCAAAGAGGGAAGGCAAAGCCTGGGAGGGTGCAACTCCTAGAATTGCACAGGACGGACAAGCCCCAATAGACCGGCGTAAATCCAGACCCAAAGGCCCGGACGATACCGATTTATTTGGTGGGGTAAAAACCCCTGGCTGAACTAGATTTTATTTATCTATCTCCAACAAGGTAAGATTGACACAGGAAAGTGGGATGAGAAAGCCAGTGCTCGAGAGGTGAGCACTCTGGCCATTTAAAAATTGCCTGGGAGCTCCGTCGGCATTCCCTGGTAGGGCCGCCTCAGACAGTAAGCAATAAACTTACTCCTCCCCAAAGAGGGAAGGCAAAACCTGGGAGGTGCACCTCCTAGAACTGCACAGGACGGACAAGCCCCAATAAACGGGCATGAATCCAGACCCAAAGACCCGGACGATACCGGTTTATTTGGTGGGTTAAAAAACCCTGGCTGAACTAGTTTTTATTTATCTAACTCCCACAAGGTAAGGTGTGACAAAAGGTCGGGGAAGTGGGATTAGATAAGCCAGCGCTCGACAATTCAATATATATTTGTGATAATTACATTTGTAAACACAGAATCAACACGTGAATTCAAATTCGCTCGTTGAATTTTCAACCGGTGAATACCATGAAAAATATCCAATAAATAAAACGCCTATGTAAATAAATAATTATTTATATATAACATTAAATATTATAGTGTTTTATTCCTTTTTAATTTGAATATGTACATTTAATTTCTTAAGAAAAGGAATAATAAACTTTAAAATATTTATTATTAAGTAATGTATTACTTTTTTTTGTTAAAACCCGGGATTAATTTAAGGCGACACATCTGCCGGTGAAATCTAGGCTGTGAGAAAAAATCTCGATTTATTTGATCTTAAAGTTGCAATGCTCAAATAAATACAAAGTTTTGAAGAAAAATATTTCTTGTGGTAACTTTTGACATTATTTGGCAACTTTCTTCGAGTGCGATAATTTACAGTTTCAAAATCGACCTCCCCTAATATATATATATATATATATTAGTAGTATGTTTTTAAAAGGCTGTGGGCAATGCAAAGTCCGGGTAGGATGTAAGCTGGAAGGAACAAAAATAATAAACACCAGAGGAAAACTCTGGTGTTTATTATTTTTGACAAAGGGAAGTTTCTTTTTTCCCAAAATATTAAATAAATGATTTTTAATAATCATCCGGACAACACACAAACAGCTAACACCACACTTGCTGTTATGTAAGATTTTAAGAAAAAAATAAATAGTAAGTCCCATTTCGAATTCGATTTATTATTTTTGTTCCTTCCGGCTTACGTCCTACCCGGACTTTGCATTGCCCACAGCCTTTTAAAAACATACTACTACTACTACTATTCCCAGCAATGCTTCAAGCAAACTACCAGTCTATTTATATATATATATATATATATATATATATATATCAATGCCTTAAGCTAAATACACCACTCTTAAAAATATAAGACGTTCTATCGATTTTTACATATATCTCTTTCATTCAATTTTACCGATAAACGGCTAATGTTGATATATCAGCAGCATTTTTGGTTATATTCAAGGTAGCTATAGGGAGATAACTCAAAATTCAAGACTATTTCTCTATTTTGCGAAAGTTCGTATTATCTCCCTTGAATATGAACAACATGGCGTCGATATTTTCCCCTTATTCGTTTATATCGATTAAATTTGATTTTCTTTTATAAAATAAAAACTACTTTATTAATTTACGTGATTTTTGGTATAGGATATATTCAGCCTGAGAGGTACGTACATCAAACATTCCTTAGTTTATTTTGTTGTTTTTTTCGAATTTCTTCGTAATTTTAGATAAGCTCCAATTTTTATTAATCAAATGTTTATTAAAATCAAAAAGATTTTTAAAAAAATGCATTTTTTTTTTATCTCTTTAAAAATTGTAAACACGAATATTTCTTTAAAATTATTTTCTAAGTTCGGCAATATCTCTACTTGGGAAACGTCAGCTGGTAAAAAAAAAATATAAAAATAAAAAATAAAAATGTAAAATTGTTAGATTTCTCTTTTCTTAAGCAGATGTCACTTCTACTCACTGGGAACATCAGCCAAAAATATTCAGTTTTTATTCTTCTAAACTAATTAAATTGTTAAATACAAATCCGAGTTCAAATGTACTATAGGGATTATTGAAATATCTCGCTTGGGTACCATTCGCACATAAAAATCAGCCTGGCTGGAATGGATACGTTTTGCATCGGAATAAAATTTGCAGGACATAACAAAAAAAGGGGTAAAAAAAAAAAAAAAAAAAAAAGAAAATTAAAAAACAAACAAATATACAACAAATGTTACCAAAGGCAATATAAGTTACTCTTTCTACTAACCTGGATAAGTTCATTTGTGTTTTAACTTATTTTAAAGCGTTTTTTTGTTCAAAACAAACCTGGTGTCCACTTGTTCAGTTAGAACGAAAAACAAATGCTGTTCATAAGCCCAGCATGGGGAGCATTGGTGAAAAATCGAAAAATAAACAAAATAGTGTTAGAAACACATCCAATAAATGTCACCAATTGTGGGAAAATATAATGTTCTACCAGTATTTTGCTTAATTTTCGATTTTGAGCGATTATCGAAACTAATTTCAACCATTTTTTTCCGTTCTAACAGAACAGGTGCACACCAGGTTTGTTTTGAACAAATAAACTCTTTAAATAAGTTAAAGCACAAATAAACTTACCCAGGTTAGTAGAAGAATAACTTACCTTGCGTCACATTTATTTGTTGCCGATTTGTTTGTTTGTTTTTTTTACTCGTTTTTCGTTCTTAATGCCTAAAAAATGTCTACTTTAATGTGTCAAGTAGACAATAAAATTTCAAACGATCATGAAATAACTAAACACCTGGACATTTTTGGGGTAAATAAACAGTAAACACTGTTTGATTTCATTCTATTTTTTGTTACTGCAAAAAAAAAAAAATAAATAAAATAAACAGGGCAAAATAATAAAGCGTATTACACCGATTGCAATGTGAGGCGAAACTAATCGCAAACATCTGCCATCCATTACAGAGCTGAAAAGTTCAAGATAAAAATGTTTTCTACTGCAAGAAAGGAAATAAAAGCATGATCGTCAGTGATTCGAATATTGAAATAATTAAAGTTAGATTCTTAAAAAGTAAATCAATTATATATGTTTCTCTTCGGTCCCTGTGTGTGGAGGGGAGAAGGTATCTTCCCAAGCTTTATCTCCACCTTCGGCATTGTTTTCTTGTCGATCGCCTGAGGCGCCCCTACTGGTGAGATGCCGACGGGTCCGATCTATGTAACTTTCGCAGCTCAGCCAGTGGTTCTGCCGGGGCTGACAAAATTAAATCCGTAGACCGGTACCATCTTCGTCTTCGGGCCTTGATTCCCAGGCTTTGCCTTCTCACCCTTTGACAAAGGGTTACGGGAATTTATAACGACAGCTAATAGAAAGAAAAAAGGATGAAAAAACAAAAAAAAATCGTCAACAAATAAATGTTACCAAAGGCAAGATAAGTTACTCTTCTATCTACCGGGATAAGTTTATTTGTGTTTTAACTTATTTTAAAGCGTTTTTTTTTTGTTTTGTTTTTTTAGTTCAAAACAAATCTGGTGTCCATCTGTTCAGTTAGAACGAAGTGTTCAAATTGAAAAAATAAAATGAATCCATTTGATTATGACACTGCTTTTAAATAGAACTAAAAAATGCTTTAAAATAAGTTTTAAAAAACAAATAAACTTATGCAGGTAGGTAGAAGAGTAATTTATCTTGCCTTTGGTAACATTTATTTGTTTCCTATTTGTTATTTTTCATCCCTTTTTTCTGAGGTGCCGCTACCGGGGAATGCCGATAGGGCTGCTCAGGCATTTTTTTTTTGTAGGCCAGAGTGCTCTTCTAGGACGCTGGCTTTTCTTTCAACCTAACTTTCTGGACCCTGTGTCACATCTTACCTCTGTGGGGAGATAAATATCATAAAGAGTATCCTCACCCCTCTTTTGGGGAGCGGGAGGAGGATCCCCTTCCTTCCCCAACAGGAAACCAACCTCAGGTTACAATACATTCACTCTTCGTTGGAAGAGAAGGGGAAATTACCCGAATTACAATTCGGGTATCTGTTCCGATGGATACTGCACCCCATGGACTGGTATTGTCTTGGCCTTCGGGACTTGATTTACGCCGGTCTATGGATCTGTCCTGCGCGGTTCTAGGAGGTCCACCCTCTCAGGCTTCGCCTCCCCTCTTTGGGGAGGAGTAAGTTTATTGCTTACTGCCTGAGGCGCCCCTACCGGGAAATGCCGACGGGGCTACCCAGGCAATTTTTAATGGCCAGAGTGCTCACCTCTCGGGCGCTGGCTTTTCAAACCCCACTTTCCCGACCCGACCTTGGGTCACATCTTATTTGTGGGAGCAAGATAAAACTGGTCTTGTGCCTAACTCTTGGAGAGGAGTAAATAAATACCAGAGAAACTTATTTACGACATCGAACTTCGCTGCAAAACATTCTCAGTGACAGAGATGACAGATTGTTTTGAGATATGTATTTTGGTGCTAATCCAGATGAAGGGAGACATCCGTAAAAAAAAAAAAAAATACGAGTAATATCTGTTTGATGTACGTACCTGTCACTGGCTGAATATATCCTATATACAAAAAAAAAAAAAAAAAAAAAAAAAAAAAATTCACGTAACTTAAGCAAGTAGTTTTTATTTTATATAAAAAAAAAATTTAATTTCACCGATTAACGAATAACGTGGAAATACGGCCACCATAACGGCTTTTGAATTTCGGTTATCTCCCTTGAATAAGCTGTAACGCCGGCCGTATTTCCACGTTATTCGTTAAAATTTTCTTTTCTTTTATAAAATAAAAACTACTTGATTAATTTATGCTTTTTGGTACAGGATATATTCAGCGCGTGACAGATACGTACATCAAATAGATATTCCTCAGTTTTTTGGGGTTTTTTTAAATTTTTTAATGTCTCCCTTCATCTGGATAAGCACCGTATTTTTTTAAGTTTATTTATTTTTACTCACCATAGCCCCGTCTGGAAAATATTCGGATGAAAGAAGAGTTACGATGAAGAAGTGTTTGAAAAGTTGGCTGGAACACCATTTTTTTTTTTTATTCTACACCGCTTTTTCTTTTTCTTCTCCAATTTCAAAATTTCCTGTAAAATAAAAACAAGTTCTTTTTCTAAAAGTTAAGTTTGTAAAAAAGAAAAAAAACAAAGGTTATTTTCTGGGGCAAGTTTTTCTCAGCGAAATACTGTTCCAATTCGAAAGTAATGTCTGTGCATAATTTCTAGGTTACGAGTAGGGTACATTTGAAGGCTAAGAACCTCAGCTAACGCCCCCCCCCTCCCAATAATGAGATTCTACTTTTTTTAGGCGACTACGTGTGAAAAAAATTTGACGAAAAGACAAATAAAAACAATTCTGGTGCTTCTGCAGTTTCACAACGACATTAAAATATTTAAAGAAATGTATAAACTGTGTAGCTGAAAATAAGATTGTACAGAAACAATTACGCAAATTCATCGAGTATTTATTAAATTATAAGAAAGAAAAAAAAACGATATTCGGTAGACATTTCAACTTACGAAGTAGGTAAGAGAGATACTTTCGGAAAAAGTCAAAATCGTTTTTTATTTTGAATTTAATAAATACTGGATGAATTTGCGTAATTTTTGGTGTGCAGTCTTGTTTTCAGCTACCACGTAAGTACATAACAAAGTTGATACACGTCTTTAGTTATTTTTTAAAGAGAGACCTAACATGTAATTGTGAAACAACAGAAGCACCAGTTATTTTAGAATTTAGAGTGGAAGACGAGTTTCGTATTTAAATTTAATGTAAAATAATCCAATTTCCGGGCCATCCTAATTTTTTAGAGATCTGCTAAAAAAAATTTTTTAAAATGACCCTAAGTCCGCCTGGCAAGATCGTAAACATGCAACCCCCTCCCAAAAGAAGAAGACCACCCTACAATTTTTAACGCACAGAATGTATTGCCCATAGAAAAAAAAAACTTGGTTAATGTCCTAAAACGCTAGAATTATAAGAGAATTGGTTGAGGGGGAATTTTACGTAAAATCTTTATGTAAAACTGATCCCCACTCTAAATTCTAAATTAACTTTTTTTTTCTCTGTCAAGTTTTTCAGGGTGTTCACACGTAATCATCTAAAAAAGGTAGAATATTTTTTTGTGTTGGTGTGGGTGGATTTAGCCGAGGGTGTTAATCTACAATAATGTGGCTTCATGCCGTGTCTGGAGCAATTTCCACATAAAAAATAAATACCAAAAGTAAAGGGCGAACCTTTACTTTAGGGTTAAAAACTCATAGCGCTTTCAAAATTTTAATATTTTTGGAAAAAAAATTTTCAGCCGAGAACTTTTGGAACCATAGTCAATCATATTCCATAAAAAAAAATTAAAAATTTGTTTTTATTATTTTAAATTTTAGAGGGGGATCACTTTCCTATATAAATCTAACGTAAATTGACCACCCACTTCTTGGCCAAGTTCAGAGTAAAAAAAAACTCATAGCAGTATCTAAAATTTAGGTGCTTGTGCATATCAACCCTGACATTATTTAATTATAAGGAAAAGAAAAAAAATGATTTTACGGACATTTTTGTAAACAATGAAGACCCCAAAATCGTGAAAATATGAGTTATCGTCCTTGACCACTGGAAAATGGTGGAAATATCTACCGAGTGATAAAATTCGTTTTTTTATTTATAATTTAATAAATACTGAATGAATTTGCATAATTTTTGGTGTACAGTGTTTTTTCATCTACCACGTAAGTACATAAAGTTTATACATTTCTTTAGCTATTTTATTTTTAAGAGCGGTCTAACATGTCAGGGTTGATATGCACAAGCACCAAAATTTATATTTTTGGGAAAAAATGTTTACATTTGTTTTTTTTATTCGGACTACTATTCTCATCTTGATTGTTATATTCACAACGTTTCGACATATGTAACCTTCTTCAGGTACATCTTTTAAAACTTGGGGACCTGTACGGAATCTCTAACCGAACAGTGAACCCTTTATTTAATGAAGGGGGGAGTGGATTGTTCTCATTCCGTCAGCATGACCCCATGGCATAACGGTTAAAAGCGTAGGTCTAAGTAACCGTCTTCTCTTTTGAGGGGTTGAAGGTTCAATCCTTACTACAGGCGATAATAACTAATAATAACAATTTAGCACTAGCACTTCTACCCGATCATGGCTGGCGGAATGAGAACAATCTACCTCTGTTGGAAATTCTGTTTGTGTTACCAAGTTCGACTAGAAGGTTCCTAAGTTCCTGAAGAAGGTCGGTGGTTACATCGGCCGAAGCGTTGTCCAACATGTTTTGTTTTTTTTATGTTGAAAAAATAAATTTAGGAAATAAACGAAAACAAATGTAACATTTTTGAAAAAAAATATGTAATATGATTCACTACGGTTCCAAAAGTCCTCTCCTAAAAAAAGTTTCCAAAACTACAAATTTTACGACAGTGCTGAGTTTTTTTAACCCCACAGTAAATGTTCGCCAAGTAGAGTATTATGGTTCGTTTGTGCTCCTAAACCGAATATAAGACAGTGTTTTCGATGGGCCGTTGCCTTTGAAAATAACCCAAAATCCATGTGTTGAGTTCATCAAAATAATGAGAACCCAAGTAACACGCAAACAAAAAAAAAACAGGCAAAATTACAAACCTTATCGGAGCTGAGAAAAAGGTCGCGAGTTGTAAACTTCAACAAACTAGGTCTGATATATAAACAGAGAATATTGGTCACGTGTGAGGACACGTGACAAGTTAGCCGATAACAACAAAAACGCGGGTACGCAAACTACTCCAAAACCCTGACATAAAGAGCGACGCTGTCGCTTAAGTATATGATAACAGCTTAAAAGTAGGGGGGTAGCCAGGTCTCACTGGTAAGAAAAAGCGAGCACATTAAAAAGGCGTTCTAATACCCAGGAACGAATTGATCATTGTGCATAGGCCCAGGGCCCCCGTCTGCCAGGGGGGTTAGGGTTATTTTGCCCAATCTTTTGACGATAGATTTTTGCTTATGTGATGCAATTTAAAGGCTTTCTTTTTCGTACTGAAAAAGTTAGTCGTCTGTGGATGTGCACAAAAGTCTGGTGATGTCCGGGCCAACTCTTTGATTGTAAGCCCCAAAGACTCGAGTATAAATCCTAATACTGAGGAATATTATGAGAAAGGGAAATAGATTGAATATGATTGGATGATCCCCCCCCCTCCAAATTCAGATGCCCGGAGGTCACCCCCCCACACACACACACACACACACACACACTCCGCACGCCACTGGATGCTTGCTACAAAGCAGGCCCTCGTCACAGTGGCATAAAAACCAACTTGGAGGGATGGTGGGTGGT
The DNA here is from genome assembly GCA_963556195.1 of Sepiola atlantica. Lineage (NCBI taxonomy): Eukaryota > Metazoa > Mollusca > Cephalopoda > Sepiida > Sepiolidae > Sepiola > Sepiola atlantica. Next base: position 101,257,056 of record OY744534.1, on the reverse strand, counting down.
TTTAAAATATTTAGATTGGATTCATGTTTGTGTGGTGACAATATTTTGTGTTACTTTTAAACTACGTTTTATTCTTCCTTCAACTATGCATGCCTTATCTTTCATTCATGTTTTTCCTTGTTTTTATGGGTTTTTTTTACTGTTTTAAACATTTCTTTACACAATCTAAATGTAAGCGTGGGGCTAAAACTTGGTCACTACATGAGATACATAAATATTCGAGTGTTCCATTAAAGTTATGAACATTAATTGACCCGTTAAGTAGATTATAGTAAACCTTTCTTGTGACCCATTAGTCTTACCAGATCTGGGTAAGTGTACGGTAACTTCAATTACTGTGGCGATTTCTCGTGGCTGCAGACGTCAGCCTCGTGATTCTAGTCTGAATCTACGAACTGCGTTCGATCCCATGCAACCGCCTGCAACCGCCTGCAACCGCCTGCAACCGCCACTCCTGCACTGATGAGGGTAGAAAACCCGAAACGACGTCATATATAGGTATAAAACACTTTAATATTTAAATATATATATATATACATATAAATAAATAAATATATATAATAGATTTATTTACACAAACATCTGGCTACATGTCATAACACGTTTCAACTGAAGCTCTTTCTTTTATGTAATTAATTAATCTATATATATATATATATATAGAAAAGTGAAGCTGTCGATCATAGTTGGGAGGGGGGCAATGGCTCCCTTTTCTTTAGCTACTACACAATGTGACCGCCTGCAACCACCACTCCTGCACTGATGAGGGTAGAAAACCCGAAATATATATATATATATATATATATATATATAACAATATTTGGTAGAAATTTACACAGAAGGGGATACAGTAGCCCAGCACCTGTCCAAATTCACCTTGAATTGCTGCGTTGTTGGCAAATTTATTACCGCTCTTGCAAGGTCCAGAGATCCTGATTGAGAAGGCTGCCCTCCTCCGGTTTAATTGAAATCGGCGGTGAAATAGTTTCTTGTGGTGTCCGCATAGACCTCTTTTCTGAATAATAGGTCCTGAGATATATCGTAACGATCATTGAGGAGATTGTAGACCAAACTGAGATCACTGCATAATTGTCGGCACTCAAGGGAGAAAAGGTTAAGTTTCTTGAGCCGGCTTTCATAGGGCAGATCCTGTAGACCCTGCAGCATTTGAGTATTGATTTACTCCTCTCCAGGAGTTAGGCACAAGGCCAGTTTTTATCTTACTCCCACAAGTAAGATGTGACCCAAGGTCGGGTCGGGAAAGTGGGGTTTAAAAATTGCTTGTGCAGCCCCGTCGGCATTTCCCGGTAGGGGCACCTCAGGCAGTAAGCAATAAACTTACTCCTCCTCAAAGAGGGGAGGCGAAGCCTGGGAGAGTGGACCCCCTAGAACTGCACCGGGACAGACCCATAGACCGGCGTAAATCAAGCCCGAAGGCCAATACAATACAAGTCTATGGGGTGCAGTATCCATCGGAACAGATACTACACTTTGATCTTAGCCAAAAGGCCAAGAACATTTGAGTAGCCAACGTACCCGGCTTTGTACTGGAATCTTTTTTTTTTTCATTTTGTTTTGAATTTCTTTTTCCAAATTGCTCAAACGTTACCGTAAAGAGAGATAAAGATGTATGGATGACACATCTATTTCATCTTCGATTGTTCAATGCAAGGTGTACTCGATAAAAACATGTTTATTTTTCTTTCCTTAAGCCAGGCTTTTCAAAGATTAAAATCTTATTACCAGAGGAATTACATAGATTGATAAGTTGGCAGTGGAATAGCCAAAATTCACACTCTTACTTTCCATTACTTTATATTGTTTCTTCAATTTTTCAAATTTTGAATTTTGGCTATTCCATTGTCAAGTTATCAATCTATGTCATTCCTCTGATGATAAGATTTTAATCTTTGAAAAGCCTGGCTTAAGGAAAGAAAAATAAACATGTTTTTATCGAGTACACCTTGCATTAAACAATCGAAGATGAAATAGATTTGTCATTCGTACATCTTTATCTCTCTTCCTTCATTTATCTTTATAATTGCTCTACCTTGTATATTGAGCTTAAACCATTTCACTATAGGTTCAATTCTCTAAAAGTATACTTTTAGTTTCATATTTTATATATATATATATATATATATATATATATATATATATATATATATATATATATATATAAATATTTATTTTTATCTAGATATGTATATGTTTCATCCTTTCAGGAATCGTCAGTGTAGAGAACATTATTTATACCGGTCACTGGACTCGAACCCCAGAACATGAGTCATGTTTCAAACGCAAATTCCGACGTCTTAACCCACACAGCCGTTATCAACAACCCGGTAAATCAGCGAGAGATTAAACTTATTTGAAGGCAGCCGTCGTCAAAGTGTTCGACTACTGAAAGGAACATGCATTTCATTCTCCCCGCATGGTCTGCATGTCTCTATAAAATGGAGTCTTTAACAACTTAAATGTAAGCGTGGATCTTAGCATATTCTCTAAGACACAATATCTTACTAAGCTAAGGTCCGCGGCCCTACATTAGTATTTGAATATGTTCATAAGTATGGACGAAGACAAAAAGTTAAAGCGTTCATGGTTAATGGAAATATGAGAAATAACTTAAAAACCAAATCACGATGCAAAAAGTTTGTTTTTTTCAAATAAATAAAAACAATATTATAAATCAAATATTTCGGCCTTAACAGGTCCTTTTCAATGATATATAGACAATTTTTTTCTCATTTCGTTTTATCCTAAAATGATGTTTAAACGGAAATTTAACCTCAGCACTCTCCACATCTCCGCTTTTACGTAATTCCATAATAAAACTGAAAAAAATACGAGAAACCACTATTCAAAAAGGACACAAAGTTTGAAGTTGGGTCACCATTTTGTGGAGAAGAAGGAGTGTCGCTTTTTGTAGGAGAAAAGAGTTGTAGGTTTCGTTTGGTGGGAAGAAAAAGTGTTTGTTTTTTTTAACATATTTCACCCCAAACAAGGCAGGCCGCCACTGGAGACATAGGGGCTACTGAGAATTAGGGTGTAGGTTTTTGGTGTCATCCTGAGTTGGGAGCTGTGTAGCGAGATGTCTGTTTACATTGCTTGTCGGTACAGTTGGGGAAACAGGGAGCAGGGAGCGAGTTCCAGAGGCCGGCAGCACAAGGAAAGAAGCTATTGGAGTAGAAGGCTCTCCGGCATCTGGGAATGGATGGGATTTTGCTGATTGTCGAGTTGGTCTAGTGTATTTACGTCGAGGGGCACCAGAGCAGCCAGTTCATCGGAGCACAATCCATTGAAGTATTTGTAAAACAAGCACAAGGATGTAACATTGCGGCGATGGGACAGGGGCTGGAACTTGGTGGATAGTGGGGGACCTTTTTGGACCTTGTCTAAGAGGGAGAGACTAGTGGATGATGCACCAGTCCAGATGTGGCAACAATACTCCATGCATGGGCGGATGGTGGCTTTGTAGAGATATAGGATACTGTCATGTTAGGGTTAGGGTTAGTGTTAGAGATATCTTTAGCTTGTTTATAAGGGCAAACTTTTCCATTACAATTTAAATTAATTTTATTCATAGTTTCATTCACAAACAGTAGTGAATAGAGAAGAGTTCATATATCAGAGAAAACTTGTATGAGGAAGTCCGTACGTACGTTGAAGTCATGTAGTCATGTTCGATTTTTGAGTCCACAGGCTTTGGTGTGGACACACCAAAGCCTGTGGACTCGGCGGGAAGGTTACAGGCCAAGAGAGAAGTTCTGTGGTCGGTCTGAACAGCGTGGATGAGTTGTTAACAGTGCCTCTCATGGCTTTGAAAGAGGAATTAAACAGTAGGCGATCCCTTGTATAATCTCCTGTCAGGTGCTCAGCTCTCCTGAGAGATGGCTTCTGATTGGGCAAACCAGATAGGAAGTTAAATGCTTGCACCAATCAGTGCTAAGCTAAGAAATTAAGCACAGATTCGAAATCGTTATGGCGGCTCGTTGTAGCCGCGTTTTTGTTGTTGCATGTAGTACTGCTGCTAACGGAATAAAAAAAATGAATAAAGACATGAAATTAAATTGAATTAAATTTGATGGAACATGAAAATATTTTAAATTTGGAAAAAAGTTTATTCAAAAATTATTTTCTCCAGCTTTTTTGTTAAGTTGCCTTTTTTCCGCTGATGATGATTCGACGAAGAGTCGAACACCATTCATGCTACATATGAAACATGCATTAATTTTTTTGGTTTTTACACAAAAAAAAAAATCATTAGAAAAATTGAAAAAGATAAGAAAGGGAATAATTAAGCAGAGAATTCTGCTATTTTTAACAATGCTAGCTTAAATGAAATGATGCTGCCTAAATACGCACAATATATATATATATATATATATATATATATTAATTATTTATTACCTACAGACATCGATGTTTCATGCTAACACAATATATAATTTTCGCTCTTCTGGCTAGATGTGATGGGATTCAGTCTTATTTTGCTCAATTCGGATTTAACGGGTTTTCTAATTAAACAACGAATTTGGATTTGACTTGGGTTGCACATGTCGGGATTTCGGAACTTTGATTGGACTTTTTGTATTATTTTGATTGATTTATTTATCATTAACATTGAATATGGACACATTTCGCGACTGGATAACTTTGCCGGCCCCTTCAATTTCACGTATTTGGACTGCTGTTTGTATCTTGGAGTAATGTCCTTCCTGATTATGCTTCTCAACTTGTATGACCTGGATGGACTGTATGGATTCAACAAAAGTATGTTTTTGGATTGATATGTTTGATGTTATGTATTTTTATGTATTTGTGTATATAATTTTATATATTTTCAAAGCGTAATTTTATTGCCTGTAGTAGTATAACTGCGGTAATGGTCCTCTGAAGAGAAGAATTATCTTTGAAAACTCATGAGCTAAGGACTTAAGGATGCTTTGCATGAACTTTGAATTCTAATAAAATTTGATTGACACCTTATTTTATTACTTCATTTTATATTATAATATTAATGCTCTATCCAGTATATTGAGCTTCAGTTTTTTATCCGGATGTTTCACTAATTATAAGATATTAGTTGACGCTTATATCTTTTGTTGGATTGCTTCATATATATATATATATATATATATATATATATATATATATATATATATATATTAATTATTTATTACCTACAGACATCGATGTTTCATGCTAACACAATTTTCAGTGCAGGAAGTTAATTCTCAACGGTCGGCGGGCTCGAACTCTGATCACAAATCGCCACTGATTCGCAGTCAAGAGCGTTATATATATATATATATATATATATATATATATATATATATATATATATATATATATATATAAACTTTACATATGCCAATCAGTATGATCTGAGCTGGTTATGGTTTTTAAAAAAACTAGAGAGAGAGAGAGAGAGATAGATAGATAGAGAGAGTGGAGAAAGAGAGAGAGATAGAGAGATAGAAAGAGAGAGAGACAGAGACAGCGAGAAAGAGAGAGAGAGAGAAAGAGAGAGAGAAGGGGAGAGAAGCAGTCTGGGAAGAAAGTGTGTTCAAATAGTAATGAGAGTTTGCGGATGTGTGGAGAGAGAGAGACTAAAAGAGAAAGACAGATACAGAGAGATACAGAGAGAGACAGACAGACAGAGAAAGAGAGAGGGAGGAAGAGAGAAAGAGATAGAGAAAGAGAGAGAGAGAGATGATTGTGACCTACTACAAATATAATCAAGGTCAATAAAATGCCTAAAAAAGAACCTGAGTTTTCATTATTTTTTCGAGTGATAAAAAAACCCGATGTCAAATTTAAACTCTATCGTAAAGGTCAGAATAAGTAAAATAACGACTTTTTGTGGGGATTTTAGGTCAATAAAATGGTGTCACCTCGATGGACCCAATAAATGTCACATCATGTTAAACAAAATAACTTTCTCTCAAACACGTGACCCAACGCTTGAGGTAGTTCACAAAAACACTAAATGAGAACATTTAGGTTGCATTCGGTTAACCCTCTACCCGGCAACGTCCCCGCGTGGGGACATTGATTTGCCATGTTCTTAGGTTTTAAAAAATGACTTGGGTAATAGGCCAGTACCAAGGCATCGCATTGCATTTTGGGCCATTTCCTGACAAGCTATATCCTATGCATTTCACTTTGAAACATTATAAAACAATTTTAGAACAATTCATTTCCGCTGTACTAAGTTTTTCCTCTCAGAAACGTAAATTCTTCGTTAAACTATTGAGGTTGTTCAGAGAGTCAAATCCAATTCCGTATGTTGTCGTACTTGTAAGATTGGGTGCACAAGACGTGCGGTGGAATTACTGAGAGAGGATAACCAGTTTGTGTGCAAGACGTGTAAGACGATGGAGATGGATGAGAATTCAGATGTGGAGAAAGTATATCTGGATGGCGGAGATATTAAACTTGTCGAGAGCTTTTGTTATCTTGTTGATATCATTTGAGCACAGGGTGGAGCAGGTGCTAAGAGTTAGGAGTGGATAGAGTAAGTTCAGGGAACTTCTGCCATTACTAACCAGCAGAGCGTTACCACTGTCGACCAAGGGAAGAATCTATCAGGCATGTGCATACAGTGTGATGATGTATGGAAGTGAAATCTAGTTAGTGTGGGTTGAGGACATGCGTTGCATGGAGATAAATGATATAAGAATGATACGATGGATGTGTAATGTGAGTCTTAAAGACAGGCATAGATCTGATGACCTCAGAGGAAGATTAAATCTGAACAGCATAGGAAGATACGTGCAGAACAGGAGACTTCGATGGTATGGCCAGGGTGAAAGAATGGATGAGAGTTCTTAGATTAGTAGATGTAGAACAGTTGACGTAGCAGGGTCAGTTCACAGGGGAAGGTCAAGGAAAACGTGGGAGGGAGTGATAAAAATTGACTTGAGAGAAAGAGGGATAAATAAAGACCTGGTCAGAGATAGTTTAGTTTGGAAATCAATTTCTAAAAGCCTTCCAACACATGCCAGCATGTAAAACAGATGATGACGATGACGATGACGACAATGATGATGATGATGATGATGATGATGATGATGATGATGATGATGGTGCTGCTGCTGCAATGCCCTTATCTCAAATTTTTCCTGATTCCGATATAATTACAGATTCCATTCTAAATTCCCGATTCCAATACAATTATCGATTCCGATTCTTTTTAAATCTCTAAATTAGATTTTTTTTTGTTTTCTGATTACCTTAAAACCCCATGTTATATGTGCCTATATTTTCGCAAATGTAAAAATACGCTTGTGATCAGGCTATAGAATTTTGGTTTTACTAGTAATTTAAAAATCAATAAATATTTATCATTTTCTCATTAGTACCAGAAATGGAAAATTAAGTTTTAAACAAAAGCAAACAAAAAAAAAAAAAAAAAAGAATCGTTTTTGGGATCGGAAAATAAGCACACATTTTTCCGATTCCGACTCCGATAACACAAAAACTTCCAATTTTTCCGATTCCCAATTCCGACGAATCGTCCCAACACTAGTGCATACGTATTGACTTTTCGAGATTTCTTTTCTAACAGACAATGACGACAACTTTGAAATGTTAACCTTTTAACTCAAATGAAATGTAATAATCAAATGTTAACAATTACTAAACAAAATTGATATTGTCTAGAGATCAACAAGCATTTATGATTGGATAGTATGTTAAACAGTTTGATTTTTAAATTCATACGAGACATACTCGTGCCCCGTTGGGTCACAGCCACTACCAATTCTACTTTGATTTCATTCGAAATTCATAAACTGTGACGTATCTTTAAAGACATTCGTCTTATGGATAACGTTAGACAGAGCTTTTCGTAACAGAATTGAGCACTCCCGGCAGTCGATAATGTGAATGTAAAAATATATAAACATTATAATTTCTCTTGCTTCCACAGTGAGTATAATAGCTTAGGGGTAATCTATTAGTAGGGTTTCAAATCTCAGCGTGAGACATTCATCACGTCTAGCCATATTGAAGAAACAACTCTATGTAGATAACTCTCCTAGAAAACCCTTTAGATGGGCACTGTAAGTGTAGTATTAACACAGCATGACGTCACTGAAGATGGAATTTATTCCGAAATATAAGATTAATGTAAAAAAAATATATACATATAAATTAATCTCGCATTGTTAATGGCTTACATATCAATTTTATTAACATATCCAACAATGCTTTAAATGGACGACCAACCAATACTACTTTTTTATATATATGTATATATGTATATATATATGTATATGTATATATATATATATATATATATATATATATATATATATATGTGTGTGTGTGTGTATGTATATGTATATATGTATATATATATTATATATATATGTACATATATATGTATGTATATATATATATTACTAATATATCACTATTTATTAAGGCCAAAAGCCACTCGAGGATAAGCGTTAATGAGATGGAATGATTATCAGAACTTTATGAGAGGATTTAGGATGATTACTGAAATATATGTGTGTGTATGCATGTATTAATCTATCTATCTCTACATTTGTATATATATATGTGAATATATATATATATGTGAATATATATATATGTGTGTGAATATATATATATATATGTGAATATATATATATATATGTGTGAATATATATATATATGTGAATATATATATATGTGAATATATTCTAATGCCGGAATCAGCCTGTTGACAAACATATATACTATAAGTAATAACTACGTTTTATATACGGAAAAAAAAACAACAAAAAAAACAAAAACAAAAACAAAAAAAAAACAAATAACAATAATAGTAAACATATAAATAAAAATAAAAATTAAATAAATAGAAACAACAGACAATTACATATATATATGGGTGTATATATATATATATATATTTAAAAAAATAAATAAATAAATAAATAAATAAAATGAATCTATTTAGTTTTCCTCTGAATACTTTACTCTGAACACTTCCGGTTTAACCCCCCAGCGCTCCTGGCATTTTCTCGGTACCCGGGATTTTTCTTTTATTTATTTTTGACAAGGAGAGGAAGAAGAAAAAAAAAAAAAAATCTCTCGAAATATCAAATTGATTCTTGACAATCCGGACATTACAAACTAACACCCTTGCTGTCTAGAAAAATAAACAAACCTTTCGATCTATATCCGACTTATTTCGGTTTTGTTCTGTTTTTGTTCTTCACAGCTTCCAGCAACCCGGATCTTCGCATTGCCTTAAACCTTTTTAAAAACTCTTATGAATATATATATATATATGTGAATATATATATATATATGTGAATATATATATATATGTGAATATATATATATGTGAATATATATATATATATGTGAATATATATATATATGTGAATATATATATATATATATATATGTGAATATATATATGTATATAACTGAAAGCAATTTTAAGTTCACAAAATATCTATTATTTAAAAAAAAAATTGTAATTTATTAAAGAAAAATGTAATTTTTTTTTTTTTTAAATTTAATCTATTTATCTCTACCGAAAATAATCTATGAAATATATTTAAACTGGTTTAGTGGAAACTCTATTATGCTGAAATAAAGTCGACTGCTTATTTAATGGACAAAAAAGAATGTAGGTGATCATTCAAAGGAAAATTCTATAACTTACTTGTATATGATATTTATATTACCTACTTATTTGCTATACAAATAAAATAATTAATAAATAGTCATGGTTTTATTTATATAAAGAAGCTGACTTTTCTTTTTTTAGGTCAATCATAAAAGAAATTCTCCACTTAATCTGAAGTTTGACACAGATAGAGAAATGTGGAAAATTCTTTTTGTCAATTTCGCAAGGGGATGGTCCTGTTTAGATCATAAACAAAAAATGGCCCCAGTCTAAGAAACTTCCTATTTATCATCAGAAAATCTGAAAGAAACCCAAGCGAACTAAATTATATTTGAGTCAATAAAATAGTGGAAGAAAAAACAAACAAATAAGGTTAGTCCGAATCAAATAGCGATTGCTATTTGTGTCTGATTTTGAAAATCTGAAAGGAACCCAAGCGAACTAAATTATATTTGAGTCAATAACATAGTGGGAAAAAAACAAACAAATAAGGTTAGTCTGAATCAAACAGCGATTGCTATTTGGGTCTGATTTTGAAAATCTGAAAGAAACTGAAGCGAACTAAATTATATTTGAGTCAATAACATAGTGGGAAAAAAACAAACAAATAAGGTTAGTCTGAATCAAACAGCGATTGCTATTTGGGTCTGATTTTGAAAATCTGAAAGAAACTGAAGCGAACTAAATTATATTTGAGTCAATAACATAGTGGAAGAAAAAACAAACAAATAAGGTTAGTCTGAATCAAACAGCGATTGCTATTTGGGTCTGATTTTGAAAATCTGAAAGAAACTGAAGCGAACTAAATTATATTTGAGTCAATAACATAGTGGAAGAAAAAACAAACAAATAAGGTTAGTCTGAATCAAACAGCGATTGCTATTTGGGTCTGATTTTGAAAATCTGAAAGAAACTCAAGCGAACTAAATTATATTTGAGTCAATAACATAGTGGAAGAAAAAACAAACAAATAAGGTTAGTCTGAATCAAACAGCGATTGCTATTTGGGTCTGATTTTGAAAATCTGAAAGAAACTGAAGCGAACTAAATTATATTTGAGTCAATAACATAGTGGAAGAAAAACAAACAAATAAGGTTAGTCTGAATCAAACAGCGATTGCTATTTGGGTCTGATTTTGAAAATCTGAAAGAAACTGAAGCGAACTAAATTATATTTGAGTCAATAACATAGTGGGAAAAAAACAAACAAATAAGGTTAGTCTGAATCAAACAGCGATTGCTATTTGGGTCTGATTTTGAAAATCTGAAAGAAACTGAAGCGAACTAAATTATATTTGAGTCAATAACATAGTGGGAAAAAAACAAACAAATAAGGTTAGTCTGAATCAAACAGCGATTGCTATTTGGGTCTGATTTTGAAAATCTGAAAGAAACTGAAGCGAACTAAATTATATTTGAGTCAATAACATAGTGGAAGAAAAACAAACAAATAAGGTTAGTCTGAATCAAACAGCGATTGCTATTTGGGTCTGATTTTGAAAATCTGAAAGAAACTGAAGCGAACTAAATTATATTTGAGTCAATAACATAGTGGAAGAAAAACAAACAAATAAGGTTAGTCTGAATCAAACAGCGATTGCTATTTGGGTCTGATTTTGAAAATCTGAAAGAAACTGAAGCGAACTAAATTATATTTGAGTCAATAACATAGTGGGAAAAAAACAAACAAATAAGGTTAGTCTGAATCAAACAGCGATTGCTATTTGGGTCTGATTTTGAAAATCTGAAAGAAACTGAAGCGAACTAAATTATATTTGAGTCAATAACATAGTGGAAGAAAAACAAACAAATAAGGTTAGTCTGAATCAAACAGCGATTGCTATTTGGGTCTGATTTTGAAAATCTGAAAGAAACTGAAGCGAACTAAATTATATTTGAGTCAATAACATAGTGGAAGAAAAAACAAACAAATAAGGTTAGTCTGAATCAAACAGCGATTGCTATTTGGGTCTGATTTTGAAAATCTGAAAGAAACTGAAGCGAACTAAATTATATTTGAGTCAATAACATAGTGGAAGAAAAAACAAACAAATAAGGTTAGTCTGAATCAAACAGCGATTGCTATTTGGGTCTGATTTTGAAAATCTGAAAGAAACTGAAGCGAACTAAATTATATTTGAGTCAATAACATAGTGGGAAAAAAACAAACAAATAAGGTTAGTCTGAATCAAACAGCGATTGCTATTTGGGTCTGATTTTGAAAATCTGAAAGAAACTGAAGCGAACTAAATTATATTTGAGTCAATAACATAGTGGAAGAAAAAACAAACAAATAAGGTTAGTCTGAATCAAACAGCGATTGCTATTTGGGTCTGATTTTGAAAATCTGACAAGATAAATTTATGCTAGATATTCACGGATCAAATTTAAATCCTTTTCCGTTTGGATGCAATGATCACATTTGCTAATTATAGAAAGAAAATTCTCTAATATGTAATGGATATCTGCATGGATATCTAGATGGATATCTAGATGGATATCTATACAACACACTCAAATTTGTATGCGGCGAGGCCAATGATATTTAAAGGTCATTATAACATTGGCGACAATCTGTAGCAAATAAAAACGGATTTTATCTATTTTTGCGCTGACTACTTATCAATGCCAATTACCAGTCAAGGATGAGAGTTAATGAGATGGAATGATTATCAGCCGAAAAATGAGGAGCATTATGGGAGTACTAACATTGATCAGTGAAATGAACTAAGTTTGGTTTCTCAATTTTCAAAGTTTATCATTTCAACAACGTTTCAAACTGTAGTAACACTTATTTCATATATAGTTTCCGTTGGCCGAGTGGATATGGCGACTGCTTGCAGATTCTAGGCTGACTCTGTGAACCGGGTTCGCGCCTCCCGACCATCTAACATTGTTACTTTCCTGCACTGATGAGAGCAATAAGCTTGAAACGCTAGCGTCTGTAGGTATTGATAATTTAACATTTATTTACTATTTTCTCTTGATGTAAATAGACAGGTACCACTGAGTAATTAGCCTATCGAACAATCGGATATCTTGATGTAAGAATACAATTTGGTGGACTACTTCTAGCACATATATATATATATATATATATATATATATATATATATATATATATATATATATATATATATATGTATATATATTTAGGCAAACATTATTAAATAACACGGAGTGGTTTTGTTTGATGCGACTTTTTTTTATTTTTTCAATTTTCCGAAAAAATAAAATAAAAAATAAAAAATAAAAATAAAATAAAAATAAATAAATAAAAAATAAAAAAATAAAAAAAGTCGCATCAAACAAAACCACTCCGTGTTATTTAATAATGTTTGCCTAAATGAAAATATGCTGCCTAAATACACACAATATATATATATATATACACACGGCACAATCACGTTGACACACCGGTTCCCGTTAGATCACCGAAGTTAAGCGGCGTCGAGCCTGGCCAGTACTAAATGGGTGACCATTTGGGAATACCAGGTGCTGTATGTGCTCTCTGCTTATCTCGGCATTGTTTCCAGTCGTCTTGTATTACTACTTGCCATCAGGAGAGCGGTTGTTGGGGATTGCGCAACCCTTGCAATTACAAATTCACGCGCGGGCAGCCTCTGGCGGGGCACTCATACGTCGAAATCGACGGGAGAGTCCATCCATCATATATATATATATATATATATATATATATATATATATATATATATATATATATATATGTATATATATGTATATATATTGTGTGTATTTAGGCAGCAAGTTTTCATTTAGGCAAACGTTGTTGAATAGCACGGAGTGTTTCTGCTTTGTGATCTTTTTAAAAATTTTTTCCATCTTCCGAACGGTCAACTTCGTACCTCGATCAAACTGGTGTATGAAGTTTCCGTAGTTTTGTTGTTCCATCTTCTTTGCGAGTACTTTCGATTTGATATCCTCAAATCATCTTCAGGCGTGTTAGTGTGAAAAAAAAAAAAAAAGAAAAATGAATAAATAGAATAAATAAATTAAAATAAAAAGTAAAGACAATCTCTTTTCCTCTCTTTACATTCTATAAATACATATTCTTTTTTCACACTAACACGCCTGAAGATGATTTGAGGATATCAAATCGAAAATACTCGCAAGGAAGATGGAACAACAAAACTACGGAAACTTCATACACCAGTTTGATCGAGGTACGAAGTTGACCATTCGGAAGATGGAAAAAATTAATTGCAAACCAGCACGATACAATATAACAAAGAAAGTCCATGTACACCAGACATGTCAAACTCGTGGTTCCCCAATTGTTATGTGGGTCCATTTGCATTGTTGTGAAGGCCTATGACCCTTGGAAAAAAAGAAGAGCTGAGTAATTGATATTTCTTTGGTTTCATTTGTAAAACAAGTTGCTAGTCATATTTAAAAAAACAAAACAACAAAAAACTCATTGTTACTGACTCTTCCTGCATGATGGACTTGTATGCAGCTGCACTGATTTGCCGTTTACTTTTTTTGCAAATAAACTCACTTGAATTGTAAATAAAAAATTTTATTTTATTTTTCCGCTCCTAACATTCGTTTTTTTAAAAATATATATCATTTTTTTTTTTTAATATATATCATTTTTTTTAAATATATATCATTTTTTTGTGATATATATAATTTGTTTTTTAATATATATAATTATTTTTTTGTAATATATATAATTTTTTTTTAATATATATAATTTTTAAAAATTTATTTTATTATATATAATTTTTTTTTAATATATATAATTTTTTTTTAATATATATAAATTTTTTTTAATATATATAATTTTTTTTTAATATATATAATTTTTTTTTTAAATATATATAATTTTTTTTTTTTTAATATATATAATTTTTTTTTTAAATATATATAATTTTTTTTTTTTAAATATATATAATTTTTTTTTTTTTTAATATATATAATTAAAACATTTCTCAATCATGAACGATACTCGCATGTTACCAAGTCGGATTTTAGTGAAAAAAAAAAAAAATTCCGATAAACATTATCAAACACTCACTTCTTCTGTAACTTGTAGACACTAGAAGGCGTACCAAGGAAACAAAAGATTTGATCACTGCTTCATGTTACTAAATATTAGTTTTTGGGTACGAATTCTGAAACTATTAGCGAATCAAAACTGTACTTGATGTGAATATACTACTTGTGTATCCTCGTCTCAACCAAGGCGATTAGAATTCCTACTTGGTATTTTCCCAACAGAAAGGATTGTTCGTTCTCTGTCTGTCTGGGGTATGGTTTGGTGCAGTTTTAGGGAGTCCATCTTTCCAGGCTTTGCCTTATAACCCTTTGAGAAGAGGCTAGTTTATTGCTACCATTGCCGACGGGGCTGTCCAGGCAATTTTTGTTCAGCCAGAGTGCTGTTCCTCTAGGGCGCGGGTTTCAAATCCCACTTTCTCACCTTGTGTCTAATCTTCTCGCTGTGGGAGGGAGATAAATAAACCAACAGAAGTTGGACTCTGCGGTGTGCACTGAAACAGTAATAATTCTACTTTTTTTCTATGGAAGAACAAATTAGAAAAACAAAAACAAAAGGGTAGGTGAAGCGCTTTTTAGCCTTGGTAGCCAATCATCTAGAGATGGTGTCTCGATAAAAACACTGGTCCCCATCACCTCACTGGGTAGGCGGCAGGAAGAGCATTCAGCCTATAAAAATCTTGCTTCAAATCAATAAATGACTCCAAAAGAAAATCAATTAAATTTCAGGCTACGTCCAGGTGGTCATCGAGAATGGTAGGATTTGAGTTGAGATCCAACATTCGGCTTCACTTCATAATTCAGATGACAATCAAATCCTAAATTCGGCTTTGCCTCCCATTTTTACCTAAATTCGTTACTTTGATCTATAGATTTTAGTCAAACTGGTAGTTTAAGATCAATAAATATTTATCATTTTATCATTAGTACCAGCAATAGAAAATTAAGTTTTGAACAAAAAAAATTGAAGGAATAGTTTTTGGAATCGGAAATCAGGCTCAAATCTTTTCGATTCCGATAACCCCAAAAATTCTAATTTTTTTTGATTCCCAATTCCGATTTCGAGTCTGATTAATCGTCCCAACAATAATCATGTTTCCACTTTTAAAATATTCTAAACAAGAGACAATGGACATAATTTGATTTGATTCATTAAACAATTACAAACTTTAAAAAAACGAAACTATAACCTAACTTGCCTGAGTACCAATGAAAATAAAAATTAAAACGTTAACACGGGACGTCTTTCCTGTACACTACAACGTGGTCGTCATTAAATCTAATGCCAACAGATTCTTGTCATACACCGTCCTCATGAGTGGTCAAATCTTAATCATTCCCTTCACCAGCTTACAATCCTCTCACAGTCAAAATGGCTACTATTTATGGATTGGTTTTTATTATATGATCACCACGTATCAAAATATTATTGTGCGCAGTATTTTTGTTGTACTCGCGCTGTAAACAAAGACAATTGCGAAAAACAGTTGGAATTCCAATTATCTCCCTTGAAAATAATTCAAAATATTTCAAGAAACGTTTTGCTAATTTATCCTTTTTATTATTTAATCACTTCAATTAATTACTGTTAATATCAACAAAACTATTGAATATATATAGGGAAAATAGCGAACAAAAATTAGATGTATATAAAACAAAACACTAATTTATTATAAACAGTTTAAAAAATGATTATGCAAATTAGACGTACAGAATCTTCCGTTTGGATCTTTAATCTCTAGTATATATACAGTATTTTTAATCCTTAATCTCTACTATATATACAGTATTTTTAATCTTTAATCTCTAGTATATATACAGTATTTTTAATCTTTAATCTTTAGTATATATACAGTATTTTTAATCTTTAATCTCAAGTATATATACAGTATTTTTAATCTTTAATCTCTAGTATATATACAGTATTTTTAATCTTTAATCTCTGGTATATATACAGTATTTTTAATCTTTAATCTCTAGCATATATACAGTATTTTTTATCTTTAATCTCTAGTATATATACAGTATTTTTAATCTATAATCTCTACTATATATACAGTATTTTAATCTTTAATCTCTAGTATATATACAGTATTTTTAATCTTTAATCTCTAGTATATATACAGTATTTTAATCTTTAATCTCTAGTATATATACAGTATTTTAATCTTTAATCTCTGGTATATATATACAGTATTTTTAATCTTTAATCTCTTGTATATATACAGTATTTTTAATCTTTAATCTCTACTATATATACAATATTTTTAATCTTTAATCTCGACTATATATATAGTATTTTTAATCTTTAATCTCTAGTATATATACAGTATTTTAATCTTTAATCTCGACTATATATACAGTATTTTTAATCTTTAATCTCTACTATATATACAGTATTTTCAATCTTTAATCTCTAGTATATATACAGTATTTTTAATCTTTAATCTCTAGTATATATACAGTATTTTTAATCTTTCATCTCTAGTATATATACAGTATTTTTAATCTTTAATCTCTAGTATATATACAGTATTTTAATCTTTAATCTCTAGTATATATACAGTATTCTAATCTTTAATCTCTAGTATATATACAGTATTTTAATCTTTAATCTCTGGGATATATATACAGTATTTTTAATCTTTAATCTCTAGTATATATACAGTATTTTTAATCTTTAATCTCTAGTATATATGCAGTATTTTTAATCTTTAATCTTTGGTATATATACAGTATTTTTAATCTTTAATCTCTAGTATATATACAGTATTTTAATCTTTAATATCTAGTATATATACAGTATTTTTAATCTTTAATCTCTAGTATATATACAGTATTTTTAATCTTTAATCTCTAGTATATATACAGTATTTTTAATCTTTACTCTCTAGTATATATACAGTATTTTTAATCTTTAATCTCTAGTATATATACAGTATTTTTAATCTTTAATCTCTACTATATATACAGTATTTTAATCTTTAATCTCTAGTATATATACAGTATTTTTAATCTTTAATCTCTACTATATATACAGTATTTTTAATCTTTAATCTCTAGTATATATACAGTATTTTTAATCTTTAATCTCTAGTATATATACAGTATTTTTAATCTTTAATCTCTAGTATATATACAGTATTTTTAATCTTTACTCTCTAGTATATATACAGTATTTTTAATCTTTAATCTCTAGTATATATACAGTATTTTTAATCTTTAATCTCTAGTATATATACAGTATTTTTAATCTTTAATCTCTAGTATATATACAGTATTTTTAATCTTTAATCTCTAGTATATATACAGTATTTTTAATCTTTAATCTCTAGTATATATACAGTATTTTAATCTTTAATCTCTAGTATATATACAGTATTTTTAATCTTTAATCTCTAGTATATATACAGTATTTTAATCTTTAATCTCTGGAATATATATACAGTATTTTTAATCTTTAATCTCTAGTATATATACAGTATTTTTAATCTTTAATCTCTAGTATATATGCAGTATTTTAAATCTTTAATCTCTAGTATATATACAGTATTTTTAATCTTTAATCTCTAGTATATATACAGTATTTTTAATCTTTAATCTCTAGTATATATACAGTATTTTTAATCTTTAATCTCTTGTATATATACAGTATTTTTAATCTTTAATCTCTAGTATATATACAGTATTTTTAATCTTTAATCTCGACTATATATATAGTATTTTTAATCTTTAATCTCTAGTATATATACAGTATTTTAATCTTTAATCTCTAGTATATATACAGTATTTTTTATCTTTAATCTCTAGTATATATACAGTATTTTTAATCTTTAATCTCTGGTATATATACAGTATTTTTTATCTTTAATCTCTACTATATATACAGTATTTTTAATCTTTAATCTCTAGTATATATACAGTATTTTTAATCTTTAATCTCTAGTATATATACAGTATTTTTAATCTTTAATCTCTACTATATATACAGTATTTTCAATCTTTAATCTCTAGTATATATACAGTATTTTTAATCTTTAATGTCTAGTATATATACAGTATTTTTAATCTTTAATCTCTAGTATATATACAGTATTTTTAATCTTTAATCTCTAGTATATATACAGTATTTTAATCTTTAATCTCTAGTATATATACAGTATTTTTAATCTTTAATCTCTAGTATATATACAGTATTTTAATCTTTAATCTTTGGTATATATATATACAGTATTTTTAATCTTTAATCTCTAGTATATATACAGTATTTTTAATCTTTAATCTCTAGTATATATACAGTATTTAAATCTTTAATCTCTAGTATATATACAGTATTTTTAATCTTTAATCTCTAGTATATATACAGTATTTTAATCTTTAATCTCTGGTATATATATACAGTATTTTTAATCTTTAATCTCTAGTATATATACAGTATTTTTAATCTTTAATCTCTTGTATATATGCAGTATTTTAAATCTTTAATCTCTAGTATATATACAGTATTTTTAATCTTTAATCTCTAGTATATATACAGTATTTTTAATCTTTAATCTCTAGTATATATACAGTATTTTTAATCTTTAATCTCTTGTATATATACAGTATTTTTAATCTTTAATCTCTAGTATATATACAGTATTTTTAATCTTTAATCTCGACTATATATATAGTATTTTTAATCTTTAATCTCTAGTATATATACAGTATTTTAATCTTTAATCTCTAGTATATATACAGTATTTTTAATCTTTAATCTCTAGTATATATACAGTATTTTTAATCTTTAATCTCTGGTATATATACAGTATTTTTTTATCTTTAATCTCTACTATATATACAGTATTTTTAATCTTTAATCTCTAGTATATATACAGTATTTTTAATCTTTAATCTCTACTATATATACAATATTTTTAATCTTTAATCTCGACTATATATATAGTATTTTTAATCTTTAATCTCTAGTATATATACAGTATTTTAATCTTTAATCTCGACTATATATACAGTATTTTTAATCTTTAATCTCTAGTATATATACAGTATTTTTAATATTTAATCTCTAGTATATATACAGTATTTTTAATCTTTAATCTCTACTATATATACAGTATTTTTAATCTTTAATCTCTAGTATATATACAGTATTTTTAACTTTTAATCTCTAGTATATATACTGTATTTTTAATTTTTAATCTCTACTATATATACAGTATTTTCAATCTTTAATCTCTAGTATATATACAGTATTTTTAATCTTTAATCTCTAGTATATATACAGTATTTTAAATCTTTAATCTCTAGTATATATACAGTATTTTTAATCTTTAATCTCTAGTATATATACAGTATTTTAATCTTTAATCTCTAGTATATATACAGTATTCTAATCTTTAATCTCTAGTATATATACAGTATTTTAATCTTTAATCTCTGGGATATATATACAGTATTTTTAATCTTTAATCTCTAGTATATATACAGTATTTTTAATCTTTAATCTCTAGTATATATGCAGTATTTTTAATCTTTAATCTTTGGTATATATACAGTATTTTTAATCTTTAATCTCTAGTATATATACAGTATTTTAATCTTTAATATCTAGTATATATACAGTATTTTTAATCTTTAATCTCTAGTATATATACAGTATTTTTAATCTTTAATCTCTAGTATATATACAGTATTTTTAATCTTTACTCTCTAGTATATATACAGTATTTTTAATCTTTAATCTCTAGTATATATACAGTATTTTTAATCTTTAATCTCTACTATATATACAGTATTTTAATCTTTAATCTCTAGTATATATACAGTATTTTTAATCTTTAATCTCTACTATATATACAGTATTTTTAATCTTTAATCTCTAGTATATATACAGTATTTTTAATCTTTAATCTCTAGTATATATACAGTATTTTTAATCTTTAATCTCTAGTATATATACAGTATTTTTAATCTTTACTTTCTAGTATATATACAGTATTTTTAATCTTTAATCTCTAGTATATATACAGTATTTTTAATCTTTACTCTCTAGTATATATACAGTATTTTTAATCTTTAATCTCTAGTATATATACAGTATTTTAAATCTTTAATCTCTAGTATATATACAGTATTTTTTAATCTTTAATCTCTAGTATATATACAGTATTTTTTATCTTTAATCTCTAGTATATATACAGTATTTTAATCTTTAATCTCTAGTATATATACAGTATTTTTAATCTTTAATCTCTAGTATATATACAGTATTTTAATCTTTAATCTCTGGTATATATATACAGTATTTTTAATCTTTAATCTCTAGTATATATACAGTATTTTTAATCTTTAATCTCTAGTATATATACAGTATTTTTAATCTTTAATCTCTAGTATATATACAGTATTTTTAATCTTTAATCTCTAGTATATATACAGTATTTTTAATCTTTACTCTCTAGTATATATACAGTATTTTTAATCTTTACTCTCTACTATATATACAGTATTTTTAATCTTTTATCTCTAGTATATATACAGTATTTTTAATCTTTAATCTCTAGTATATATACAGTATTTTTAATCTTTAATCTCTAGTATATATACAGTATTTTTAATCTTTAATCTCTAGTATATATACAGTATTTTTAATCTTTAATCTCTAGTATATATACAGTATTTTAATCTTTAATCTCTAGTATATATACAGTATTTTAAATCTTTAATCTCTAGTATATATACAGTATTTTTAATCTTTAATCTCTAGTATATATACAGTATTTTAATCTTTAATCTCTAGTATATATACAGTATTTTAAATCTTTAATCTCTAGTATATATACAGTATTTTAATCTTTAATCTCTGGTATATATATACAGTATTTTTAATCTTTAATCTCTAGTATATATACAGTATTTTTAATCTTTAATCTCTAGTATATATACAGTATTTTTTATCTTTAATCTCTAGTATATATACAGTATTTTTAATCTTTAATCTCTGGTATATATACAGTATTTTTTATCTTTAATCTCTACTATATATACAGTATTTTTAATCTTTAATCTCTAGTATATATACAGTATTTTTAATCTTTAATCTCTAGTATATATACAGTATTTTTAATCTTTAATCTCTACTATATATACAGTATTTTCAATCTTTAATCTCTAGTATATATACAGTATTTTTAATCTTTAATGTCTAGTATATATACAGTATTTTTAATCTTTAATCTCTAGTATATATACAGTATTTTTAATCTTTAATCTCTAGTATATATACAGTATTTTAATCTTTAATCTCTAGTATATATACAGTATTTTTAATCTTTAATCTCTAGTATATATACAGTATTTTAATCTTTAATCTTTGGTATATATATATACAGTATTTTTAATCTTTAATCTCTAGTATATATACAGTATTTTTAATCTTTAATCTCTAGTATATATACAGTATTTAAATCTTTAATCTCTAGTATATATACAGTATTTTTAATCTTTAATCTCTAGTATATATACAGTATTTTAATCTTTAATCTCTGGTATATATATACAGTATTTTTAATCTTTAATCTCTAGTATATATACAGTATTTTTAATCTTTAATCTCTTGTATATATGCAGTATTTTAAATCTTTAATCTCTAGTATATATACAGTATTTTTAATCTTTAATCTCTAGTATATATACAGTATTTTTAATCTTTAATCTCTAGTATATATACAGTATTTTTAATCTTTAATCTCTTGTATATATACAGTATTTTTAATCTTTAATCTCTAGTATATATACAGTATTTTTAATCTTTAATCTCGACTATATATATAGTATTTTTAATCTTTAATCTCTAGTATATATACAGTATTTTAATCTTTAATCTCTAGTATATATACAGTATTTTTAATCTTTAATCTCTAGTATATATACAGTATTTTTAATCTTTAATCTCTGGTATATATACAGTATTTTTTTATCTTTAATCTCTACTATATATACAGTATTTTTAATCTTTAATCTCTAGTATATATACAGTATTTTTAATCTTTAATCTCTACTATATATACAATATTTTTAATCTTTAATCTCGACTATATATATAGTATTTTTAATCTTTAATCTCTAGTATATATACAGTATTTTAATCTTTAATCTCGACTATATATACAGTATTTTTAATCTTTAATCTCTAGTATATATACAGTATTTTTAATATTTAATCTCTAGTATATATACAGTATTTTTAATCTTTAATCTCTACTATATATACAGTATTTTTAATCTTTAATCTCTAGTATATATACAGTATTTTTAACTTTTAATCTCTAGTATATATACTGTATTTTTAATTTTTAATCTCTACTATATATACAGTATTTTCAATCTTTAATCTCTAGTATATATACAGTATTTTTAATCTTTAATCTCTAGTATATATACAGTATTTTAAATCTTTAATCTCTAGTATATATACAGTATTTTTAATCTTTAATCTCTAGTATATATACAGTATTTTAATCTTTAATCTCTAGTATATATACAGTATTCTAATCTTTAATCTCTAGTATATATACAGTATTTTAATCTTTAATCTCTGGGATATATATACAGTATTTTTAATCTTTAATCTCTAGTATATATACAGTATTTTTAATCTTTAATCTCTAGTATATATGCAGTATTTTTAATCTTTAATCTTTGGTATATATACAGTATTTTTAATCTTTAATCTCTAGTATATATACAGTATTTTAATCTTTAATATCTAGTATATATACAGTATTTTTAATCTTTAATCTCTAGTATATATACAGTATTTTTAATCTTTAATCTCTAGTATATATACAGTATTTTTAATCTTTACTCTCTAGTATATATACAGTATTTTTAATCTTTAATCTCTAGTATATATACAGTATTTTTAATCTTTAATCTCTACTATATATACAGTATTTTAATCTTTAATCTCTAGTATATATACAGTATTTTTAATCTTTAATCTCTACTATATATACAGTATTTTTAATCTTTAATCTCTAGTATATATACAGTATTTTTAATCTTTAATCTCTAGTATATATACAGTATTTTTAATCTTTAATCTCTAGTATATATACAGTATTTTTAATCTTTACTTTCTAGTATATATACAGTATTTTTAATCTTTAATCTCTAGTATATATACAGTATTTTTAATCTTTACTCTCTAGTATATATACAGTATTTTTAATCTTTAATCTCTAGTATATATACAGTATTTTAAATCTTTAATCTCTAGTATATATACAGTATTTTTAATCTTTAATCTCTAGTATATATACAGTATTTTTAATCTTTAATCTCTAGTATATATACAGTATTTTAATCTTTAATCTCTAGTATATATACAGTATTTTTAATCTTTAATCTCTAGTATATATACAGTATTTTAATCTTTAATCTCTGGTATATATATACAGTATTTTTAATCTTTAATCTCTAGTATATATACAGTATTTTTAATCTTTAATCTCTAGTATATATACAGTATTTTTAATCTTTAATCTCTAGTATATATACAGTATTTTTAATCTTTAATCTCTAGTATATATACAGTATTTTTAATCTTTACTGTCTAGTATATATACAGTATTTTTAATCTTTACTCTCTACTATATATACAGTATTTTTAATCTTTTATCTCTAGTATATATACAGTATTTTTAATCTTTAATCTCTAGTATATATACAGTATTTTTAATCTTTAATCTCTAGTATATATACAGTATTTTTAATCTTTAATCTCTAGTATATATACAGTATTTTTAATCTTTAATCTCTAGTATATATACAGTATTTTAATCTTTAATCTCTAGTATATATACAGTATTTTAAATCTTTAATCTCTAGTATATATACAGTATTTTAATCTTTAATCTCTGGTATATATATACAGTATTTTTAATCTTTAATCTCTAGTATATATACAGTATTTTTAATCTTTAATCTCTAGTATATATACAGTATTTTTAATCTTTAATCTCTTGTATATATACAGTATTTTTAATCTTTAATCTCTAGTATATATACAGTATTTTTAATCTTTAATCTCTAGTATATATACAGTATTTTAATCTTTAATCTCTGGTATATATATATACAGTATTTTTAATCTTTAATCTCTAGTATATATACAGTATTTTTAATCTTTAATCTCTAGTATATATACAGTATTTAAATCTTTAATCTCTAGTATATATACAGTATTTTTAATCTTTAATCTCTAGTATATATACAGTATTTTAATCTTTAATCTCTGGTATATATATACAGTATTTTTAATCTTTAATCTCTAGTATATATACAGTATTTTTAATCTTTAATCTCTAGTATATATACAGTATTTTTAATCTTTAATCTCTTGTATATATGCAGTATTTTAAATCTTTAATCTCTAGTATATATACAGTATTTTTAATCTTTAATCTCTAGTATATATACAGTATTTTTAATCTTTAATCTCTTGTATATATACAGTATTTTTAATCTTTAATCTCTACTATATATACAATATTTTTAATCTTTAATCTCGACTATATATATAGTATTTTTAATCTTTAATCTCTAGTATATATACAGTATTTTAATCTTTAATCTCGACTATATATACAGTATTTTTAATCATTAATCTCTAGTATATATACAGTATTTTTAATATTTAATCTCTAGTATATATACAGTATTTTTAATCTTTAATCTCTTCTATATATACAGTATTTTTAATCTTTAATCTCTAGTATATATACAGTATTTTTAATCTTTAATCTCTAGTATATATACAGTATTTTTAATTTTTAATCTCTACTATATATACAGTATTTTCAATCTTTAATCTCTAGTATATATACAGTATTTTTAATCTTTAATCTCTAGTATATATACAGTATTTTTAATCTTTCATCTCTAGTATATATACAGTATTTTTAATCTTTAATCTCTAGTATATATACAGTATTTTAATCTTTAATCTCTAGTATATATACAGTATTCTAATCTTTAATCTCTAGTATATATACAGTATTTTAATCTTTAATCTCTGGGATATATATACAGTATTTTTAATCTTTAATCTCTAGTATATATACAGTATTTTTAATCTTTAATCTCTAGTATATATGCAGTATTTTTAATCTTTAATCTTTGGTATATATACAGTATTTTTAATCTTTAATCTCTAGTATATATACAGTATTTTAATCTTTAATATCTAGTATATATACAGTATTTTTAATCTTTAATCTCTAGTATATATACAGTATTTTTAATCTTTAATCTCTAGTATATATACAGTATTTTTAATCTTTACTCTCTAGTATATATACAGTATTTTTAATCTTTAATCTCTTGTATATATACAGTATTTTTAATCTTTAATCTCTACTATATATACAATATTTTTAATCTTTAATCTCGACTATATATATAGTATTTTTAATCTTTAATCTCTAGTATATATACAGTATTTTAATCTTTAATCTCGACTATATATACAGTATTTTTAATCATTAATCTCTAGTATATATACAGTATTTTTAATATTTAATCTCTAGTATATATACAGTATTTTTAATCTTTAATCTCTTCTATATATACAGTATTTTTAATCTTTAATCTCTAGTATATATACAGTATTTTTAATCTTTAATCTCTAGTATATATACAGTATTTTTAATTTTTAATCTCTACTATATATACAGTATTTTCAATCTTTAATCTCTAGTATATATACAGTATTTTTAATCTTTAATCTCTAGTATATATACAGTATTTTTAATCTTTCATCTCTAGTATATATACAGTATTTTTAATCTTTAATCTCTAGTATATATACAGTATTTTAATCTTTAATCTCTAGTATATATACAGTATTCTAATCTTTAATCTCTAGTATATATACAGTATTTTAATCTTTAATCTCTGGGATATATATACAGTATTTTTAATCTTTAATCTCTAGTATATATACAGTATTTTTAATCTTTAATCTCTAGTATATATACAGTATTTTTAATCTTTAATCTCTACTATATATACAGTATTTTAATCTTTAATCTCTAGTATATATACAGTATTTTTAATCTTTAATCTCTACTATATATACAGTATTTTTAATCTTTAATCTCTAGTATATATACAGTATTTTTAATCTTTAATCTCTAGTATATATACAGTATTTTTAATCTTTAATCTCTAGTATATATACAGTATTTTTAATCTTTACTCTCTAGTATATATACAGTATTTTTAATCTTTAATCTCTAGTATATATACAGTATTTTTAATCTTTAATCTCTAGTATATATACAGTATTTTTAATCTTTAATCTCTAGTATATATACAGTATTTTTAATCTTTAATCTCTAGTATATATGCAGTATTTTAAATCTTTAATCTCTAGTATATATACAGTATTTTTAATCTTTAATCTCTACTATATATACAGTATTTTAATCTTTAATCTCTAGTATATATACAGTATTTTTAATCTTTAATCTCTACTATATATACAGTATTTTTAATCTTTAATCTCTAGTATATATACAGTATTTTTAATCTTTAATCTCTAGTATATATACAGTATTTTTAATCTTTAATCTCTAGTATATATACAGTATTTTTAATCTTTACTCTCTAGTATATATACAGTATTTTTAATCTTTAATCTCTAGTATATATACAGTATTTTTAATCTTTAATCTCTAGTATATATACAGTATTTTTAATCTTTAATCTCTAGTATATATACAGTATTTTTAATCTTTAATCTCTAGTATATATACAGTATTTTTAATCTTTAATCTCTAGTATATATACAGTATTTTTAATCTTTAATCTCTAGTATATATACAGTATTTTAATCTTTAATCTCTAGTATATATACAGTATTTTTAATCTTTAATCTCTAGTATATATACAGTATTTTAATCTTTAATCTCTGGTATATATATATACAGTATTTTTAATCTTTAATCTCTAGTATATATACAGTATTTTTAATCTTTAATCTCTAGTATATATGCAGTATTTTAAATCTTTAATCTCTAGTATATATACAGTATTTTTAATCTTTAATCTCTTGTATATATACAGTATTTTTAATCTTAAATCTCTAGTATATATACAGTATTTTTAATCTTTAATCTCGACTATATATATAGTATTTTTAATCTTTAATCTCTAGTATATATACAGTATTTTAATCTTTAATCTCTAGTATATATACAGTATTTTTAATCTTTAATCTCTAGTATATATACAGTATTTTTAATCTTTAATCTCTGGTATATATACAGTATTTTTTATCTTTAATCTCTACTATATATACAGTATTTTTAATCTTTAATCTCTAGTATATATACAGTATTTTTAATCTTTAATCTCTAGTATATATACAGTATTTTTAATCTTTAATCTCTACTATATATACAGTATTTTCAATCTTTAATCTCTAGTATATATACAGTATTTTTAATCTTTAATGTCTAGTATATATACAGTATTTTTAATCTTTAATCTCTAGTATATATACAGTATTTTTAATCTTTAATCTCTAGTATATATACAGTATTTAAATCTTTAATCTCTAGTATATATACAGTATTTTTAATCTTTAATCTCTAGTATATATACAGTATTTTAATCTTTAATCTCTGGTATATATATACAGTATTTTTAATCTTTAATCTCTAGTATATATACAGTATTTTTAATCTTTAATCTCTTGTATATATGCAGTATTTTAAATCTTTAATCTCTAGTATATATACAGTATTTTTAATCTTTAATCTCTAGTATATATACAGTATTTTTAATCTTTAATCTCTAGTATATATACAGAATTTTTAATCTTTAATCTCTTGTATATATACAGTATTTTTAATCTTTAATCTCTAGTATATATACAGTATTTTTAATCTTTAATCTCGACTATATATATAGTATTTTTAATCTTTAATCTCTAGTATATATACAGTATTTTTAATCTTTAATCTCTTGTATATATACAGTATTTTTAATCTTTAATCTCTAGTATATATACAGTATTTTTAATCTTTAATCTCGACTATATATATAGTATTTTTAATCTTTAATCTCTAGTATATATACAGTATTTTTAATCTTTAATCTCTACTATATATACAGTATTTTTAATCTTTAATCTCTAGTATATATACAGTATTTTTAATCTTTAATCTCTAGTATATATACAGTATTTTTAATCTTTAATCTCTAGTATATATACAGTATTTTTAATCTTTACTCTCTAGTATATATACAGTATTTTTAATCTTTAATCTCTAGTATATATACAGTATTTTTAATCTTTAATCTCTAGTATATATACAGTATTTTTAATCTTTAATCTCTAGTATATATACAGTATTTTTAATCTTTAATCTCTAGTATATATACAGTATTTTTAATCTTTAATCTCTAGTATATATACAGTATTTTAATCTTTAATCTCTAGTATATATACAGTATTTTTAATCTTTAATCTCTAGTATATATACAGTATTTTAATCTTTAATCTCTGGTATATATATACAGTATTTTTAATCTTTAATCTCTAGTATATATACAGTATTTTTAATCTTTAATCTCTAGTATATATGCAGTATTTTAAATCTTTAATCTCTAGTATATATACAGTATTTTTAATCTTTAATCTCTAGTATATATACAGTATTTTTAATCTTTAATCTCTAGTATATATACAGTATTTTTAATCTTTAATCTCTTGTATATATACAGTATTTTTAATCTTTAATCTCTAGTATATATACAGTATTTTTAATCTTTAATCTCGACTATATATATAGTATTTTTAATCTTTAATCTCTAGTATATATACAGTATTTTAATCTTTAATCTCTAGTATATATACAGTATTTTTTATCTTTAATCTCTAGTATATATACAGTATTTTTAATCTTTAATCTCTGGTATATATACAGTATTTTTTATCTTTAATCTCTACTATATATACAGTATTTTTAATCTTTAATCTCTAGTATATATACAGTATTTTTAATCTTTAATCTCTAGTATATATACAGTATTTTTAATCTTTAATCTCTACTATATATACAGTATTTTCAATCTTTAATCTCTAGTATATATACAGTATTTTTAATCTTTAATGTCTAGTATATATACAGTATTTTTAATCTTTAATCTCTAGTATATATACAGTATTTTTAATCTTTAATCTCTAGTATATATACAGTATTTTAATCTTTAATCTCTAGTATATATACAGTATTTTTAATCTTTAATCTCTAGTATATATACAGTATTTTAATCTTTAATCTCTGGTATATATATATACAGTATTTTTAATCTTTAATCTCTAGTATATATACAGTATTTTTAATCTTTAATCTCTAGTATATATACAGTATTTAAATCTTTAATCTCTAGTATATATACAGTATTTTTAATCTTTAATCTCTAGTATATATACAGTATTTTAATCTTTAATCTCTGGTATATATATACAGTATTTTTAATCTTTAATCTCTAGTATATATACAGTATTTTTAATCTTTAATCTCTTGTATATATGCAGTATTTTAAATCTTTAATCTCTAGTATATATACAGTATTTTTAATCTTTAATCTCTAGTATATATACAGTATTTTTAATCTTTAATCTCTAGTATATATACAGTATTTTTAATCTTTAATCTCTTGTATATATACAGTATTTTTAATCTTTAATCTCTAGTATATATACAGTATTTTTAATCTTTAATCTCGACTATATATATAGTATTTTTAATCTTTAATCTCTAGTATATATACAGTATTTTAATCTTTAATCTCTAGTATATATACAGTATTTTTAATCTTTAATCTCTAGTATATATACAGTATTTTTAATCTTTAATCTCTGGTATATATACAGTATTTTTTTATCTTTAATCTCTACTATATATACAGTATTTTTAATCTTTAATCTCTAGTATATATACAGTATTTTTAATCTTTAATCTCTACTATATATACAATATTTTTAATCTTTAATCTCGACTATATATATAGTATTTTTAATCTTTAATCTCTAGTATATATACAGTATTTTAATCTTTAATCTCGACTATATATACAGTATTTTTAATCTTTAATCTCTAGTATATATACAGTATTTTTAATATTTAATCTCTAGTATATATACAGTATTTTTAATCTTTAATCTCTACTATATATACAGTATTTTTAATCTTTAATCTCTAGTATATATACAGTATTTTTAACTTTTAATCTCTAGTATATATACTGTATTTTTAATTTTTAATCTCTACTATATATACAGTATTTTCAATCTTTAATCTCTAGTATATATACAGTATTTTTAATCTTTAATCTCTAGTATATATACAGTATTTTTAATCTTTAATCTCTAGTATATATACAGTATTTTTAATCTTTAATCTCTAGTATATATACAGTATTTTAATCTTTAATCTCTAGTATATATACAGTATTCTAATCTTTAATCTCTAGTATATATACAGTATTTTAATCTTTAATCTCTGGGATATATATACAGTATTTTTAATCTTTAATCTCTAGTATATATACAGTATTTTTAATCTTTAATCTCTAGTATATATGCAGTATTTTTAATCTTTAATCTTTGGTATATATACAGTATTTTTAATCTTTAATCTCTAGTATATATACAGTATTTTAATCTTTAATATCTAGTATATATACAGTATTTTTAATCTTTAATCTCTAGTATATATACAGTATTTTTAATCTTTAATCTCTAGTATATATACAGTATTTTTAATCTTTACTCTCTAGTATATATACAGTATTTTTAATCTTTAATCTCTAGTATATATACAGTATTTTTAATCTTTAATCTCTACTATATATACAGTATTTTAATCTTTAATCTCTAGTATATATACAGTATTTTTAATCTTTAATCTCTACTATATATACAGTATTTTTAATCTTTAATCTCTAGTATATATACAGTATTTTTAATCTTTAATCTCTAGTATATATACAGTATTTTTAATCTTTAATCTCTAGTATATATACA
The DNA here is from genome assembly GCA_963556195.1 of Sepiola atlantica. NCBI lineage: Eukaryota > Metazoa > Mollusca > Cephalopoda > Sepiida > Sepiolidae > Sepiola > Sepiola atlantica. The sequence goes on along the minus strand of OY744534.1, from coordinate 101,225,290 downwards.
GTATTTTTAATCTTTAATCTCTAGTATATATACAGTATTTTTAATCTTTAATCTCTAGTATATATACAGTATTTTTAATCTTTACTCTCTAGTATATATACAGTATTTTTAATCTTTAATCTCTAGTATATATACAGTATTTTAAATCTTTAATCTCTAGTATATATACAGTATTTTTAATCTTTAATCTCTAGTATATATACAGTATTTTTAATCTTTAATCTCTAGTATATATACAGTATTTTAATCTTTAATCTCTAGTATATATACAGTATTTTTAATCTTTAATCTCTAGTATATATACAGTATTTTAATCTTTAATCTCTGGTATATATATACAGTATTTTTAATCTTTAATCTCTAGTATATATACAGTATTTTTAATCTTTAATCTCTAGTATATATACAGTATTTTTAATCTTTAATCTCTAGTATATATACAGTATTTTTAATCTTTAATCTCTAGTATATATACAGTATTTTTAATCTTTACTCTCTAGTATATATACAGTATTTTTAATCTTTACTCTCTAGTATATATACAGTATTTTTAATCTTTTATCTCTAGTATATATACAGTATTTTTAATCTTTAATCTCTAGTATATATACAGTATTTTTAATCTTTAATCTCTAGTATATATACAGTATTTTTAATCTTTAATCTCTAGTATATATACAGTATTTTTAATCTTTAATCTCTAGTATATATACAGTATTTTAATCTTTAATCTCTAGTATATATACAGTATTTTTAATCTTTAATCTCTAGTATATATACAGTATTTTAATCTTTAATCTCTGGTATATATATACAGTATTTTTAATCTTTAATCTCTAGTATATATACAGTATTTTTAATCTTTAATCTCTAGTATATATACAGTATTTTTAATCTTTAATCTCTTGTATATATACAGTATTTTTAATCTTTAATCTCTAGTATATATACAGTATTTTTAATCTTTAATCTCTAGTATATATACAGTATTTTAATCTTTAATCTCTGGTATATATATATACAGTATTTTTAATCTTTAATCTCTAGTATATATACAGTATTTTTAATCTTTAATCTCTAGTATATATACAGTATTTAAATCTTTAATCTCTAGTATATATACAGTATTTTTAATCTTTAATCTCTAGTATATATACAGTATTTTAATCTTTAATCTCTGGTATATATATACAGTATTTTTAATCTTTAATCTCTAGTATATATACAGTATTTTTAATCTTTAATCTCTAGTATATATACAGTATTTTTAATCTTTAATCTCTAGTATATATACAGTATTTTAATCTTTAATCTCTAGTATATATACAGTATTTTTAATCTTTAATCTCTAGTATATATACAGTATTTTAATCTTTAATCTCTGGTATATATATACAGTATTTTTAATCTTTAATCTCTAGTATATATACAGTATTTTTAATCTTTAATCTCTTGTATATATGCAGTATTTTAAATCTTTAATCTCTAGTATATATACAGTATTTTTAATCTTTAATCTCTAGTATATATACAGTATTTTTAATCTTTAATCTCTTGTATATATACAGTATTTTTAATCTTTAATCTCTACTATATATACAATATTTTTAATCTTTAATCTCGACTATATATATAGTATTTTTAATCTTTAATCTCTAGTATATATACAGTATTTTAATCTTTAATCTCGACTATATATACAGTATTTTTAATCTTTAATCTCTAGTATATATACAGTATTTTTAATCTTTAATCTCTAGTATATATACAGTATTTTTAATCTTTAATCTCTTCTATATATACAGTATTTTTAATCTTTAATCTCTAGTATATATACAGTATTTTTAATCTTTAATCTCTAGTATATATACAGTATTTTTAATTTTTAATATCTACTATATAGACAGTATTTTCAATCTTTAATCTCTAGTATATATACAGTATTTTTAATCTTTAATCTCTAGTATATATACAGTATTTTTAATCTTTCATCTCTAGTATATATACAGTATTTTTAATCTTTAATCTCTAGTATATATACAGTATTTTAATCTTTAATCTCTAGTATATATACAGTATTCTAATCTTTAATCTCTAGTATATATACAGTATTTTAATCTTTAATCTCTGGGATATATATACAGTATTTTTAATCTTTAATCTCTAGTATATATACAGTATTTTTAATCTTTAATCTCTAGTATATATGCAGTATTTTTAATCTTTAATCTTTGGTATATATACAGTATTTTTAATCTTTAATCTCTAGTATATATACAGTATTTTAATCTTTAATATCTAGTATATATACAGTATTTTTAATCTTTAATCTCTAGTATATATACAGTATTTTTAATCTTTAATCTCTAGTATATATACAGTATTTTTAATCTTTACTCTCTAGTATATATACAGTATTTTTAATCTTTAATCTCTAGTATATATACAGTATTTTTAATCTTTAATCTCTACTATATATACAGTATTTTAATCTTTAATCTCTAGTATATATACAGTATTTTTAATCTTTAATCTCTACTATATATACAGTATTTTTAATCTTTAATCTCTAGTATATATACAGTATTTTTAATCTTTAATCTCTAGTATATATACAGTATTTTTAATCTTTAATCTCTAGTATATATACAGTATTTTTAATCTTTACTCTCTAGTATATATACAGTATTTTTAATCTTTAATCTCTAGTATATATACAGTATTTTTAATCTTAAATCTCTAGTATATATACAGTATTTTTAATCTTTAATCTCTAGTATATATACAGTATTTTTAATCTTTAATCTCTAGTATATATGCAGTATTTTAAATCTTTAATCTCTAGTATATATACAGTATTTTTAATCTTTAATCTCTACTATATATACAGTATTTTAATCTTTAATCTCTAGTATATATACAGTATTTTTAATCTTTAATCTCTACTATATATACAGTATTTTTAATCTTTAATCTCTAGTATATATACAGTATTTTTAATCTTTAATCTCTAGTATATATACAGTATTTTTAATCTTTAATCTCTAGTATATATACAGTATTTTTAATCTTTACTCTCTAGTATATATACAGTATTTTTAATCTTTAATCTCTAGTATATATACAGTATTTTTAATCTTTAATCTCTAGTATATATACAGTATTTTTAATCTTTAATCTCTAGTATATATACAGTATTTTTAATCTTTAATCTCTAGTATATATACAGTATTTTTAATCTTTAATCTCTAGTATATATACAGTATTTTTAATCTTTAATCTCTAGTATATATACAGTATTTTAATCTTTAATCTCTAGTATATATACAGTATTTTTAATCTTTAATCTCTAGTATATATACAGTATTTTAATCTTTAATCTCTGGTATATATATACAGTATTTTTAATCTTTAATCTCTAGTATATATACAGTATTTTTAATCTTTAATCTCTAGTATATATGCAGTATTTTAAATCTTTAATCTCTAGTATATATACAGTATTTTTAATCTTTAATCTCTAGTATATATACAGTATTTTTAATCTTAAATCTCTAGTATATATACAGTATTTTTAATCTTTAATCTCGACTATATATATAGTATTTTTAATCTTTAATCTCTAGTATATATACAGTATTTTAATCTTTAATCTCTAGTATATATACAGTATTTTTAATCTTTAATCTCTAGAATATATACAGTATTTTTAATCTTTAATCTCTGGTATATATACAGTATTTTTTATCTTTAATCTCTACTATATATACAGTATTTTTAATCTTTAATCTCTAGTATATATACAGTATTTTTAATCTTTAATCTCTAGTATATATACAGTATTTTTAATCTTTAATCTCTACTATATATACAGTATTTTTAATCTTTAATCTCTAGTATATATACAGTATTTTTAATCTTTAATGTCTAGTATATATACAGTATTTTTAATCTTTAATCTCTAGTATATATACAGTATTTTTAATCTTTAATCTCTAGTATATATACAGTATTTAAATCTTTAATCTCTAGTATATATACAGTATTTTTAATCTTTAATCTCTAGTATATATACAGTATTTTAATCTTTAATCTCTGGTATATATATACAGTATTTTTAATCTTTAATCTCTAGTATATATACAGTATTTTTAATCTTTAATCTCTTGTATATATGCAGTATTTTAAATCTTTAATCTCTAGTATATATACAGTATTTTTAATCTTTAATCTCTAGTATATATACAGTATTTTTAATCTTTAATCTCTAGTATATATACAGAATTTTTAATCTTTAATCTCTTGTATATATACAGTATTTTTAATCTTTAATCTCTAGTATATATACAGTATTTTTAATCTTTAATCTCGACTATATATATAGTATTTTTAATCTTTAATCTCTAGTATATATACAGTATTTTAATCTTTAATCTCTAGTATATATACAGTATTTTTAATCTTTAATCTCTAGTATATATACAGTATTTTTAATCTTTAATCTCTGGTATATATACAGTATTTTTTTATCTTTAATCTCTACTATATATACAGTATTTTTAATCTTTAATCTCTAGTATATATACAGTATTTTTAATCTTTAATCTCTAGTATATATACAGTATTTTTAATCTTTAATCTCTACTATATATACAGTATTTTCAATCTTTAATCTCTAGTATATATACAGTATTTTTAATCTTTAATGTCTAGTATATATACAGTATTTTTAATCTTTAATCTCTAGTATATATACAGTATTTTTAATCTTTAATCTCTAGTATATATACAGTATTTTAATCTTTAATCTTTAGTATATATACAGTATTTTTAATCTTTAATCTCTAGTATATATACAGTATTTTAATCTTTAATCTCTGGTATATATATATACAGTATTTTTAATCTTTAATCTCTAGTATATATACAGTATTTTTAATCTTTAATCTCTAGTATATATACAGTATTTTAATCTTTAATCTCTAGTATATATACAGTATTTTTAATCTTTAATCTCTAGTATATATACAGTATTTTTAATCTTTTATCTCTGGTATATATATACAGTATTTTTAATCTTTAATCTCTAGTATATATACAGTATTTTTAATCTTTAATCTCTTGTATATATGCAGTATTTTAAATCTTTAATCTCTAGTATATATACAGTATTTTTAATCTTTAATCTCTAGTATATATACAGTATTTTTAATCTTTAATCTCTAGTATATATACAGTATTTTTAATCTTTAATCTCTTGTATATATACAGTATTTTTAATCTTTAATCTCTAGTATATATACAGTATTTTTAATCTTTAATCTCTGGTATATATATACAGTATTTTTAATCTTTAATCTCTAGTCTATATACAGTATTTTTAATCTTTAATCTCTTGTATATATGCAGTATTTTAAATCTTTAATCTCTAGTATATATACAGTATTTTTAATCTTTAATCTCTAGTATATATACAGTATTTTTAATCTTTAATCTCTAGTATATATACAGTATTTTTAATCTTTAATCTCTTGTATATATACAGTATTTTTAATCTTTAATCTCTAGTATATATACAGTATTTTTAATCTTTAATCTCGACTATATATATAGTATTTTTAATCTTTAATCTCTAGTATATATACAGTATTTTAATCTTTAATCTCTAGTATATATACAGTATTTTTAATCTTTAATCTCTAGTATATATACAGTATTTTTAATCTTTAATCTCTGGTATATATACAGTATTTTTTTATCTTTAATCTCTACTATATATACAGTATTTTTAATCTTTAATCTCTAGTATATATACAGTATTTTTAATCTTTAATCTCTAGTATATATACAGTATTTTTAATCTTTTATCTCTACTATATATACAGTATTTTAATCTTTAATCTCTAGTATATATACAGTATTTTTAATCTTTAATCTCTAGTATATATACAGTATTTTTAATCTTTAATCTCTAGTATATATACAGTATTTTTAATCTTTAATCTCTAATATATATACAGTATTTCCGTGTAAGATCTTGTATTATTTACTTAAATAACATAGAACCCTTTTGTATGTGTTATAGGTATGATGAATCAAAAATTTTTTCGCATGTATTCGTTTAGATTATTGGATCACCACTTATCAAGACCAAGAACCACTAGAGGATAAGGTTTAATGGAATGGGATGATTGTCAGCTGAAACATGAGGAACATTATGGGAGTACTAACATTGATCAATGGTATGAACTGCGTTTGGTTACGTATTTTGCATAAAAAAATTGATTAATTTTATGTTTCGGAATTTTTTGAGATGAGGGTTGATAATTCGTAGAATTTGGTATATTCGGACTACTGTTCTCATCTTGGGTGTTTTTATTACAACGTTTCGGCCGATGTAACCTCCGACCTTCATCAGGTGTACTTTGTCGAATTCGGGAAATTCTGTCCAGATTCCTGAGTTCGACAGAAAGATTCCCGAGTTCGACAAAGTACACCTGAAGAATGGCAGAGGTTACATCGGCCGAAACGTTGTGATAAAAACACCCAAGATGAGAACAGTAGTCCGAATATACCAAATTCTATGAATTAATTTTAGTTTCTGTTTTTATGTCTGAATATTTAAAAAAATAAAAACTTAAATCCTTCTTTAAAAATAAAAAAAATAACAAAACGAAATTGTCCTAAAGAATGTGACGACAATTTTAGCATTGTTTATAAGAATTTTGAAATGTTTGTTTTCAAATTCTTATAAACTATTCATTCCGCCCGGTTACTCAAACTGACGTCACCAAAATTCCTAATATGTGGTAGATTGTCCACACTGAAACCCAGTGGCGCAACGGATAAAGGTGTTAAGTAATAATCTGTTCTAAATGACACTCTTCTGAAGGTCAAAGGTTCAATCCTCACTACAGGCGATACTAAAAATAAAATAAACATTGTTTAACACTTCTGTCATGGCTGATGAAATGAGAACAATCGACCCCTGTTTCAGTTCGAAATTCTGTACAGATTCCCGAGTCCAATATAATGCTTCCCGAGTTTGACAAGACGCATGTGGAGGTTACATCGGTTGAAACGTTGTGAGAATGGCTCAAGTGGCTCAATCGCAGTCATTTAAAAAATAAAGAATAGTCTTCAATATTAAAGATAAGCATAAAATTGCCTCCTCCCCCCCCTCGAATACCTTGTTTATCGGTTTATTTTTATTTTTCTACTTTTCCACTGGCCGCCAGCGGCTGCCAGCGGCTGCCAGCGCCAAATGGCTCAAGTGATTGGAAAAGTAGAAAAATAAAAATAAACCGAAAAAAACTGTATTCGAGGGGGGGGGGACAATTATATGCTTATCTTTAATATTGAAGACTATTCTTTATTTTTAAATGACTGCGATTGAGTCACTTGAGCCATTTGGCGCTGCGGGCTGCTGCGGGCCAGGAAAAGTGCCACTCCGGATAAATCACTTTCGTTGTAAAAAGTTGGAGTACAAAGAGAAGCACCTTTTCTACAAAAAGAAATTCAGCGCTAAAATTTTTGCAGCCAAAGGAAATATTTTAAGCAAGCCATTTTTATTTACGAATTATAATTTTTTTTCTTGTGCTTCTCTTCTTTTCCTTTTTTTATATTATTTATTTATCTCTAGTTACGTTGGAGGTTACATCGGCTAAAACGTCGTCCGGATAATCCAAATAATATCGGATAAATCACCTTCGTTGTAGTTATAAAAAGTTGGCATATGTATATGTTTATATATTTGTATGCACAGGATTCAATCCCAAACTAATTAACCGATCATTATTAATTTTGAAACACAGCTGATAGGCGTAAGGATAGCTAATGTGGTCTATATTTAGTTTAATTTAGTTTTAAGCAAAACATGGCACAGAAGGAGTGACAGCCTTTCGGGAAAATTCATGTACCTCCGATTTTTGTTAAATACAAACACTAAGTATTAGGCATCAATTAATAAATATTCCCCAAATTTCAATTTCTTTAAAGTATTTTAAAAAGTTTTTTTAGAGCACAACCTCCCATTTGAAAAATCCAAATATTCAGATTCGAAGTTGGTCCATAGTCATTAGACAGCAGCAAGATTCCCTGAATTTTAATTAATACTTAAGATCTTTTGGCTAAGATCAAAGTGTAGTATCTGTTCCGATGGATACTGCACACCTGTCCTTTGCAGTTTCTAGGAGGTCCACCCTCCCAGGCTTTGCCTCCCCTCTTTGGGGAGGAGTAAGTTTATTGCTTACTGTCTGAGGCGCCCCTACCGGGGAATGCCGACGGGGCTGCCCAGGCAATTTTTAATGGTCAGAGTGCTCACCTCTTGGGCACTGGCTTTTCACCCCACTTTCCGACCCGACCTTGGGTCACATCTTACTTGTGGGAGTAGGATAAAACTGGCCTTGTGCCTAACTCCTGGAGAGGAGTAAATAATACTTAAGATCCCTTAACCCTTAAACCTTAATTTCTAGAATCAAAATCATGTAATGGATTTTGATCAAAATTGGAAAAAGGATTCTAGACATAAGATTTATAACAGTATATCTTGATTTTAATCTTCGTAAGGGGATACAAAAGTAGTATAAAACTGTTCTGTTCGGAGAATTAATTTTACCCATTCTGGGACGAGTATTCTTCTAATATATATATATATATATATATATATATATATATATATATATATATATATATATATATATCTAAGCAAGCGTTATTGAACATCACGGAACTTTCGCGTTTGTATATTTTCCTCGTGAGGTTCTCAAACTGTCGAGCCATCTTTCTGGTTTCAGGTGGCTATCCGTATAGTACTTCGCCGATAGTTTTTAATTCGGCTATTTTCTCGAGCGCTTTCGACTTTTTCATTCGGCCATAGCGATAACTATAAAACACTAACTCCAGTCTTCTTATTTAAATTTAAAAAACAAAAACAAAACCCTAATCCTGAAGACGACTACGAAAGTTATTGTTTATTATCTATGTATGTATACGTTTCGTCCCTTTTCAATCGAGACTCATCAGCATAGAGATATGACTATTCACTACCGGTCGTACGATTCGAAACCCTGGATTACGATTATTTTTCAACTTAAATCCAACGTCGTTAACCGTGCGGAATTTCAACCGGATTTATAAAAAGTGCTCAATATCAAATAGACCTTTTATATATGATTATTTTTATTTATACAGACAGTACAAAATCTACGACACTGGCATGTCGATGTTATCGATCAACAGCTATTATAAACTGAGATCTCATCAGGCAGAGTTAGAATCCAATCTTAACCTTAGATCATATTTGGAAAGAATGAAATGGAGAAAAAAGAAAAGAAATTTAAAATTTAAATTTGGAAAGTCACGTGGTTGGGACCGTTAAGAATCAAAATCAAAATATAATAATGTAAAAAAAAACAACAAAATATTAATATAAAATATAAAATAAAATAAAGTAAAGAGAGAGAGAAATAATAAAAAAGATATAGATGAATAGATAGATAGATAGATAGATAGATAGATAGATAGATAGATAGATAAAATGAAACAAAATAAAATGGTACGGGGGGGGGGATAAAATAAGATCATTTAGGGTAGAGACAGAAGTGGGTGATAGAGAGTGGGGGAGGGGAGATGAGGGAAGGAAGACACATGCGATGGGACGTGTCAAAATCAGTCAAGGGTTAAAAGGCACGTAGCATTATTATTATTTTATTTTATTTTATATTTCATATTTTATATTAATTTGTTGTTTTTTTTGACATTATTATTTTTTGATTTTGATTCTTAACGGTCCCAACCACGTGACTTTCCAAATTTAAATTTTAAATTTCTTTTCTTTTTTCTCCATTTCATTCTTTCCAAATATGATCTACGGTTAAGATCGGATTTTAACTCTTACTGATGAGATCTCAGTTTATAATAGCTGTTGATCGATAACATCGACATGCCAGTGTCACAGATTTTGTACTGTCTGTGTAAATAAAAATAATCATATATATATATATATATATAGAAATATAGTAGTAAGTTTTTGAAAGGCTGTGGGCAATGCAATTCCGGGTAAGATGCAAGTTGAAAGGAAAGGAACAAAAACAATAAAAATAAATCGAATACGATATAAGACTTACTATTTATTTTTCCTTTTTTTTTCCTTTTTTTTTTTTTTTTTTTTTCTTACATAACAGCAAGAGTGTTTTAGCTGTCCGGGTGATTAAAAATCACTATTTGATATTTCGGGAAAAGACATCCCTTTTTCAAAAATAATTAGACCAGAAGAAGAATAATATTTTATTTTTTTTCTTCTCCGACTGTGTAGAGAATAATACAAAACAAAATGGCTGCCAGATATAGACCGCAGCAAAAAAAAAAAAACAGTTTCACAGGGAATATAAATTAAGTTAAGTTTTATTTTAATATTATGTTAAATATATGATTGGTGTTTAGAATATTAGTGTAATGTTGGTTAGGTGTATGGTGTTCGATAAACTGTTATTTTTGATAATATATATATATCATTTTTTTATTTTATTTATTTTTTTTTTATATTTGAATATTTACTTTGTTTTATCTTCGTATTTTTATTTTGTTTATCTTTCTATCGTAATTTAAGAATTTTAATATAAATTAAAGTAATTAGTCTCATATTTAAATATTCTAGATCTATCTACTTATCGATTTCGATTATCATCTATTAAAGAAGTGTTATTAATTACTAATTGTGAGTTTCGTCAAATTAGATTAACGAATTAACTTATTAACTTGATATATTTATTATAAGATAAAGGGGAGTAACTCTGGATTTTTTAAAATATTTTTTTTATAATTAATTTTTTAATTTTTTTTTTTTTTTTTTAATTTTTTTTAATTTTTTTTTTTTGGTGGAGATCTGTATAACAATATTAGTATATATATACAACATATATACACAAATGCATATATACATATATATATACATATCTATGTATTATTGTTTGTTTAATTGTTTATCTATATATATTCATCAATTTCTTTACATATTTGTTTGTTTGTTTTTTTTTTGTTTTTTTTTTGTTTTGTTTTTTTTATTTATTTATTTATTTATTTTTTATTATTATTATTTACTTGTTTAATTTATTTTATGAATTATTTATTTAATATTTGCATGTTATTTGTATACATTCTATATGTGTTTGGATTTATTAATTAATAATGCTAGGTTATGGAGTGACTTATTTTGGTGGGTTAGACGAGTATGCTGAATATGGTTTTTGGTTTGTGGTTGAAAGTGTGTAAGGATGGAAGTTCATATGGGGAGGGGCCTGTTTGATTGTTTGGGTGTATGGTGAGTTTATTATGGGAGGTGAGTAATGAGTGAAGTGGTGGAAACGGACTCTGTTAAGTGTTAGATATGGGGGTTGGTTGGTGGATGGGGGGTAGATATTATAGAATGAAAGGTGAGTAGAGCTCGTGACGTTGATTGAATGAGGGGTTTAATCTGGAGATGAGGATTGATTCTGTGATTCTAAGGTCACCGATGTTTCTGACAGACGCTAAGATGGAGACGTGAATATCGCGCTGAGTGTTTGAGCAAATCTCTATGTGTTTGTGGAAAGAGGATATACGGGTATTCAAGTGCTCCTTTATGCGCAAGTGTAGCGGTCTTGTAGTGTTGCCGATGTAAAATTTTTTGCATTTATTACACTGTAGTTTGTAAACACAGTTAGTGCGAAGGCACAGACCTGTGTTGGAGATAGGGCAATTGGCCAGGGAGCAGGGTTCGGGTGTGTGGTTAGTGTGTTTATTAGATAGATGTTGGCGTAAGGAGGTGCCAGTATGTGTTAGTTGTATGTTAAGGTTTTCCTTATGTATTGCCTTGCGGATGGAGGTGGTGATCTTATCGCTGAAGAAAGGGAGTTTTAAGAAGCATGTGTTAGCGCACCGCACCCTCGCTAACACATGCTTCTTAAAACTCCCTTTCTTCAGCGATAAGATCACCACCTCCATCCGCAAGGCAATACATAAGGAAAACCTTAACATACAACTAACACATACTGGCACCTCCTTACGCCAACATCTATCTAATAAACACACTAACCACACACCCGAACCCTGCTCCCTGGCCAATTGCCCTATCTCCAACACAGGTCTGTGCCTTCGCACTAACTGTGTTTACAAACTACAGTGTAATAAATGCAAAAAATTTTACATCGGCAACACTACAAGACCGCTACACTTGCGCATAAAGGAGCACTTGAATACCCGTATATCCTCTTTCCACAAACACATAGAGATTTGCTCAAACACTCAGCGCGATATTCACGTCTCCATCTTAGCGTCTGTCAGAAACATCGGTGACCTTAGAATCACAGAATCAATCCTCATCTCCAGATTAAACCCCTCACTCAATCAACGTCACGAGCTCTACTCACCTTTCATTCTATAATATCTACCCCCCATCCACCAACCAACCCCCATATCTAACACTTAACAGAGTCCGTTTCCACCACTTCACTCATTACTCACCTCCCATAATAAACTCACCATACACCCAAACAATCAAACAGGCCCCTCCCCATATGAACTTCCATCCTTACACACTTTCAACCACAAACCAAAAACCATATTCAGCATACTCGTCTAACCCACCAAAATAAGTCACTCCATAACCTAGCATTATTAATTAATAAATCCAAACACATATAGAATGTATACAAATAACATGCAAATATTAAATAAATAATTCATAAAATAAATTAAACAAGTAAATAATAATAATAAAAAATAAATAAATAAATAAATAAAAAAAACAAAACAAAAAAAAACAAAAAAAAAACAAACAAACAAATATGTAAAGAAATTGATGAATATATATAGATAAACAATTAAACAAACAATAATACATAGATATGTATATATATATGTATATATGCATTTGTGTATATATGTTGTATATATATACTAATATTGTTATACAGATCTCCACCAAAAAAAAAAAAATTAAAAAAAAATTTAAAAAAAAAAAAAAAAATTAAAAAATTAATTATAAAAAAAATATTTTAAAAAATCCAGAGTTACTCCCCTTTATCTTATAATAAATATATCAAGTTAATAAGTTAATTCGTTAATCTAATTTGACGAAACTCACAATTAGTAATTAATAACACTTCTTTAATAGATGATAATCGAAATCGATAAGTAGATAGATCTAGAATATTTAAATATGAGACTAATTACTTTAATTTATATTAAAATTCTTAAATTACGATAGAAAGATAAACAAAATAAAAATACGAAGATAAAACAAAGTAAATATTCAAATATAAAAAAAAAATAAATAAAATAAAAAAATGATATATATATATTATCAAAAATAACAGTTTATCGAACACCATACACCTAACCAACATTACACTAATATTCTAAACACCAATCATATATTTAACATAATATTAAAATAAAACTTAACTTAATTTATATTCCCTGTGAAACTGTTTTTTTTTTTTTGCTGCGGTCTATATCTGGCAGCCATTTTGTTTTGTATTATTCTCTACACAGTCGGAGAAGAAAAAAAAATAAAATATTATTCTTCTTCTGGTCTAATTATTTTTGAAAAAGGGATGTCTTTTCCCGAAATATCAAATAGTGATTTTTAATCACCCGGACAGCTAAAACACTCTTGCTGTTATGTAAGAAAAAAAAAAAAAAAAGGAAAAAAAAAGGAAAAATAAATAGTAAGTCTTATATCGTATTCGATTTATTTTTATTGTTTTTGTTCCTTTCCTTTCAACTTGCATCTTACCCGGAATTGCATTGCCCACAGCCTTTCAAAAACTTACTACTACTATACCCAGCAATGCTTCAAGCAAACTACCATTCTCTACTATATAGAAATATATATATATATATATATATATATATATATATATATATATATATATATATATATATATATGTATATAATATTTTTAAAATTAACCCATATACACATGTGTTTCATACCAAACATGCAATCATCAGTATGGGAGGAGACAATCCCTGCTGGTCACACGGTTCGAACCCCAATACGAAAGTCATATTTGACTCAGTAGTCGGAGCGCACAGCAGGGTGGGGAGAGGATGAAGACGTTTTAAGCATGCCAGATTTTATCATCACCAACTAACATAATTGTCCCCTCCCCATCCCTTATACACTTACACATTGGAGAATTATGTGTCAGTGACATACATGTATAAACAGCAAATATACATGCAAACCAGAAATAACACACACACACACAAATCCACGCACGCATTTTTTAATATTTAGAAATTTCCCATACATACATACGCACAGACAGAACGTATATTCGTAAATCTTGACACAGCAGTAAGCAAGCATAGCTTAGACTAACATACACACTTTCGTTGACTAGACATGGTTTAAAAATGACCCGCATACACACATATTACCATAAATCGATATTACTTACACACACAGATTACAGGAAAGACAATCTACAGTAGCACACACACACACATACACACACACATACACACATACACACACACATATACACACACACACATACACACACACATACACACACACACACACACACACACACATACGTACTCACTTTGCTGTCAAGTTTTCTTTCAAATAGTCAAAAACAATAAAATCTACTGGGAAACAGAGATAGTGGATAAAACGGATTGGGAACAGGATTTACATGGTAAAGGGACCCAAGTTTACCCACAAAAGACACATGAACCAGATAAGGAAACGATATTCAGATGCTGTCGAGAATAATACTCCAGAGGACGAACTAATGGATGTCGTGTTCGACACATTTGAGATACCAATTCCGCAAACAGATACTGGAAACGTAAGATTACGGACTTGATTGTAATAAACTCTAAATACGAAGCAAGTCTAAAAAGGGGGTGTTATGGTGCGATGGTGATCTACCCTATTTTGTGACTATATGGACTCTTCTAGATATTATGCATTGAGGGGCCTACGACGAAGGACGAACAGTCTTACAGAACTACTTGCTGACTGATATATACCAGTCGAGAATCCTTTCTCAACAATCAGTCTGACAGAAACTGGGCCAACTCAGTGGACTTCTATCTATCAGGCTGTGATTTTTAGTTATGGGTAGTCCTAGGAGATCCACTCTCCCACGCCTTGCCTTCCCTCTTTGCTAACTAGCTTAGGCGCCCCGACACAAAACTTATTTACAGCAATTTGACCGAACAACTAAATGGACCATTCGGAAAATGTAAAAAATAAAAAAGTCTTATCAAGTAAAAACACTGTGTTATTTAATAACGTTTATATGAATTATTTATATATTTTTCTTACAGATACATTGTATTTGCGTATTCGCAAATCTTACTTTCTAATTAAAAATACATCCTATTTGGAAACAAGGATAGTGGATAAACGGATTGGGAATATGCTTTACATTGTAAAGGGACCCAAGTTTATCCACAAAAGACACACGAACCAGATAAAGAAACAATATTCAGAAGCTGTCGAGAATAATACTGTTGAGAACGAACTAATGGATGTCGTGTTCGACAAATTAGAGATACTAATCACGCAAACAGATCCTGAACAGCAAAGATCAAAAAGAAAACGTAAGATTACAAACTTGATTATAATAAACCGTAAAAGGAAAAAGTATTGACTCGATACGGAGCAAGGCTAAAAATGAGATGAATTGTGCGATGGTGATCTAACCGATTTCGTGACTATATAGACTTTTCTAGACATTATGCATATTGGAACCTACGATGAAGAACGGAGTAGTCTCGCGGCAGTCTGTCTGTAACATACTATTCTGTACTTCTGTAAATACACACTCTTGTAAATATACCACCTTGTTGTCTTATTTAGTATCGGCTCTTCAAGGTCGCTACACATTTCTTGCCATTTAGAAATCTCCCATACATCCACAGACAAAACGTATTTTCATACATATAAATCTTGACACGGTAGCAATCAAGCGTAGCTTAGACTAACATAAACACTTTTGTCGACTAGACATGGTTAAAAAACGACCCGCATACATATTACTGTAAATTTATATTACTTGCACACACAGATTACGGGTAAGACAATTCATAGTATCACACACACACACACACACATACACACACACATATACACACACCCACATACACACACCCACATATATACCCCCCCCCACACACACACACTGACACATATACACACACTGACACATATACACACACACACATACACACACACATATACACACACACATATACACACACATATACACACACACACATACACACACACACACACACTGACACTTATACTAATGAATAGGTATATTAAATTCATGTATGGGAAATGAAAAAGGAAAAACCAAGAGATATTTTTTTATATATTCATCAACGTTTCGTCTTTATTGTAAGACTTCCTCAGGATGATAATTTTAAGAAAAATGTCATGCAAGTACATCGAAATATTGGGTTGACATGATGGGTTGACATAATATAATCACAAGCAATCCTAAGAAAAAACGAAATTTATTCTTCTTATATTAAATTGCACAACTTTTTAAATCATCTACCTACTCAATTAGAATTATCAAGCATTTTATTTTGTAAAAAACTATTTTTTTTTACAAAAATATATTTTTGCTTTGAACAAAAAATATTTATTTACAAAAAAACATTTTTTTTTTAAATATATATTTTTTTTTACAAAAAATTGCTTGAAACAAAAAATATTTATTTACAAAAGATTTTTTAAAAAAAATATTTTTTTTACAATAAAATGCTTCAAACAATTATTTAAAATTCCCCTCACTCACCAAACAACTAAAAACTAAAACTAATTAAGCATAAAACAACATCGCCTAAAAATACCTATATTATTTTAAGGGGTGGGAGCAGTAGTTTCTTCAGTTCCTAAATAATGCCGGGCAACGGCGAGATACCGAGTTCTGCTAGTTGTAAATAAAGGCATTGTTAAATAACAAGTCCGAATTTTCAAGTCACTTTGAGAACTGATAATAAAAAGCTTTATCACTCATGTTAGGTAAAGCCACGCCCATGACTTAATAATAACGCAACTGTTAAAGGGACATAACTCTTTGTTAGTGATACGAGAGTTACGCCCCCTGTTATCTCTCATACCATCACTGTTGTTAGGTGTTTTAAGGCAAAACAAGGTTACAATAAATCTAAAGTTAAAAAGTTTGGAAGAAATTCCTTTATTACTTCGTTTCTCTCTCTCTCTCTCTCTCTCTCTCTCTCTCTCTCTCTCTCTCTCTCTCTCTCTCTTTTCATTTTTCCCCTTCTCTTTCTCTTTTCGTTTCTCTCTCTTTCCGTTTTTCTCCCCCCCGCCCCCTCTCTCTCTCTTTTCATTTTTCCCCTTCTCTTTCTCTTTTCGTTTCTCTCCCCCCCCCCTCTCTCTCCTCTTGCATTTGTAGATCCCGTCTAATGTTTCAAATGTATAGATATACACAAACACATGAATGTTGTTGGATATGCCTGCTGTTCATGGCTGATTGGTCAGCTTCCCCAAGGGTGTGCTCTGGCCGGGTGCAAAAACCTATCAGCACTTCCAAGTTGGGGCGCCTCAGTCGACTGGCAATTAACAAAACCTCCCGAAGGAGGAGGTAATACTTGGGATGATGCCCAACCTAGGATGAGCCGAACTCTACCTTATTCCGACAAGAAGGGAGACTGGAGCCATGCCGACAAGACCCCTAAATGCTACGATGGTGCCAAAGTGAATCTCGGCTGGTTATGGATGCCCATCACAGAACAGATACTACACTGTGAATTATTTATTCTTTAAACATATACATATATATATATAACACCGATTTAACAAATTAGACACAAGGCCATCAAAGTGGGAGTATGGGTGGATGTTGGTGGTCATCTTCTGACTGTCTTTTTGCTAGATCCATTCTCACCCATTCGTATAAGCACTGTTCCTTTAAGTCTTTCTCCAGTTGTCCATCACTTTTACTTCAGCAGTCACCACAATACCACATTTACTCTACCCTACTTAAAATATCTTTAATGGTTTTGTAACAGTATCATGGGAACTATTTCTGTATGCTAACCCAATGTAACCCCTAGCGTAGGAATACGATAGAACTCTCTAGGTCACTTCCAGGCCGAGGACCCACCAAGTAACACTATTCTTATGTTCAATATAATCCTATTTATAACATCATCTTGTTAGTAATCAGTAGACTGACAATATAATCCCAACAACAATCTCAACAGGTTTTAAATGATTTTATTCACAAAATATTGTGAAAAATGATGGAGAGTGGGACAGCAAAAACACTCAAAAAGAAACAAAAATAAGGAAGCCAAATTAAATGAGGGGTAAATTAGTAAGACCCTAACCCTAACCCTAGTCAAATTAAATGAGGGGTAAATTAGTAAGACCCTAACCCTAGTCAAATTAAATGAGGGGTAAATTAGTAAGACCCTAACCCTAGCCAAATTAAATGAGGGGTAAATTAGTAAGACCCTCCCAACCCTTTCTAAAAATAAAGCATCCACTGTTTTGCAGTTTGGGTTAGAGGCTTCTTTTGTGAGAAAAAAAGTTTTTATCCATTGCGTTAAAAAACGAGTTCTTGTTGTAAATATCCCACAAGGGGGAACTAAAGATTGGAACTCAGTCGGGCACCCACCATGAAAATAACGATAGACTACAGAAAGACTTGAAACGTCTCTTCTATGAGAATAAGAGTAGAGAGAGACTAGCAATATCTCTTCTGTGAGAAAGAGACTGTAAGAAACAGAAAAGATTATCCCCACTAGATTGTGGAGTCCATGTTGGATAATGGCCCTATGGGAATGAACGTATCTGTTGGAAATCGTTGGTTTGACTTGCGCGAATTAGCGCGGGGGACCCGTGCAGTCGAGTGCAGAATAGGGCCTGTTCTCACAGTCAGAGCTTACAGACGTGACAGGGTCACTGCGTGACGAGACCTCAGATCAAGGGTCATTGCACATCTGCGAGAGAGGCTCTGTGATGTCACAGGCTTTTGCGTGGGGAGCAGAGGGATCCGTGACGTCACTCGTTCTTCATGAGAAGCGAGTTCTAGCAGTCTGGGTTTTGGAGGCGAACCTATTAGACGTGATTTTTATGATGTAGTCTGCAACATACATAGGAGAATTAATTCCCTAAGAAAATACAGGCGAAAGATCTCTTTTCCCTCCTCCACGAATGGTTAAAGACTTAATTGATAAGTAATTACGGAAGCAGTAATTTGCTCTCTCTCTCTCTCTCTCTTTCTCTCTCTCTTTCTCTCTTTCTCTCTCTCTCTCTCTTTCTCTCTCTCTCTCTTTCTCTCTCTCTCCCTCTCTTTCTCTCTCTTTCTCTCTCTCTCTCACTCTCTCTCTCTCCCTCTCTCTCTCCCTCTCTCTCTCACTCTCTCTCTCTCTCTCTCCCTCTCTCTCTCTCGACGTTAGCGAATATCTCCCAATTGATTTGATAACTAACACTTGAAATAAAACAGAAATGAAATTTAAAAGATTGTTTGTCTTCGGAGCCGGTCATGAAGTTTTTGTTGTAGCGGCGGTGTTTCGGCAGAATGAAAGAAGAAAGAATTCAACCATTAAACGACACACCCCTCCACGCGACGAGGAAAGAAGAGAGGGTACGAGAAATTTAAAGGTATGCAAACTATATGATTTTTGGTGTTAAAAAAATGACGAGTGTTTAAACGAGAACTGCCACGGCCCGTTCCGGGACGAGTATACAAAACGAGAACTGGCGCGGCCAAAGCAGAGGGGCTATGCAACATCTATATTGAACTCTGTCTAGGCAGCAAAGAGTGTTTAGTTGGAGTAACCAATTTTGGGCTTTCCCCAAGTTGCCCAAATAGAGAGAAAGAGAAACGGCGTTTATTGTCCTAGTAAGGAAACAAGGCTAGGCACTGAGTGTTTAGAGGCGTCCCAGCGCTGGTACCTCTGCGCCTAGCTAACAGACAAAGAAGGAGTGCAAGGGCCGGCGATAGGCAGAACCTATCTACTCCTTAAGCAATTGTAGGTTTGCAAACCGGATATTTTGTTCGAGATTCCAACTCTAGGAAGGTTGTCGATCAGGACTAAGGAGGCCTCCATCCCCAACGGTTTACTGCCAAGGCGTAAGTAGGTAGTAGCAAGGTTTTATTGTCAGAGATTTCCTTCTCTTAGATGGATTGCCTTACAAGGTCTTACGGGTCCAACACACCGAGAGGGGTAAAAATAGCCTGCGCCCATGTACTAGTCAGGCATTTCCGAGCCTCTGCAGGTTAAAAAAAAAAAAAAAAATTTCATATATATATATATATATATATATATATATATATATATATATATATATATATATATATGTATATATATATATAAAAATAATATGGGTCGTTCATTTAAAAGCATTGCTGGGTTTGTATTATAAAATTGAAAATAAATGGAATTTATCACTCAGCACATCGAAGATGGGTTTCAGAAAGGACTGGTAACAGGAGCGGGCTTTGTCGATCTGTATGCGGCGTATGACACTGTAAACCACCTCCTCCTCCTGAAAAAGATCTTGGAGCTGACGAAAAACCTGCCACTCACAGACCTAATCGGAGCCATCTTAAAAGACAGGCACTTTTATGTTACTCTAAACAACAAAGTTACTGGTGCCGACAAAAGAATGGCTTACCTCAAGGTAATGTGCTGGCTCCATTACTGTACAACATATACGCTAATGACCAACCAATGAACCAGAATCTCAGGAAGAGACCAGACTACCGCTGTGAACCATACGGCGAGAGAATGACCCCCCCCCCTCTCCTACTATGCTGACAACCTTTGCGTAACATCCCAAGAGGATACACTTGAGTCGGTAGAAACAAACCTCAACTCAGCCATAGATGAGCTACTCCTCTACTACGAGAGAAACCACCTGCATGCAAACCTTGTAAAAACTTGAGTTTGCTCGTTTCATCTCAGGAACTAGAAGGCCAATTGACCCCTAAACGTTATATGGTCTGGAATATAACTTGAAAATCACACTAACCCTGTCTACCTTGGCGTAACCCTGGACCGCCCCCTCTCATTCAGGGAACATGTAAAGAAGACAAAATGAAAGTCATATTCCAAAACAAAGTCCTACAAAAACTGATCAACTCCAAGTGGGGAGCCATAGAACACACACTAAAATGTACTGCCTTAGCCCTGTGCTATTCCTTTGTGGAGTATGCGTGTCCTGTTTGGGAGAGATCAACGCATGCCAAAAAACTAGACTCAGCATTGAACAACACCTGTCGCTTGATCACTAGCTGCCTGAAGCCTACCAACCTGAACAACCTGCATCTCCTCACTCGCATTGCCCCTTCAGATGTGAAACGGGAAGTTGCCAGCCGAGTAGAGATCAGTGATGAACGCCATCTCCTTCATGGACCTGAATCAATGGTCCAACGACTGAGGTAAAGGAGAAGCTTCCTCAGCCATGTCGAACGCCTAACAACATCTGAGGAAGAGACCAGACTACAGCTATGGACCAGCCGGCTCTCTTACTGACATGGGAATACCTCCTCCCGGTCAGAGGCACCCTGGCTCCAGTGGAAAACACTCAACAGCCTGAGAATAGGAATGGGGCGATCAAAAGTTTCTATGAGTATATGAGGCTACAAAACTGACCCAACCATCTGCAAATGTGGAGAGGATGACCATACGATGCAACACTGCCTTGTCTGCCCTCTACTGCCTAACCGGTGCAGATTGAAAGATCTTGCAGAGTGCAACACTAATGCAAAGGACTGCGTAAAAAAGTGGGAAACTGTTGTATGACCACATGACACTTCAAAGACACGCAAAAAAGATAACATTTTGAGGGGTGCATACTGGTATGACCGCCTACAATGGCCGTGCCTCAACCCTGACCCTGACCCTAACGATGGGGTCAAAGTTGGCTCGAGTACTAATTTGGAGAAACACAAAAAAACAAACATATTTCTCGTTAAAGTCTTATTTTTTTAGGAATAGAAAATAAGGTGCTTATACAGTTTACGAGCCGCGTTTTCATCGGCACATTCCTGCAGACTACGGAAAGTGCCGAATTTCGTTTTTTTTGTGTGTGTCGAAAACGCTGGCCAATGTATCGTATGTTAATTGCAACAAAAAAAAATTAATGAAATATTGGAAAAAAATAATGTAAAACTTTCAAAATGTAGGAAAAAGAAGGGTGCTTCTGCAGTTTCACAACGACATGAAAATATTTAAAGAAATGTATAAACTTTGTTATCTACTTACGTGTTAGCTGAAAATAAGATTGTACAGAAAAAAATACGCAAATTCATCCAATATTTATTAAATTATAAGCAAAAAAAAAAACACGATTTTACGTACCGCTAGACATTTCAGCTGACTGAGAAGGCAAGGGAGATAACTTTTGAAAAAAGTCGAAATATAAGAAAATGGCGACTGATAGATAAAATCGTTTTTGAATTTAATAAATACTGGATGAATTTGCGTAACTTTTGGTGTACAGTCTTCTTTTCAGCTACCACGTAAGTACATAACAAAGTTGATACATTTCTTTAGCTCTTTTTTTTTTTAAAGAGAGTGTAGCAGTTACCTCCTCCTTTCAAAACATAACTACACCGGTTTGCCGGTAGGTGTCGCCTTTTCACCGACAGGTGGCACTGTAAAGCGACACCAGAGTTATCTGCCCTTCTGACTATAAAAACCGTTGCAAACGAAAAATCCATCTCTCTTTCACCGACCAGCATCGGCAGAACAACGCTGGCACCAGCGCTCCATCTCTCTCTCTCTCTTCTCTGGTCGACAGAACGACGCTAATACACTAGCGCTTCGTCTAACGCTTTTCTCTTCAAATGGCATCGGCATAAGAACTACCAACACACGTGGTCAAACAACGGTAAGAGTTAACAACTCAATTTTCTTTGTGTACGCCGGATTCATTTCTTCTTATACCTTTTCAAGAACTGTTTTTCCATCGACACACATCACACACTTCATCATTCCACGTACACACACGTTCAATAAACCTTATTTGAACTACTTCATTTTTGTTTGTTAATTATTACTTTGTCTTTGCATGCAACATTGCTTGATTCAACTTTGCACGTTTATAATCGGGGGAACACGACCCTCGATCCTAACAAGAGGCCTAACATGTCATTGAGAAACAGCAGAAGCACCAAAAGAAGGTACTTCTTCAGATTAGGACCCGAGCTAACTTTGACCCCCGTCGTTAGGGTTAGCGTCAGGGTTGGCGTCAAAGTTAGCTCGGGTCCTAATCTGAAGAAGTACCAAAAATTCGCCCAAATCAAACCGAGAGAAAATAAAAGAGGATTTTTTTAATTTTAATTTGGTCGAAATGTGTGACGTCATATTTGGACGCTCTCTTCGACATAACCAAAGAATTCACTTTATTTTACGTTATTGAATTTTTTTTTATTTCAATAAATAAATCGATTAATAGCAAATAAACAGGAAGGGTTCCCGATCATCCTGACTTCCTGTTTAGAAGTTGTTCAGCGGCAAACGGTGCCGTCTGTAAACCTGTCTCCGTTATTTTACTTCCTCCCACCATATGCAAGTTGAAAGCAGAAAGCATGGCTAAAATTGCAGACGAAGTAATAACCCCAGCTGAACTGTGTTTTCTTAATATTTCATTACAGTTATTAAAGAAAATGATGACAAGTTTAAAACATTGCAATGATTGGCACGACATGGCGTAATTTCAAATAATCAAATGTGTCAGAAATGTCCAAGGCCAATAAACTATTGTAAAAAAAAAAAAATTAATATAAATTTTTTTTGGGTACTACTCCAGATGAAGCGCCTAATTTCCGTGACTGCTTGGCGGCAACGATCGGGCAGGTCGCGGAAGCGCCCGAGAGCTGCCGAAACAAAAACGAGGCTAAAGCAGAGCTGACCGATCAGCACAACAAAACAAGCGGTAGGAAGACCTTTCGAACCGGCCGCAAACGTATCCGTAAACCCTGACCCTCGACGAGAAAATATATGACCCCCCCCCCCCCCAAAAAAAAATATACAAAAAAAAACTTGCCTAAATATTCTAAAAAAATAACATACTCCTTTGATTTATGTAAAAAAAAAGACAAAAAAAAAATTAAAATGGTTCATTTGGCCCACGAAAAAAAAAAGTTTATTTGGCAGATGGGAAAGACATTTAGGACCGCTGGCTTCCGGTGAAAAAAGCTCGAAGAAAGTGTCTACGGATGCCTGAAAGTGATACAACAATTTTTTTTATTCATATTAATTTCAGACTTTCCTTTTTGTCATATTAATTTTAGACTTTTCTTTCATCATAATCTAATAATTAACATAATACAGACTATTTGAAAAAAAAACGGCGCCGAACAAAAAAAAAACAATTTTATATGAATTAGAAAATGTTATGAAGTGTAATAAAAAGTGACGTTATTAAGGAAAAAAAAATAACTTTCGGCTGATAATTTGTTAAAATTAATTCAATAAAATGTTATTATAGGATATGTTTTTATTTATTTCAAACACTTACATTAATGATAAAATGTTTTTGTTTTTTTTTCAGTGTAAATTTTATTTGTTTATTACTAAATTAAATTTTTTAAAAATTAAACAAATGTATTATTATTAAACTATAATTCGAAGGAACAACAACAACAACAACAATAATTAAAAAAAAAAATTCGCATAAAGAAATGTTAATAAAAAGGTTTTATTTTTCATTTCTGGTCATCCGTAGATCAGATGACGCGCACGATTAAACAGGAAGTCACAAACACATAAAAATCCAATATTTAACCAATATTATAAACTATTTTTTTCTAAATTTGCAATGACAAAACATTTTTTTTTTATATTGTTATTTGTTGGGGACGGATTTTCATATTACACCGTCTTTGCCTGAGGTATTTTATTTCTGAACATTCATTCTGTATCATCTAGGAGCCTTCTCTTATTCCAATAAACACTAAGTCACGCAGAGGCGAGAAACATACACACATGTAAAGACACGTGAAGTTGTGTCATATATATTTTTTATTAATATAGAGATTACTTTTTCATTTTTTTGATAAGTAAATTTAAATCTTGATCATCACTTCAAGGTGAAAAACCCGGTCGTCATGTTGGATTCTCTCAAATGAAAAAAATGACGATTTGCCCGGCGTTGCCCGGATGCAGAGTTTAGAGAAAAATAATTTAACATATTATCATAGTTACTTTTTTTTTTTTTTTAAATATAATTTTAAAAAAATTCGTTTTTCTCATTTTAATTTTGATTTCAATAAATATCGATAAATAATAATAATAATAATAAAATACTAATAATAATTCAAAGTTACGTATAGGCGAGAAACACGAAACGAGATTTTGTCTGATAGTTTTTATTAGATTTTAAACACGTTTACTTATATTTCTTCTTTTATTAAAAAAAATAACAAAAAAAACAAAATAAATAAATAAAAAAACAAAAAATATTTTTTTTCTGATCTCATTTCTTTCTTTCTTTCACCTTATTCTACCTCGTCGTTCACGCCAGAATGGCCCAGAGTAATAATGCCGGCAATCCAAAGGTTCGTGTATATATTTACGACATGTCCAAAGGAATGGCTCAAGCGTTATCATTGCCGTTATTAGGTAAGTATTCGTCTTCTATATTAAATAATAATAATAATAATAATATCCACATGGTCATTAGTTAATATCACCTATAAACAAATACCTTTCGTAATAGGTTTGTATTATTACACAATACTATGACTAGTACAAAAGTTCGGTTTAATAGTATATAGCGTTTCATTCATAAAATTTACTAATTTATGAATGAAACCGTATTTTACTATTAATAAACCCCTAAAGGTACTGTTGACCGCAGTTTTTACTTCTACAAACAATAACATTAAACAACCACTTAAAAAAAAAAAAAACCCTTCAACAAAAATCCTTATTAAAAAAAAAACTATATCATTTAAAACAATCTAATTCATCTTTGTATTATTTTTTTTTTACTTTTTGACGCTGTATTTTAAAAGATTTAATTTAAATTATTTAATTAAAAAAAAAATCAAATTTAATTTGAAATATTTCCTAAATAATATATTGATATTCTACGCACAGTGGCTTGTGTACTACGGTTTCAGCGTCCCAAATTCTCTTCTCAAAAAGCGTCGTTTTATACGATTTTACGAGTTGTAGTTTTAAAATGATTTTGCAAATTTAGATTTATTAACAAAGTAAGAAAATAAATGTTCATAAAGATTTTGGCACATGTTCGTCTTTAACCACTGTCCGTTTTTCACAACTTTTTACTGACCATTTTTCTTTTCTTTTTTCGGTGTACACTTATCTATCAGGCTGCTAGAGAATTCCGGCGTTTTTGGAATTCTTTTTCAAATATTTTACATTTTAGGAGGGGGGATCAGTTTCCAATGTTAATTCAACGTAGACTGATCCCCCTCTTTTTGACCATCTCAATTTAAAAAAAAATCTTTTTCGGTGTACAATTACCTATCATGTCAGTAGAGAATTCCGTGTGTTTTGGAAAGAAATTTTAAAAAATTGAGATTTTACGACGGGGGATCAGTTTTCAATGTAAATTCAACGTAGACTGATCCCCCTCTTTTTGACCATCTCAATTTAAAAAAAAATCTTTTTTGGTGTACAATTACTTATCATGTCGCGAGAGAATTCCGTTTTTTTTGGAAAGAAATTTCAAAAAATTGAGATTTTAGTCTTAAAACAGTTGCGAAAAGCGGACTATGGTAAAAGGCGAACAAGACTGATCCCCCGTCTTAAAATCTTATTTTTTAAAATTTATTTCCAAAACCCCCGGAATTCTATCGCGACATGATAGGTAATTGTAAGCAGAAGAATAATTTTAAAATTTGAGATGGTCAAAAAGAGGGGGATCAGTCTACGTTGAATTTACATTGAAAACTGATCCCCCGTCGTAAAATCTCAATTTAAAAAAATTTCTTTCCGAAAACACCGGAATTCTCTATTGACATGATAGGTAATTATACACCGAAAAAGATTTTTTTAAAAATTGAGATGGTCAAAAAGAGGGGGATCAGTCTACGTTGAATTTACATTGGAAACTGATCCCCCCTCCTAAAATGTAAAATATTTGAATTCTTTTTCCAAAAACCCCGTATATCTGTGAATTGAGTCCTTTTCTCTTTCATTATCGAGTTATCTAAGTTAATCAAACAAAATACTTTAGTTCTCTTAAAAATCCGATTTTAAATAAAGTTTAAACGTTACTATTGATGACATGAATTAATGTGAAGGAAATTTGTCAAAAGGTTTACTGGTAAAATTGTCGTTTCTCAACCAAAATGGCGGACCATAAATCGTCTGCAGTTTTCCGACCTCACAAATGAGTAAGTAAACCGAAATAAATTGTTTTTGACTGATTTAAAATTTACCTTCAATTATTTAGAAGGAAATACAGTTGGAAAATTAATCTCAAACAATTTATTTGGGTTTACTTACTCATTTGTGAGGTCAGAAAAAAATCAGAGCATTTTTAACGACAGCTAACAAAACGAAAAAGGGGTCAAAAACACAAAGAGGCAACAAATAAATGTTATAAAAGGGGGAATGGCGACGGGGCTGCCCAGGCAATTTTTAATGGCCAGAGTGCTCACCTCTCGGGCGCTGGCTTTTCAAGCCCCACTTTCCCGACCTTGGGTCACATCTTACTTGTGGGAGTAAGATAAAACTGGCCTTGTGCCTTACTCCTGGAGAGGAGTAAATAAATACTCTTCTATTAACCTGGATAAGTTTATTTGTGTTTTTACTTATTTTAAAGTGTGTTTTTTTTTAAATTCAAAACAAACCTGGTGTCCACCGGTTCAGTTGGAACGAAAAAAATGACTGTTCATGAGCCCTGCACGGGGATATTTGATAATGGTGAAAAACCGGAAAATAAACAAAATGTTACTAATCGTGGAAAAAATGCAATGTTCTACCAGTATTTTGTTTAATTCTCGGTTTTTGAGCGATTATCGAAACTGTAATTTCAGCCATTTTGTTTCGTTCTAACTGAACTACGTGAAAGTAAAGAAGCACCAAAAAATCAATATGTATTTATCCAAGTTATTTATAGGCGAGAACTTGTTTGATAGTTTTATTGATACAAATGATTGAACGGTTTCTACGAATAAAAAGGCGTGTGTTCAATTTTACACGATAAGAAGTTAGTCCGGTTTAAAATAAAAATAAAAAGGGCGTTTTAAGTTTCTCTTGTTTCATTTTTGATTTCAACAAATATTTGAGTAAAAAATAAAAATTCAATTTATATTTCTCATAGTTACGTAAAGCCGAAAAACAGATATATGAAATCTTTTCCGTTGTTAACGAATTTGCTTAGGGAAAACATTGGTACTTATACAGTTTACGGACCGGGCTGAAATAATAACGTTATAATTTAGAAACTCATTCTTAACATGGCTTTCTTAACTATTCTGTACTTTCATCTAACAATCTAATATACAAAAGGTACTGTAAAAATTAAATTTAACTTGAAAATCCTATCTAAAAATAGCCTGGTCCGTAAATTGAGGAATATCTGTTTGATGTACGTATCTGTTACGCGCTGAATATATCCGATACCAAAAATTATGTAAATTAATCAAGTAGTTTTTATTTTATACTAGACCACCCGTGACCCGTTGGGTCAGTTTGTTATATTAGCTATGGAATTCATGTATGAGCGTGACACTTGTGGCATAAAGAAAATAGTTTTTTTTTACATAACAGAAGCATTTCTATGAAAGTATATTAAAATGAAAAAAGAATATACACGTGCTGGTCAAAAAAATAGAACATATGTATAAAACTGTAAAAATCATTCCGTTTGAGATAATTTTCGGCTTTTAAATTGTGTAGGCGAAATATTCTATATGTAAAGAGCAATTACAACTATTGTTAATCATTTGTAATATTTGCATATGTCAGACTTTATTGTCACAGAGTAGTTTATTGTCACATTGGGAAATTCAGCGTTTCAATTTAATAGAACATTATTCGTTGAGTAATCTTAAACTCAAAAAAATTATGTGTTTAAAAAGATTTTGCAAGTAATTTAATCATAATCTCTCATTATGGGTCGCTCTAAAGACATATCTTTGTTTGAGAAGCAGCGAATGTTTGATTTGCGGGAAGTAGGATAGACGCACATGGAAATCGCTGGACAAGGTGGCAAAGAAAAGTCGATTCCAGTCAACAAGCCACATTACTAAAAGTGGAAACAGGCTTCTGGTGCCGACGTTTCACGAAGCACTACCTACCGAAGGCTCCGGCAACTGGGATACCAAAATCGTATAGCTGCCACCAAACCGCTCCTTAACAAAAATCAGATGTTGAAGAGGCTACGATGGGCAACTGGTCATCAAACCTGGACTACAGACGAATGGCGGAGTGTGATCTTTTCAGATGAGTCTCGATTTTGTATTTCTTTCGGCGACCAAGGGCCACGTGTTTGGCGAAGATCCACGGAACGGTATAACCAAGAATGCGTCAAGAAGTCTGTGAAGTTCCCACAGTCTTGCATGGTTTTGGGCTGTATGAGTGCTAAGGGTGTTGGTAATTTCTGCTTCATCAAAGGAAATGTAAACGCAACAGTGTACCAAGATATCATGGAAGCTAATTTACTGTAAGTGCTGGATAATCAGTTTGACAGTGACGCCACATACATCATTTTTCAACATGACTTGGCACCGACACACTCTGCCAAGTCCACAACTTCCTGGCTCCGAGAACAATCGATCCCTGTTCTTGAATGGCCGGCGAACTCGCCAGATTTTAACGTTATTGAAGCCTTGTGGGATCAGATGAAGAGGAAGCTTCGCAAAGAAAAACCTACTACCCTTGCAGCCATGAATATTGCAATACAGAACATATGTGATTCGGTGTCTACACAGATTTGCGAGAAGCTTGTTGATTACATGCCCGGCGAATTAATGCTGTTATCAAGGCAAAAGGTGCTGCTACTAAATATTGATTAATTTTTATCTGTATTTAAGTTAATAAAAAAAACTATTTTGTTTTCTTAGCTGTCTTGTTCTATTATTTTGAAACGCGAAATATTGAAAAACTGACATTGCAATTGATATAAAAAAAAGTTTCTATTGTAAACCAACTATTTCAGTTAGTTTAGCATTATAGGAATATTTTAGCACCAATTACATCTCACAGATTGTCCTCAATAAGAATGAGAGATTATGATTAAATTACTTGCAAAATCTTTTTAAACACATAAATTTTTTGAGTTTGAGATTACTCAACGAATAATGTTCTATTAAATTGAAACGTTGAATTTCCTAATGTGACAATAAACTACTCTGTGACAATCAAGTCTGATATATGCAAATATGACAAATGATTAAAAATAGTTGTAATTGTTATTTACATATAGAATATTTCGCCTACACAATTTAAAAGCCGAAAATTATCTCAAACGGAATGATTTTTACAGTTTTATACATATGTTCTATTTTTTTGACCAGCACGAGTAGATAGATTTCTATGAGTCGTTCTGTTTATTATAATTGTTTTTTTTAAAAATTACAGTTACTGAATTATAAGTGGTTGGTTAGGGCGATTTGAGAAAGGAAGGGATACAGCAGGCTTTCTCGCGTACGTAACGAAAACGGAGTAGGAGTGGTGAAATCTATGAGAGGGAAAGTGGGAGGTGGTTTCGTTCACCGACCGCTAGTATGGCTGATATTAATAATGAGTGTTGTTTTTTTTTAAAAGGGAGGAGTTTTTTTGAAACTGCGACAGACTTTACGAAGTCCTCCCGTTGAATGTTTTTAGCCGTGAAGAAAACAAATAAACTATTTGATGAAATTAAATGAAATTGTTTAAAAATTTCCAGAATGAAAAATTTCATGCGTTCGTTAATCATAATAGAGAATAACGGAATTGGAATAACAGATTGAAGACGATGCTATTTACGCATGCGCAACTGGATGTTGAAAACCGGAAAGCTGAAAGCTGATTGCAAACATACAAGAACAATAGACTTTTAGTATTATATAGATAAGAAAATTAAATTTTAACGAATAACGTGGAAATACGGTTGCCATTACGGCTTATTTTGAATTTCGGTTATCTCCCTTGTTGTAGGATGGTATGGGGCTGAGGTGATATGTTTTGTATCATTTTTGGTCATAAATTTCTCAAAATCTTCACTGATGAAACAAGTGCCATTATCAGTCACAAACTGATCGGGCAAAATTCCATCCCTAACATTATCCTTCAAGGAATAAAAACAATTTTTTTTTATCAGTGACTGTAATTTTTTTGAACAATGGTTTCATAAAAATTGAAATAATGTCCAAATTTTTTCTGCGGACAATGAAACATTTTCCACGGACCACCAGCGGTCCATGGACCACCGGTTGGCGACCTCTCGTCTAGTGTACTCTAATTTTAATTTCAGATTTTGCTTTTGTAACGTACATTTTAATTTTGTGTTTAAATCCTTGTTTTGCAGGCAAGCAGATAAATGGTGTTTGGCACACTGGCGTTGTTGTCTTTGGTATGGAATACTTTTTTGGATCTGATGGAATTTCTTACTGTGAACCGGTTTGTATTTCACTTTATTATTTCTCCTTTCTTTTAATTGTTAGTTGTAGACTTAAATATTATCAACGTAACATTTACAGGATTTTATGTTTACAAGAATTATATCAAGCACAAAGTGTAAATTCAGTATTCCAGGAACGCATTTAGAATGACACCGTATCTGATGTCACATTTTTCAAAAACATAAATAAAACTGTCAGATTTCAATGAAATTTACATTGCAGCTCGATCGACTACAATAAGTTTTGTCATAAAAAACAAGTTCCCTCATCACCCTCTCTTCATCTCTCTTCCTCTTTCTTCATCTCTATTAGGAGAGTAGAAAATGGACCTTGGGTTTACTTTCGGCAAACTTCGTTACTCTCGCTTGCCTTATTTTGTCCTTTAGTCCTCACATTCCATGAGCGATGTTTCTGACAAAGGAGGAAGAATTGCTGTTTTCTGGGTCAGAATCCATCCATTTAACATTTATTGTTGGCTAGTTTTTGACCTAGTATTTTTTTAAAACTCTTAACATCAAGTGACTTCATGCCTTGTCTGGAGCGACTTACATAAAAAAAAATCCCTCTCTTCCTCTCCCTCGCGATTCCCTCCTCTCCCTCTCGATCCCCCTCTCTCTCCCTCTCGATCCCCCTCTCTCTCCCTCTCGATCCCCCTCTCTCTCCCTCTCTCTACCCCTCTTTCTCCCCTCTCTCTTTCTCCCCCTCTTCCTCTCTCTCTCTTCCTCTCTCTCTCTTCCTCTCTCTCTCTTCCTCTCTCTCTCTCTTCCTCTCTCTCTCTCTCTCTCTCTTCCTCTCTCTCTTCCTCTCTCTCTCTCTCTCTCTCTTCCTCTCTCTCTCTCTCTCTCTCTCTCTCCCTCTCTCTCTCTTCCTCTCCCTCTCTCTTCCTCTCCCTCTCTCTCTCTCTCTTCCTCTCCCTCTCTCTCTCTCTCTTCCTCTCCCTCTCTCTCTCTTCCTCTCTCTCTTCCTCTCCCTCTCTTCCTCTCCCTCTCTCTCTCTTCCTCTATCTCTCTTCCTCTCTCTCTTCCTCTCTCTCTTCTTTTCTTCTGCTGCTTATTGAACAAGCTTCGATTACTTTTAGGCGAATCTGCAAAAAAAAATTATGTTCCTGGATCTAATGAACTAAAAGAAATACGGGAAGCGAGAGTTACGAGGCTGCCGAAAGTCAACACAAATTCCACTTTCTACTCTCCCATACTAATGAGTCACCACTTATCAAGTCTAAAACTACTCGAAGGTTAGGGTTAATGACATGGATAGGTGGATGATGAATGCTATGAAAGGATTAGAAATCTCTACATAGCAGCCACACAAAACAACAGCAATTCTTCTACCTTTGTCAGAAACATCGCTCAGAAAAGTACAAAATAGGGAGAGACTTGCAACTCTCGCCTTCCCCATCATATTAAATGAATGTTTTTGCTTGAAAATAAGGCTTCCTTTGAGTTGTCATTTTTTATTGAATATTTGGTGCTTGTTCACTGTTTCGGCCAGACGGAAAAATGATTTATGTGTGAAAACAATATTATGTACTTACTCACTGGTATTTTATTGTTCAATGTTGAAAAAATTAGGAAAAATTATCCAGTAGAACTTTAATTACAAGTATTTTTACATTTTCCGTATCGTACAAATCACTTCGATGACTATGCCTCCATCTCCTTTCGTTGGACACAAGTCAAGGGCAGATAATTTGCAAGGGCAGGTAATCATTCAAAGGGTTATGCAAGAATGATGTCATTTATAATAGAAATCAAGAAGCAAATGGTGAATACCTATTTAGCTGAATTTATGTGGCGTCAGAAGTTCAAGAACAAGTTAGGCGGTCTCTTCCAAGAAATTGCGGAAAGATACCCAGTTTCAATTTAATTACTTTAATTTTATTTACTTTCACATTAAATATACTCATTACAATAAATTATGTTTTTTATCAATGTACTTGTTTTTTATTTTTTTTGTTTTTTAAATGAGTATTACCTGCCCTTGCAAATTATCTGCCCTTGACTTCTGTCCAACGGTAGCAAATGGAGGTATAGTCATTGTAGTGACTTGTACGATACGGAAAATGTAAAAATATTTGTAATTAAAATTCTACTGATAATTTTTCCGAATTTTTTCAACACTGAACAATAAAATACCACTGAGTAAGTACATAATATTGTTTTCACAGACAAATCATTTTTCCCTCTGCCCGAAACAGTGAACAAGCATCGAATATTTTAATGAACGAAACAGGTATGCACATATGTAGCCAGAAATGTTTCTATAAATAAAACACAGTATAGATTTCTTATTTTTGTTTTCATTTGACTTTTTATTTTTTTAGGCGCACACAATTCTTGGACAACCAGACGAAGTTCAAGACTTAGGCAATACACACATTTCCTATGATGTCTTCATGGATTACTTGTATGAGTTGTCCAATGACCGTTTCAGGTAAGTCGAATCATTTAAATGTTCAATTTGTATCTTTTGCTTCTCTCGGATGATTCATACACTTATTTCTTTTACAATAAAAATAATAAACTTGTTGGGATGTGTAGTTGTAATCAAACAGTTTTTTTGTATAGAGGTATTACGTTGCCCAGAAAATGACCAATTTTAAAAACAAACATCTACGCAAATGTGAAAGAGTTAAATAGACACCCTTATTATTTAGAAAATAAATTTTATAATTTAAAAAAAAAAAATTTAGTAAAAATTTTTTTTTTTAATTAAAATAAAAAAAAAATTGAAAAAAATTGTTTTTTTTTTAATGGAAATCGCTCCAGACAAGGCATGGAGCCACATCTTGTTGCTGTCCTACACCAATCAACCTGTCTCAACCACCAATTCAAAAAGCTCCTATAAACACATTCGGAACATCAGACAAGGCATGAAGTCACTTGATGTAAGGAGCTAAAAAAATATAACTTCAAGGTCAAAAACTAGCTAATGATAAGTGTTAGATGGATAGATAGATTCCGACCCAGAAAACAGAAATTCTCTCCCTTTTTGTTAGAAACATCACTCATGGAATGTGAGGACTAAAGGACAAAATAAGGGAAGCGAGAGTTACAAGGTTGTCGAAAGTAAACCCAAGTTAGTCACGTTCTACTCTACTTAATGAAAACTGCAGTGCTTCTTTCGTTTCACAATGACATGAAAATATTTTAAAAAATGTATAAACTTTGTTATGTACGTACGTGTTCGCTGAAAATAAGATTGTACAGAAAAAATTACGCAAGTTCTATCAAGTATTTATTAAATCATAAGAAAAAGAGAAAATAAAAACGATTTTACATAGCGGTAGACATTCCAGCTTACTCAGTAGGCAAGGGAGATAACTTGGTGACGTATGATAAAATCTGGCGATTGATAGATGCAACATGGCGGCTGACCGATAAAATCGTTTTTTATTTTTAATTTAATAAATACTGGATGAATTTGCGTAATTTTTGGTGTACAGTCTTTTTTTCAGTTACCACGTAAGTACATAACAAAGTTTATACATTTGTTTAGCTATTTATTTTTAAGGGATGCCTAACATGAAATTGTGAAACCGAAGAAGCACCAAAACTGCTGTCAGAAGATTCTGATCGACCTAGGCAAGATATTGATTATTTTCCCTCGCTGATAAATTGGACAACCACTCGGTTAACAGTGGAATCCCAAAGTTTGCGATGAGTTCACGCTAATTAACTTTATTGGCTATTGGAAGGGCCTTTTAAAATAAATTGTTGACAAAGAATATCTAAAAATAAGTTGAGATAAAAGAAAATGTAGAAGAAATACGGAAAATCTTTGTAGTACAGTTGAGGTAGCAGGTTCAGTTGGCAGGGGAAGGGCAAGGAAAATATGGGAGGAAGTGATAAGGATGGACTTGAGATGTTGTCTGGTGTTTCCCACCCCAGAGTCTGGGACACTTGCAACAACCTAACCACTAAAACCGAATGAAGGCGAATAAAAAAAATAAACATACTTTTCTTTGCGTTTTTTTTTTTTGTAATTAAAATATATATTTTAATATTTCTTTATTTTTGTTTTGTAATTAAAATATATATTATTTTAATTTCTTTCTTTAATTTTGTTTTGTAATTAAAATATATATTATTTTAATTTATTTCTTTCTTTTTTTTTGTAATTAAAATATATATAATTTTAATTTATTTCTTTATTTGTATTTTTGTAAATAAAATATATTATTTTAATTTATTTCTTTATTTGTTTTTTTTGTAAATAAAATATTATTTTAATTTATTTCTTTGTTTTTTTTGTAAATAAAATATATTATTTTAATTTATTTCTTTCTTTTTTGTAATTAAAATATATATTAATTTTATTAATTTTTTTATTTTGTTTGTAATTAAAATATATATTATTTTAATTTATTTCTTTTTTTGTAATTAAAATATATATTTTAATTTATTTTTTATTTTTTTTTGTAATTCATATATATATTTTAATTTATTTTTTGTAATTCAAATATATATTTTAATTTCTTATTTTGTAATTCAAATATTTTAATTTCTTTTTTTGTAATTCAAATATATATTTTAATTTCTTTTTTTGTAATTCAAATATATATTTTAATTTCTTTTTTTTGTAATTAAAATATATATTTTAATTTCTTTCTTCTTTTTTGTAATTAAAATATATATTTTAATTTTTTTTTTTTGTAATTAAAATTTATATTAAATTTATTTATTTATTTTTTTTCTAATTAAAATATTCTTTTAATTTATTTCTTTATTTTTTTTTTTGTAATTAAAATATATATTATTTTAATTAATTAATTTTTTTTTTCAGGCCTGATATGTATAATTTATTTGACCATAACTGCAACACCTTCACGAATGAAGTTGCCCAATACCTAACCGGAAAGAAAATCCCATCGCACATTCTAGACCTTCCGGCTGAGGTGGCAAACACGTAAGTAACTTTCGCTGATTCAGGATTCTCTTTTCTACGTATTCACTTATGTAAATATACTCGCCCTTTTTTACTTTAAGGTGGCAACTTGTCATATCAAGGGAGATAACTTATTTTTTACCTCAAATTACGAGAAATTTATAAATTGATTTTAACAAAGGCTTTTTTTCTTGTTGAGAAATAATGAACCAATATTAATGAACAATTAAAACATGGGTGCAATTTTAGTTAAAGGCCGATGCAGTTATTTTTTTCCATTTCGATGTACAACCTGTATTTGTGCCCGAGCCGACATTTTGGGCTGTGAGCGGTCGGTAGAATAGACAAGGGCATTAACGGCGACACTTATCTGCCCTTAGTTAGCTAACCGGCCACTAACCGGCCACTCCGAAAATGACAGACTCGACATTTCATATCGCCCTTATGAAAATGGAAAAATCGTTCTAATTAAAGTTCTGCTTGATATTTTTAAATTCTTTTTCGTGGCGTGAGAGATAAAATATGACTGAGTAAGTACAAAATAATGCTTTTACATGAAAATAATTAACTGCATCGGCCTTTAACTAAAATTGCACCAAAACATGTTAGGAAACTGAACTAATAAAAAATGTTAGGAAACTGAAACAGTATTAATGAACAATAATCTGGAGAAATATGTTCTGAAGATGTTCTGAGTCTGACATTTTTTTTTTTGATTTATCAATTTCAAAAACTATTAAATTCCATGGAATTGCATTTTTACTGTTGTTTTTCTTTGTTTCTTCCAATTGAAAAGTTGTTTTCCTTTAACTGGCCAATAAAAAAATGTTTTTTTATTTCAAAACAAATAAAAATCAATTGTTAAAAAAAAAAAAAAAAAATCTCAAAATAAGTTTAGATAAGTTATCTCCCTTGATATGACAATTTTCCAGGAAAAAGGCGTTAATACCATGGGGGGGGGGGCGGGTACGAACCTACGAACACTCACTAAATCTCTTTCTGATCATCGTCTCATTCTTCTTATTTCTCTACCCCCCCCCCCATACTTTTTTCTACTTGTATTTGTAACGGCTATCAACCTGGTTCAGTTAGGCTTTCTCCCGAGCAAGTACAGTCTGGTGACACCAGATCAGGCTGTCTGAAGATACCGGCTTCCTGACCCAAAATGCACCAAACATTGATGTTATTGTTTCTTCCTTTCCCTTTGCAAAACTCAATCATGTTCTGCAAAGCCAAAAACAAAAAGATTTTTCTCTACAAAACAACCAAACACGATGAATAAATATTTGAAGACATAAAAAACTTGAAGTATAAAAACTCTTACCAAAATGACCAGATTCAGCATTAAATAACCCGAAAAGGGTTGATATGCCGTCAAACCAAACAACCAAACCGAGCAAGTACAGCATTTCTGACGGTCGCAGCCCACTCTCACCGGTCCTTAGCTAGCTCACTCCAATCTCTTTCAATTCCTCCTTTATCTAATAAATAC